>OY829914.1:294317957-294932520 GCA_963691935.1 Nephrotoma guestfalica | reverse complement strand
TCCAGGTAACAAAATCATATTTTTAAAACATGAAGTTGCACCTATTTTTTAAATCTGAAAGTTGTTGGCGAAAGTAGCGGAAAAGTGCATTTCAAGTCTAAAAACCTGATTTCTCTAAAAAATGTGTCAAAAGTTCGTGTAATAGTTTAATAAAATTGTCGTTGGTGGCAGGAGGAAAAGATTTTATTTGATTTAAGCGGACTCGATAACTAATACATGATAAAAATGTTACATTACTACGTTTAATCTGATTTTCAGTACCCGCTATGGTCTATTAGCTAAACTATTTGAAGCACCAGCGGTTCAGAAAGACCGAATCTTTCCGGGAAATGTTCGGAAGAAAATTGATAAGATTTTAGATGTGTATAGGATTGACTACGAAATAAACGAAAATCTTCCTACACATTTCCAAAACTGGTAGATTTCCTCTAATCACCAGCACTTAAATCTTACAACTTGCAAGGTCAACGGCATATGAACCTCCATCTACCTTAGTTTGGATCTCTAGTAGGATTTCTGAAGCCCTCTTTGCTGATTTTAAACCACCAAGGAGTAAAATTAACTAAAATGTGTACTGTGTTGTTTTAAAAGAAGTTTAATAATTTGCACACCATACTTTTAAAGAATTTTCCGCAAGCCTCAATGCTATTTCACAAAGCTCGTGTAAATCAAAATTTGAAATGATGCGAAATTCATCTCAAACTTTGAATGAAACCGAATTCTGCATTTTTTGGGTCGAAAAACTTCTGAAATTTTTGTTCAATGAAGGTCAATTTGTTTGCTAATATAATATTAATCGTTTCGGAATATGTATTCAAAAGCACATTCAAAATCAAAGAACATTTTGAAAGTTCGTAATTGTACTCGGTACCCAAAGTAATCAATACAATCAAGTTAACAATAATCAAAAAAGACACTTCGCAAAATACGACGAAATTCTCTGAAAACGACAGTTCCACGAACACAACATTTCATCGAAAACGGCAATTCACCAAAAACGACAATTTACCGAATATTCCAAACCGCTGAAATCGAAAGTTTACCTAAGATGAAACTTCACCGGACAGTAATTACATCGAAAATGATAGGTGATTGAAAAACAATAAAACTTTTGGGCGACCCTGCATTGAATATCGAAAAAGGTCGAGTCGAGCGACGAGACAGACGACCTTCGACTATGCAATACAAACATTAATAGCAGAACGAAACCCTTAGAGAAAACAACCCCATTAATAGGTTGTCTAAATCATTCAACATCATCGATGACTTATTTGACTTTAACTTATCAAAGTATAACTTCAAAAAATTTTTGAAGAATAATTTTTTAAATTTTTAAATGTTAAATCAAAATGTGATTTCTGTTTTTTGTTTAATTTTTTTTTTGTTTTCATTTAATTTTTGTTTTAAACTGAATGTTAGGTTTTAATCTGAAATCATACATGTAACTAACAGAATATATTTCTTTAGAAACTTCCACTGCGAGGTAAAATATTTTTATCTTTTCGCTACTTGGTCCGCAGGGGACCAACCTACAGATATAAAAATGTTGCATAAAAATTAAAAATGAGCAAACTTTTTGCTATTTTTTTTTATTTGGGCGTAAATATATAAATAAATAATATCAAATTATAAATTTTGTATTGTGCTAACAACGAAACATTTATTTGATAAAAAAGTGTGGTTATAATTCAAATGTTTGTGTTTTGAAACGACAATGTAAAAATTAAACACAAGAAATTATGTAAATTAAAAATTCATGTTTTCTATTATATCGAAATATCGAATATTTAAAATGATATTTCGTATTTTATTTTGTTTTATAATTAAATATAATTTCAAAGCTTTTAAACAAAAATTAGACGAATTTTATTGGGCAAAAAAAATTAGTTACTAACTTCAGATCGTGAGTATGGGTAAAATCTCCCAGTCGTGCAGCAGCCTTCAAGCCGACTACGCGAGTGCGTAGTATATATACGTTTGGTATATATTACATCACCTAAAAAGTTCCCGCTCTGACACATAGATGGTGCCATAAATTTAAAACCCATATAATTTTTAAATTCTACCAACCTTCAAATTATACCTGTCATGACATTTCGATCATTAAGTTTACAAGTTACAGTTGGTTTAGTGACGCTACTTTTGCTAATTTCAAAACAATAAAAAAATAGAAGTTCGTGTGTTAATTAAACCATCATCCATCATTGACTGGTTTGCTGAATTTAAACATGGTCGTACAACCACCGATGGTGCACCACGCTCTGGACGCCCAAATGAGGTTGTGTCTCCAGAAAACATAAAAAAAAACACGAAATTGTTTTGAAAGACCGTAAAGTGAAGTTGCGTGAGATAGCTGATATTGTAAAGATATCAATGGAACGTGTTGGTCATATTTTGAACGAACATTTGTCATGAAAAAGCTGTGTTCGAAGTAACCCCGTTTGCTCACAACGATCAAAAGTGACACCGCCTCGATGATTCCAGGTGCTATTTGGAGATGTTTAAGCGCAATAAAAAGGATTTTTGTATGCGGTGTGACAATGGATGAAACATGCGGATCCACCACTCTGCACCAGAGTCAAATCGGCAATCAGCTGAATGGCGAGAGTCGGCTAAAAAGGTTATGGCGTTTGTATTTTGGGATGCATATGGTATAATATTCGTTGACTACCTTAAGAAAGCAAAAAAGATCAATAGCGAATATTATACCGAATTATTGGTGCGTTTGAAGGAAGAAATCGCTAAAAAAACGACCTCAAATGAAAAAGAAAAATTGCTCTTTCACCAAGACAATGCTCCATGTCACAAGTCGATCGCAAAATTGCACATTGAATTGCTTCTGCATCCACCGTATTCGCCAGATCTGGCCCTCAACGATTATTACTTGTTGGCAGACCTAAAAATAAACTCCAGGGAGAGATATTTGGCTCCAATGAATTGTATCGCTCTAGAAGGAAATTATCTTGATGAATAAAATATAATAATGATGAATAAAATATAATTTTCCCAAAACGACTTTTCTTAGACCGGGAACTTTTCAGGCGATGTGTTATAACAAAACAAATAAAAAAAATTATCTGATTAAACCATTGCTTAACATAAACACAACTCGAATCGAGAGAGGGCTAAATTTATTTGTAGGAGAATAAAACCGATTTTTCGGACTGCAAAAATATGACTAGCTTTGAACTAAGTGTATCAGTGCGTATCTGTACACGGTCAAGTAGAAGGCAAATAAAAATTACGGTTTGTATGTATGCTGGCTCAAAAAACGGAGTAACACAGACAAATAAATTGTCATTCTTCTGACTAAGGGGTCTTAATTTGGTGATCGTCGTATAAAATATATTGAGCAAAGTTTGTGTGCATGCATGAAGAGTAGATGACATAGAGAAGCAAAACGAAAAGAATAACTACTCTTCATGCATACATACAAACATAGTTTGCTCTAAATACGACGATCATCAAATTAAAGACATCGTAGCGGGAAATGGTAAAATTCTGAATGAAAACTAACTTAAAAATGAATGACAATTTATCAAAATTAAAGGTAAATAAACAAAGCTCACGCTCAAGAGAGTGATTTTTTTTGCCACATTTACGAGATATAAATAAAGTCGAAAAAACTTTATAAAAAAGTGGGTTTTATGAGCCGGTACTATGGGCCTGCAGACATACAAAGTTCATGTGATACGGCCTTTTACGTACATAGGTACTGGGTGCATTTATTTGAAGAGCAATTTAAGTGCTCCATTTTTATGATGTGCTGATTGGGCGCTGCATTGTAATACTGGGTGACGATGAGTAGTTGCTCGTTTTGGCATGTATAAAATCTAGATATTTTAATCCCGTCAATTGTTTATGCAAATGTCTTTGAATTTCAAATTAATTATTGTATTTGTATGCAGCTAAGAAGAAATAATCATAATACGGAAAGTGGCATTACTAATTGTGTCTCCATATTTTATAAACACTACACTCGTACCTATGATATAAGAGCAGATACACAAAATTTGTCATGGTTTTCCTACAGTATGTTGGAAGAATGTCGTTCGACATACATTATACAGATTTTATTATACATGAAGCACCACAAACGATTAAGCATCCCACCATAATATAAAGTTGTTAGGTGCGACAATTTTACGATAATATTTGTATTTGTAAAATGTTTCTGGGTGGTTATGTAATTCTGCCTGGAATCCTGGCTTCATGTTTACAACACAAATTAATTAACCATTATACTCGTATGTGGATGTGGTAGGAATATGAAATTTTGTTTCTGCATTGTACAATTAAAATCAAAAGACAATTCCATCCTCAATGTTCTTGGAAATGTACAAGAATCAGGCATATCCGTTATGAACTTGATGATGTACATATAGGTGCCGACTCAACAAACCTCTATACAAGATAAAAGAAATTCAAATATAGAAAAGCTAGAACACGTCACGAAAAAAGGATATTTTCGATTTTGAAAATTTTTCAGAGAAGAACAAAAAGAAGAGCCAGGCGTGTATGTACGGTTTTGTGGTATTTTGTACAAAACATTAACTTATTAATTATTAAAGCATTTGCCAAAGAGATTTACTGATCAAAACGACCCCAAAAATTTGTACCTTAAACGACATTTTGTACCTTCAAATGGGAAATAATCTTTAATTAAACATTTTGAACGGCAGGAAATTCGCAAAGAATAATTTTGGTTCGACTTTGTGAGATGGTGTCATGGGAGGAACGTTGTTATTTTATTGGTAGAAAATATTATGTTTTTATGACGGTATTTAATAAAAGTGTCGTAATATGTGATTGCCATTAATTAAATTTTATTAACAAATAAAAAAATTGTATATAAAACGATTTAATTGGGACTATATACTCGTATGTTTGGTTATAATAAAAATGTGCCTCGTAAAAAAGCAATTCTAAAAAATT
Organism: Nephrotoma guestfalica; assembly: GCA_963691935.1. NCBI lineage: Eukaryota > Metazoa > Arthropoda > Insecta > Diptera > Tipulidae > Nephrotoma > Nephrotoma guestfalica. The sequence continues at coordinate 294,927,585 of OY829914.1, read as the reverse complement.
TTTGTTATGGAAATTTAATTACTGATACGAATGGAATGAATCATGATTAAATTATATTCCAATTAAACTACCTTACTAGAGCTTTTGCGAAGACTGTCAACGGAGAAGAATTCGCAACCAATTTGGCACAAATATTTGAAAAACCTTTACACAAAAAAAAAATTAAAATGACTTTCCCTATTTCCCATTTATATCAATTAAAATTTATTTTGATAGCACAAATATTTCCAATCAATCTATCTTTAAAAAAAAGTATAGTCCTAACATTGTTTTAGGAGGATTACAAAAGCTTACCACCATCGTAAAGCGGAGAAACGTACATAAAAAGGTTTTATTTCTAGACGAAAAATTTTAAGACTTCGAAAAACATCTTAATTTATTGTTGTAAAAATACTCAAGACGAAATGTGTATAAAAAGAAAATATTATTCCGTTACGTACGTAGTATCTGTATAAAACCTAAATAAATAAAATATTACCGAATGAATTGAAGATGACAAACATAATAAATAAAGATTTTAATTTAAATATTTCATCATTTTTGACGTAATCCGTACCGTCACTTCGTAAAAGCAACAATTATGTACATTTGATAAGGGATGTAAGAAGGGTTTAATTTCGTCTTGAAGAAACGAAATGTTTATAATTGTTCTTAAAGTATTTGAGTTGAATCAGTTCCTTAACCATTTTCTCTTGAAATTTCTCTTTAAGAAATAATCTCTGTTAATAGAGATTAAGCGGCTAGGAAATTGTGAACTTAATGCGACGGAAAGGTATTAACTTCTCTATAAGGTAGGTTACTTATTTACAGATTACATATATCATTAATGAGTCTGTCGAAAGAAGATTGATAGAAATGATAGTTAAACCATCCAACCCCCAGTCTTCCCCCGTAAATAACTAGCTCTATATTATTGCAAGTACAGAAACGTCAAGATTTCCAAAATTCGAATGACTGTTAGATTCTTGGTTGTTTTGCAAAGTAGCAACCAAAAACGTTAAACAAAGTTGGTTATTTATTTAATTTGACTCGACGTTACGTAATTGTGGTTGATTCAACACCTTCCGAATGAGCAACCGTATTGTCTGCTAGCAGTATCAAAATATTTACACGATTTTGTTTACCTTCAAGTTGAATCTATCACCTCTAAAAACTCTATTTATGATAAAGATTTCTATAAATCGATATTATGCAAACCAGAATTTAGACTAATAGCCTGGACAGACTGCGGACTAGTTAAACTAGTTTAGCAAAATTCAATCAAACACCCTATGGAAAAGCTTGTATTTGGTTCTAGATTTTGATTTTTTCGTAGTGTATCGAACTGAATTGAATTTTATTTCTTAGAGTATATACTTCACCGATTTTTGCTAAACCTGTTTAACTAATCGTCAGTCTGTCCAGGCTATAACATTCGGTTCTAAAGCTGAAATTAAGTTGGTTTTCATTCTTTCGACGTCTTTTTATATTGATTGTTGGGTTTCATTATTATCACTAAAATTTTCCAACAATTCGTCTTAGATTTTATTAAATCGATAAATCTTGGTGTAGAGGTCGTTGTCACGTGCACCGTTGATATGGAATGAAACACGTCTCTGAATTAAAGACGACTTTTTCATTATACTGCAACAAAGATATTTCCTTAAGAGCTTTCTTTACTAAATTAAATTTGTTGTTGAAGCTAACCTAAATGTGTCTATTTATATATTTTTTTCTTTACCATTCGAACCTACCCTCTAGAAAAACTCCGTATTTGCATACCAAACAATGCCTGGCCCTCTATCGGCAATTATTGAGTTAATTTTTTTTATTCAAATTTTTTCTATAATATAAAATTAAAATATTTAAACACAAACAAAACTAGGCACGATATTATAGATTTAGCTTTAATATTACGAAAAAAATTTGAGTCTATTGTTCTTGTATATTGCGTTCCAGCTTGCACAACTTCTCCATGTTAGAGAGCTAATAAGAAAATATTAAAAGCAAATTTCGGGAAATGGAAAAAACTAAGCACGAGTTTGTAACATTGGTAATGTTTCAGCAGCCTTAAAATATAAGTTTGATTGAATTGAGATCCAATAGCGTAACTTTATTATGTATCTACTATTTGATGATATCGTGACACATGTACCTCTCGATCACTCTTCTATGTATTTATTTTGGAAAGCCCCACTTAAGTGCTTGAATAAGCAGGTGATAATTATTGGTTTAATGATTTATAAATATGATAATAGATGGTGATGATGCTGGACAATGTCTTTGTTGTTATTTTCCCCACCGAAAACTTGGAAATAATTTGTGCGTATTTTGTCAGTCATTCGGTGATTGTGTTTAAACTAATAAAGAAAATTACAAACTCTTTATTCTAATTTTTATTGCTTATTTTTATTATAGGCTCCGATATTTTGGTAAAGTGGCATAATTTTTCACAATTTTTCATATTACAAAACAACAACCAAAAATAAAAACAACCAAAAAATCATGCATGTGAATAAGCCATTAATGTTGCCAACGATTTTTATAGATTTGAATTGAAATAATTGCCACATTTCATATAGTTTAAAAAATTCCGTTCTGGAGATTTTCAAATGAAATTGATGACGTCTAAGTGAAGCAAGCCATAATTGAAGAGATCGCCATTTTACTTTCAATGAAGAGTGCAATGAAGTGCTTGATTGCTGCACTTCATTGCACTGCACTCTTCATGCGTGAAATGAAATTTGTCCTTTTTTGAAACGAATCGTTCTGGTGATGAAAAACGGGTCGTTTATAGCAACATCGTTCGAAGATGATCATGGTTCAAGCACGGTGAACTAGCAAGGATCACGTCGAATGCTGATATGCATAAAAAATTATGCTGTCGATTTGGTGGGGGTACAAAGGTATTCAGATGATTACTAGCCAACAACGGGTCATACTTGGTGGAGCAATGAAAGAAAAACGGTCATAATTTGTAAATATAAAAGATATTATGTTTCATCACGATAATGTAAAGCTTGACACATCCCTGATAACCCGTTGCAAATTATCGGAGCTTGATTGGGAAGTGATGTCGCATTCCCCAAACCTTGAGCGATCTGATTACCATTTTTTTCGAAGTTGGCATAAATCTATAGCTGAAGAGCCAGACACCTCCGCCATTCATCGTTCCTGAAAACGCCAGAAAACCGCACACTCTCACCGCAATACGTGAAACAATCCGGAAGTCATTCTGGATAAAGATAAATTTGAATTTTCAAATGTATTAATTTCTGCTCAAACTGGTAACTTTATTCCGCTATTCGTACAAGTGGTTGTGTGAAGTCTCTAATACTACAGATACTGGGGTCCTACGGAAATCTGAAGTGGTTGTTAACTGTCTGTAGGCGACCCTCCTAAACCTCTGGTTGATGAGCAATTATCTTCCGGGTTAACCAAAAATCCTTTGAGACTATTACTGGTTCCAGACATTCTTTGTAATTCGTATTGGAGAGGATCTCTTTAAAATGGTCTTTGGTCCATAGGTTTTCCATTTCTATTTGCTTTCTATCGTTTTCTGCTGGATCTCCCATGCTTAATATAAAGCAGATTAACCAGAAAATTGACAAACTGGGAAATTCCATCTCATTTCCGAGTCTACTATATCCGCTGGCAGCTGCTATATACTCTGGCATCTGCCGCTTTTCAATGTCGACTCCCTTTGAAAATGCCTGACCTCTTATTACCAATTAAAATATTCGACATAAACCTTCTCTGAAAAGGTTAAGGACAACTTCTAGGAAAATAAAAAACATACCAAGGAGAACAAACCTTCAGGTCGTCCAAAAAAACGTCCTAACGGCGCAAAAGTCTTACAAGCTCAAAAGCTTAAAATCTGCTCACAGACCTTCTTAGAATAAATTTTGTGGATAAATCAACAATCTGTCAACTGTCCTAGGCTCAATAAAATCTTGGCTAAGTGTGGTAATTGCTCCTTGGATCCTCTTCGACAGCCTATAATGATTACTACGTCAACAAACGATGTCAGGGTCTTCTTCGTCCATTTTTCTAGGTGTGTCTTCGCTGATCTCAATATTGCCGCGAATGCATACTCTCACCACTGTTTTGTTTGGCTCTTGGTTATTAACGATCTTCTAGTTAAACTTTGCTCAGGGTTATGTGGATGATCTTGTTCTTACGGTTTCACGGAAGCACATAACCGTATTATCTGAAATGATGCAGCAAACTTTACGCATTATGAAGAATTGGCGAGTCAAAAAATTGTCTTCATATAAATGCATCTAAAACTGATCTAGCAGGTTTTTCCTAAGCGTAGAAATTTAGGTCATCTTATGATTCCCACTCTCTTTGTAAATATCTAAGTTGGACTATGTAAATCATGTGCGAGTTATCTTCGATGCTGAGCTATATTATGGAAACGAAACGTTGCGTTCATAAAGCTACTGCCATTTTCTGGCAATGCCACACAGCCTTTGGAAAATCATGGGAATTATGCCCCATAAAGTTATATTTGAAATCCAAATCACTTGTTCTGCCGTTGCTTTCATTTTTTACGTATAGTACAATTTCTAATTATTTTCGTATATATTCGGATACCGTTTCGTAACTACTAAAACATAAAATGTAAAATTATTTAATGATTCCAAAGAATGCAATAGATGAGTTTTTAAATTTTTTATATCCAATTTTCTTTCAAACTTTTAATAATGTAAAAAACGAGAACGCTGTTCTTCTAGCCAAAGCTGGTTCTCAGCTAAAACTAATCAGTCCCAAACCTGTTGTTCCATTATCTTTTAATAATTGGTAAGGCAGCAATAAAAACTTAATTTTCGGGTTCGCTGAGGCGAGAGGGCGGGCAATTCCTATATGTCGCTAAGCATTTAACACTGAACCTAAACTAGGTTTAGCTAAATATGCGATTTCCTTAAAGAAAGACCAACTAAGAATCTTCGTTGCGATTCTAACGGCTCATGCTCGCTTTAAAAACATATTATTCGCAATGGGTTGGCTTCGACCGCTTTATGCGACAACTGCTTAGAGGAAAATGATGACAATATTCATTACGTTTGTAGCAGTCCTGCTTTAGTCAGGATGGGGATCAACTGCAATCTATTCCTTGGTCCCAACTCCTTCAGTTTGCCAAAGAGGTAGGGCGCACTTGCGCTCTTCGGTTTGCACCATGCGTCCCTCGTGGCATTGAGTGTGGAACCCGGTGGGTTCCAGCCAATTAAATAAAAAAAAATTAAACTTTAAATTGGGAAATTCGAAAGACTTTCCTGGAATTGAACGTAAATCGGTGTTTTCTATTTACAGTTAATAATTCTATTTAGACTTAATAATCTCTTGGCGTAAAATATCTCATCCTTAGAATATTAATTTACTTAATAGAAACAAACTAATGATTGTAGAACATACATTCGTTTCTATACATCTAGACAAAAATGAAAATCTCTTAAGACCGATAGAAATGCAAAGAGATTAAAAGTGTATTACATATGTTAACATACTAAGACGTAGGTCTAAAACTATTTTTATGGGTAGAACAATACATGACTATAGAAAATTTTATCGTCCGAATCATAAAAGTTAGCACTTCAACAAAATGGTATAAAGTGCGATCATTGTGTCTGTCCTGATAACGAGGACTCGTCGTCGCATATCGGAATTCGGCATCATTACTGTTATACTCGCATAATGAAATGTAATACATGAGTCTGTATATCGAGAGATGCGGGAAATGTAGAAACGTTCGAGGCGATTTGTTTTATCACCATGCTTCTTTCTTCTGTGTTTGGTGATACAGTAGAGTGAAAAATGATGTTTCTTTTTAAAGTTGTTCGGCAAGGTCCGGTTTTTTTTATTTTCTTTAAATTTATATTTATGTTTGTTGACAAAAATTAAGTACGTACCGTACTAATAAAATAAAGCAATCGTATACAGTGAATCTTGAAAAAGTTCAAAACATTTTTTCGGCCACTGTAAATTTATGTATTCCTTAAATACTCGTAAAAGGAAAAATCAACAATAGCCTTATATACTGATGTTAGTGTGTAATACATTAATATTCGACCATTGTCAATTATAAAATGTGTACAGAAGTAATGTAGGTACGATAAAATTAAATTTGTTTAGGGATATTAAAGCTTTCCACTGGGTCTTGTTGTATGTATTACATATAGAGTAGGTGGATACTTGTGTACAGTAATTCATGTATTTAATAATCACAAGAAAATTAAATTCATTATGTCGGGAAAATAAACCGCACGTTTTTTATTTTACATGTTTTTTCCGCCACTTGTTAATTTTATTGAATTGTAATATTTTTAATGGATAGCAAAAAAAATTACCATGGAAATATGCTAGAACATAGAACAACAAAAAACCTGTCAAATAATTATGTTTTACGACTTAGGTCCCATGCTAAGGGTTGGGATAATAAAATAAATTTTATATATGGTGGATTGGTGTGGGAAATAGAAAGAAAAGCTTTATTATATTGCCATTATCCAAAAATAAGTTAGAAATATGGTTTACTGTGTCTGATTTCGTAGATCTAAAACGTATTCTATCCAATATTATGGATATATATCACAACATAGTCTAATATTTTCTAATAAATGTTAGTTTGCACCGTTGTGCTAACACTCATCCTTGTCGAATTCCACTTTTGATCGTAAATTACTGTCTTTGCAATGGAAACGCGCTCTACGGATGGCATCATTATAAAGAGCTAGAGTGGCGATTGCCATTTTACGGACGGTTCTACTATAATGCGAATAGTGTTGTTGTGGTCGACACAGGAACGATTCGGCTTGAATCTAGCTTGCTCACATTTTAGCAGTTTCTTTACAGTTATGAGATACATGGAATTATGTTTAGAGCGAGTACTTTGTGGGCCATATTAATAAGAGTGAAACCCATCTAGTTGTTGCATCATTTTTGGATTGTAATAATGAAATCTTCTGTGCAGTTGCCTAAAAGTTTACAGTTTAATTCCGCTTCTCGTATGTATTTTCGCAGGTATGTCTTTTCATTATGTTAGGTCAAGTATTTTCGCTACAGTTCTTGTTACTGAGGTTATTGTTCATTCGCTTGTCAAACTCATCCGCAACGGCATTGTCTGGAATTAGTTGAATTTAGAAGCGGTCTGTTGGTTTATTTTGGCGATATATCACCTACTAATAACACTTACTAAATGGTGGTGGTCGCTATAAATATTAGCCTCACGGATGGTTTTAACATTCAATAACGATCCCAGGAACTTCTTGCCGATCATAAAATTGTCAATTTGTAAAGTTAATGGTCACTCCGATGTAAAATTGATGCTATGCGCAGAGTTCGAACAACCTATTACCGTTGTTGTTAAACTAATCTCCAAGGATAGGGCCACACATAATAGATTGGAGGTTGTAGTTCTTCTTTGGCATTAAAATTGTTGAGGATAATCCTAATTTCATTGCTATGGGATTGAGTAAAAACGAAACGAACGAAAGTTCGCTAGTTATATTTTCCGTTTCTTGAATAATATTGTTTACAGATGGGTTATCAGCCCAACGCAAACCATCAGAGCGACCAGGGAACCCGTACTAATAATTTAAGCAACAAGCGGCTCAACGAGACTTACTGGCATGCCGGGGGATGTTCTTGTCTCTTCCAATTATTTGTATCCCTTCCGACGCGGCGGTTCAAATTTGTATTGCCTCTAAACAATTGCTTGGCAGGATTTTTGGTGGCAATATATTTGCTTCGCAGTTGAGTCGTTAAATGCATGTATTCATTTTGCTGCCTTTTATACGTTCTTCTTACTCTTTTGTTTCAATTGATATGTTGTTTATTATTGTACTGCTTGACACGTCATTAAATTTATGTCCACAGTCTCTTTTCTGAACTGTACTTGGCAGTAATATTCGTAAAAACATTTTAATTTTGAACCTCTACAGTTTAACGAAATGTTGAATTCATAATTTTGTAATATAATAAATTAATTTCTACCACCGGCCCGTAATATAATTCTTAATTGATATTTTTGTATGATTTACTGCTGAGCCCGTATATTTCTAGAATGTAATTCGTATGTATATGTATGAATGTGTATGTATGTAAATATATATATTGTCCCTGATATTGTCCTCTAATGTTATTGGCTTGTTGGCATACACCAACGACTTAACGTAACCCCGTAAAAAAAATCCAACGGCGTCAAATCGCATGAGCGAGGTGGCTATTAGACCGGACCATTCCTCTTCAATAGATCAATTGTTTGACTAGCTGTGTGGCATGTGGCACCATTTTGTTGGAACCACATATCACTGATGTCAAGTCCATCCAATTCTATCCAAAAATAGTTAAAGATGGCACGATAGCGAACTACATTGACCATAACATGGTGATTATTGTCATCAACGAAAAATTATGATCCATTCACAACTTCGGCATGAAATCCACAGCACACGGTCACTTTTGGTGATTGTAATGGAGTCTCTTAAAGCACATATGGGTTTGTTGCTATCCAATAACGCATATTTTGCTTATTAACAAAGCCATTAAGCCATAATTTTGATAGCATCGACAACTATAAATACCTCGGGTCAGTTACAACATCGTTGCAGGCAATGATATGCGGGCAGAAATGAAAGCCCGAATCGCTGTCGGACAACGAGTTTTATACGCCCAATCAAAATTATTGCGATCGAAACAACTATCGCAGTCGCCTAAGCTCACACTTTATAAAGCGCTCATAAGACCTGTGCTGGCTTTCGGAAGTGAGTGCTGATATCGAATTCGTACGAACCACAAAATAAAACAACTTCTCGGAGGTAGCGATATCATCGGATTTATCAAATCCAATCGAGTGAGAAGGCTCGGTCACGTTGCAAGGTTTTCACAACAACGAATGATTAATAAAGAGTTCCATCAAGAACCAGCTGGTGTGCGTCATAAAGAAAGACTCCGACTGGCCCTGGCGTTGCAACATCGAACAAGACTTACGCATATTAGGATATCGAAACTGGAGGACGAGAGCGATGTATCGAGACGGCAAAATCCCTTCATGGAATGTGAAAGCTAGAGAGAGAAAGAGAAAAAATTAAGCCAAAACTGAGCTTCATCGTTGAAGATTGTTTTTCGATGAAATTTAGAATTTTCTTCAAACTTTAGCAGGGCCCAATCGGAGGCGTTTAGGCGCTTCAAATGATAAATAGGCTTTAGTTCTTGAGTTAGTTTGATCTTATAAGAGTGTAAGCCAAGATCTTTACGCACAATTCGCCACAATGCGGTTTGAAAGATTCCTAATTCTTGTGGACGGTGTGGAATCGACTGATTTCGCTCATTTTGAACTGAAGCACTTACGGCTGCGATATTTTCGGTACTTCAACCGGTGCGTTATCTTACTGGCACTCGAATGACTATTACGTCCTAAAATTGGAATCAGCGCTTTTAAAATTGCGACCACCGACTCAGAATTACGGTAAGAATTTTTAATAATTTCCAAACGTTGCTCATTCATGAACTGCACCATGATAAAAATATTAACCTCGACTGACGTTTTGACGTTGACAGACCATGAAAAACGTTCAAGGGTGCATTCGTATTAAAATACAAAATTGTTATGTCTCTATTGGAAAACCCGATATATTCCAGTTTCTGCAGTTGTGTTATGATTTTGTTTGAACCGGTTTCCGAGATTGTTGTTTGATTCATATGCCGTGTTATATCTGTAGTTGCGTAAACTTGTTTGAATGTGTTTTGCTTCTATTCAGTTTATCGATCATGTTTACGTTGTGTCTACGAATTAAAAATAGAAGTAGAAGTGAAAAGATTCAAATCGCACAAGCCATTCTTCATGTATCAATGATACAGACACCCAAATGGACGGGAAAAAATTTCATTTTTGGAATCAGGGAAAACGCAAAGAAGTAAACTATATACCGGTCGAATTTCATAAATTTAAATTTTATGGATGGAAGTTGTTTATTGGTTTCCATCTGAGAACGTTTCCTTTGAAGTTTAATATAGGAATAATTTACAAATATGTATGGTTTACCTCAATGCGAAGGTTATTTACGATTCTAAAAGTCTCCAGACGAAAATTGTTGGTATTGCAGAAACTGATAAATATCGATAATTCTTATTTATATCATTACAAGTATAATCTAGATAATTTAATATATCGCGGAAAATGCTTATACTTTCATTATCTTGTAAAGCCAACAACAAACACAACTTTTGTTGTTGTAATTCAATAGATGAAAGAATTAACATTTTAAGCGAGACATTAATTTTACGGCACGTGGCGGTCATGTCGTGCAGGAATCATGCAAGATGGGCTAGAACATGCCCGACTACAAGCACTTGACTGACACAAGGCAACTAGATGTATTTTGCAACTCCTCGTCGTACAAGTGAAATTGTGCGCGTTGTCGGTAACATGTTTTGTCATTTTCCTGTTCTCATAATTTTGTCAGAAATATTTAAGTGAGAAATGAAAAACAAGTACGTGCATTGCATTTCCGGAACTCCTTGATTAAGGTTTACAACACAGAATACAGTTATTAGAAAAAGTCGGATTTTAAAATAAATTGTTTATTAATAAATAGGCGGTTTATAAACATGAATATTTATTTATCGATGTCTGAAGGGTAATTTTCAAATATCCATTGGAGGTATGATCATGTTTGGTTAATCGAAGCTGGATCAACTACCTAAATAAAATAGCATTTTATATAAAACTTTTAATTTATAAACTGCAATACCACCATAATATGTCGCATTTGTTTTAACTTACCACGAAGAGGATCGAACCACAACACGTCTTGTGCAAGTCACAATTGTGTTTTTCTCTTGCAAAATCATATAGATTGCTCACCATAACATAATGACAAAGCATGTTACCAACGACAAAAGGTTCGCTTGGCGTATCAGCTGAAAAGTGTCGATAAAGAAAGCTCATTTCAATCACCAGCCAAAACTTCCAGCAATGCAGATTTGGCGGTAACAGCCAAATATTTTAACCCAAACTGTCAATAAAGCAATGGCAAGTTATATTATAAATAAAAATATCGATAAAGAAGATCAAGTCAAATGTCGATAATGAAAGTATATAAAAATGGTAAGCAGAAAATTAAAGACCATTTCCACATTTAAAATTATTATTTATTATTTAAAATAAGCTACCAATAAGCCAAAAACCGAAAAATTACGATAAAGCATTTAAATGTAATGTACGGCTTGACACTTGTGTATTAAAAGGTCGACAATTGAATGAAATTTTGATTTTTTCGATGCTTGTCGATAAAATCATTTGCAATTCAAGAGTTTACCAGATGGGCCGACTGTAGCTATGCAAATTTTATGGACTTTAACCCGATGAAGAATTAAATTGGCGTGGATTAGATTCTCATCTAAGAGAGGGTTGAAGTTTTGATTTTTCCAATGTTTTGTCGAACACGGTCAACGCAAACGGTTTTATCAATAAACATCGGAAAAATTGCACACCCATAACTTACGAGTATAATCAAATTCCACCTAGGGTATTGGTCAATCGAATTGACAAAGTCCGATCGGTGTCAATCTGGTAAAATCTTGTATTACAAATCATTTTATCGATTACGTTTATAAACGAAAAAATCAAACTTTTTGGATTTCTGTATTTGTCATAATCCTATCGTTATTGAGATTTTTTGGCTAGATAAAAAGAAAGTTAGCTTCACTTTTTCGTTTGTAGTTAATTCATTTTTGTATTTTAGGCTGTGATAGCGAGCTCACTATTTTAATTATCAATTGTTTACTTTCGTCTAGAAACTTTCTGCTAAGTTTAATAGGGTCGATTTGTCTATGAAGATAAGAAATTGGCTAGTAGTTAGCTGGCATCGTCGGCTTTAGAAGTTTCACTTCAACCGTGGGTACGGTATCTCGGCATTCTTCACCGTAAAAACCCACTTGGAAGAAAAATATTATGTCGGAAAGGGCAAAAAAAATTTATTGGTGGATCTTTAGTTCACAACACAACCGCGTCACTGGAGCAAAGATGTATATAGCTCAGCGCAAAGATGTATATGGAGCTCCGAGTTATGGAATGCTACCACCCCGTGGCAACGTACATATGTGTCAAGCACATGTTTAATAAATAATTTATTTTATCTATCGAATTGCTTTTATTTGTGCCCGCTCCAAATTTGCAAAATCCAGGAGAACAAGTATGAAGGACATACTCATAATTCATTATTATATGGTGATCCATCTTTATGTGCATTCATAAATTTTTCCATCATAAACATAAATAATAACCGCAAAATAATATTTGTTTTTAAAATAACTACGAGCATGTACCATGTAGTTAGATACACAAAATTAATTTTTCCCATTGTTACTTGCTGTTTATGTGGTAAAAATATGAAAAACGAACACAGGCTTTGTAATGTAATTTTATGGGCCACAAAAATATATTTTTCCACAATATAATTATGTTTTTTATTAAAATTCACAATTCACACAATTCATCAAATTTAGAGAGTTCCCGTCAAAGCAAGCATAACTCATGCTTAGAAAATTGTAAGCGCTGTTAACAATACGTAGCAAAATAACTTTGGTGCTTTTATCATAACCTAATAGCTTTCAAAAATATTATTTCAATCTGAGAAAAATAGAGAACAGCCCTCACGTTGCAAACGTTAACAATAATTAGTTAGGCCCGCTCGCAGCTCATTTGATCTTAATCCCATTTAGCACGTGTGGGGGATGCTAAGGCGTTGTTTAAGGCAAAGGGAAGTCGTTCCTCACGAAGTGATACCTCACGAGTGCATCGCAAACCTGGTGCACAGTATGCCAAAAAGAATGCTAGATGTGATCAGAGCTCTCGGAGGAAATACTCGATATTAGAGTACCGAGATGGAGATATTTCAATATCTGCTTTTCGGTAATTTTGTTATTTCATTTGTTTTGTTCTTGTGGGTATTTTTATTATACAAAAATAAAGAATGTGGAGAATTTTTCATTGTGCTTCAATACCTGTTGGAAATTGTAAATTTTATGTTTTGTTTTTTCTATCCGTTTTGCCCAAGCTTTCAATATAAAATGAAAATAGTTCTACACATCCGACACGAGCCGCACAAAATAATGGAATAAGTTTTACCACGACCACGTTCAAAAAAAATTTTCTCTGCACTCATATTTTCCAAGACTTATTTCCACGATTTTCAAGATAAATTATTTCGCGATAAATTGATTGATGAAAGCTAAGGAATGTATCCCCCATATAAATTTCATCTAAATGCTACCAATTGAAGTTATTACCACTTTCATTGGTGGCCAATTGAGTATATTCATATTTAAAATTACAAAATTGGAAAGCGGGAAACGCGCAGATGTTTATTTTCCTGGTCATCCGTAGATGTCTCGACCCACCTGAATGCAATAATTTAAAAGGCAAATATTTGTTTGAAACGCCTTTAATATGAAACGACCTCCTTCTGCTCGCTTGCTGCTCAACCACTTTTTTGACATCCTTAAATCCATTTCAGTCGACTTTTTGAAGTCTCACTGATTTGAAATCATATTAATAATTACCGTAAATAATGTTGATTACAGCGGAATATCGGATAAACAAAAATATCAAACATACATAATGTATAGGAATGTTCAACGATCTGGCATAATCTATGTATAAAATTTTATTGGGGAAAATAAAATCGTTAAAAAATTTCAAGTTCATCGGATAGAAAATCAATTCGATTTTCTTATACACTCCTCCTGTATTTAAAAGTTACCTGAGTATTGATTATTGCAAAAAAATTATTTGATTAATTTATGGTTTCCTATTGAATTCAAACCTGATCAATAAAAAGTATTTTAATCCGAACACAATACACATTTCCATTTCTAGGTTCAACTATGTTTCGTTAATTGAAAAAATAATTACATTTTTTGTTTAGCATGGTAAAGTTGGGAAAAGCCTAGCTTAGAGATTTTGTCTAGGCACAGTAGTTCTTTGTATGCGGTTACATTTGGCTTCCTTAGTCTTACAAAATCAAATTCACCCTCACAAAATAATGAAAATGCGGTCAAAAAATATCAAAAGAAAATTGATTACCATAATAAAAGATAGGTGGGTTTGTCTTTCGAAAACAACAAAATGTGTCCTTTGTTCCTTATTTTACTGTGAATAATTTCAAGTTTAAAGACATCGTTGAGCCGTATAATTAATTTAAAAAATCTTATGTTCACGAAAATTAATCTTAATATGCCGCCCATTGATTTTGTCTTTATAAAAAGTTAATTTAAAGATTTAATTCTATTTTTATTTTTAATTTCAGGTAACCCACGAAACAAATGTGCATTAAAACCGGGCCACTCGTTAATGGACTGGATTCGACTTGGAAGTTCTGGTGTCGATTTGTCTGGGACCCGTGGTAAAATCATTAATGTACCATACGCCGAGCTAGTTAAACACAATAAAGTCGACGATGCATGGATAGCGATTCGGGGCCGTGTATATAATGTCACGCGCTACATGAATTTTCATCCGGGTGGTGTTGACGAATTAATGAAGGGTGTCGGTAGTGATGCCACAAAAATATTCGATGAAGTACATGCGTGGGTCAACTATGAACAGTTGCTGGCCAAATGTTTTATAGGCCCACTCCGAAATGTCGGCCTTACCACAATAAAAGAAGATAATAATTTTAAAAATCAAACCGCGACAACATCAACATCTACACGATTATCGCCCAATTTAAACGAAAAATTTAAATTCCCATCGTTCAAATTGTCAAACTCGTCGCCCGATATATCGATCGAAAATAATCGATCACCCGAACACAATGAGGTGATACCACGCTTCGATTGGATTCAGAAGACATCCGAACTTACAATAATATTTTACACCAAAGCTCTTTGTAATCCAGGGATGGTGCTCGATTACACGAGCAGTACAGAGTTATCCGTTCGTATTATAATCGAAAACGTAACACATTTATGTAAATTTCAATTTACACATGAAATTTTATGGCCGCCCATAAATATACGAACGTCTTATGAAATCGGAAAAATGGAAATAATTTTCGCGAAAACAAAACCCGACCTGTGGACAAATTACGGTATTTTAGATAGGAAAAAATTAATCGAATTCGATGAATGGTCTCGCGAGTACGAGGTGGTTGAATGTCAACCAATCACCAATGACTCGTACGCGATTATGTTAAAACCAAAAAATAATATTTTACAAATAGTACCGCTAGGATTTCATCTGAGTGTTACAGCTCGAATTCTCGGCAATGAAGTGACCCGAAGTTATACACCGATTCCATATCGCTATCTAACTATTGATAAAAGTAGTAATTCCTCATCGAACATATTACTTCTAGTCAAGTCATATAATTCGGGTATATTATCGAAGCACATAACACGTACCGAACCTTTTATTAGTTCTGTCGTATTATCACAACCTAAGGGGAATTTTTCACTGCAAAAAATTAAAAGTCACCGTCGTGTTGCACTGCTCGCGGCAGGCAGTGGAATAACACCCATGTTATCGATTGTTGATTATTTACTAGAACGAACCAGCAATAAAATGTAAGTATCGCATACAAGTGGCGTACGATTATGTGAATCGGAACAAATAAATCTTTTTATTCAATTTACTTTCGCAGGGAAGCAATTGTAATTTTATTCTTCAATAAAAAATTGAATGATATTTGGTGTAAAGAAAAATTAGAAAACTTATCTCAAAAGGATAATCGAATAAAATTTCGTAATATTTTATCTGAACCTGACGACGATTGGGATGGAGAACGCGGACGTATTTCGCACGATATCGTTTTAACACTCAGTAATCGACAGCATATGGATTATGTGACGTTCTGTTGTGTATGTGGACCATCGCCGTTTAATGATTTAACTGTTAAATTGCTTAAGGAGAGCGGATTTGGTTCAACTACAATGCATTGCTTTCAAGGTTAGAAATTGTGTAGTGTAAATGCTGCGGAGGTTTATACCGGACCATTAAATATAATAATTAATACGTATAAGTGAAATTGTTATAGTAAGTGGTTGAAATGGTAAGTTTTTGGAATTGGCAAATAAATAAAAATGTAATTTTCGACTAGGTAATTTGAAAAAATGTTGAAGTTAGCTTAAAATTAGTACTTAAGGGTTTGCTATATATGCATACAAATTTTGATTATGGGAAATGCTACAGATGACTGAAAATAAAGAGCTTGGTCTTCATTTTTATAAATATAACATAATTCCAACAATATTGGTTAACTACCTAATCTAACGTTGTTACTTTTAACCTTGCTGGTATTTCCCGATATTACTTCAAATTTTGAGCTTTAATGCTTTATCCAAGCTTTTATCCGATAGAGAAACAAAATTGTTCACCCAAAATGATTTTTATCGAAATATGATGAAAATGCGAATCGCCAGCAAGAATCGATCACATCCTTTTAACAAAAATAATAAAATGAACTTCTACGTTAATAATCCTTAACTATTTGTAGTGCCACCATAATAAAATTAAATTCTTTATTTTGTAAATGATGAGGGCACTCCATTACTCCCTTTTTTGTGATGGCGTTGAGGTAGTTGAACTTTCCGCTTCGATCGATTCGTTGCTGGCGATGCTTGTGGCAACTGTTCATTGGTACTTATTTGTTGATTTACTGTTTGTGGTCTATCACTTATACTTGGTTCACCATTCCAGTTAAATGTTGGTTTTCGGTCAGCGGTCAACAGACACATTGACGATGCGGGTGGGTGTTCATGTTGATTTTATAAACTAAAAAGTTTCCATCATACGGTGGTGATACGGATGGTCTGATTACGTATGTGTGAACGAAGACGTGGCTCCTGGTATGTAGCTCCTTACTGATATGAGATGTCGGTTTGATGTGGAATGATTTATTTCTCGGACTTAGATTTGTCATTTATTTGCATAAGTTAACTAATACTACTACTACTTACGTTTTGATTTTCGCTTGATTTTTGTATGTCGAAGAAAACCTGAAATACGTAATGTTGTACCATAGAATAATTCAGCGAGCGTTGTAAACAGATCTCCCTTAAATGATACTCGTAAACCCAACATTATGATTGGCATGTTGTCAGTTGTTTGATCGCGGAGGATAAGGCGTCGTTCGAATCCGACCAGCTCCAATGATGTTATAAGTTCTTGCATCAGGAAGGATTCAAATTGCCTACCCTCCTGGTCGGTTGTCTTATATTCTGCTGACATCATTTAACGGAAAAGCTTCAGGCCAGCGAGTAAAACGGTGAAATTATCGACCAAATGGCATAGTGGTTAAAGCTTTGGCGTTTGGATCGGGAGGTACCGGGTTCGAATCCCGATAGGGGCAGGATGCAACGGGAATTTTCATCAACAAACTACGATTTGGGATGAGAAGGAACACATCTATGACTCCCTGTCGGAGTGCGGGGCTCACGGGCCGACCTATCTTCCATGCCAGTATAGGCTGGTGGAGCTATGCAATGTGCAGATGGTAATAAAATCGGACCTATATCCGTACGTCCTCGAATTGGCCAATACAGGCGTAAAGGTAAGGACGTAAATAAGCGAACCGCGAAAGAGTAGGGAGTGCTTCGGCCCCAGAACAGAACAGGGAAAATAAAATGAAAAAAATTAAAAAAACGGTGAAATCGTCGATCTGACAATTTGTAGTTGTTTATCCACGTTTTCGCACGACATTTGTAATATCTTTCAAGTCATCGTCAATTTCTTTCTGTTCCATGGAATCGTAATCAAACGTCTCGATGTGTTGGTTCCTTAATAGATGGTCTGCTATTATATGCTCGTTCTAGTTGATATGGCGAATATCGGTTGTAAATTGGCTCACAAAGTTCAAATGACAGATTTGTCTAGGCGTAGCTTTGTCTAACTTCAATTAATATGTAAAAACAAGCGATTGATGATCTGTATAAATTCAGCTTACCCTTCCTTCCCACATTGCCAAAAGTTCTCGATCATATCTACTGTATTTTTGTTAGGTATCGGTCAACAGTGTCACAATAACGTAACGGTTCGAAATTTCTATTGACATTTTGATGCAATGCTGCTCCTAAAGAAAAATTCGATGCTTCTACATGTAATGCGAGTCCTGCGTTCTTTCTCGGAAAAGCAAGTAATGTGGCGGATGCATGTTGATTTTTGCATTTTTCGAAGGCTTCATCGGTCTAGGTCAATATTATTTTGTCTTTTATCCTTTTATCATCGAATGAAATGTGATTTGGGCATCTAATGCATTCGGTATAAATTCCCGATAGTAATTTATCATAAGCCAAGAAGGTTTTTAGTTCCTTTGCTTTCAAAACAGGCTTAAATGGCCTCGATCTTGCTGGAAAGAGGTGAAATATCATTTTTCGATATGGTATGTTCCAAAAATTGTAGTTCTTCTACGGCTATTTCACATTTGATTCACATTGATAGCTAGGTTATATTTGCGGAGGTGATCGAATAATAATCGTAGATGTCTCGTGCTCGGCAGTGTTTTCGGATGTGATTAAAATGTCATCCAAATCAGGAAAAACGAACTTAAGGCCTCTTAATGCTCCATGTATTAATCGTTGGAACGTTTGGGGCGCATTGCGCAAACCAAATGTTATTTGCACATACGAGTAAACTCGTAGACAAACTAAATGAAGTATCTATTGGAACCTGATGAAATGCCTTTTGTAAATCTATTTTAGTGAATATTTTTTTTCCACTAAGAATACTCGTGCAATAGTGAATATAAGATATTGGTACCTATCAAACCCGTTTGAGCATTTATAACGCGGTAGTGTTCGCATGAACGCCATGTTCCATCGGATTTCCTTACCATGTGTAAGGTACTTGCCTAGTTACTGGTACACGGTCGGCAAATAGCAATTCTACTGCAAAGAGTTTATACTCGATTTATTTTATTTTTCACTTGGCGTTGGCGATATTACGAATACTTGTGCACCCATAGCGATGAGGAACTTATTAGCATATTTTTTCGCCATTCGTTTCGTCTGTCTGTGGCGTTTTCACACCTTATATTATAAATTCATCATTAAAATTAACTATAATTGGCTAGCACCTGAATAGTTAGTTAGGTATGAACCAACTCTTTGTAAATACTCAGGTAGGTTAGTTTTAGTTTTTTCTTTCTCTACGTTACAACAAGAATATTATTAGTCTTGCAATGATAATTAAGTTGACACGACAATTTGAAGTTTCGATTTGTATCAACAGTCGACTCGGTTCATTCAGACTGATTACTTCTCATCGTAGCCTCGCTCTGATAACGATAGGGGCTACGGCATTTAAATGATTTTTGACCGAATTCGTCAGTACGTAATATTTCGTGTAGGTGATGGAGAGCGAGATACACTTCGCTTGCGAGGTCGTTCCGTTCTGGGCCATAATTTCTTAAATTTCCACGAATTGATTTTTGTATTTTTTTATCCTTGTTAATTTGCTTTCGTTTTCTGAGAAACTAGACACCGGATAAGTTGTTAAATCCTAAGCTTTGCCAGCATCGCTTTCTTTGCTTTTGATTCACTGAAGCATAGTCTGCTCTAGACGAGAATTCAGGTTTATTTCTTAGTGCTCGGTTACAATTGCCGGTGTACTTTTTTTTTGTAAATTTACGAAATCAGGCATTACAAAATCATCTTGCATAAACCTTTTTCCATAAATATAAGAAATCGCGTGATTTCATACATTTACGGGAAATAGTTTATGCGAGATGATTCTGTAATGCGTGATTTTGTAATCGGAAAT
Organism: Nephrotoma guestfalica; assembly: GCA_963691935.1. Lineage (NCBI taxonomy): Eukaryota > Metazoa > Arthropoda > Insecta > Diptera > Tipulidae > Nephrotoma > Nephrotoma guestfalica. The sequence continues at coordinate 294,907,844 of OY829914.1, read as the reverse complement.
GTTGTATTGCGAGATAATGTAGCCAACTCAATCAAATACGAACTAAACTTAATAAAAAGTGAAATAGTTTTTAATCGATTTTAGCCAAAATCAGAGTAATAGCATTTTTAGTTTCTATGATATCGCTAAAAAAGTGAAAATTTAACAGCTGAACACAACGTCTTAACTCTTTCACCACCTTCAATATAATACTGTCAATAGCGTACCCAGTCTAATTGTGATAATTTTATATCAAATTTTTAGTTGAGTCACAAATTATAAATATTTTGCTACCAAGTTCCCTGAGAAAACAGGGAGGGATTGTAACAGAAAGCCTAAATATTTAAAGTTTATTTGCCAATAATGAAAACTTATCAGAACAATAAACAAATTAAAATTAAATATTGGTGCTTCAAATGTGCTCATAGTTACCTAATAAATATAATTGATACATCTAATTAATGTCCCAGAAAATCCCAACTCGCTAGTTCCAACCACTATCAAAAAATCTATATGTTATTGACGACAATCAACTTTATTATACTTTTCTTTAATTATTATTGTATTTAATAAATTAAACTAAATTATTTTATATTTTTTAAATTAAATAACAAATTTATATTTAAATTAAAGTATATTTTTTGTTTTTCTCCGAAAAAATCCTATTAATCATAATAATTAATTTAATTAAGTTTGTATATAGCATAATATATTTTTATTAATTAATTAGAAAATGTACAAAAACTAAAAATTATAAATAAATTAATTAGTAATTTGGCACTAACATAAAATTAATTAACACAAGATCGCAATAAAAAAATTTAAAACTGTTTATTATTACTACAACTGTACTTAGAGACTTTAAAATTATGGAAGTTTTAGAAGCTGCACATAAAGGTAAGGACTATAATTTTATAAATTCAATTTATAAAACAACTTTCGTAAGTTGGAACCATGTACTTGATGTTTATAAACGCGTCTTCGCCGCCATGTCGTTCCAGTATTTGTAGTGTTTCGTCTATTAGGTCGCCCAAATTCATATTATTCTTTTGTGCGTAGTCGATGTTGTCGCCACAGTTAACTGCAAATATATATAGGTATATAAAGGACATAAATATTTGATAGCTGGAAAATACGCTTCCACTTACTATTTCTAACTTTGTATGCATTAAACATTGGTAGCAACTGTCGATAAAATGGCACAAGCGCGGGACCAACTAAATCCGAAGCCATCACTAATTGTTGTATAATTTTAAATGTTACGCACATTACTTCAAGGTTTCGGGTATTGAGAGCATCTAAAATATGGGATGGTAAATAGTTTAATTTAAAAATAAAAATAATTAAAACTTAAATAACTTCTGCGAAGTAGACACAAGTGTTATCCCCATCTAATCGAAACAGTTCGATCGTACAATCAGCCATTAAGGGGCTGCAAAAATTTTAACAAATGGTCTTAACTCACTAAGCCGGTAAAATTATTCCTCTTCTAACAAAATAGATTTCAATAACGTGAAAACCAATGATCTAAATTTTTTCTTTTAGATAAATAACTCGACCCCGCTAGTTTTATCGATTTTAAAATAAAGCCGCCGACTTGAAACTCAATATCCTATAATAAACAGCTGGAATTTGAGTTGAAACTGAGTCTAATTCGCTACAAATTTATAGCTTCTATGGCTATTTGGACGATGTTTTACACTGAGATGACAGAAAAGTGTACCCATTGAACAGTCTGACATTCTTATGGTTCAAATGCAGTAACGGCACCAAAAACAAATTCAGTATCTGTTAGCCTATGGAAACGAAGCCGTTATGGTGTTTATTGCAAACATCATCAGTTTTGACTTATCCTACAAATTTTATTGATAGGTACTTGTAGTTCCTGTATTGATTTACTCATTGTTAAAAATATTTCCCGTGTCAGCAGAACCGGGTCAACTACTTTCTTCTTAAAGAATGCGGATGGAAAAATTAAAACTTTGTTGGAAATTTATCACTCGTTTGGCAGCATTCAATATACAACTGTTCCAAAAACGTTACCCATTTTATGTCTTTTTGTGAAAATCTTTTTCTGGGCGGCATTTTAAATACAAGTCACTACAATCAGGATCGGATAGGGCGGGTTTAGAAAATCCTACGATTTCCATTCACAGAGCTTAGCAGAAAAAGTTCAATTTGCAATTTCGAAAACAATGAAAGCGTTCATTATTCTTTCTTTTACGGCGACTATAAAAAATAAATCCTTGTGGAACGGGTCAAAGCAAATTTACGATCAAGAGGGGATTAAAAGAAGCCCGTTGAGTATAATTTCATTAAACGGCAAAGTAATATTCTCGAGATATTGCCCTGTCTAGCAGCTAGATGGTGCACCAATAAATAATGCAGTAGGTCAGGTAAGAAAATATGAAAAAAGATAAGACCGAATTAACGGTTTAATTTAAACAACCGTATTCACCCTGCAAAATGGATGGTTACGATGATTGTGAGTGTATGTTTCCTACACTCCTTAAACTCCGTCTTCGCAAAATAACACAAACAAAAACTTTAGATTTATACACAGAAGATGCTTTCAAACGTTTCGAATGACTACGCTTCGATTCGACTGCGCTTATTGACGCATACACTAAATGGCTGAAAGTTAATGTACATAATTCCACTTATATGTAATATAAAAAAATGTTTTTGAAACTTTGTGTTTGGCAGATTAGAACTCATAAGGATATAAATAAGAATCTCTGAGCTTTGTTTTTTGACTAATGTGAGCTATGTTTTCATTTTACAGCTTCCCACTTGGGTTTCCAAAGCTCAAATAAGAGAAACATTGTAGATAAATCTCAGGGTCATCGCAATCTGTAAAATAATATATTTAAATGTTTTATTTTCGCCTTGGGAATAATTAATTAGCTCACATCGCCCAGCAAATGAGCGGTGTGAGCTATGTTTCTATCCCACAGGCTTAAATAACGAAATCGACCGGCTTGAGCTAAGCTTCACGAATTCAGTTTCACTAATTTAGGCTTTGCAAAGTAAACCGAGAAGCTGTGATCTCAAAACATAGCTCACTTTGCTAAAACAACATAGCTCAAGTGTGCAACGGGTCTAAAGAACGTATATCACGTATAAGCTAAGGCTGCGAATGGCTTTGACTTATGACTTTGACTTTCGTGTCGAACAGTCGCATTTTTTTCCTATTTAAAATTATTTCTAGCGGCCTTATTGGGAGTTGTATATAACCATAACTATCCTTGGCGAATAATGTGGAAAGCTATAGCGGTTTGGCTCAGGAAAATATTACGCATTATTGTTGCCGGAATGAAACGGTGCTTGCCAGTTGAATGAGGAGCCCTAGCCAGAAGAATCTTACGCTTAATTGTGCATGAGATATGAAAAAAATGTGCCTACCTATATACCTACACGGAAAGAAAAGTTTTATGTATAATTTATTTGGAAGTTGTAATGAACTTCGCGCTTTAAACGAATGAGCTTCTGTTCAAATTGAAGTGGGAGGTTCATGAAATTGTCGTTAGTGAATAAAACGCACTTAAAAGATGTACCTCAGAGATTTCCATCATTTTGTGCGGATTTGAAATTAAATGGGTAAAATGGTTAGAACGAATATGGTGCTGGAGCCTGGAGACCATTAACGATTTGACTTGATGCCCTCCCTTTTACTTTCCTACTTCCGTTCAGTGGCTATCACTCCTTCACCATCTAACCAACGCAAACGAAACGTTTTTCGGTCGGATGAAGATTGTGTAATCTATTTCTTGTGTAAGACCTAAAACTTTTGGCCCTGGTCTATTAAAACCCGTTTAAAGACCATTCTAGTCAAAAAATACCTATATCATTATCACCAAACCGTTATATGTTTCTGGCCTTTCTCGTCGTGCAAAGCCTACTTTTGCTGGTATGTGACATTTTCTTTGCAACTTACTTTTAATTGGAATTATTAATTGTGGTATCACTGGATAAATTTTATCGCCACCATGTGTTAGCAAATCTTGAACTCCTTGTCTCGCGTACGTCTTGTACGGATGTTTTGTTTCCGATAGGCCATCAAAAAATAGCGGCAAGTACAAACTGTAATCTAGCTTATCTATATCAACTGTCCAACCAATTTTATCACCTCCCGTTAAGTATTCCATTTTAATCGGGAGGTCACCACGATCGTAGTACATGCGAAATGAAGTGCCACGGGGCGGAGGTGTTAATGTGGATATAACTGAAACATTAGTAGCAGATTATATTTTAGTAAAGCACTTGCTACATTTTACTTACATTTTTTAGCACGTTTCGGTTGTTCTGAGACAACCGTGTTTTTCTGTTTTGATTCAATTGAAAACGGTGGAACAATTCGTCGAGGATTTGGATTATAATTACTTCTACATCGATACATTATTTTGAATCGCTATATTCTTAAATTGTACGATAATAAAATACTTTTATGAACTGACGACCAAGACTTTTTTTGTGTATCAAAATTTACGACAAAAATTTTTCCACACAAATAAACATTTTGCCGTAGCAACGGTCTAAAGAAACAACTAAAGCCGCAACCAATTTTTTCTGGTATGGTTAACTAGTGCTATCTTTCGGTTAACACCCATAACCCAAACGGAATGCAATAGAGTGACGTACAGAGGCACCTATTAGTTTTATGGTAACAACGGTAAGAAACAACTTTCATAGCTACCTCTGTGAGTGGTTTACGGCACATTATAAAAATTTATATTTTTAATTTGCTAAGGGGCAATGCACACGAGAAATTGTTGCGAAAAAGATTTGTTTAATTTTGCGAAATAATAAAAGAAAATTTACAACTTTAAGCAAAGTAAATTTTAATTGAACGATTAGGACTAGTACGCGGCTGACGAATAAAAATTACGCTGATCTCCAAAATTAACCAGAAAAATCTTTCTAATTAACCAGAAAATTTAGTGTGGATTTTCTTAACGCAGACATGCATCTATAGCAAGCTTCATATTGAATTATTATTTTTTTATAACTTTATGTCAAAACTCAAACCATTTTTTATGTGTTTGTTTAACAACAAAAATATTTGATGGAATGTCAAAAATTTAGCTTACTTTTATCGTGCCTGCAGATAATAATGCACTGCTGAAAAATGTGTAGAGTTAAACAGAGACATATACATAATACTAATGTCACTAACTAATAAAACTTGCCAAATTTTATTTCAATTCAGCTGCATACTAGGCATTTTTTATATAACATAATTGTATACCCAGTTTACACCAGTAGAATAAAAGATGTAGCAAAACTTTTTTGGTTGGTGTAAACTCAAACTAAAATATTTTAATACTTTAACATGTACTATTTTGCTATTAAAGTATAATAGCTACCAAAAAAATATTGGCATTATGGTCGTGGTGTAAACTCTACTTTAATACTATTTATAATACTTTAATTTTGTTTATTATTTTCTTCAAGTGACCGGTAAAGACATTTTTTGTTTGGGTATACATTTCCATTTCTGATTATGTATAAAAAAAAATTGTACTTGTCAACAAAAAAAAGTAATAAAGTATTATAGTATGGGTTTAAAACCACTTGTGATGTAATCTGGCCGAGTATTAGACTTTATTAGCAAAAAAGTATTATACTATTAAAGTGTCTTTGGTGTAAACAAAATATTATTTAGCTCTCTGAATTAAAAAAGGCGGAAACTTAAAAGGTTGACTTAAAAAATGTGTGTTTATATGAAAAAAGGGACCTTTGTTAAGTCATATTTTTAACAAATTTTCTGACTTAACAAAGGTGTTTTACAAAAACAAATTTAATTTCAAAATGACTTAAAAAGGCATATTTTATTTCACATTATAAACATAAAATTTACATTTGTATTAAACACATAAAAATGCATGCGTAACTTCATGTTTTTAAGAAAATGTACTAATTTTAAATTCATTTGAATTTAAATTTGTTTATACAAAATTTTCAACTAATGCTTTCATTAATGAAAATGTGCAAAAAAACAATTGCAAATTTCAAAATGACTTAAAAATACACATTTTATGTCATTTATAAGCACACTTCTTAAATCATTTTCAAAATAACTTATGATATGCATTAAAAAAGTCAACTTTTTTTATTTCATGTTCATTACAGATTTTAAGTAAATTTTAAAATTAAACGCTTGTTATTTGAAGTGACTACGAAAATATACATATTATATATTTTGGTTTCATAGTAAATGAGTCACTTGAAACGACAAACGACTCAACTAGTCCAATAAGGCTTGAAACTAACTGATTACTGATTACTACATTTAATCATTTTTCTTACAATATGTGAGAAAAATAATCATATCATTCTCGCTACTCGTCTTCTATGTGCATCTTCCTTAATGGTGTGGTTCTCTAGTTGGCAAATTTTCCCTCAGGATAAAAATGCCAGCGAAAGAGAACGGAACTGAATCAAAACACTGCTTTCTTCCAGTCCGCGTTTTTGTAAAATGTTTAATTTGAAATAAACACGAGAAGGCTAGTTATGAGAGCGGAGATAAAAGACATGTCGAAACATTTGTGATAGAAAAATTAAAGTTTTGTGGAAAAGCGGAAGCTAATACCAGTTTACTTTAAAAAAAAAAGGGTAATAAATACGAGAATATTAATAATACATATGTACAGTATTATTAAAATTACATACTAAGTTTATAATATACATACAGAATAAATGAAAAAAACTGTGAAAAATGAAATATAATTTTGTCATGAAATCTTTTGTTGAAGAAGTGAAATAATTCCCCTGAGATAATTGTCATTTTCATCTTTCATCTGTCCTTGTATCTATAAAAATTAGTTTTTGTGAAATTATTTACGATACAGGTTTGTACGCGAGCAATTATCTCAACCATCGAAATCGAGGGCCGCATTATAGCCTCAATGGGAGGTTGACCCAATCTTGGAGTTCATTGACTCTTTAAAATCCTCCAAAAACCCTGATTATGTATGTGACTTTTATATAAAAATTTGAGAACCTACATTTATAACGATTTATATTAACTTAAATTGGAGTTGTTGTCTTAAATTAAGTAATTTAATTTTATAAATGAAATCAAATTTAGGAGATAGCTAAACCCAAAGGAGTTTAGAAAATAAGGGGCACGTGGGAGAGGGTAAGGATAGTTAAATAGTATTATATACGACACAAGAAAAAATTTCGTCTATTTTATTGGCCTTAATCTGAAAATTGGGGTAGAATATTTAGCTGCTTAAAATATGAAAGCTAAAAGCAAACCAAAAAATTTACATTGAAAATAGCAAGAACAACCTAGAAAATTTGGGGTATTGTCAAAATTTGTGTCTTCACCTACCGGCATAATATAAGTTAAGTAATATTAAATATAAATATTACTTAACTTAACGAGAAAATTTCCCATTTAGCCAAAAACATTTAAAATCATAAGGTGCTCACCCTTGCATCGATTTAATTGAATCTCCATCTCTTGTGCACCATTCAAACTCAAGTTTACACTCAAATTTACTCACTAAAAACACTCAAACAAAACATTGAGAATTTCAGACAGAACTTTTTAGTTTTTAGTTTAACTGTGTGTTATGTTTTTATTGCTGTTCTAAGTGTCTGGAAAAATGAAATTAAAAATCAAATAAAGATGAATTTAGTTTAATATTGTGACTAAATAGATTTTAATTGGTTTTATTGATAGTTTTACAATATTATTTAAAATACATTTAATATAAATACGCTGTTTACGAGAAAGAAAAGGTAAAAAAAATTTTGGTGCATCTGTCAACCATTTTGTTTTTTTGACTACCAGCAGAAATATTTTATTTACTTTTATGATTGTTATAAATTGTTAAATATAAAACAAAGTTAAAGATGTAATCTGTGCATCTAGTTTTTAGTGCATTTTGATTAAATAAAATGGTTGAATTTTATAAAAATAAATTTTCCTTAGTTCGATCGATATTTATTTATTTTGCTTGTTCACATTTGTTTTTGTTGTAAGAAATCCCTAATTTTCTTTGACGGTCACGTACACACATTATAGTATGTTTCAAAAGTGAGTTTTCATTTTTTGCTTAATCATGGATAAATATGGCTTTTTTTAATAATTAATTGTAAAAATGGGTTTGTAAATTATTACAATTTGCTTAACATATCTATTTAGAAAATTAAAGAAAATCTTAAAGAAATTCGAATGAACTGTCATATCATGTCGCACGTGTCTTTAAAAATGCTGTCCCTTTTTAGTGCATACTTTTGTTTACATTTCTTTCTCTTTTTATTTGCAGGCTCCTAGTATATTAGAGCGAGACGGAGGAGGCGGAAAAATAACAATGGAACCGGAGCTGCCTCGAATTATGGTGTTTCGCCCCACTTGGGATGAATTTAAGGATTTTGCCAAGTATGTCGATTTTATGGAATCGAAGGGCGCCCACAAAGCTGGACTTGCAAAAGTTGTGCCTCCTCCGGAATGGGTGCCGAGGCAGGTGGGTTACGGCTTAGATACAATGGATATCACAATACCGGCACCAATATGTCAAGTGGCTACTGGCAAACAAGGTTTCTATCAGCAAATCAATATTCAGAAAAGGGCAATGACTGTAAGACAGTTCTCAGAGTTAGCAAATTCGGAACGGTTCCAAACACCAAGTCATTTTGATTTTGAAGATTTGGAGCGTAAATACTGGAAAAATATTACGTACGTCGCACCAATTTATGGGGCAGATGTTAATGGAACACTCACAGACCCAGACATTAATATTTGGAATATAAATCACTTGGGTACAATTTTGGATTACGTAAACGATGATTACGGCATTAAGATTGATGGTGTCAACACAGCTTATTTATATTTTGGTATGTGGAAAACCACATTTGCTTGGCACACCGAGGATATGGATTTATATTCCATAAACTATTTGCATTTTGGATCACCCAAAACTTGGTACGCAGTAGCGCCGGAATTTGGACGACGGCTCGAGAAAGTAGCAAACAGCTATTTTCCGGCAAGTTACACAAATTGTAACGCGTATTTACGTCACAAAATGACTTTGATTAGTCCGCAAATATTAAAACAACATGATATTCCTTACAATAAAATTACGCAAGAAGCTGGCGAGATAATGATCACGTTCCCGTTCGGATACCACGCTGGTTTTAATCATGGGTTCAATTGTGCAGAATCAACAAATTTCGCGACCGAACGTTGGGTAGAATATGGTAAACGTGCAACGCAATGTCACTGCAGTAATGATATGGTTAAAATATCAATGGACACTTTTGTTAAACGTTTTCAACCCGATCGTTATGAAAACTGGTTATGTGGTAATGATATTGGTCCGCATCCTGAAGATAATATCATTGCACCGGCCCCAGTTCCAACCGATAAGGACATTCTGCTAAATAAGAATAATGAAACATTACCCGAGCAGTTCGTTCAGTCGATGAAAAAACAGTGCTGCCAATTGAGCAAAACTAAATCGTTTAAAGAACGTAATCCTGATTTAGACTTGGTCGAAATTCAGAATAATCCGCATATTCCAGATGATGTCAAAGAGGTGCTAAATGGGGCACTAACTTTGGCCACCGATGACGAAGAAGAACCTGACGACAGTGCCGATTTGGATGCTAACGGGCAAAAGAAAAAGTTGATTTTGGAGTCAAACTATGATCCGTTTGAGGACTCTGGTAAGTTTTTTTTTAAATCGAGACTTAATGATCACAATAACATGTTTGTTTAATTTTATAGAAGAGGAAGAGAATAGAGTCAGAAGACGGCGGCGAAAATCTGATTATGATAATGACTGGTGGTCTGAAACGAAGAAAAGAAAAACGCGAGTACAACGGCCGCGCATTAAAAAAGAGAAATTAGACGAAGAACCAAAAGAACCGAAACCGAAACTGCCAAGAAGACGTCGAAAATTTATCGAGTGTTTTACACTCGGTCCAGAAGTATCACCAAACGAAAAAAGAAATCGTAAGAAACAACAGCAAATAGAGGCTGCCGCTATTCTTGATCCACTGAAATTGTTTGAAAACCAAAAGAAATTCGAGGGCAAGATACCAACGATAAAAAAGAAAGAATTGTCGAAAAGTATATCCTCGCTCCCGGTATTTGGATCACCGATCGTATCAACCGATAATATCGATCAAATAACATCTATGAATTTCCGTGATTACCGTAAGAGTCTGCCGAATATGCAACTTGCAAACACATCACAATTAAGTCCCGGTGGATCACAATTCTCTTCTGTCAATTCGTCATTTTCGTCGTCGAGTTATCCAGGCGAATATCAATTCAATGGAATTAATCAAAACGGACACATAGAAATCAAAACTGAATTGCAAGATGTTGATCCTGCCAATATAGGAAAAATGAATAACAGTTATTTTGCGAATTGTCCAAGTCTGAGTTCATTGCTCACCGAGACGAACAAATTTAATCCAAGTGAGTTTTGTTTATGGTTTCTAATTTATTTTATTTGTTATTTGTTTATTTTTATTTGTTAGTTTGGATATAAATATTTTTTTTTGTATATATGGGGGTTTGAAAGTGGTGACTTTAATTATGGATTGACTTTACCAAATCTTCGGTAAAAAGGATTTTGCACGACACAGAAATGTTTTGTTACGTGGTATCTTTTATTATGCTATAGTTTTATCATTTTAATTCTTAATTTTGGCTTAAAATTTTAACTAGAAAATGGGACAACGAATACCAATGGTTTGATATTCTTTACACCTGTCCTAATTTTTTGATTGTTGTTTATTGATCGATTCTCTATGTTAATGGCTGTCGATGCTGTATAATGGTGATCTACTCATCGGATCGAATTTTTTTTGAGCCGTAAAAAATGTGGATAATGATCACATTATTGGCCATGGCTTGAGGGTAAGGATAGTGCATTTTGTCATAATAGGACCTGCATATTTGTCCTGTTACATAATGCCCGACCATTTCTGGAAATGGCCTTGAAATTTGTTGAAATAAGTGACAATTTTTTCCGAATATTGGTAAAACCGTTTTACTTATTAATCCCGGGCAATTGGTCTTGCTGCGTAGTAATCAGGAACAATCTATCATCCCGATAAAATTGATATAGAATAGATGTTCAACCCGTGCGGGCTAGATGATAGATTGTGACTTCAACGTCACTTTAATTATTCTAATTCAGTTTAATTTAGTTAAATTAGTATCTGTATATTTTTATTATTTGAACAAAAATTGTAAACATTTTCATCGGGATATTATTTAACCGCACCTAATTATACTCATCCACATAGCCTTCTATTATAATTTTGTCAGTATTAATCGGATTTTTTCTTATTTAAAAAAATCGTCTACATATGGGATGCTTCAAGCACGATTTTTTTTAACAATCATATAACTTGTGTAAGTCATCCGTTATGATGCCCAAACCAATCGTAAGAGTTCAAGTTCTTCTACTGAACAATTTTCATTTAATTTTGTAACCAGCAAAACTTGATATGCCGTCCGATCAGTATCTGACGATAAATTTGAATATCACTAAGGTCAGGAAGCAGCACAAGTAGACATACAAATTTGACGTAAAATACTAAAAAATAAAAATTTAATTCACAATTTCACTGTTTGGTATGGGTACTCATCGCAAAAATATTAAATATTTGGTTGTGCCGATTGTCACGTAGACCAATGTTAAATATTTGAAATTATGTTGGGATAAATTTTAGGGTTTTGCTTGTGATAATGATGTGGGTGGCACTGTTGAAGTTAAATGCGTTTAAGTAGAAAGCGGGCAAGACGGTGGTTAACTATCGAGTTTTGGAGACCGTGTTAAAATGAATTGTTTTTTTTTATAAATTATTTTATTAGCATAAGACCTCAACTACGAGGGTGTACATAACTTTCTAAAATTCAACGAACATTTTTAATCTCGGTTTCTAGAGGTAAAGGAATTCTTTACTATTTTAATGTGTGGAAGTTTATTAATTTACTTGTGATGATATATTCTGTGATTCTTAGTTTTATTTATAATCGTATATTATTAATATCTAGACGTCAATTTTTGATAAGTGCACTTTTTATATATTATTAAGGTCTACATCATTTTTTCATAATAAATTATGATCCTTACGGTTTTATTGTATGCGTTTCTTGTTTCATTAATTTTCTTTTTCACTTGTTTTTAGTAATATTATCACTACCACAATATTATCACCATCGCATTATCACCTTAATGGTTGTGTCGAAATCGATCCGCAATCGACTCGGTAGCACTGACTGATGAAAACTGAGTACAGATTTTGTTCGAAAACTGAGACTTGAGAGTTGAGAGTTTTGCTGCTGTTTCACTAACCTACTAGATGCACAAAATTAATATTATTGTTGGTTGATGTTGTTGGTTGAATTAAATTTTATATTTACATCTAGTGTGTTGATGAAACAACATAAAAACTCTCAACTCTCAAGTTGCGGTTTTCGAACAAAATTCGTATACTGGTAACAAAATTGGTTTAATAATTTATTTTATTTAGATATGGTTCATTAATAACGTCTAGGTAGAGTCGCGAACTAAATTTACCACCAATAGTGAAATTAAGATGAATTGATAATGTTTCATGATTCTGTCGATATTGACATGACACTACAATCAATTGTTGTTTTTGTAACGTTTTTTTACCCTTGAATTCAGTATTTTTAAATTCACTTATTTGTATCAAATGTAAAAATGATAAAAAAATAATTTTGGTTTATGATTGAAACAATGCCAATTGTCAAATTTAATTCAAAGAGTGGTCGTAAGATAAAATTAGAAAGAAAATTGAATTTGCTTGCAATGATAGAATCAAATACAATACCATCAATAATAATGGGTTTTCCAATAGAATGATGTGATTTTTAAGTGACGTTTCGGCCATTTGTAATATGTCATTTTTTGTTTCCCTGTATTCAGTAATGTTTACAATTTCATCATACAATTTCATTCAACGTCGTGAATTAGCTGATTTTGCCTTGGAACAACTTGAAAACGATAACGATTTTTTAAGAAAATCATCTTATCCGATGAGGCCACTTTCATCTGAGTGGTGCGGTAAATAAACAAAACTGTCGATTCTGGTGCGAAGAAAATCCACAAATTATTCATGAAAAACCATTACATTCACCTAAATTGACAGTTTGGTGTGGTTTTTGGTCTGGTGGAATCATCGGTCCGTATTTTTTTCGAAATGAAGCAGGTAACACCGTTACTGTCAATGGAGATCGGTATAGATCGATGATAATCAACTTTTTATGGCCGAAATTGGAAGAAGTTGATCTTGACAACATTTGGTTCCAACAAGACGGGGCTACGTGCCACACAGCAAGTGCAACAATTGAATTATTGCCCTATAATGCATTATATCACTCTTATTGGAAAACCCTATATAAAAGTAATCCACTAAATAATTTTACCAAACAAGTTCTTAGTACAAGTTCGTAGTTTTTCTTCTGTAAATTGGATCGGATTATTTCTTAGCTTACCGCTAGCATACAACAAACACAACAATCAACTTTCATTCGGTGTTATTAAAGACGTAAACTCCACCCAAATGATAAAATTCGAAAATTATTCAAAATATTCGGTTAAGTTCTGAATTAAGTTTAAAATTGTCGTCTGTAATAGGTAATCGCATAAGTTTAAAGGTAATCGCATTGACGCTTCAATCAGTAACTTTCCTCATTTCGATCACCAACTTGAAATCTCCATCTTTACCTTCAACCTATCATTGCGTAAAACAATATAATCATTGTACACTCACGTCACGAGATTGGTCCCTTAAATATGGTAACCGTACAAAAATAAGAAAAAATTATAAACGTAAATTTAAAAAAATTAAGATTACGATAAATATTGTTTCTGTGCTTCAGACCATAGAAAAATTAAAAAATTTAACAAAGCTTCGTCAATTGTCACAACAAAAATTATTGAAGCGATATTTTGCATCCAAACAAGGATACAAATGGCACTATTGGAACAAATAACAAGGTGTCAAATATTGTTTGATTTGATTCTGATAATCACTAATTTAATCACTTAATTTTTATATGGTTGGTCCTTAACATCGATTTGTTCTTTAATTAATGAAATCTAGCACACATTTAGAGAATCATTACTTTGTCATTGCAAAATGTTCATGATGTTAATGTTCAGTTTGATTAACACCCCAATTATGACGCACAATTGTTGACGAAAAACCAATCATTTAAGCCTCTGTATTTGTTTTAAGTTTCGTGCTAATCAAGACATTTTTGTATTCTGGGGTCTATTATGAAACTTTTGATTTCGGATTTCTCGATAACAAAATAGCGTATTAGAAAAAAATAAAAACAAAGTGCACAAGTAGAAACTCTGCTATGAAGTTGGTTGAATTAAAATATACTTGAACGTATCCAAATCGCCCGCCATTTTGGATATATGTAGATAAGTCATTGCTGTTTTATGATATGAGTTTCAATCATTTACGAGCTATCGTTCCGTGTGCATCAATTTTAAGAGATGGTTGTCCATCAGCAATATTTACGTCATTGCATTCTATTCTGTTTTCAAGTGAAAAAAAATGCTGCTCAAACTATGGAATTGATTAATTCGACTTTGAGTGAACATCAACTGTGTCATTCAACAATAAAAAAATGGTTTGCAAGATTTCGTGATGGCAATTTTAGTCTTGAGGACGATCCACGTCCAGCTGCAGTAAAATAATTAGACGACTTTAAACTTTAATTTTTACTGTATGGAAATCTGTGTCAAACTCAAAAAAAGCTTGCAGACTAGTTAGGATTTTCTCATCAAGCAATATCACTACGCTTGCAAGCTATGGGAAAAATACAGAAGGAAGGAAAATGGGTTCCTCATAAACTGACAGAAGAAAACAAAAACCGAAGAGTTCATGCCAAGGAAGTGTTACTATGTGTCTGGTGGGATTGGAAAGGAGTCATTTTCTACGAGCTTGCGGAATTTTGTCAAACTGTTACAGCTGAACGTTACCAGACCCAATTAATCAAATTAAATGATGCTTTGGAGAAAAAAAAACCATTTACGGGCCAAGGAAGACGGAAGGTGATATTACTGCATGACATCGCTCGTCCACATACAGTAAAATCAACCCAAGAAGAACTCATCTTCTCGTTAGGCTGTTAAGTTTTACAGCATGTGACGTATTCTCCAGGCTTGGATCTCTCTGATTACCACTTTCTTTAGATCGATGTTACATTTGAAAGACTAGCGGGTCACGAAAGTTGAAGATGTGCAAAAATGCCTCGATGACTATTTTCGTTCGAAACCACCAAGTTTCTATCGCGAATGCACTCATCATCTACCTGATAAATGGCAAAAGACCATAGATAGTAATGGCGAATATTTCGATAATTAATCTTTGTAACAATTATATTTTCAATAAAGTTGAATTTGATCAAAAAAGCAGAGTTTCTACTTGCACACATAATACTATGGAAAAATCCGCTGTAATCGAAAAAATCGATTTTGGATTTGTTTCATAATATGCCCCTCTGCTCGTCGTCATTATTAAAGAATTTTGTAAGATGTATTAATTGGAGGTCTTATGAGTCTCAATTTGACGTCACGCGAAATCATGAAAAAATGAAAATTCAAAAAAATTTGACCATTAAATTGCACTTTTTATTTATATTAATAAATTTGTAGCACCAGATGAAATTTTGTATTGTCATTTGTATTTCTGCACAATTATTCGTTTTATTTGATTTATACATAAAGATTGTTTCGGTTATTTTTCTTATAGGTTTTAATCAGTTTGCCTAAAATTACATTAATTTTACACAAAATAAGTAATTATTTGTGAACTGGGTAATTTTTGCGATAACTAAATCATTTACAATTATACTTTGGTCTTAAAGAATGTAGTCTTAACAAAACTGTCTAATTTAAGACCGTATTATAATTCAACCATAATCTTGTTTTGAACCAACATACTCGTATTTAACGAATTCAGATTTGAGAAGTGGGAATTATAATACTGTACCCAAAAACTTAAACGCTTATTCCTTTACTTCCAGAATAGCGCAATAAGGTTCACGAGCAAGAACTCCTATCGATATGTTTGCTTTGACGGAAATTAGTTTGAGAATCATCATAACTAACATTTTACCCCAGAATTCATTAGGCGGGTTCCGATATAGGATATTTTTAAAGCAGTGCATATGGATCTTGATAGTTCAGTTCAGTTTCATTCCTGATATTGAAACTGTTATTTATTGTGTCTTGAAAAAAACCATAGTGAACTTGGGACACAATCAGCGAATCGATTAGAGTCTTCATTTGAGATTATCAAGAATGTAGAATAATATTAAACCAATAAAATATATACGAAAACTGTAGATTATAATTTTTTATCTTACTAAAACGCGTAGGCTGCATAATTTTTTAGTAAGATACATATTGTGATTCAAGGAAACTATTAATGTAGAGTCTACCAAAATTCGATAAATTCTACATGGGTTGAATGCTTCCAATGTTATTTTACGTATTAGTCAATTGATTGGCCTATTGGTTTGCCTTTGTTATATGTTGCGGATACATCCTTCCAGAATGATTGAGACTTACCAGCTTCTTATGGACACCGTCGATCTTATAATCCTACGATGGATCGCCCATCTTTTGTGCCGGATGACTCTTTACACATAACATAAGGAGGATAGGACAGGTTTATTAGTGAAAATCGACCAGATTACAGACGCCTGATTGAACCATTAGTAAGTAAAATTGTTAGTAAAAATATAATAATTCGGTTAGGACAGGACAATCACAATTTATAATTTTGATTTTGAACATAAACAGCTTCCTTTCAGAGGTTTCATCTAAAAGATGTACCTACCTGTTGGGCGTTATACCCTAAATAATATAAACGTAATTAAATTTAAACAAGATCCTGAAATCATAAAAAATATTAATGTAAACTAAAAAAATAGATATTACTTAATCAATGTCGTGTAAAAATCATGTATTATGCTCTTCTGGAAAAACTGAAATTCAAATGAATTTAATAATATCTTGATATCCCATCTCCTTCGTTACATTAAAGAAAATAAGCAATTAAAAATTACCTAGATTTAATTTCCCTAAAACATGATAGTCTTAGAAATAATTAAATTTAAATAAGAGTAATGAAAACAATTACGAGTAAGTTGGTTTCAGGTACAAGATTTCCTCAAATACAAAAATCTCCAACCTGTACTCCCTTATTATTCATTAATGAAAGATTTGCTAGAGTAATTAAAATCCTATCCTAAAATTGGGGTTAAACGGTGCTGTTCTACACATTCCGCGTTCCATTCGGTGCATTTTAAAAAAGGTAGCAACCTAACTTTCTCATTACCGAATATTCTTTTTATCGTACTATTTTTCAATTAACCGAAAAAACAACCACTTTTTAACAAATTAATCACCATAATTTCGCGAAAGGTGAAAAATTGCTTGAACAGTCCAACTAAATCAAACTACTTGGATTCTTCTACAAGTTTGCATCGTCTTGAATCCAAAGTCAAATCTCTGTTAAAATTTCACTTTAGTCTAAGTTAGAGTACCCCTAGGTGACTTTAATTATCATGTTCAAATCGACCCCCGATTTGGATATTTCCATTTATAATTTAAAATTTGTAAATGCAATTTTGCTTATTCGTCTGTTCAAAGGCAAGGAAGATATCAAAAAAGAGAGTCATCGAAACGACTAAGTACCATAAAAACTGAACCGATTTATCATTTTCCATAATTTTTGATGCATAAAACAAACAAATTTAACCAACAAGAAAAATTATATACACTAATACACTATACTATATTCCTCATACGTACACGAAAACGTCAAGTTTCGTGTCTCGGATTTCAACAAAATTGACTCCCTGTACAAAAATTGAAAATAAACAAGTCGACAAGCGGGTCAAGCCATGTCATTGATTTTTTTTATTCACAAAAAGCTGTTTCGCCTTTCTTGAAGTGTGTTTCGGGTTGTTATCCAGCTCACCCATCGTAGAGGCATGTTACATTCAGCATATGGGTTCATCACGGTTTGTAGGATATTATCAACGTAGATGTGTTGATCCATGTTACCCTTAATCCAATAAATAGGCGCAACAACAGAATATTAAAAGTAACTTCATAATTTAATGTTGCCTTCATCATGCTTCGTCGCTTTTTTGTATATTTTGGGCAAAATTCTTTATTTTTTTTTTCGTTGCCCCATAATACGTTTTGTTATTTTTGTATGCTATGGTGTCCTTTCCAATCTGAATCATTATTTGCAAAACTAATACAATCACTCAGATTCCTTTTACTTAATAGAGGTACTTGTCGGGCTGACCCGTGAAGATTGCCCTCTACGAGTCTTCTGCGAATTGTTCGTACACTAATTTGACAGATGTCAAGAAAGGGTCCTTCACGATTTTTCAAATAGGACGATGCAATTGAGGGGTTGTGATCCAAGGGGATTTTATTGCACGCATGGTGCGATATATATATATATATATATATATATATATATATATATATATATATATATATATATAAACACATGCATACAATATACACTGCGATTCACTTGATTAGACACACTCGAAATTTTACTTTTAAATGTAAATTTTACTGTAAGTTCGCGGAACCAACAAAATATTTTTATTGAGAAGATAGATAAATCCCTACCCAATAAATCCATAATCGATAATTATTCTGAGAAAGCAAATTAACTTGTCTTTCAATTTTTTTTTAGATAAGTTCAAATTTAATGTTATTTTTTCAGTTCAGTTGATTAGACATAACTTAAAAATATGTATAATGAAAACGTTTATGTTAATGAAGTCATTTATATTTTTATTTTGATATTTAAGAAATTCTTCAAATTTTCTAGCTATTTGTAGTAATGTACTACCTTCATTCTTTAAAAGTATGTACTTCAAAGATCCCGTCCTTAAGATATATCCTCATATAAAGATTTTAAGTAGTTCAACGAAGACTCTGCCCAAGCAGCTTCAATTCCTGCAAGCAGCTCTTCGTTGGATTCGTATTGTTTGCTCCTTCATAAATTTTGAGTGAGCCAGCACCAAAAGCTTTCGATGAAATTTAAATCAGGGGAATAAGGAAGATGACCGTGGTAATAACTCAACGTTTTGACTCGAAATCCACGACTTTACGACACGATCATTATGTATGGGCGCATTATCCTGTTGGAAAATCCACTGAAGAGGCCCAAATAGCTCCTTATTTGAATTTCCAGACATTTTATTGGAAACAAAATTCAATTTAATAGCGTCCCAATATGAAATTGTACCTCATACCATTATTCCTTCTTTTCTGGCATGATGGCGAGTCAAAAATAGCGAATGTCATGAAAATAATAATTATAGCCATCTGGTTCGTATATGTTAAATTTTTTTTCATTCGAAAAAACACCTTTTTTCCAATTATTATTCATTGTTTGCAGATGCACATCGCAATTCATGTGCTGCTTGGCGAATTCCAATCTTTACGCTGTTGCTTGCGTACAGGGTTTAGTAATAATAATAATGCATAATTCTTTATTTATTTATTTATTTATTTATATACAACATAATTTTGGAATGATCTACACACCAAAGATTGGCCTTATAAGCTCATTTATAATATGATGCGCAGTTCATGAAAATCAAGTTATTTAAACCTGTTCTCTCGGGGTTGTGGGGCGTGGGGATATGTCTCACATATGAATATAAATTCTACTCTGAAATTTTCAACATTATTTTGTAGAATCCCCATCAGTAGATAAACACAAGATGTAATTTGTGTTCTAATTTGCTGGTTGCTTGCTATCTTAGTGGTGTTTTTATAAAAAATGAAGCACTTAAAATTGCTCTATACAAACTGTTGATTTGCTGGCAATAAGCCCAGTTGCCGTTCTGATTTTGTTGGTGGAAAGGCTGTATTCTTGTATCTTGGCGACTCACTGTCGTTGAGCTTCCTTGGTTGTTGCCTCCTAATGATGCATTGTCTTTTAAATAATTTCGCGCAGCATGCTCACTACGCTCGACTTTACTAGCTTTAGCGAGGTTGGAAAATCCCTCCAAGTGGTGGGCATCGAATTTTGCCTTTTCTATCGTATTGAAAATATTTTTTCTACCCATTTTAATTCTTGGGCATATACTTTCATTTTGAAAATTTTGAAAAAAATTTAGCAACTTACACCGAAGTTTACTCACAAATACTTAAATTTTACAATGCGTCTATTCAAGTGAATCGATAAAATGCGTTTAACATAAACTATATTCCAGAAAAACAAAGAAAATGCAGTTAGATTGCTAAGTTTAAATTTTTATTCATTACTGTTTTACTGATTACTAATTTGTCTCTTTTCACAATAAAAATATATTCATGGTTCCGCGAGAAATTACAATAAAATTTACATTTAAAAATAAAATTTCAAGTGCGTCTACATACATACATACAGATATACTCGCATATGCACATGACATGATATGACAAGAGACGCATCGATCAACCACAATGGCAATCCCAGGCATGTACAGCACTCCCGGAGCAATATTACAAGCAGACTTGAAAAACGGATCACACACTCCAGAATTATGCGGGCCCAGGAGCATCAAAGTTAATACATGGAAAAGATCAGTTAACCAGAGAGACAATAAGGGCGCCACATAGCAAAGTAACCATCTAACTACTTTGTTAGTAAGTCATTTATACGATTTGCTAATTATTCACACATACACACGCCATCCGTGAGCAGAGACGTTAAACCATTAATTTTATAGTTGTGTCTAGGAATAGGATATCTAAACTTCATCATATGTATACATCGTTCTCAGTCGCAAATGACTGATGCAATCTATCAATTGCATCCAAGGCCATCTCATCCCACGCTGCACAACACCCAACCCTACACCAATCAACTCGAGGGACATATGTTCGTAAGGATTCATTGCAGCCTATCGTCAATTACCAAACGTTAACTCAACGCCGTCACACATTCAGCCGCATTACCAATCATCAATTACTCGTATTTACAATAGAACATACATGTCCTCTCAATAATAGAAACAAACACATCTGAACTCAACCAGAAAGAACTCCGAAAACAACATTCTATTGCAAAAGGCCCTTGAAATGAGTCCATCCAATTATTAAAACTGCAAACAAGGGTACCTCTTGATCAAAAATGCATCAACTGCGATCCACCCTAGAATTCTAATGTGTTAATATAATCATAAATAATAAAAATAATAAATAAATATAAATTTAATTTTTAATCGCCTTTCATTATTTACGTTTAAGCGATTTTAAATAATAAAATCTTCTAAAGAAATTAAAAGTAAGTTATTACATTAAATTCTAAAATACTGTCATAAATACAGTGTGGGCCAAATACATTTTTTTTGAACTAGCGGTTTTTTTAAGTATGGTAAGGGTTATGTCACTTCTGATTTGACAGAAAGTTAGTTTTATCCTTCCGCTGAACGAAAATGGTTGTGCATTCGCTTGAACAGCGCTGGGAAATATTGAAACATTAATTCGAAAATTTTGGCAAAAAAATCATCTTTTCGGATGAGGCGCATTTCCATCTTGGCGGCTATGTAAACAAGCAGAATTGTCGCATTTGGGGCACGGATAACCCGCACGTGATCGTAAAGAAGCCGATGCATCCTCAACGAGTGACTGTTTGGTATGGATTTTGGTCCGGTGGCATCATTGGGCCATTTTTCTTTGAAAATGTGCAAGGAGCCGCCGTTGTCAATGGTGAGCGCTACCACGCCATGATAAACATTTTTTTGTTCCCGCCACTTGAAGAGGAGGACATAGGCGACATTTGGTTTCTACAGGATGGCGCTCCGTGCCACGCAGCACACGTTTCAGATGATCTTTTGCGCACTGTCTTCGAAGATCGAATTATCAGCCGAAATGCTGATGTGATTTGGCCGCCTCGGAGCTGTGATTTGATGCCGTTGGACTATTATCTTTGGGGTGCCGTCAAAGATAAGTGTTACACCGATAAACCAGCAACGATTGACGCTCTCAAGAACAATATTCGCATTGCCATTGAAGACATAATGCCGCATATCATCGAAAATGTGCTCAAAAATTGGACCGACCGTATGGGGTACGCCAAGGCCAGCCGAGGCAGTCATATGAATGAAATAGTATTCCATAATTAATCGGAAGGATTGTTCTTTACAATGAAAAAATAAATTTGAAAAAATAATGAAAACTTTTTGTTTTATTGCATTTAAAAAAAATTATTTAGCCCACCCTATATAATCATCTATCACACTTCGGGATTGTATTTCTTGTAAATACAATAAAGATGTACGGAGCAATGTCTCGCGTTACCTGGTCCGCACGTCACGATCAATTATTAATTCATATGATCAATCAAAATCTACTTAAATATAAGTCCTGCGCAAACTCTCATTTACTCATAGAAATGTCTATATAAAAAAACTACCAAAGAGTGTGTTGGTTGTACTACCAAATGCAACGTAAATATGAATTTTTGTTAATGTTAATATATGTGGTATTAGCAGGACTTACATTTAAGTAGATTTTGGTTTAATCGTATTTCGGGAAAGAAAACAAAACACACAAAAAGAGACGCTTATACGATAGTAATGTCGCGTATAAAGAAATCAATCAACAAACATGGCTCAAACAAAACAAACACGCGATATAAATTTTGTCATTGGTACTATTAAAATAAAAATGATCATTTATACGCGCGCATTTTCATTACCATATTGTTGGAACACATACACAATTTTCGGTCCACTATATCACGGTATTGTGTATAAATAAAAATATGTTCGTCAATAAAAACGAAACAATGTGTAAACGATAAATAAAATAAAAATTTGTAGAAGCTTCGAAGCTTTAGGCTGCGTAAATACTTGTAGAAATAAAAATTGATGCACTCGCTTCCGCACTCTAAATGTGAGTTTATACTTGCGGAAATAAAAATTGACGCACTCGCTTCCGCACTCTAAACCAATTAAATTTCGTGAAATGCTTTATGCCCCGCTTACTAATTCCACACTCGAGTTGAAATATTTTTAACTTTATTGTGTTTTAATACATTAAGTACTTTTCTGCAGAATTCTTTCCTCAATCGCTTCCGCAAGTATAAACGCACAGTTACTCAATGAATTTTAAGGCCTATAAATGGTCTCTTTTATTAACTCACACTGCTGCATTCAGTATCGCGTAGTCATGTGATAAAAATTCCCTTTTGCATCCTTGTTAGTTGCTCTACTGGTTTGGTGAACTAACCCTCTTGATCAGTACATCCGACCCTGAGTTATCCAGTGTCAATTTTTTTGGAAAGAAACTTAGAGATTAATAAAACCATGTAGCGTTAGTTCATGTCATCCAAATATGCAAAAAGCCACATTTTTAGAAAGAAACCCGGGGATCCTATTTAACAATAAATCTGTTAAGCTGTCTGTGACAAAGTTTATTGCGGCTGTATTATCGGGTAATAATATCAAAATTATGTAACCGAGACACAGTATTACTCAGATTAAGGTTTCTACTTCGCTAGTCGCATCGTTTGTCAGCTCAAGTGATGATATTTCCTATGAAGAGTTAGTCAACTTCATTTCAAAAATTCAAAATCAGTTGTTTTTCATGATCACCTCGAACGACTATACTTGAATTTTATGTTGTTTCTTGTCACTCAAAATGTGCTTCTATCACTTGCAGCACCGATAAATTTAAAACTACAAACAAAATATTTACGCATATTTTCTTAGAACAATAAGGGTTACGAGTTATGATATGGGTCTACTCGTACAACATTACAGTTATAATCTAAACAAAAAACAATATGGAAAGTAAGAGAAACAACGAACCGAGTTATTCCAAAATTGTGTACTGGTTGGTATCGCAACAGGTTAGGATTTGACAATTCTCGTCCACCTTGGGCTAGATTATGTAATCATTACGACAAATTTTTCGACTAAACCCGATTATTGAGTCATTCGAGTTGTTGTAATTTCGGCTGAATTGTTGTTTTAGTCGAACATCTATTTGAGTTTGACTGGTAAATAAATGTGGTTAAAATAATTATTTTCGTATGAAATTTAGGATAATGTACATTTGAAATAATCTTTTCGGGTTACTTTCGTTATTTTTAAAATTTACTACTAAAATAAGAAAAAATATTTAAAAAATGTATCTATTGCCTATGGTCAATTCAATGATGCGAGCAGCGCCACCCTTTCCACGAAATTTTGTGGAACTAACAATATTATTTTCATAATAAAATGTTTCGATTAATTTACGTAGCGCATATTAAATGAAATTTATTATTCAAAGTAATGAAATTCTGTACCTAAAACGAATATATTTTAAATAAATATAAATTTGTAAACAAGTAGGTATAAAGAACAAAAAAATATGAATTCAAAGTCAAAAATACTATTTTAGTTATTTATTAGTTATCAATACAACCCGAGCAGCTAGTGCGCTATCAAAAAATACTCCGTGCTTTTATACTCCACCTGAGTAAATTTATTCTGACACTGCGTTTTTCTTTGTGAGCACAGCTCACACCGTGTATACTCACTCAGTGTACGAAGACTGCAAAGTAAAAAATAATTTAAAATGCTCTGTGCAGTGGATCATTTTAACACCGTGCAACCTTCGCTCGGTATAAAATACCCGGGGTAAGTCTGCTTGTTCGGGTTGAATTAAAAATAAAGCCAAAAACGGCGATATCGGCTAAAACTTTTAGTTCGAATATTTTCTTCTCGTGCGTGTTTCAATAATGGTTTAGTGTCGAAATTACGACTTTGAGGACATGTCGTAAGTCGAAAGCTGTAATGGATGCATAAACGACACCTATTGAACATGCTGACATCTAGTGAACCAAACGCGAATAGCAGTGTGCTATGAAGCAAGAGAGACTAAACCTGTCAAAACAATGAATTTAACAATTCTCTTCCCTCTTATAGACCTAGAAACCAACGCTATCTGCGATAGTTCTATTATCACATTTTCGATGCTTTATTGAAGTTTATGTCTCGTTTCTCTAGAATAAAATTCTAGACGTTGTTTCATTTTGTATATCATTTAGCAGCCTGCCTACATTAACACATTGTGATATTTCTACTTTGTTTCTATCACAAAATTATTTATTTTCGACACCTGAACGAAATTAGGGCAATAATTTATTCTATTACGTTGCTATAGCAAAACAAAAGGAATAATTCATAAAGGAAACAGTCCTCGATTTCATTCAAGGAAAAAGAGACAAGTTTCGATAAACTGTAATATAACTGCCTACTCAAGACTCAAACAAATATTATTCTTTATTTTTAGGTCTTTTTTTATAATATTCTGTTAGACCTACTGCTAGCGATAACAGCTGCAAGAGGCCAGACTATCGAAACATTCGCCCTGCACGCAAATAAGTTGGCATTTATGTTCAGTTTGGCATACTTTTATTCAAGATTTAACATTGATTGGAATCTAACTGCGTGGGATTAGCGGTTTTGTCTGTGCAATATTTAATTATAAAGATGACTCCATAAATTAGACGTAAGCACGAATCACTTTGAATCACAGATAATCGGAAACGGAGAAAAATAATTGGTTTTTGAATCGAGAAAGGTTTCGGAGTAGATGAATTTTAAAATTTTGGTATGATCACCTTGTTATGTTCTTGCATGTTGATGAATTCCATATAAGGGGTGTTCATGGGAATTTTGCAATGTTTTCTATTTGCACGCGTTCTCTACTGGGTGCCTTTTCCCAAAATGTAGCCAAACAAGGGTATTTAAACTGACGTTGAACGCAACGCTAATAACATTTGATGAAAATATTGAAAATTCTGGCTGATTTTCATCAAATGTAATTGACATTGCATTCAGGTTTTAAATACCCTTGTTTGTCTACATTTTGGGAAATGGCACCCAGTAGAGAAGGCGTGCAAATAGAAAATATTGCTTTCAAATGTTGTATTTATCTTCTGTACAATACGAGACGTGTTCAAAAAGTTCGATAAATCTACATGAAATAACGGTAACAGAAATGTTTTATTTCATTTTTGTATCGGAATTATTGGTTTGGACGGCGGAGAAAGTCTCAGAGTTCAGAACATTTTTACAACAGTTCCTTTAAAATAAGTTCCAAGCCTTGCGGGTAACCCTTGTGTTATTTCTGTTTTCAGACACTCCATTCAAACGGTGTGAGGTTTAAAATTTAAAGGAGGTTGAACATGTCGTTTTTGTCATGCTAATTGCATTTCTGTGTTTTGTTTTCGGTGCATACACCGTGCATTCTTTTTTTTTCTTTTGTCCTACAATTAGACGGTATTTTAATTTTGTCGTCTTTTGTGGTCCTGTGATTTATTTTTGTTCGATTTGGTTAAGAGAACAAACCTTAATATGTTAAACCCTAACATACAACTGATTAGTAAAGAAGCATGTAAGCCTTTAAACCAAGTTGGGGGGAATAAGACTCCGTTGAAATACTAAAATACATTTAACTGTGTGGGTTGGGTTGTCGAATAAGTCGTTGGATTAAATGCTGTGTCGCTAGATCTTAGATTTCATTCATGAATTATATTTTAGAGTACCACGTTCGAAATTGGATAGGTCCGCGTTTTCAAAGATTGGATTAAAAATTCATCGTTATGCAGTGGACATTTTTCTAGGTAAGCTATGCATATATTGATCAGATGGGAAATCATCAGGTAATGTGGGAAATTATCTACGGACCTTCTTAACGAATAATTTTAATTTATTTAATTAATTGTATGCGTCATGTTTGTGTTATATTTGGCATTTTTTGTTTAACTAATTTTATTATTTTATATTTAATTTAATTTTAATTTATTTTAATTTGACATGTGTCAACAATAATGAAATTTTACTATAAAATCAAACAGCAAACCATTCAAAACTTATGTGTCGTGGAAATTCGTCCATACCAATGAAAATTTACCAGAAAAAAGAATTTAAAAACTAACAATAGGCCCATTGCGGCTAATTTACAAAAAGAATGTGTAAGATTTAAATATTATTTATGATGTATTATAATTTATTTTACTATTGGCCTAAATAACTACGAATTTTATTAATTTCATTTGTTTTATTTTCAATTATTTTTTAGATAAATCGTACTATGATGCAACAGTAAGAAAATCGGAAATCCCACCGCCTCCACAAGAATATAATTTTCCACCCAACAAAACCGATTACTTGAGTGCGTTCAGCCAATTTATTGAGCAGCATAAACCATTAACAAAAAGTTGTGAGTCATCTATTAAAGAGTATCCTGACCCGAATGGTATTAAAACTGAAGTAGACATGATGGCCGACAATTTAAACAATGAACAAAATACGAATTTTATAAACAGCACTAACACTAATAATAGTAATGTTGTGGTTTTAAATAATCCTCCGCCTCTTATTGCTATGTGCTTAGGTGGAAGCACTAAAACTAATAATAAAATTAAACGGATTGACAATGAGAAAAGTAAGGTCATAAAACAGGAAATTAAAGACAGTTGTAATGGTGAGTGGCTGAGTAATGATGGCAGTCTATCGATTATATCACATAATGGAAAAAAGGCAAACACGATAGGTCAATGGTTGAGTAACGATAATAATATAAATAATGTTACTCTTGCCAAATTGTTGAATCACAATTTTTTGAATCCTACATCTCCATCTCATCCATCTGCTCAACAAAATAACATAACCAAAATTAATTGTAACCAAACCTCTCCTGGGATTGTTAACAATGATGCAAGTGCGGTTCAACTAAATGACACGGCTCAGAATCAAATAATAAAACTTCCATTGCAGTTTCCAAATTTAAATGCTAATAAAGTGAAAACACCGAGGCCAAGACCACCAAGACCACCGAAACCAAAAGTATACGGTCCTAAAAAACCGACTGCGAAACAATTAGAACAACTTAGAATAGAAAATGGTGAAATTCCGATGGTAGTTAAAAAGGTTATAAATCGAAAACCAAGAACGCCTAAACCAAAACAGCCAAAAGTTATAGTAGAGTACATAACTCAATCGCAAACCAATATGGCAATAGAATCTATATACAAACCGCTACCACCACCATTTATACCGAATAATCAGGATTTACTAGGAACTCGTGGTTCTGGTAGTAATAATGTAACTGCTAATAGTAACTTTGTAATTCCCGGTAATGACTTTGTAGCTGCTAACAGTAATCACATAAATTCCAACAGTAATCTAATGGCGGTCAGCAGTAATCTTATAACTCCTAACAGTAACTTTGTAACTGTTAGCGGTAATCATATAACCGGTAGTAGTAATTTAGTAGCTCCTAATAATATTCTTGAAATTCCTGACAGTAATATTGTAAATCATAGCAGTAATCTTGTGACTTCTACAATTAAGCGTGATAGTAGTCCTACCAATAATATTGTAACTGCTACCGGTAATAATGAAACTGCTATCAGTAATCCTGAAACTACAATCAATAATCTTGAAACTCCCAACAGCAGTGTAACTGCCACCAGTATTTTTCCTAGCAATAGTTTTGTAGCTGCTAGCGGCAATCTGGAAGCTCTTAGCAGTGATATTGTAATAGCAACTAATAATCTTATGACTGCCACCAATAGTCTTGAAATTCCTAATAGTAATATCGTGACAGATATCCGTAATCTTGTATCATCTCCTAACACTACCTACATAACTGCTAGTGGTAATCTTGCAACTAATAGCAATAATCTGATCACATCTGGTAGTAACATTATAACAATTGATAGCAATCTTTTAGGTCCTGGCAATAACTTTATAACATTTAATAATTTACAACAAGCAACCGGAAATATTTTCATCAGTTCTGATTCTCAATTGCATCAATACCTAACTACTCCTACTAAAACTTTACAAAAATTAACTAAAGTACCAAGACCGCCTAAAGTACCTAAACTTCCCAAAGCAACTAGAGTACGTAAGCCTAAAGATCCCAATGCTCCTAAGCGACCTAAAGTCCCGAAAGATCCGAATGCCCCAAAGCGACCTACGGTCCCTAAGGATCCGAATGCTCCAAAGCGACCTAGAGTTCCTAAAGATCCAAATGCCCCTAAGCGATCTAGAGTCCCTAAAGATCCAGATGCCCCTAAGCGATCTAGAGTCCCTAAAGATCCAAATGCTCCTAAGCAATCTAGAGCCCCAAGAGATCCTAACGCTCCTAAGCGGTCTAGAGCGCCAAAGGATCCTAATGCCCCGAAGCGGTCTAGAGCCCCTAAAAATCCTCTTGCACCAAAACAAACAAATGTCCCCAAGGAACCTAAAGTCCCCGAGGTACCCACAGTCCATTACGAATCCAAAGTTCCTCAGGAACCTAAAGATCCTAATGTTCCTGAACAAATTAACATTGAGCAAAATAAAGTTGTTACGGTACCAAATGTCACTGAGGAAGTTACAGTTCTTTCGGTGCCTAATTTCACTGAACAAAGTAAAGTTGTTACGGTACCAAATGTCACTGAGGAAATTAAAGTTCTTACGGTACCAAATGTCCCTGAGGAAATTAAAGTTCTTACGGTATCGAATGTCCCTGAGCAAATTCAAGTTCGTACGTTACCAAATTTCTCCGAAGAAGTTAAAATCCCTAAGGAATCCACAATCCTCCATAACGAACCGGTAGTTCCTCAGGAACTTAAAGATCCTAATACCTCTGTACAAATTAAAATTCTCAAGGTAACTAAAGCACACAAAGAACCTAAAGTTCGTAAGAAATCTACAATTCCTAAGGAACCTAAAATTCCTAAGGAAACTAAAGTTCCAAAGGAACCGAAAGCTCCTAGGAAACCTAAAGTTCCTAAGGAAGGAAAAGAACCTAAACTTCCTAAAGAACCTAAACTTCCTAAAGAACCAAAACTTCCGAAAGCATCTAATGTATCTAAAACATCTAAAGAACCAAAGGTACCTAAACCACCAAAAGAACGCAAGCCTCGAGTAAGGAAGCCTAAAATTATACCTGTTGCCACCGCTATCACAAATTTACAACAAATGCAAAATTCTGCGACGGCTACGGCGGTTGCTGCAATGACTATGTTAAGTAATACACAATTTTGTCCACCATTGCAACCAATAACAACAGAAATTAAATTGCAACCCACTGTGATAAGTGACACACAATTATGTCCGCCGGTACAACGAGCAACATCAACAGAGATGGAAAAACAACCAGCGATTACAGTTTTGAGTGCACCAGTATGTTTATCGTTACAACCAACAACAGATATTGAAACGCAATCCGCGGAAGCAACGTTAATTCATTCACAATTTTGTCCGCCATTGCAACCAACAATAACAGAAATGGAAGTGCGTCCATCGCTGCAATCAACAACTACAGAAAATGAAACGCAACCTGTGGTGGCAACGCCGAATGATACACTATTAAGTTTACCATTACAACCAATAACAACAGATATGGAAGCACAGTCAGAGATTACCATTTTGAATAATGTACAAATGTGTCCGCCACCACTGCCATCAACAACTACAGAAGTTGAAACGCAACCAGCGGTCACAATATTGAGTGATAGAGAAATTTGTCCAACGGTGCAACCAATACCAACAGAAACGGAAACACAGTCCGAGATTGCAATATTGAATAATACACAAATTTGTTCCCAATTGCAACCAACAACTACAGATATTGAAACGCAATCTGTGGTGACCATGCCAACTGATACGCAATTAAGCTTATCGTTGCAACCAATAACAAAAGAAACGGAGGCTCAATCTGAGATTACAGTTTTGAATAATACACAAGTGTGCTCACAACCCGCGGTTACGACATTAAGTGAAACCCAAATTTCTCCAACGTTGCCACCAATACAAACAGAAATGGAAGCGCATTCAGAGATTACAGCTTTGAATAATATACAAGTCTGTTCTCCGTTGCAAGCAACAATTCCAGAAATTGAACAGCAATCCGCCGTTACAATGTTGAGTGAATCCCAAATTTGTCCAACGTTGCAACCAATACAAACAGAAATGGAAGTGCAACCAGTTGAAACATGTCAAGTGCAGCCTCTGCCATCATACTCGTCGCCAGAAGGATTTAATAAGCCATCAGCTGCATTGTCAGTCACGTTAAACCAAAATCCACCTAACAGTAACATTAGTAATAGCACTAGTAGCAGTACTAACAATATTAATAATATTATAAGCACGACCACAACCACTGAAAACAACACATCCCCAACCACTTACACGTATAACATAATTGACAGTGCGGCACAACAAGCACTAAATAACTATAATGAAATTTTACTTAGCTACGCGAACAATATAACGAATACAAATAACTTTATAATAGCAAGTGAGGATATTGTTGATTCAATGAATTCAAATGAAAACGATAAAAATTCGTTATTTTCGTTACAACATAATGGTGGGCGAATCTTAACTATGACCACCATGGACGAGAATTAAATAGGATTAGGAAATTTTATTGCATTGCTGCACATATTTAGTTCGTTTTAGCATTATTCTTATTATTACAACATAATAACCTATCTAGATATAATTAATATTACAAACTAGTTTAATGAATTTTTATTTAAAAAGTATTTTTATTCTTAAAATTAGAAAAAGATTATTTTCTAAATGGTCAATTTTGTATATATTGTGATTTTTATTTAAACAACTTTTGTCATATGGCATCTCATATGACTTTTATACATATACATATTTTTTTCATTTTTAATTTAAAGACAAACATAAAAATAATTTTTAAGAAATAGTTATAAAATTATAAATAAATAAATATATATATATATATATATATATATATATATATATATATATATATATATATATATATATATATATATATATATATATATATATATATATATATATATATGTATATATATATATATATATATATATATATATATGTATATATATATATATATATATATATATATATATATATATATATATATATATATATATATAAATAAACTATATAATATTATATTAAAATTGATAGTATTAACTAAATAATAAAAATAAAATGTATTAATTCAAATAACAAGTCTATTGTAAAAAGGTACTGACGTAACTTCATATTATGCAATTAAATGTTGCACGGGAAGATGTATGATGATCGTTTATCTACTCGCCGCTTGGCGGTTAAAATTACCCACAGCGTAAGCGGAAGTGCTGATTTTATATTGTTTTTTTTAAATATTGTATTGTGTTTTTTTGTTCATCTTCAAACGTACGTGTAAAAATGTTATATCTATTCAACATAATAAAAATGTAAGTACACTATAATAAGTGAATAGTTTTTCTTTTGTGTTCATATTTTTATCACGACATGTGAATGTGAATGACCACTTCAAGAAATCAAGAAATAAAGGATGAGAAGGAAATTGCTCTTTTGTTTTCCGCGTGAGTAACAAAACAATACAAAAATGGCAGACCACTTTATATTGTAAAATGTAACACAATAAAAATAAAAGTATTTAGTCATCGATTTATTCACAATGTGATTTTTATTTTTTTCAAATAAATCAGTCAACCATATCATAATTGACATAAATTTAGTGTTGTGTACGTACGTATTTCAGATAGTGATCGTCGATTTGACTCGAAACGTAATCGAAACATCAAGGGTACCTTTAACATTTAATAGTGTGCACCCACACGAATATTTTAGTATTTGCTATTTTGTATTTGATAAACGATGTTATCGTTTTCATCGGAAGGCCTTTTAAGAAATTTTTTCTGAAATCGGATTTTTCGATCAGGCGGATTTTATAATAGGCCAATTTAATTTGTTAACGGAAAATTCGATATGGTAAAAAATTCATAAAAGCGCTACCCATATCCCCGACAGTTTAACGAAAATTAGTGGTGCTAAGATAAGAGGTGTAAGTATCTCGATGAAATAAAATATCGAAGGATGGGCCGTTACAATTGTTAAGAGCAGCCAAATTTTTCGACGATCAATCCAATTTGGTTGGATTGCATATAGAATCAAATAACTACACTGCTCGTCAAAAAATTCCGGACACTACATTTTTTCAGTAAACATTTGTGTTTACGGTAACTATTCGCATTATTCGAGTTATGGTTGTATGAAATAAAGTTATAATGTGCGCCAAAAGGCACTAACGGAACAAGTTTTTGTTTAAAAGTAACCACAGGGACAATACAAATGGAATAACAAAATTACCGAAAAGCAAAAATCAACAATCAATCTAAGCGGTCGGTACTCTAATATCGAGTATTTCCACCACGAGCTCTGATCACATCTAGCATTCTTTTTGGCATACTGTGCGCTAGGTTTGCAATGTACTCCTGACGTATAATTCCCCATTTTTTACTGCAGACCTTGAGAGATTGAAGGTGATATAAAGTTTCTGGAACGATTTCTCTTTGCCTTAGACGCCCTAGCATATCCCACACTTGCTCAATGGAATTAAGGTCAGGGCTGCGAGCGAGCCAAACAATTCGATCAATTCCCACCTCATCCAAATAATTGTTGACATCGTTTGCAGCGTGGAATCTGTCGTTGTCATGCATTAATAATTCAAGTGTCCGGAATTTTTTAACGAGCAGTGTATATAATTAAGTTGGTTCATTAAAATTTAAAAAATCAAATCGTTTATTTGGTAGAATGGAAAGTTGGGTGACCCGGCAATTTTGTTTCTGATCTGAACGATACTCAAAATTGAGCAATCTTGTATTATCATTCGGATACGAATTGAACGTTGTTGTAATTTTATTTAACTTTGGTTTACACTGTTTCGTCTAGTTTCGAATTTGTGTGACACGTTTTTCATACGCTTTCTTTGGCAAGGCGCATATTGCAACACAGTCAGCATAGGCCGCGCGTACATTGTAAAAAAGTTGTTGCCTACGTTGAGTTTCCTGTTGCATGATAAAAGTTAAATAAATCGCTGATTTTATAAATTTAAGTTTCGAATCCGATTCTAATGCAGAATTTGCTAATAATACAGATTTCATAATCCTTTTTTCAATTTTATTGAAATATTTTACGTTTCCAGGTTGAAGTCACTTCATAATATTTATATGTTACACAAGTGCAGTTTCCGCGCAACAAAATCTGTTGCTCTGCCTACGCTGATTGCATCGCAATGTTTACCTTGACTTAGAACCAGTTGGAAGTGAAACTTTGGAAAAAAATATAATTTATTTGGTTTTGTTAATGGAACGACAAAGAGGTGAAATACAAAACTCTAAATGATATGCATTTTAAATTGTTTTTCAAATTATTTTATGTAGCTGGAGATATAAAATAGCAAAATATGCTTCTCTACTCTGGTATTTCTCTTCAAATGAGAAATATATTTAGATTGAAGTAGTTTTCATACCGGTTGCGTTGACTTTGGAGTTCAAAAATTAAAATTCGTTATTTAATTTTTAATTTAAGTTGGTTAATTAATATTATTTAGATTAAAAATATTAAATTTTACAGAAATAATTTGAAATAGTTATAAAATAATATATTTTTAGATTATAAATCTGAAAAATTATATACTGCAGAGAAGTTATCTGGAAAGAAAGAATGAAACGCGCCAAGCAGTAGCAGCGAGCAGCAAATTTAAATATTAGCTTGCCCGCTTGTGTAATGATGCAAAATCACAATTTAAATTGAATCACAATTTAAATATAAATATATTTTGTAATTTTAACAGCAAAATTTAAAATTGTAGAAGAAATTGGGTGAAGTTGCATGTGTCACAGCATCAATTGGTTGCGTGTGTGAAATGAAGGAAGTGAACTTTTAGATAAATTCAATCAGTAGGATCAGAAACTCGATCAAATTAGATAGCCCCAAGAGCTATAAATAAAAGAACTTAGACAAGATATAATGGATTTTGAAGTACAATTTGACGGTAAATTCAAAGAGCTTGAAGATAAAATCAAAACAGCTGTAAGGAACATGCTCGTTAAGTTAAAAACAGTCATCCATTCTCGATGTGGAATAAGAAAGGATAAAACTGGCGAGGAAAGATTGTGGTGATGTTTCTACAGAAGAGCCTACCTTAAATGAGTTAACTGCAGATGCTTTTATGAATACTGTAGAGACGACCATGGCAGATTTTTTGTGTTTAAATTCCAGGTGCTGTGTAGAAATATTTTAGAGAATGATAAATTTTAATAAACACATTAGAATGAACTAACCGCATCAATTTAGTCAGTCAGAAATTTAGACAAAAAACTCATCGTATAAGGCATACAGTATAAGAACCAGAAACGAGATTAGCCAGTAAACAGTGCATCCAGAAAAACAAAATTGTTGAGCCGAAAAGAAGATTGAGGTCCTTCTGGCAAGTACCAATTAATACAAAGTAATAATAAAAATATGTTTTGCAGAAAGTGATTAAACACAATTAGGCTTCCTTAAAACTGCGAAGCCGGTTAGTCTCTAAGAGGGGATTAGTGCTAGCGAGTGTGCCTTGCAGCAAAAATATTTCAACACCGTGTAGCCGAATGTCGAGGCATTTCTGTTTTTGCTAAATATAAGTATCCCGCGAGTTTAACCTCGAGTCTCGATTAATATCAGTCGGCAAGATGGAAAGCAAGAAAAAATTATAGAGAAGTCAGATAGATTTTAGATCGCAAACTCTCATTAGTCTGGTAGTCGCGTTAATGTAAAATATTATTTGGGAGCTAACAATTGTGTTTCCCTAGAATCATATTACAATTTGCCCCCAGTATCGGCATTATAGCTCAAATTATAGTGGACATTTATAAAAACGCACAGTCGGATACAAATACAGTAAGCTGGAAGATGCGCTAATAAACCGCTACACTATTAGCGAAAAGCATCGACTTGAGAAGTTTCTCTTCGATTCCCAACAAATGGAAGTTCTCAGACCGTCCCACTTTTAGATGGGACGGTTTACTTAAAAATCTGTGGCTAAAGTATTTACCGAGCGATTTACCAGCGGCATCAATACGGAATATCAAAAACGACATCGAGGAAATCTTACAGGTCACTGATTTTGTACTTGGAAGCACCGGAACCAATTGTTGCAGTCAACGCAATGACAACTTTACGATACCCAACCAAATTGGCATATCTCAGAAACAACTATAGACAATATGAACATAATGTTCACATGGAAGATAGCTAAACAACAGACGTAAATTGAATTACCGGCCCAGATCACAATCGCAATTATCGCCTTCTCACAAAAGATTTCATTTTCGGAAAACTTCTAAATCCTGTCGTCTCAACAGCAGACAGTTGGATTGGTATGACTCGCCGTCTTTTCGCCCACGATTACGAAACCCATTTACAACTTCTGATCGTTTTTAAAATGTTATTGTGATAAGTAATATCCTTCGACAAGTTTTCTCGATATGCAAATTACACCGTTTGCATCCTTACCGCCACAAACTGCTCCACTTACGGTACAAACGTTTTAAAGGTCAATCTCAGACAATTCGTTCACACATATTTCTATCGCCGTAGAAGTAGACGGGGCTATTATATAGATACTGGTTTTCTGTTCGGTCTCGTGGTTGAATCGAAGAACAAAAGACTCGATTCATTTACTACCCTCGTTGTGGACGCAGTGAAGCATAACGTAATTCCGTCACACAAGCTACGTTAATTTACCATTGTCACTGTTGTTGTGAACGTATTTATTTGTGAGAATGGCACCCAGGCCGAGCCTATATGGTTGAGTTCCGTATGCTTGGCCAGGTCAATACCTATGTTCGTCCCTGCCGCTAGAGACACACACTAATCTCTGCTCAAGTTAACCAATATAATAAAAATAAATAAATAATATTTTTGCAAAAATTAGTTACATTTACTAAGTGTTCACTGTAAACCAGGCCTTTCCCCCTTATAGTCAGGATGAACTCCTTATACGTCGAAACTTAAAACGTTATTATTTAAAACGAATTAAAAGCAGAGTTTATCTTTCAATCTGCGCTTTATTTTCGCGCTTAAAATATTGTCACAAAATATCGTAAATGCACTGATATTTTCTGGCAACAAGTACCAGATTACTTGCATGGCCAAACTAAATATGCTTCCATATGGAACTATTTTCTATATTGTCTGTTTTTTTAATTTTGTAACTAACTAACTAATCGTTCACTTAACAATATATTGATTAGAATGACTCTGGCTAAGAAGGTAACCGTTTGGGTAAAGCGTATAATGCCCTATACGCTTTACTAATCGCAAGAAGTATTAGTGCGTTAATGAGTGCTCTTCGGTGGTGGTAGTACATTCTGTCAGCCCACCCAGCGTAACCGTATAGGTCAAGGATGCAACAACGTATCCTTCGTATACTTAGACATGCTATTTTGCTGTAAGCCCCACCTTTCTTTAGATACTCTTTTCAGCATGAAGAAAATTTGTTTTACTACTGTCTGCCATTGACATGGGCGATTACACCGAAACACTCTACTGATTTCACCATCTGTATTCTCTTTCCATTAACAGCCACGCTACGCATTACTGATCCACAGATTCAACCAATCCAAATGCTTCGAATGCGTGGCGTACGATCGGCAATCGTGACAGCTTCCCAATGCATTTTCGGCGAGAAGTTATTCGACTTCTTGAGACACGATGATATTTCAAATTTTTCCGAGCTAACAACAATCAGCCAAATAAAGCAATTCGTTGGTATGATGGACTATTACCACCGCTTTATTATACCACGATTAGCTGAACTGTTATCTCCTATTCACTGGCATTTTTTATTATTATTTTTTATTTAGTTTGAAATGTTGAATGACACCCAGTTCAACTTAAGTATCGACGCTTCCAATGTAGCACTTATTGCTGTCTTACAACAACGCAACTGGCAAACAATATAGCATTCTCTAAAGAAGCTCAAATTAACATTCGATAGAGAACTTATTGCTAATTATGTTGGTATTATTTGGCTTCTCTTTATTTATAGACCACAAACCTTGTGAGAGGTGCCAGCTATTGTGTCAAAGCCAGAACGTAGTTTCCGGATATTACGACATCTCATAAATATAATGTGATGATCAACTGTTTGTTTCGTTCTGGTCAAACATTTGTACTAGAACTAATAAACAATTTGCTTTTGACTTAGAACAGCAATAACGTGAAGAAGAATAGTGCTGAATTTCATTTCACCACTTAGAGACTTTCTACATGCAAAAATCGAATCGAGTTATCCGTGCCTCGCGAAAACTTTATTGCTTCGAAATTCTTCTTGAAAGAATGATTACTGATACAAGCAGCTAGGTGAAATCTTGTATCTCATGCCAAACGTCCATTTCATTTCGATAATCGTATATAATCCGAAAGCGAATGGTCCTGTCGAACGATTCCACAAGAAACTTAAAATCGGATATTCGACCAATCAGGCAACGTGCATTCCCAAAAATCTGGATAACTGTCCATATACGTATTCAATATTGTAGATTGCGTTGGTTGGATTTTTTTTTATATGAACTTGTGTCGATCTCGTAAACTGAACAGAACGTCGCATATGAAACATTTACTAGTTCATGATCTGTGATAGAATTCTGAATCGATGACCTGAGCTTTCATTTTTTAGTTATGACAGTTTTGGTACAATTCGATCGCGATCAATACAATCGCGATAAAACAAAAAAGGGACACCATTCCAATGAATATTGCAATCTTATAAATGTTTAATATTCCATCACATCTTAAATCTATTTTTAAATGCCTATAACCCATAAAATTACAAATTAAAAAAAGGAATTAAATACTCGCGATCGCGTTTTGTTTTATTGTTGATCTAAAATTTAAAGTGAAACAAACAGATCTTAAACTTGTAATGCTATAGGAAGAAGATGAATCTAAAGTAAAAATAAATAAAGTCGCATCGCGAATCTGACAACACGGAGATCGGTGAAACGATCATTCTATATAAATTTTAAAATCTCACCGAGTATTTCCTGAAAATCTACTTAGCGGAAAGGTATTGCAGTTAATTTATTTTTCTATTTGTATTCCGTTACAGTTCAAGTGATTCGAACGGTGTGGAGAACAGATGGATGTGTATTTACATAAAAGCTGCATATTATTATGGTTTACTGGTTAAACGATCTAACTAGTTTTTTTGATATGGTATAATAATTAATCGTAGGGACATTTTGTTTAGTAACGGTGAGGTTATTGAACGCACAATCGGTAGCTATACCTCATGCAAGGATCATTATAATCATCGCACATAATTGTTTAATCATGTTCACCCAATTTTCGTAATACAAATGCTTATCAGCACTCTGTTGCGAGATGGATAAACAGATTGAAAGGCGCGTATATACACTTTTTTGCACATGATCTTAATAAAGTAACACACACGATCAGTTCTTATTATTGTTATTATTAGTATGTACGAGTATATACACGTTTGTTGTTGGCGCAAAAGAGTAAAAATAAAATGTCGACAGCTGTGAGATCGTGTTTAAGTTATATATAAAGTTTTTTTTTAAATACATTTCTTTAAAAAAAATTGTAAGGGGCCATATTGTCTTGCGGTTGGAATTTTTATTTTACCTCTATGTCCATAATTCATAAACAATTTGGGTGCATAATTTTCAGGGTATTTAAATTTCAAATGGTTACACAATTCGGTGTCGAGTTGAGGTATATGCGTCCGATAAGATCATACGATTATATGATCGTTATAAAATAGTATGCAATGCAAAATATATTAAACCACATATGATCAAAGCGTATTTAAATCTAATGTTTGTTGAAGATCACATTTTTGAATCACTTACCATATGGGGGGTAAGTATCAAGAAAAATCGTCGATCATTTACAAGCATAGTTTACATATTTTTTAGTTGACGACTAGAAGACCCTGCGAAGCTAGTAAGAGATAGAATGTATGTATGTATAAAATATTCTTGAGACCCCATCAAACAATGAATATTATTAAAATGTACTAATACGAGTAGTTTATAGTCGATAACTAGTTTCGGGTGCTCGAGTATGTAATAACAAAAACAATTCAACTCAGAAATATATTCCATATTTCGACAGATGTTAACTGTATATCGGCTGCAACTAAAAAACTATAGTTTTTATTATGTGCGTTTGTGTGTGTGTGTAAATCATCCCCTCATATGCAATAGATGGGTTATTCATTTTTTTTCATAATTCCAGGCTGTACGTAATACACGATTGTTATATGCCTTATTGTTCGTTCCTTTTAAATATGTAATATCAACAAAATTATGTGATCGTATAAAATTTAAACGATCATATGGAAGGTTTTAACTTAAACATACATTTTAAATATTTTTAGTAAATTCTGTATATATACAGATTAAGGATAGAAGATCGTATATCCGGTGAGTGCGGTACAACGTCGTGGAACATCTAAACAATAAACAAATTGAACAACAAATAATCAAATTGATCGTGTTGGTAATGAAATTTAGTAATTCCAGCTTCTCGATTACTTCAAACTGTATTGAAGAAACCAGGAATTATAATTATTATTAGCTACTGCAATACAGTGCAATCCACCGAACTCAGGTACCATTCTGCCAATAGTAATACGTACTCAAGGCCATAAGAACCTGTATATAATCAGACCGAGTGATTACCGAGTGATTACTGACATCCTGTACCGTCTCTGTAAGCAACTTCAGCAAGTGCACACACCGCCTCCACGCGGCGGGCACCGGTAACTGTCCCGCATCTGGGGGAGGCTAAGTGTGTGAGGGCTGTGGTCCTTCTACAGGGGATTTGCGTTGGGCTAACAACCCAACCAGGAAAAAAACATTTGTTACGAAATTTCAACAAAAGCCTCGGACTCGAAATAAGGAAAACGATTTAAAATTTAGAACTCGTATGTATTCAGCTTAAACCGCCAGGAGAACCTCCATCGTTTACCCCAATTCGTAATAGACTTTAGATCCATAAATAACCGGATCTGCGTATTCAGATTGCATACGCGTTACTTCAACATCTTATTTGTAAACATACATCATGCCCCAATGAAGGAGAAATCATGACATGCTACCATATCGAAAGTGTTTTAAACAAAATTCCCAACACGACGCAAACATTAGCGTGCGTGACTTCAGCGCACGAATCTACAAAGCAGACAGTATTCATCGGGG
Source organism: Nephrotoma guestfalica (assembly GCA_963691935.1). NCBI lineage: Eukaryota > Metazoa > Arthropoda > Insecta > Diptera > Tipulidae > Nephrotoma > Nephrotoma guestfalica. Next base: position 294,866,740 of record OY829914.1, on the reverse strand, counting down.
TACCATTTTCCCAGACTCCCTACACATTACATCAAATAACAATGCGGTGGTAGCCAATACACACTTCTCACTTAAACGAATTCAAACAAGCACGTAGAAATCAAACAATGAAGTTACGCTCAATCAAATTGATAACAAACCGTCCACCTGCGGGGACCTAGTTCAACTTGCTAGTATATCAAAAAACCTAGACCGCCAACCACTATACTCGATTCTGTGGAAAAACAGTGAAACATAATCAAATTGGCGATAACAAATGCTTCAAATAAAAATAAATCTAAATCTGGAAATACATTGTAGGATGAGAATTATATAGCTTCAATCCAAGCAAAGAATCCAAAACATCTCTCAATCAACAAGGAAATCACACAACGACTATATCATCAAATAACAAGTGCTTAAAATCTAAACTTACAGTTTAAGAGACAGATGCCAATCTATAAAAGAAATCGTTACTATCACCCATGCATAGTAGCGCTATTTGGAACGAATCTGGAGAGTTGGAAATTGGCACAAACACCGTCCTAACAGTGTGGCGAAATCGTTTCTCGTCACTTTTAAACAGTCAGACGCTGCCGTCTACCGAGCAGCTAACGACACCTCCCTCCTCTTACAAGTGCGAGGCGTCATATCGAAAATGAAAAATTATGACACGTGGTGAGAATGGCATCTGCAATGACATACTACAGAACAGCGACGATTACCTTTCTAACGCGTATGTTTGAGCTGATTTCAACGACTTGGATCGCAGAAAAAATCCCAAACGAGAAGAAAATAGCCCTAATTTCTCCACTACATAAAAAGGAAAATCGGCTGAATTGTATCAACTATTGCGGAATAGCTTTGCTCAACACTAGGCAGGTTGAAATCGAATCAAACTTTTTCTATGAGAATTGTGTTAGAAAAGAACATCCCTGTACGTTTTCTATTCATAGATTTTCAACGTAAATATGATGATAGCATAGCGGAACACTTTATGGAGTGCATTAGCACATTTGGGAGTTCCTTCAAAATTGATAACCATGTGCAAATAATTAATGGATGTCTCTAACGGCAAGATCATAGTCGAAGGCAAGCTCTAAGAGGCTTGCGAAATAACATAAGCAGTGATGTGGTAAGGAGACCCAATAGCCCAAATTATATTCAACCTTTTGTCATATTACAAATCGAGTCAAATATTAGCTTACGCGGACGATATATCCATCCTGCGGGTCGCAACATAGTGCCTCTCAAAGAAGTTCTGCTCCCGTTGGAAACAACAACTCAACAAATCAGCCGCAATATTAACGTAGCGAAAACGAAATGCATCGCTCCACGAAAACGTGGATGAGTTTAAATACCTGGGTTCAATAGTAAGTGTGCAATCGCAGCAGTTTACCGTGCAATATATCGGGCAAATCGAAATTAAATATCTACGGGTGTTCCAAAATTTATCGCCGGACGTGTTATGAAAACAGCTGCACCTTGTAGGGAAACAGATGTAAATCGGAATGCATTATTCTGTGCGTAATTGTTATTGAAATCCCCAGCTGTGTGGATCGTCGCCTTAAATATGCTTCATGATATTCTTCCACACTTTACCTAATATGCTTAATATCAATGCCCGACTTCTTCTATTTCTTTTTTAAATCGAGGCACTAAACGTCGAATTGTTAATACCTTCCTTACGCTCTCAAGACAGGAAGTATTAGACATTAATTTTGCCGCACGGAGTCTCAGTGGGAAGGTCGTACACTACAGATCTTAGATGAGGTAACTCACAAAAAAATAAGGTTGCACCGGGTTAGTAGTTCAGGCGTAAGGCAAACCTACTCAAGAAATAGAAACTTGCATCGAAAATGGACTGACAATGAATATTTCGACTTTTGGCTTTCGTACAAGGACAAAGATTGGGGCGTGGAAGGTTCGTTCACTCACAGAGTTGTCGAAACTTGCATAAGTCTACCGCAAAATAAATAATGACAAACTACAAATAGTGGACCTTAGCGAAATAAGATGGAAAGATCAAGGCGATTTCCAAACACAAACCGAGTATTATCTCATGTAAAGCGACAATTCTACCGTCCATTCAAATTGAGTCGGAATTTTAATAATCTCAAAAACGAAAAATCCTAAATGAAGGTCATTTTTCGGATCGGATCGTTTCGGCGTGCTTTAAGATTCGGTTTCGGAATATCACGATTACTGAATTTTACGTCCCATTAGAAAGAGATGATAATGAAAACAAGAAAAAGTTTTATAACCAACCAATAGGTTGGTGCCGAAAGCCACCCTGGTCGGTGCAGACGCCTTTGTGCACATAGAAGTGATATCAAGCTCATTACCTGCGACTTCAACGCAATAGTAGGTATTGATAATACATATCTCCAGTCGATTATGGGTCGTCATGGCTTAAGGGCGAGTAGAAACAACAACGGAGAAAGCCTTATTGATCGTTCCAGTCATCAACTCATATATAGGAGACTGAGGTACACATAAATAAAAGCAATGAACAAGCAAAATGTCAGATTGTTACTGGACGTCAGACCAGATTTGGAGCGGGATACGATGAAGTCCACCTGCAAAAAACCGCAGTAAAAAATATTCGGGTTCCTGCGAAATCGTAAAAGACGAAAGAGCGAACGAGCGGAAAGTAAAAATATTAATCAAATTCGATCGCAAACACTACTGAGAACCCTGAAAAAGGAAAGAACTCAAATAACAAAAACACGCACCATCAGAGGCCGTGATGGAAACATTTTAGTGGCGGAGCAGCAACAGCTCTTCCGCTGGAGAGAGTTTTTGAGGGCGCACAATAGCTGTCAGCTGCCATCGATGTAGAAGAAAACTCTCTGCCAGGACACACCACCTGGTAAACACGAAATTTAAGGTGGAATTGCCAAATTAAAGAAGCTCGGGCTCAGAAAATTTACCGGTTGAACTCTTAGAATACAGCTCTGGCATTTGTTGTGCATACACTCGTTCCAATACGACGCGATACTACAACGTCGCGACGGTACCAAAGAAAGGTGACTTTATAGCCTTTGCAAAAACTGATGATCACAATGCTTAACGTAAAAATCGTGAATGTCGCACTACTTGATACAAAATGTGGTAGCGTTTATCATTTTAGATCGTATTTCGGCAACGATCGATCGTATAAATATGTCGATCATATAAATATCCTCAAATCATCGTTTGTTTCACTATTTGTCGATTTCGAAAGAGCTCTTGACACCATCACAAGAGTAGCCATTTGGAAAGTACTGGAAGATTATAGAGAACTACAAGCAGTAGTTCCGCCTCATAATTATTTCGCACTGTCCTTTTTGCGATAGTCACGCCGCTCTGTATTGAGTTTTCACAACATCCTGCCCACATAGCCAAATACGATAGCATAACTAACCCTATATGAAGCTAATCAATATTGCGATAGACAGAATGGAATATAATGATTGACTCTTACTCCACTAATAAAAACAATTGGAAATAATGTTAGCACCATTGATGATACAGAGGAGTTCTGCTACCTAGGAAGTCTGATAACTAAAGACACTCGGGCGTCAAATTTTTTATTCTGCGTGTGAAACTGTATTACTCAAACACCTTCGAAGAAACTACAAGTGTTTAAAATAAATCCATAAATATCTAAGAAGACTATGTGAAACTTTAGACAAGATTTTGAAGTGGCAATGGATTGGTCACACCGGTTCTAGGTGGACGTCCTAGAATTACATGGAGGAGATATGTAGAAGTTCGTGGTTTGCGCAAGACTGCCGCTAGTTGAGCGGGTTTGTTTTTGCTTTTGCTGAATACGAGCGATATTTATTTATTTTTGTTGGTAATAGTTAAAATTTCAAGCAATTAAAAAAAAGTATCAAGTTCTCAAGAGAAGGTATCCAAGGGCAGTAGAAGAAAATCTACTCATCGGTCAGAAACTAACGTCCAGAGACTGCCAACTGGTGCTTAAGGTGGTAACTGGAGGAAGAGTTATTTAAAATTGGCGCAACCTGTCCCGTACTCAATGACACACAGAGCTCATGGTGTAAACGGCCAGGTTGGAACACCTTTTATTTTTTCAAGTTCAAAACACCAGGCCTTAGGAGGGTAATTTTTTGAATTAGAATTTATTTTAGACCACCTTGAAAGTAAAGATGGTCTTTATCCCTAAGGTTGGAATCCCGATGTGTGATCATGCTGTAATTTCATGCCTATAAGGCTGTCCTTATTCTTACTTAAATGTTTCGAACTCCTAGTGGATAGATAGATATTGTAGAGATAATTCTCTTATGTCCTTTCCAATTCATTCCAGACAATATATCTACCAAAAGTCTAAGTCTGTTGATGTGGCGATTCATTAAGTCATGAGTCAGTAGGGTGGATTTTAAAACTGCTGAATCAAAAAGAATTAGCGTGGGAGAATTTCCGAACAGTGAGGCGGCATTTGTTAATGTATCTTTCAATGCTATGATCTCAGCAGCTTTAATATTCGACTTGGAAGCAACCATTGTAAGGCGGTGTGATATTCTCAGGTGAAGGAAATTGTCGTCAAATAAAGTAGTGAGCGCTACGACTACTTGCAAGTGATGTCCACAAGGCGTAGTTCAGTCTCCTCTTCTGTCAAGGCAACGAGGTACTGACGATTTTACTGTTAGAAATATACATAATCTGGTGTGTGAAAATGACTTATCGGCGAATCTTAAAACAACTGAGATGGTCTCTTTCGCAAGATGAATGATTTTGGGAAATTTAAATCAAAAATAGGGGATCATTATATCCCACTGTCTTTGGATACTGGGTATCTTGGGGTTCGGTTAGATCCAAAGCTCTCCTGCTAAAACATGTTGAAGACAAATGCAGGATAGAAAGCAACATTTACTGGAAATATAGAAGTTTGGTAAATCATGGGGATTGAAACAAAAATACGTATACTTCACATTGTGCTTTGGGACTGGTAGAGAATGGTTTGCTTGGGCGCTGTGTGGCTTTACAAACCACCTCGACTGCAGAAAATTAAACCATTAATTCTTACCCTGGCTAATTGTAACGTTTCGGATTGTATTTAACATTTTGGCAAATTAACGTTTACGGAGATTGAAAAATGTAATTTTAATTAACTCACTGACTTTAAATTAAAGTGATGTCATTTAGTTGGCACATGGCCTAGTTCAATGCGGTATATAGCGGAAATTTGCCAGAGGAAAATAAGATTACGCTACTCGCCGCAAGTGGCAGCACGATCACAAAAGAGACCTTTTTGTGTTATTTTATTACCAACGAACATTTTTTATTGTATCGCTTTTTCACAAAATAGAAGATCCCAGCGGAATAAAATAGTATAGAATGGCAAATTGATCGATCTCCGAAGTAAAGGAACTCGGTATATGAAAATTTGAAATTTAACAATGTTTCGTTATCCTTATGTTCGCCGAATTTTGATGAAATTTGGATAGTAGTACTGGTTAGTGATTTTGAAGTGAGTTTTGGACAAAATTCTAGGATCTGTTCATGCTGGACTAAACTTGCCTAGGACCTCTTGGAAAATTTGGGGAAAATTTATTTATTAGAACTTTCCGCTTTGTTTCCGCTGGTAATAACATAACATAATAAATTATCTTTGGTGTTAGTACTGCTAGTTGTGGCAAGTACCGTAATCTCTTTTTCCGCAGCGAAATTTCCGTTATCTTATACAGCATATCTAATTTCATTATAATTTGAGAAGTTACGAGTTAAGAAGTAATCTAATTCGATTCAAATTGTCCAAAGAACACGAGAGCTTTTACGGGAATACATTTCTCATCATTCAAACCAAGATTTATCCTAATCGGTTAAGAAATGGTTTAGTTTCATTAAATGTACCATTTTTCAGGACCTCACTCGGAACTCATATAATCTAATCACATTTCTCCTATTCAGAACCACATGACGAGTTCACATTGTTATTGATCGGTTGAGAAATAAATGGTTTAGTCGAATGAATTTATCAACATCTATCCACCAAGCAAGCTGAAATATTGAAAGGAGACATATTGACAACTGCAAAAGCTCTAACACTAATAATAGCGTAAGTATGGAATTCCAGTGGAATACCGCGAAAATGCGGGAGGAAGACTTCACTACAACGATCTCCAAGAAAGGAGGCCTGAGAGAATGCAAAAATTGGCGGAGTATATTCCTCCTGAACAGAAGCATAAAAATATTAGCAATGATTATCCTGGATAGAATTCAACTCGAAATAAAGAAAGAAACAAGCTGGCTTCAGACAGGACCGAAGTTGCTCTGATCATATTAACACAACACGCAACATCATTGAGCAGTTTATTAAATGGAATTCACCACTAAACCAACTCTTCGTGGACTTCGCACACTGAATTGAACACTACAGAGGATCGCAATAAGAAGGCATCTTGCGATATGGGCATTCCAACGAAATTAATTGAACTTATACAACATATGAACAGGGCTGCAGTGAGTCATACTATAACAGGCAATGAGTAAGAAATAAGGATGGGCACCCTCTCCACTTCTGTTTCTAGTAGAATATTAGACAGTGTCATGCGACCCCAACGGCATCCAATCCTCTACGTTACATCCTCTACGTTCGAGAGGAGTATTCCATATTATATAATTCTATCTGCAACTGATCTTTAAACTGGATGCTACAGACTGTAGCTGAATTACTAGTTCAAGTATTACAATTGATTTAATGTGTTTTAGCTATTACCTTTAGTCTAAACACCTTCGTTCACAAGATCAAGATTAATTAGTTTAGAAAAACTCTTATTTGTATTGTGTAAATTCTGTTTAAGTTAGCATCAAGCAGAGCCCATTTACTAGTTGTATAAAACTTCGGGATAATTTATATTTATGCTCGCAGCTCGCAGTTTCACATACACAGAATGGACAACACTGTTTCTATTATTTTCCTGTTTTAATATATTCCTGCTTTCATGAGCAAGGACCCTTCCGAATTTAACATTTTGGTCCACGCACACAGTACCACTTATACATACAAACAAACAATAATTCTGTGTCTAACGACGACAGTAACAATAAAACGTATAAAACATTTTTTGCATTGGGGATGTTTTCCCACCAACAAAATGTACAAAAAGGAAAACGCGCTTTTATAATACGAGAGAGGGTGATTCCTTTCGAAAAATTTAGGGAGAAAAATTCACAATATGATTTAGGTTTAGGCCTGAAATTTAAAAAAATAAAATAAACTATTCCTTTTTATTGATTTTTATTGTTGTCGTGCTTTATCCTTCAGAATTTTGTGCATATTTTCGTATGGAAGTCTCACACGCAGTACCAAATGATACGTAAATACCCTACGAAATAAAACCGAACGGAAAAGGACTCGATATTTAAAAAAAAAAACAAAATGAAATTTAATTGCATCATCCCCCAACTATTCCCTTACATACATTAATGAACGAGATGAATTTGACAAGATGAATACGAGAAAGGGAAGAAGATCATATCATAGTCATCATCATCATCATCATCATCGCATACGCATAGTCCAAAATGGAAATGCAAATGGGGTGAGTTATTTTGATAAAGCATTCCCTTCCCTTATTTCCATTACTGCTTTGGATTAATTCGATTTTGTTTTCGTATTCCTCTTGATCTTATACTCTACCGGTTGGTGTGTGCATGCACTACATACAGTCTTATTGTTATAATAGATTCTCTATCTAGTTCCTCCATCCATTATTTAAATTCGATATAAAATAAAGTGAAGACAAAGGAACGCACATCGACACGGGTATGAGTTTGCATTTTTCAGTCGTTATTGCTTATCTTATGAGATAAACTTTTGAAATAATTTTAGATCGTTAATTTAATTACAAATAATTTTAATATTTGTTTACGGTTTCAATAAATCCTTATAGGTGATATTGCTTAGAGAGACCCATAAATACGCAACGCAAAATTATATAATGTTATCCCTCTGCCGATGGTAATTAAGAGTAAAATGGTTTATACCCTTGAAATCCCGTCTCGATTGAATCGCTGCAGAAACGTTAAGATGGTTCAACTCTTGAATCTAATTTTGTTTGATCTAATCGTTGTGATCTGTGGTTAGAAGCATCTACTAGATGATTGGAAGACTCGCCAGCCTCGCCCTTTTCGACAAAAGTATTATCGACGTCTATAAGTGTGGCTTTCGCCCCAACCGATCGGCCATTGATCAATGTTTTACAATAAGTACCAATGAGAATGAATCTGAAAAGGTATTGATCTTGGAATGCCACAGAAGCACGAATCCCTGTTTAAATTGTCAACATCAAAATCTCTTTGTCGAGTTGTCATAGAAAAACCGTCTATGACATCTTCGAGATGACATAAGTTATTCGATATGAAGATGCACTCATGTCTGTGCAGTTTATCCTTGGGCTCGAATACACGCTATAAAATTAGAACAGCCTTACAACAATATCAAACTTCATATTCAATAAGTCAGACCTAGTTCTTACATATGCCAATTATATCGTGATTTTTGTCCGAAGGCCAAATAATATAACGAATATTCCGTACCGCTGAACTAAACCTCGAAAGGACTAGGTTTAAAAAAATAAAACGAGAGTTCTAACAAGAAACACTTTTAATTACGTTAAAAATTCACTTTCCTCGAGCCAATTATCATAATTAATCATCATCTTAACATCTTCGAGCGACATAGCCAAGATAACGATAAAGGTCGGTACTAGTCTTAGACAATGTGTCGGACCAATCGGTATATTCGTACAGCCTGTCAAACCTTCGTTCCTCGAAAATAAAATACAAGTTTCAATGCGAAAAATTGAACCCCAATATCTACTATATAAAGAAAGCGGACCACGATTAAAAGAACAGGGCGCGAAAGATAACCAGCACAATGATTTAGGAACGAAATGGTGGAGTTAACAAAATAATGCGGTACAGCAACTTATACTCGTACAGCTGACATTGCAGTTGAAAATATGCATATTTTTAGCATACCTAAGCAATGTAGGTCCAAATCGTACTTAACAAAACGGCTATCCCTGAAGTTTTTTAATCTCTGAATGATGAAAAATCGATTAAACTGGATATCCGCATCTGTGGTATCACATTCCTTAAGCCTAAACAGAGGAAAACAAAGTAGAAGTAGGGACTGACTTCAAATGATCAATCAGCTCAGATTAATATGTAGAGAAAATGTTGAATACTGAAAAATTCGTCCAAAGGATATAAGTACTGAGAAATAGTTGTCATGTGATATCGACTGCACCAAGAAGCCATCGCCATTTCTTGTCGAGCACAATTTAGTTCACGACCTATAAAGCCCATTGGATTTAAAATAAGTAAAATTAAATAAATCCCAATTTTACTTTTTATTTTTCACCCATGTAAAATTCCATTAAACCTCCGATTTGTCCCTTAAAACGGAAAGGAAATGATCGAGTGTTATTAAGCATAAATGTCATAAATACCCTTTCCTACGACCAATTTATAACAAATTGAATTTGGTTAAATTTGATTAAAATTGGTTATGGAATGTTATAATTTATTTATGGAACTACTGCCTTCTTTAAATTCGAACACTTTGATTTTGTTGAGAAGGTGGTGCATAATAAATTACACTAAGCCAGGTGCCAATCCTAGAGGGTATATCGCCCTTGAATGCCTGCTATGAATTTGGGTTTAGAAACAAATAAATGTTAAATTATGTTTTTTCACTTGCCCTAAGCAAATTAATCAAATTGAAAATGTTGTTAAATTTAAATGGATTGAGATAAAATGCATCAAGATCATTAAATACCACATTTCGAAGGATTTTTGTTTCATTCTATAGAGAATGCAATAATAGGTAAGATAAGATAATAAGGTGGATAGGTAAGATAGTCGGATATAAATTTTTATTAAATCAAAACTCAAAATAGTGAAACATACGTCTTGAGTCCTCATCATCAACAAAATGATTGAACATCTGCAACATTATACGGTTGACGTGTACTGTTAATTTAAAAAGCAAGAATTGTTGAGTCTACAGAATATGTAACAAACGAAATCTATGTCTAAATAATCCATTGATAACAAAAAAAAATTTTAATCATTTTAACTTAATAAATTATAAAATTCCCCCCTAAAAATACTCAGCTGTCACTGCAATAAAATAAAAAATACAACAGACCAATTTTTTATTTTCAAAATTAAACAAAAGAAATGAGACTCGATCGCAAAAATAAAAAAAAACAAACCAAACATGAAAAAATTATAGTAAATTTCATGCGCGAGAATTATAAATAAAATTGTGTACTCACGAAAATTAAAAGCCAAACACACACACACACACACACGCATCCTATCTGTGTGGGAATGCATTCCTTTTTTCTCAGCGTTCTCTGTTTTATAACGTTTTCGAATTTTCTTTGTATACATATACGCACAACGCAACACATGTAAACGACCGAAATAGTATTTTTCGGTATGTGTTGTCAAGTGTTTCGATTTATTTTTTTTTTTTAGTAGTAAAATTTTTCGTGTGTCACTGTAAACGATAGTCATATTTTATCCGTCGTCGAGTAAAGTTTGAATTTTTTAATATACACAGAAGAAATTCAAATTCACAATATAAAAAAGAAAACTATATAGTTTTTTTTATAATTTTCATTAAAAAAAGAACTGGTTTTTAATTTATTTTTTGTTTAATTTAAAAAAACGGTTTTTAGTTCGTTTGTAAATTATTTGTATGTAATTTGTGTCTGGTTTAAATACGTCTGCTATAGTAAATTTACGAAAATATTTTTTCTCATTTTTTTTAAACAAAAGTGCGTTACAAATTTACAATTAGAATTTTGTGAATAATAATAATAAAAAAGTTTCTATTGAAAAGAAAAGTGATAAAATATGATAAATGCATAAATATTTTGGATAAAAATAATTTTTTGTGGAAAATAATAAAAAGGTAAATTAATATAAGGAGCGCATCATAAATTATTTTAGAAATGTATATTATGTTTTTGTTGTTGTGTGGAATATGTACTGTTATAAAAACGAAAACTTGAAGAACAGATGTTTTTTAATTTTTATTACTTACGTCGGTTGTCTGATCTTATTTCGTCTTAAATATAATTTTTATTTATAATATAATACGTACAATATAAATATGATGTAGGAGCGGTATTGCCACCCTTTTGCGCCATCAAAACAAATAAAAACAAACCCTAGACGTTATAGGTAGCAATCAAATTTATGCTTGCTATGATTTTTTTTAAAACGCGGTAACGGTAGCTTTTGTGCATGTAGGTATTTAATTCCTTTTACGCTCTCTTATTTTCTCTATTTCCATTATTCGTAAATAAACATTTAAATATGACAGAAAATTAAAATAATAAGAGTGCCAAAAGTTTGTTGCCTGCGCCTTGTCTTTTTTCATTTAATTTTTGTAAATAAATAATTTATTGAATATTAGTGCATTTAATGTAGAAAAGGGATATGATTTTTTTCGTCCATTTCCTTTCTTTAATTATGTTTTCCCCAATATGTAGTCTAATTTGTTGTTGTTCGAATTTCGATGTATATTTTGTGTTTGTGAATTTTTTTACGAGATTCTTTGTTACGTGGTTCGTGCTTATGGAAAATAATGTGGGAAACGAAAATGTTTGTAGGGACGAATTAGGAATTACGAACGCCCAGTTAGTGTTCTGGAGATAAATATTGTACTACTTAAACAGAATTACTAACTTCTTCTCGTTTTATCCAACAGGTTTTGGAAGATTCTATTTCTGACATGTAAACATTTTTAAATTGGAATAGGTGGCTGATGAATTTGCTTCCGAATAGAATGGTCTCCGTAAAATTAATGTATATGTATATTATTCCCATTTCTGTGGCATCATTGTTAACTAGTTATTCATGCAAATAAGTTATTGAGCCCGTTTAGACGAGTTTTCTTTCGACATATTTCTTGAAAATGATTTGTCATTTGTGTCACAAGTAATAGTTAAAAGAACGCTCGTCTATACGGGCCCATCAACTATAAAATGTAAAACTGTCGACCACAAACATTTTAGGAGTCAATTGATTTGTTTTGACGAGAACCGAAATGGTGCAAACGGCAAGGTTTTTGGTTTTGCGTCTAGAAATTTTGTTTTGTAACATAAGACGGCAGGTAGCACCTCAAATTAATTGGTCGCAACCGCTTCAAAAATAAGAATTGACGATCTAAGAGGATAATGGGATTAAGCTTTAGGTAAATTTTGAGTTGTTAATTTTTCCAACCAGTGTCTATAGGGTGTTTGGCGCGTGGCACACACTGACACACTTTTTTCCACAGATTGGGGCTTCATTTGGAAGCTTGTATTTCATAGAGCTGATGTCCTAAGTGTCACGGTAACTGAGATATGATATTTTTAAGTTTTATTTTTAAAATACCCAAAATCTTGCCATTAAATAGTCATAAATTTTTTGTTTGTAGTCGTAAAGGCACGAAATAACTTATTGTATTCTGCAATGTGATTTTATTCTAAATAAATCATTATTTAATACAATTGGTTAAAGACAAATGACTAGAGAATACTGAAGGTTATTTTGAAATTAGCTTGGTTTTAAAAATATCTCTAGTACTCTATACACTACATGCCATACAAATAATTCATTTTGTGGTCAAAATACGAGATACTATTTTGCCGGGGTCAAGAAAGCAGGGATAAGAAAATACCTTTTAAGTTATTGATAAAATTTCATCAGCTTCATTTATTATATTTTGTTTAAAATTACCTCCTCCACTTCGTATGATCCGCAGTATCTTTTTCTTATCTCCATGGTTGTTGTGCGAAGTTGCATTTCATTTTTTATTTTTTCAAATGCGGCGCTTATCCTTTCAATTAAAATTTCTCTTGTGGACAGCTCTGTTGCGTACACCAATCCCTTAGCATGTCCCCAGACATAGAAATCCACGGGTGTGAAGTCTGGAGTCGTGTGAGCCAAGGAATAGCGCGACCTGTACCAATCCATGAGTTTAGGAATGGATCATCCAAGTATTATCTTACCGTTCGTTGGTTATGTGCCGGACAACCGGCCTTTTTTTAAAGCAATCGGTACATCTTCTAAAACTGGTAAAATCGGCTCAGGTAGCTCATTTTGTACAAAGTAAATATGTATGTCCGGAAAGGCGTTCTGGTAAAAAATATGGACCGATAAGGTTTCGACCAATAATACCGGCCCAAATATTAACGCTGAATTTCCTTTGGAAATAATCCTGCCTTTTCTTGTAAGGATTTTGGCCTTTTTTATCCCAATTGTGCAGATTGTGTAAATTCACAATTCCCTAACGATTGAAGTTAGACTCATCTGTCCACAAAATCATTTTAAAAAAGCTATCTTCCTCAATATCTGTATGCAGTATAAATTTACAAATTTCCAGCCGTCTAGCATTATCATCGTCTTCGAGACCTGGAACAATTAATTAAATCCGTGAATTTGTGACAATTGCTCAAATATGATATGATTTTCTGTAAACTGAGAGAAGATAAAACTGGGTGTGATTACCTTGAACTGGAGTGTAATGGAACACATGCCTTCTTTCTACCCGTAGAACCGACCACACTTTTCTAACTAATAAGTTTAGACTTTCAGAGACAACTCGTATGCTTGTAGTAGGATCCCCGTCAAAAGCTTTGTATTATTCTTTCATCGACTGCAAGATTATGTTGCCTCATATTCACCTGAGGCTCGTGAAAATGTAAGCTGCCAGTCTCTCTCAGACGTCGCTAGGTTGTTAGAAGGTTTCGTGGTGTGATAAACGTCGATCAAAATATCGCTCCTGATAAATTGTTCTCGTTTGCAATTAGCACCGAAGTTCTTAACAATTTAACAAGGACAACGTGCAACACACGAGCACTTTCAGTAGCAGATAGTGAAATATCGACTGAACAGCTCAAGACAATTAATACCACGTTTACTTATTTTTAAAAATCTATCAATAACTTAAAAGGTATTTTCTTAACCCTGACAAATAATCCTGACAAAATAGTATCTTTTATTTTGACCATAAAATGAGTTATTTCTATGACATGTAGTATACCATTGGAAAGGGTATAAACTAGAGACTATTTTTAATTTCAAACTAACCTTTAGTTTTTGGTAACATTTTTCATACTTTTACACATTTTTTTGGGATCTGGAGGTTCATAAGTAATTTTTCTTAACCCAATTGTATAAAATAATGACTTATTTTTCACATTGCTGAATACAATAAAAGTTATTTCATGTCTTTACGACAACAAACAAAAAAGTTAGAAACATTTAAGGGCAAGATTTTGGGTATTTAAAAAAAAACCTTAAAAATATCCTATCTCAGTTATCGTGACACTTAGGACATCAGTTAAATGGGATGAAAACTTCCAAATGACCCTTCCAATCTGCCAAAAAAAATTGTCGGACCACATTTAGCTATATTTAGTTGAAATACTTACATACATACCTATACAGTGACTCATTATTTTTACAATTTTGTAGGAAGCTATCATTTCATTGTGTACCAAAATAAAATTAAACATTGAAAGGCCGAGTTCTTGTGCACGGCGAGGAATTGACTGCCTCGGGTTCTCCTGTACACTTTCACGGACCGCAGCAATGTCCTCGGCCAATCTGGCGTTTCTTTGACGTACGAATGTTGCCTGATTGTTTACCGAACCGGTTGTGTCGAATTTGGCCACCAAACGTTGGAGAGTCGACTTTGAAGGACCACCGCGTCTGCCGTAAAATGGGACAACGCGCACAACGTTTGTACTAATGAACACTCATTTTGAAAATAAATTTGTATCATTTGGACGTGCTGCGCAATCGTGTAACTTGTCCTGGTGATTTGGCATCAGTGATTGAAAAAAAACACCAGATTAGACACACCACCAAAACAACATGGCCGCCACAGGCTGCCAACATCGACTCGCCCAAATAACCCTATATTTTTAAAGTTTTCTAATTTGTTGGTTTATTAAATAATTTATTTAAAAAATAAACAATAATTAATTTTTAACATTATAAAAATAGTTGTGGTCAGTCAATTTGATCCATAATCATAATTTCATATTCGGTATAGCTTTCAAAACTGTAATGATTCTGTCGGGCATACCAGATCTACCAGATTGCTGGGAGGTTCGGCCGAGATGGGCAGGCTGTCCATTTAAACTGAGTTCTGCCCAAAAGTACTTCTACAGCCTGCGCTTTGTCCAAAAAATCTGCAAAAGATCTATTAAACTTGCCCAAGAGGTGTCGTGATTTGCGCTGGCTAATCCAATATTATCAACTCTTTATCTTTAGAATTTTTTTCACAGTTTTAGCGATTCCCTTGGGGTCGTTGTCGTGTCGAAAAACAAGATCCCCAATGTTAAAGTGCCAGTTTATCACGCTCCTAAGACGATTTTCTTCCAAAATTGGTATGTAGGTGAATAATTTCTACTCTCGATTTTTTTATCTTGTCAACTTCATGAGCCGTCATGTACCACATACTATTATAGCATCACTTCTAATTTTAATGTTTAATGTACGATGTGTGGTAATAAAACAGATCCAAGTTTATAGCAAGTTTCTTCTTTCAGCCGTCCCATCCAAATCGGTTTATTTTGATCTCATCTGACTATATTACTTAGTATAGTACTTTAGCCTTAAAACTGTCCAGTTTTATTAATTTTTTGTTAAACTGTGTTTTCATTTTTAATAAAGGAAATTTAATAAAAGAAACTAAAAAATTTGTTTAATTTTATTTTAGTTATAATTGGCATAGTTTTTTCTTTAATTTATTATTCTCATTGATATTTTTAAACTCAAAGAATTTTACTCCCAGTGCGTTCGCTGTAAAATAATAATAGGTAATAAAATAAAATTATGCAATATATTCAACGAAGCCAATACTCGTGGTATACAATTCATGTTATGTTATTTTGGTATGGTCATCCAAACTGTTTTCTCATAGGTTCGTAGTCGAGCTTAAATCCGAGAATAAGTTGGCCCTTGCATAAAATAAATATTGTTTACCTGAACCAATCTTTTTTCACCTCCGCTATGTGTTGCGAATCATCATCCTGTAGCAACACTCATCGAAGGGGCATGTTGTCCCCGGCAAAAGATAATAAGACTTGCTCGTTCTTCTAGTTTTCTCTATACACCGCAAGTCATATTATGGTTATCGTGTCGATATTGGCTCGAATCATAAAACTTGAAGTAATGCATTTTTTTCTTGTCAATGAAATTTTGGTTTACAACTAGAGGCCATAAATCCATCTTTAGATTTTTTAAAACATATTATAACCTGATTATTTTTCAATTTTAATGTGGCAGTAGAACGCCTCACTTATTTGTTTCTGGCCCATACATTAATTTTGATATGAATTTTATTGCACCAGAACATAAAATATTGTGTCATTTGAGTGAGGTCTGCCTAATTTAAGTGCGAAAAATATTGGCGTACCGCCTTGTTTGAATAAGGAATCTATAACGAGCTTTTGCTGGGAATAACGCTTCTTCGTTGGGTGGTTCAGCGGGGGCCTTAATATTGAATTCGATGACTATCGTTTTCCGGTTTACTGTTCTTCTTTTGTTTCTATGCTTACTATAGGCGAACTGTAGCCGTCGAATTCAATAGTTGGGCTCCAGGTTAATGATCTAAACCACATGATGACTGTGATTAAATATTAGGTCAGAAAAAACGTTTCTTTTTGTTTGTTTTGTTCTTTCGGTATAATTTGTTTTTCCAACTCGCCAGCTTAACTTTGTCGACTAACTTAACTATACACTATCCGATTTTGTATCCGATACAACCAAACTGGACTGACCGCCTGACCAAATTGGATCGTCTGAAGCGCTCTTTACATACCACTGTATAAAGGGTGTTCGGGTTTGGGATGTTAATCCGTTATTGGATGATTGAAGAGAGTGTTACAAAAATGAGCAGCACTAAAAAATCCCCCAATTGACTAGGTATTTGATGTTAAAAATCAAAATATTTACGAATGTTTTATAATAAACAAATGCGTAGATTGATAATAAGTAAGTAAGATCTAACTTTTTAATTATTAAATTAATTTTTTCTGGAAATTGTATACAATAATTTGTGATGAAGACAAAATTTCCATCATGTAAAAAATACTTAAATTTTCATCGCCATCAATTGTTAGCTGTTAGCAAATAGTGTCCGCTACCCAATTATTCAACAAAACCCAACTGTATTGAATTTTTAGGTTGTCACTTAAAAAAATTGGGTGGCTGTTCTCGTCTCATGTGACTTTGGTCGTATCAGACGACTTCGATAATAGGAAAATCAGATGACGTGACTATAGTAACACGACGGTTTAATAGATAATAGCTTAGGCCTTATTTTAGAACTTGTATTTTATTCGTTTGAGATTTATGATACTTTAAGTAAGAAAAATTAAAGAAAGTTAAATCTATCTTTCTCCAAAAATTTCGCCTATATTTTTGAAATGGTTGATTCTGATTTTTCTGATTAATCTGATAAATATTTACTATAGAACCCCAATCCCAATCCTGCTTTTTTATATGGTCTTTTTTAAACCGATTTTAAAATGCACGGTCGGACAAAAATATCGAAATCTGTTTTTACACAGCGTGTTTTTTTACACATTACAAAGAATGAATGATGAATCACCAAAGACATGTATTTGGTGATTATTCAAATACGGCGTGGCGTGTTCATCAATTTAAATCAGTTTAATTATTGTCGAGTCAAGGTGCCTAAATTTGATCAACTTGAATTATAAGTAAAACATTTATTTCAGCGTTTAACGTTATACGAGAAATGACAGATAATTTGGTAACTTAGAAATTTTCTAAGAGGATTTCCTTATTAACTCTCATAAAATTATAACACCATCTTGCGAGAGTTTACCATCCTTTGGAAAATCTTAACTTGGATGAGACGAACATTAGAACTATACAAAATATGCAGAAATAATGAAAATTTGGTAATCAATTAAAGGTTCGAAACTGTTTTTTGAGACCCTTTGTATTCAAAAAATACGGCACTAGCAACTTGGATTAAGGAAAACCACTAAAACACCAGCAGATGGTAATACTACTCATATCAGACAAAAAAAGTTAAAAATGTTTTAACAAATCAAAATATTAGTTTGAATGGCCAGATAATGGCAGGAAACTTAAATTAGCTTCAAGCAACGGTTAGTTTGTTATACAATTTTTAGAGTGATATGTATTTTTAGAACCTGAAGTAATGCTCCGAGAATGCATGACCCAAACTGGTCTTTTCTGGAAAAGCAGGCCAAGAAAAACTTGCACAAACTTATTTATTGTAATGTTTAAAAGCTTGTACAATCCACAGTCATTTTAATTCGTATTGAACAATGTCGGCAATAATCAGAATTTGTGACTGATGGGCTGCAAGTTTTCAAAATAAACTCATTCATTTCTGACTCAAGATTGTGTGTTTTTATTAGTTTGGCGAAATAAATTCATTAATTGAAGAGATAACTGGGAATGAAGTACAATCTGTAATATCTAATTTAATTCTATATGACTTTGAAATGGCCAATAAATTGGAATAAAATTTCTTTGTCTCCAAAATATCCAATGGTTGACGTGCAATAAATAATTCCACGCAGATCTGATGTTCAATAGCTCGATACAAGGAATTGTAGAAAAACAGTTTCGCAACGATCTATTTCAGAGTTTAACAGTTTCTTAATCGTAAGGTTAAGATAGCCGAAAAAAGGATTAAAATAAGAAGCCAAAGTTAAAATTTTGTTAAACAAACGATTTTGTATCAACTTAACCACGTATGCGACCATAAAATCAGAAAATAATTTATGACTGTTTTTGGTCTTGAAATTTTTCTACGAAAACAAATCTTTCAGAAGAAAATATAATCCAAAATGTATTCATTTTGTAAAGGAAATTGGTTAATAATCAAGTTATTGTATTCTAATTACAATAAATTGGCACCGTATTAGTAAATCTTCATTTGAGCATAATAATTTAATTCGTGATAACTTTCTAACCATATTTAATGCTTAAGTCTGACTCTCTAAACCGTAGAAGTCCCAACTCTTTTCATGCACAAGCATAAATATGTTTCCTCAGCAGAGTCGGTTCCAAGCTTGTTCGTCCCAATAGTACTCAATTGAGAGCAAGCATACAATTTTCTTAACTGGGACTTTACTTTGTTAATTCAGAAATTTACTCTAAACGACCACTAAGCCAGATGTGAGCTCCAACTCGTGATTGTCTATACATAACTCCAAACATAAAAATGAAAAATTTTGGCAAAGGCATTTTAGTTCTTCTTCAATTTGCAATTATAACAAAAGTCAAATCGAAAAAAATTCATTTTGAGCTGAGTTTGGTAATTTGGCGCTCCTTATCTATCTCAATTTAAGTGCAAGACAGATTTGACAAAAACTATTATTTATTTGGCCCAGTGGCCTTGTCCCAAACATTTTAACTTTTAAATTACTTTATAATTAGAATAACGGACACAGAAAATTCAACATATTGTGATAAATTTCATTATGTGAAAATTACTCTTATACTTATGTTGCTTAGAAAACAATTGTAATTAACAACAGCCACCAAAAAATCTGTAACATTTGCCAAATTTTTTGAATATCATTTTGCTGTTGTATTTTGATGTGTCACAGTTAGTTGACTGTCGGGGCGGTTTCGTTCTTTCATACGTATTTCTTAAAGAAATATGCAAATTCATTGGACGTAACCTCTTATACATACATAACAAAAACGAATATGAATAGAAATCAGCCAAATTTTAATTACTGCCGAAAACAGAAAATAAGCCTCTGGCTGACATTGGTTTACCTTGGTCAGATTGCAGAGCAACAAATAAAGAGAATTCAATTCATATATTGCTAGAACTTCTATTAGGAATATCCTTTTGATGTTACTTACTTCGCTTTATATTCATTCGGGCCATAATAGGGTTGCTCATAGAAAAATATTTGGACTTCATTCAGAAACCATCGAGAAAATATCTAAATTTGCCGGCCGCACTGCCCAACTTTCTTTGTTTATTAGAAACAAGACTAAACCCTACAAAATAAAAATCTACATAAATTTGAGTGAAAATTAAAACTAGCGGTTATATGAAGTAGCTATACTGGCTATTGGGATTTAGTTCGGACTCATTTAAATATCAAATAACGACTATATAGGTGGTTCATATTAAATTACACTTTTTACGAATTAAACGAAACAATTTGCAAATTAAGTTAAACATACGGAGACTATATTATAACGTACATCTTATTATAGCTCGATACATTTAGTTAGTCCAACGATATTTTAATTTTTTTTAACATATCAAAAAAATTAGATTTGTCGAATTCTGCAAACTAGAAGTATATTTAGACCTTTTCGTTTGACTTGCACCGTTTAGTTTCCATGCTATTCTGTTTCACTGTGAGTGAAGATTATTTTTAATATGAGTTCCGTGTTCTTGAATTTTGTGTATTGTATCCTTCGTAGAATTGTCTGGGCGCTCTTCATCAAAAACGGATGTTCAGCCAACCTTGCCCAAAATTTTGACGGAGCGAGTTGATCTATTCAGCATCCTGTGCTGGACCTTCGGTCGGATTATTATTTCTGTAGTTCATTATAGGTGACCAAAAATTAAATGTAACTGAAATATAAACAATATGTCTAAATCAACAATAAATATTCTTTATTTAATGAGCATGATTCATTTGAACAAATTTGTGAAGTACAATTATTGAAAAAAAAATTAAATTTTGTCATTACAAATTAGAACTTGTTATTCAATTGTGGCTCATATTGTTCACATTAAATCGCACTCAAATGTAGAAACAATTGTAAAATAAACCCTCGCATATTCAATGCATCAAAATCAACGATTCCCATTGACATCCGTCTTTTTCATCATCTACATCCCTAAAATTTATGTTAGTTCAATGACCTAAAAATTGAGCTAATATTTTAGTAGAAAAAATACCTACCCTTGTGATGTACCTACATCTACTTCTACATGTATATGAAAGAATATTTTAAGAAAATGTTCGTTTAATATAATTCGTGTTAACTCCACGGAGCAAAATTTTGTGTCTTTAAAATCATTGTCCAATTCACAAAACAATAACGTGCGTTATCCAAACTAAACACAAGGAGAGCGTTATTATTATTGAAAATCGGAGCAGCTGCAAACGCGAAACTATTTTTCATCCACATATCATAAAATGAAAATTGTACAACAACAATACATAATATATATAAACACAAAGAAAAATCCCCGAAAAAATATAAAATTCACAAAAAATCTGGGGTGACGGATCAAGCAGAAATAATGATATATCGTATAATATGTTGTTTAATATAAAACAGAGAGACAAGGAATAACTAAAATCAGGGAATGATTGGGAGGGGTTGAAAATGGCTTCTAATTATTTATATTTTTGTGTACGCACATATTGCTTGGTGTGGTGTATACGGCTGCTGCATTTGAAACGAAAATTAGATAAAATATGTGAGTGGAGTACAAAAAGGGTTGTTGTGTTTGAATAAAAAATTGAAAAATGCCAAATCGTCGAATTAAAATTTATATTAAAAAAAAATATTTCGAGGATGTTAATGCCTTTTATGTAAATTAAGGAATAAAGGATTTTGAATTTTTGCATAAATAATAATAGTTAGACGCTAAAACGGTTTGTTTTGTTAGTAAGCTTAGTACATCCCTGTCAATGTGTCTTATAAAAGATAAACTTGCAACGGCGGTATCAAATCTGTTTTAGATTATCTGCGGCAATTAAAGCTGGTGATTTACCCAAACCAAATTACTTAAAATCAGATTGTTGCAAAAAGGCATTCCATGCGCCCGTTTTCAGAATATGTTATATATAATGTTTTCATTTTCAAATGGTGTTGGTGTAATTGTATTTTTCTTTTTGTAGATGGAAATTTAACCTTTTTCGGTGCTAAAATGTCAGCAAATATAAATTTGACGCCATATTCAACGAAAGACTTATAACCTAGTCGATCAACAACCAGTCCGGTGGTGTAGTGATAGAGAACGCCCAAAGATCAATTGTGCAGACAGCAGAATTTCTTCATGGGATGTAAAGGCCATCCAGGGATGTGGCACTCCTCAATTAGTGGACTTATTACTGAAAAAGGAAAGAATATCATTTGAGTACTAAAATGTATTTTTGTGAATTTGACTCTGAATATGACTTCAAATTTCGTTGTTACTTCGTACTGTTTGGTGTACGTTCCTTCCACCAAAAGATTCTTCTTCGAGAATTGCCTTTACCTGAAGTTTAAATTATTTTTCACGCCTCCTAATTCAGTTTGTTAATACTATTTGGTAAATCTTGTTTGTGGATTGGGTTCGAATTTGGTGTTTATGAATCATGTCCAGCGATCAAACCTGTGCGTTAACGTTAGGCCGAACTCTATTTGTTTATAAACTTAGGAAGGTTATAACCACAGCGAACAGCGACACAATTCCGGCTTATTGGATTGGGGATATTTACAAACCATTTTGAGATAATCATTATCATTATTTTACATAATCATTATCGTGATTTATCTTTCAAATCACGCCACGATGGCGCGATTATTTTAATAATGGGCAATACAATTTATGTACTTCCCTAGGTAGTTCTTTTCAATAATTGTCTTTGAAATATAATGTGAAGAAACATCGCTACCTTTTGGGCTTACCTTAAAGAACCACTGAAGTAGCTTAAACATAGCTTCATCAAGATTGTAGCAATACACTATTTTTTATATGTAGATGCTGTTGAAAATTATTTTCTAATCCTCTGTCCACTTTATCCAACAACTTCTGTCCATTTGCTACTTTGAATTTGAAACCCCTTATTAATGTTGTTTTTATTTTTTATTTTCAGATCAATCAGTCAATATATTTACAACTGCTTATAGTTTTGTGATTTGTTTATGGAGAATTTTTTAATACTCAAGTGATATAAAATTAGTTAAACAAAAAATTTTTATAATTCTCATGTATTGCCAATAAATACACTAAATAATTTTTTTAATTACAAATTAAAACAAACAATTTAAAATATTTAAAAGAAATATTTATTTAAAGCTCAATAATAATAATTTTAATAGTTAACAAATTTATAAATAATTAAATAAATAAAAATGTTGATGCAAAATACACCCGAAACAGACGCCGCTATAGCAGCACTAAATTCACAGGCCGCAGCCTTGGCTGCAGCGGCTGCTGCAAATACACAAAATTCGGCGATGGTCGGGCCACAAGCAACAGGACTATCAACGCCATCGGTACAACAAAAAGATACAACATGGACAAAATTATTTGTAGGCGGTCTACCGTATCATACGACAGATAAGAGTTTACGTGAACATTTTTCTGTTTATGGTGAAATTGAGGAAGCTGTAGTTATAACAGATAGACAAACTAATAAAAGTAGAGGCTATGGTTTTGTAAGTACTAAACTATTTTTTTAATGTATAGAATTTAAATAATCTTTTCCTTTATATAAACAGGTAATAATGGGTGATAGAGCAAGTGCGGAGCGAGCATGTAAAGATCCAAATCCAATTATCGATGGTCGGAAAGCAAATGTTAATTTAGCAATATTAGGTGCAAAGCCACGTGGTAATCTAGCACCAGGTAAGGACTAAATACATATTTTTTAATTCCACACACAAATATTTTGAAACATGATCCATGCATATTTTTGTGATTAACATAAATTAGTTTTACATTTTTCATAAGATATTTTTTTTTAATGATACCTCAAAAAATATGTCAGACTTGGTAATTAAGATGAAAAAATAAAAAAAAAATTGTCGCCTTGTGTGTATTCTAAAAATATTACTTATAAACAAACACAGGGCGAAAATAAATCAAATAAATGTGAATGACTTGTGTAGAGAATAAAACGGATTTTTAGGCCACCCTTCCAACATCTCTTTAAAACAACACATAAGCGAAACATGTGTTTCGTTTACTCAAATTTATTCGCGGATTATTTTAAGACAAGAAATATATTCGGTTAATTTAGAATCGCGAGTATTTTTTTTATGTTCGTTACCTCATTGCCGGCTATTGTTATGTACATATTTTGATTTATATACATACACGTACATATTTTCAATAAAGCACCCTACTCGTTTTTGTGTTGTATTTGTATTCAGAAAATTAGTTTAGGAAAATTAAGGGTTGTCTATTGACATATATGAATGCATTTTCATGATGGAAATTTAATTTGTTACTTTTTTTTATTGTTGTTACTTGTTGTTTATATGACAATAAATAAAACGCGATATATATTTTTTGTATATACATGCATATATTGTGTTGTTATATAAAATGTTTCCGTGATCGTTTCCGGTAGGAAATCAACGACGATGAACTAATTTTTTATTTATTTATTTACCTTTTTGTGATATATTCGGTGTATTATAGATCACAATAGTTTTGCTACAAAACCAAATACATACGATATGTAATATACATAGTTTTGTACTGTTCGAATTTTGGTATAAGGTCAAATTATAATTAAACATTCATAATGTGGAGACGAGTATACTATGATTTAGGCGGGGGGTATTGAAAAATAATGGACTTTGCATTTGATTGTGGCCGGTGTCAATCAAGTGTTTAATATTCCTTGTTCTCGCTCTCTACATTCATTGTGATCGCGTCGGCATGATTTTGATGAGTTTGTATTTCGTCATGAAAATAATTAGTTTAATTGTAAATTTGCCAAAATAAATACATATATACATGTACGAGTATACTATATTTGAAGTAAAATAAACTAAATAATAATATTCATAACAAAAGCATGTAACATGAATATCGCGATTTGCGGCGCGAATACAATGTATATGTACTCGTTTATATCGATTATCATAATATGTGATGGTTTAGTGCATTTAAAAATTTGATGGATATGTCTGTATTGTACGTAAAATTGGTATATATAAAATTCAAATTTGAATAAAATGTTGATTACGACTCTGTAGTATGTGTATATACAGTGTTTGGGCTACGATTTTCCAAACGTAATTAAAATGTATATAAATAGAATTGAAAAACTAAAAATGAGATGAGGAAATATTTGAAATATTTTTTTATCAAGAATGTCGTATAGATTTTCATTTTATTAGAGAAAACTATGGTTGCGTAAAATTACTAAATAGTAATGATAAACATCAAAATATTTTAATAAATTACAATAAATAATATAAAAACAATTAAAATAATTTGATCAGACTAAAATCTAGTATATAACAAATTGATTATAAATAAAATAATAATCGATTAGTTTTCACTTTTGGTATTTAAATTATAAATAAGTTGTAAGCAATTTTATTTAGTTGCTAGTACTCTAGAATTTTTGAAATCGCAAATAAATTTGTAGTATGGATAGTTAATAACACGTGGAACGTAGTGATGAATATGAGTTGCAGATATGTTTACTGTTTTACGATTTTCAGATTTAGATATTGGTATTGTATTTTCATCGCTTGTTACGTTTTTGTAATTAAAGCCGGGTTTCGAGTTCTAATCGTGTGTCGCGCAAATCTGATCTCCGGATTAAAGAGACCAATCAAAATTCGCCCAATGCTTAACAAAATTCGCCTATCCCATCCCTTGTATGAACTACTGTTCTTTTCTAATAAATTCTTAAACTTATCATCCAATTATTAGCATTTTAAATTGTCTTGATTTATGATAGAGACAAAACAAGTTAATAAACATTTTAGATTACTTAAAAAAAACATACGTTCAAAAATAACCATATTTAGAGTATAACTTTTAAGCTGAATTCAAAGGTTATACCTGTGTCAGTTGCCTTTTATTTTAGCGCGATTTGATTTTACGAGAAGTATATAACTTTGATTTTTCTCTCAAAAAATTAACCCTGATGTTCAATCAATTTGGGTTTCTGATATATCGTATTCGATTAGGTTTCGAAAATTTTGAGAAATTTTTTGATATTAATTTTGTTATTTTTCATATTTTCGTTTTCTCCTTTTTCTAATATCACTTTACAACAACAATGAAGACTAGTCAAAATTGACCACAAAATCAATTAATAATCTAATTTTATCAACCAAATGTGCTAGATAATATGCTGGTTTCAATAGACTAAATATATGTATAGCTCAACATTTATTTAGTCAACAGATAAAATGCCAAATCAATTCTAAGTACAATATTGTATTATTTCGTTTCCGACACAAAAACAACACACCAATTTATCGCAGCGTCTCTCTTTTTCTGCATCATCGAGACATATGTATTTGAATATGACCAAAGATCTTTTAGACAGCGGACTCAGTGTTAGATTTATAGTAGTCGGCTTATCGACGTTATATTTTGAATTTTGGCTTAATTCAAAACCATCATACGCTTTCTGCTGTCAAAATGTATCGAGATGTTGCAATTCAAATTGTTTACCTATGTATATCCTTAAACCTTATACCTACCTTATATCCTTAAATCGAATTTCAATAAGTCTGATCCCGAGTGAAAGCTCTTGCTATTATATGTTGTTCTTTCTTGTTTATTCAAAAATTTGCTCAGGATTCACATTTTTATTAAAATTATTTGAATGTCTAAATTGTCCGAATAATTTCGCTTGAATAATTTATAAATGACTAATATAGGAGGAATTTGTCTTTTATGAATGTTACGGTTTGTAATTGGTAAACTGCGGCCATTACTTTTGTTTGGATATTGGCCCTAATTTTGATACCAGAGTATTATAAATAAACAATCTTCAAACTTTATAAACACTTCTAAATCCTAAAATGTCTATATTTAGAACGCAGCCATTATCCTACTTAAGCACAAAGAGTGACTGATGCAACTGGAATGTTTAAGGAACGCCAATGAAGTGCGAACCAATTGCCACCATCAAACACGGCTTCAATTTGCGATTATACTAATTAGAGCTTGTTAGAAGAAGAATAAATTGGACAGGAGATTTATTGTCTGTATAGCGCATCTGAATATCTCGACCTACTTAGACGAAAATGGTTAACTTTTGCACACATCGGACGAAAAAGGAATTAACGTATCATCAATAACTGGTTAAAAATGAAGATGAGTTTATGTTGAGACAAAAAAAACAGTTTTTGCTAAAAAACAATTTTTTTATATCAAAATATAAAATATTTTTGTTCTTAATCTCAGATGCATTGACTTCTGCCAAAAATCACATGATTACACTTCAAGTCAGAAGTTTCATTCCAACCAATTAATGTGTTGCGGCTATAAAGAGGTTACAAATATTTAATCCGCACAAATGCACGCTTCATTTTCTTTATAAACCATAGGTGGTTAGGGTTACTTAAATAAATTTATTTTTTTTTGAAAAAATCAGCTTATATTTTCATGCATCTCTTTAACGAAAGGAGTTTAAGCAGAGGAAATGTCTCCTACTAGTCACGACTTAACAAGAAGAATGGAATTAACCAAGATTAGTGTTTGGTTAAGTTTATTTTATTAAACGAACGCTTATTTATTTGGGTATGACTAATTAGAACCATTAAAACCATTTTTCGATCAGGATAGCCGTAAGTTATTAGATGATGAAGCGGATAGAAAGCCTTTGCATATTAGACCCTAATGAAAAGTCTGACAACTAATGAAAAATTTAAAAATAAATTTAATCTAGAGACATACGTCGTAACTTGTCACATAGTACAGTTAAAGTGAAAATAAAACTGTTAAGTAAAATACTTTAAATCTGCCTCTTATTAATTAAACGGCTTTAAATTCAGAAAGTAACAACTCTGTCGGGTTTATATTAGCCTACTTAGAACTACGAGTATGAACTTTACAATAACAGTGGCGTTAAATATGGGGTAAATATTAAAAAATAACAATTCAGGTTCATTAAATATTTTTATGTTTACATAAATTGGCTTATAAAATTTACGTGAGACCTCTTATATATTTATTCCTTCGTATTTTGCTCTTAAATGGAATATGTTATTTTGTTTATTAGCAGTCAGTTTTTTATAGGTAAAGTGAAAAAATTATGCGCTGTTATTTTCTTGCCATGTGTAAAGATTCAATCAGATCAAAGGAAACTGCGATAAAACAGCATTGTTGAAATGCGCTTTACAAGGTATAGCTTACAACAGAATGCTTAGTTCGTGGATTATTATCTGATTTCTTTGGTTCTTTGATGTAAACGGCAATTAGCAGATCAATCAAAAATGTAATGTTATTGACACTGGACTAAATAGCTTTCTTA
Organism: Nephrotoma guestfalica; assembly: GCA_963691935.1. Classification (NCBI taxonomy): domain Eukaryota; kingdom Metazoa; phylum Arthropoda; class Insecta; order Diptera; family Tipulidae; genus Nephrotoma; species Nephrotoma guestfalica. The sequence goes on along the minus strand of OY829914.1, from coordinate 294,838,514 downwards.
TATGTCAAGGCAAAATGTAAAACAAAATTACTTGAAAGCTAAATATATTTTTAATTTAAATGTGTTTAAGTAAGAATTTTATTTCAAATAAATTGTTACAATGTGACACATAGGGCTTTTTGGTGAAATAGATTCGATTATTTAAGTAAATAAATAAATCAAATAAAAAATATGAATAATACAGCGCAAATTGTCCATTCGGTGTTCATGATCGTGTTTGGCCTTCACTTTTCAAAACTACGGTTATACCGTGCGGTTATGATCTAGTTTAGTGCACTAATTCTACTTTATTTCGTACTGTGTGCGCGGGACGCTTATTGATCTCGTTTCTTTTCATTGCTAATCTGCTGTATTAATATACAAATACAGGAAAAGTTCACAAAATTGTATAATAAATATACGAAAATCTGATATACGCACACAGCCTTGAATTAAGGCTGTGTGCGTATATCAGGTTTTCGTATATTTATTATACAGAAAAAAAAAAAATTAAACCAATAAAAAATAGAAGCAAAATCTAAAATAGAAGTATCAGAGGAGGAGCGAGATTTCATTATTATTTTACATTTCTGCAAAATGATAGAGATATAACATTGACTTTTTGCACGTGAGAGACAAGAAAAGAACTATATCCATGCAAAATTTTGCAGAAGGCTGAGGAAAAGACAACAATAAAAATGAAAATGTTACGATAAAATATATTCAATCCGAATTGGCCGGATTAGTCTTAGCCGAGTAATTCTAGGATTGTTTAGACGGCGATCAAGAACGTATGGATGGCCTTAAAACCTATTTGGTTCTATAATATTAGGCTACCTAATAAAACCACACAAAGGTTTATTTTATCATTTTTGATGTTAATTTTGATATAACAGCACCTTTAAAATTTTAAGCTTTGAATGAACAGGCCTTTAAATCGTTAAATTGCGACTAGCACAGTGCAATTACACGACAGATCAGCTCGTAAAGAACCACTGCTAAGTAAAGAGCTTCGATGATAAATGAAGTTTGTAAAATATCTTGTTGATTGGATAGGTGTTGTTTGGTTCTAATTAACGCTGTCGTTATCTGAAAACAGAAAAGAGAATTATGGTTGGTCGTTGAAGAAGCTTAGAAGTGATTAAAAATATAGGGCAGTTTGCTAAATAGTAAATTTTAATCATATGTTTTGAATGAGCGAATAATAATTGTTACAGGTCTTTCTTTAGTTTTTTGACGAAAAACTGTTTTGAAATTTTGTCTAAGTACTATCATGCGGGGCCTCTACGTAGAAGTAAAACACGCATATTAATTAATTAAGTTACTTGAATTTTGTTACAACATTAATGGCACATGTCTTACTTAAGATTTTCGACTAAATTGCTAACTTTTTTAAATTGTTTAGTAGCGAACGTATACATGCGTATACATGCATATAATTTTTTTAGACTAACTATTTGTGATTCTAGATTGGAATCTTTTCAAATGACAAATTTATTGACAAGAAACATTTTACTTCACGCCAAATCAAAATAATTAAAAATAAATGGGAATTGAAGATGATATGGTGATTACATTGTTATTAAAAAACTACAACAATTAAATCTAGAGTACTGAATATAATTAAGATTGTGCGATATTTTGTATTGGGTTTGGCTGTGGAGCCAGCTACAAAAAGTATGGGGTTCTCTTTTCAAATTTCGCATCTTATGCCAAATCTCAGAAAATTGTGGCCAATCCAAATACTACAATATTTTCGTACACGGTCGTCGCTGTAGACGGTTGCTAAGTCAAAATATAATACTTACAAACATATGCCACGATCACTCCGCACCAGTTGGCCCAGAAGTAAAAACCAACGAAATAAATTAGAACAGGCGAATTAATTTTTTTATATTTTAATAACAAAATAATAAGAAAAATGCGCCTGTTTTTACACTCGTTAGCCACCTGGTGAGTAATTGCGTAACATGGTTTTAAAATGCAAGGTTAATAATTCAGCCAACAAAGTTGATATTAGACTCAGCTTAATAATTTAATTTCTGCTGTTCGTAATTTTCTGTCCATCACTGTATCTCAATGACCCTTTATGCTAACGTGCCGATTTTTTCGTCTGAATTCCCGACTAAATTGATAGTTCATGCCATAAATAAAGATGTATTAATCCAATCGGCGATTGAAATCTAAACTTAGTTTGTAGTTTAAAATTAAATACATATTATAAGGCATATTTATTGTGACATTTATTAATAACTAAATTTACTAACAATCAATTTAGTTAAACGGAAATCACAAGGAATTATAAGAGTTATAAAAGTTGATGTATAGAAGAAAAACGTAACTCCACCTTAAAGGTGGTCGTTTATTAAATGTCGTTTATTTAAAAATGCATATCGCTCATTTGCTGCAAGAGTGAGAGAATCCAAAATTTTTAATTTTTCAGTAGAGCGATTTGAAAATATCACTCATAATTTTTTGTAAAAACGGTGTTCTCCAAAGTAAAGAAAATATATTCTAATTAGAATCAAATTTTTCCGATTCCTACGTCCTCAACCGGATTTTAATTTTTATAATCCTTTAATATTTTTCAAGAGCAGTTTGCAACTAAAAATATTTATCTCTATTCTGAATTGAGTCATAATAACAAAAATATGAATTATTGGTACTCGTTTGATTCGAATATCTTTAGTTTAGTGTTAGATTAGTGAAATTTGAGTTGTGTCACTGTTGCATTAAATAGATGATATGATAATGTGGAACCCTTGTCTAGTTGTTTGGTTAAATTAACTCCATATCCTTAAAGAGTTTAAGTGGTTAGTATAAAGGTAAATGAACTGGATTTTTTGAAACTTCTAGTCTAATAAAAAATACAGAGAACGTGCGGAGTCTAATATGCATTTCACTCTGAACATTTCTACATTTTTTAATAAATTATTCACTAATTAAAGAGCTATCTCACACAGTATACAACGTACGTTAGGTTAGAGATAAATTCCCTTATAACTGTTGTATTTCTTTGCAGAATTTATATTGATCAACGTTCTGAACTATGTTGTGAAAATTAAAAATTGTTTATCAAACTTAGCTAAGACATTTTGTGGCAAACATTAAACATTTATTTGCATACTAACCCGACTTTTGAAAACTAAAGATATGGGGTTAATTAATTTTATCACAAAGGTTCTATAATATTCGCATTTTCAGTAAATACCACATTTTATTCTTAGATAATGGGGAAATTACGTTTTTGCTCCTAATATCACCTTTCAACTTTTGTTGCCAAAAATGTTGTAATTAAAGTAAAATATCCAGATATACCATAGGTACGTCAATAATTACTCGGCTATCTGTATGTTAAAGAAATGTTATGGCTTGCATCACAAATTTGAATTTCAAATCTAGGAAGTGATCTATAGCCGAGTTAAAAAAAAACGTTCGAGTTCACTCAAGTCAAATTTCATCTATGAATAAAAAAATGCATCATAAAAGTTCGATAGCTCGAACTTGTAATATCGTTGTTCTCAACAGTTCTGGAAGAAAAACTACGAAAAGAACTACAAGAAAACTACGTACTAAAAAAACGTATCCTATCTACCTTGTCGTTTCTAAGGTAAGATCCGACCACTAAACACTGAAACAGTCAAATGTCTAAAATTTGTTTTATTAAAACTTCTGAAAATTCAAATATGTAGAATAAAACGGCAAAGAGATGGGAAGAACAGTCCCGAATATTTTTTGCTTAGCGTTCTTAAGCCTTAACATTTCCGGTTATTTGTGTTCCAAAAAATCCGGTATTACAAACTCTAGCTGAGAGAAAATGATTTCAGATGTATGTTGTAAGAATGTGAGTTAAAATTTGCTGGTGACCTTGAATCTATTTTTAATTAATTTTAATGTTTTTAGCGGTGACTGAAGAACGTCGCTTCCGCGTTCTTATAAAGATTTTATTAAATATGCTTCTCAAAACGAAGATCTTGTAAATCAGTATTTTAGAAACCAAGATTTCGAAAACCGAGATTAAACACCTAATCATGTTAAGTTTTAAAATGTGTTTGGTTTAATTTAAACTATTAAATGAATACGAGCTCAGTCGCCATTCCAGTTTAAAGTTATGTATAATAACACCCTCAAGCCTTATTTATAATATAGATTGTAAATTGTCCTTGTAGTTGGCCGATTTGTTTTAGCGTATATGTGTGGTGTACTATATTTTGTGATTTATTTATTGTTGCAGATCAAAACTACCTCTACACAACCCCTACAGCCCATATCACTTCTGACAACAATTTTTCAGGTTATTGAACTTTTTATTTTATTTATAAAATTTTATAATTATTATTATTTTTATTGTATTGTTTATTATCATTTATTAAATAATTTCGCACGGTTTCATTGTATAAAATGAATTGATACGAGTAAAATTTGTGTCGCTTTTTTTTTGTATCGACACGATAATTAGAAATCAAGTTTTTGAACATAAATAAATTGTTTGTTTGTTGCTTTTTTCAGGATTCCCATTTGCTGCCGGTTTGAGAGCAGGATATCCGGTGTTACCGAATCAATTTGGGTATGTTGAGTGAAATTGATGTATTTTTTGTTTAGATACTTGTTGAGACGATATTTTTATTTCTTATTAATTTATTATATGATTTAATATTATCGATCCAATTCTTATTTTACACTAAATTAATTATTTTTATTTTTAAAACTATTTTTTGTGTCCGTTCAAATTTTATATAAATTTGGGGAGGTTTAATTGAAGGGGGAAAAAGTTTAAATTTCGGCACAAAAAATATCTTGTTAATTATTATTTTTTTTATAAATATAATTATTAAAATATTTTCTTATTTGTTTCAAAAACGAGAAAAACTAAAACCAAACTATATATAAATATATTATTACTGTTATAATTTCAGAATTCTACTTAAATAAAAAATAAAACAAAAAATACTAAAAAACCATAAAAAAATTTGTGTAGGCAAAAATTTCAAATAAATCAATTCGTGCGTGATAGTAATGAAACTGTAACAAATAAAATAGCGAATAGTGTTAGTCTGTTGCGTGTGAGATGTATGGACTTCATCTCACTGAAAAATATATAACCGAGAAACGTAATAATTTTTATTGTTTTATAATAAAAACATAAGTTTTTGACGTGTTTTTATATATAAATATTTTTTTTACAAGAGTGCGATTTTTTTTGCGATTTTCTTTTTATTTAATTATTATTAATTTAATAAATTAGTTTTGCTCATCGTTAAGTTGACACCCGAGAGTTCATTGGCTTAAGCTTGATAAAGTGACAACGTCATCCTATTGAAGAAAATAGTATCCTATTCCGCTCAAGTACACTCCCCCAAAAGTAGTTAGCATGCAAGATTCCAATGTCCCTCCAATTTAATACAAATTTTATATGTTTCTGACCCCTGAAACAACATGTAAATTATTTATGCAAACTAAAACGCAAAGCAATAAAAAACTTTAAATAGTTTAAGTCAATGAATTTTATTTAAAAGTAAAAAGTCAAAAATAATTTAGTAATTAACATTTCGTTGATAAAACATACCATACATTTACGTAATAAAAAATTAGTTTTCCGAAAAGAGAAGAAAATTTGCAAAAAAATAAGAGTTGAGTTTCGGTTTTTCATTTTTTTTTGTGAGTTTGCTGTTGAATTTTATAATTATTATTATATATATATTTTTTGAATTGTTTAGTAATATTACAAACAAAACACGTATTTTAGTTTTTATTTTTCAATAGCAGTTTGATGAGTTTCTAAAAAAAAATTAATGAACCAAATATTTTAGTGCAAGGAGAAGGGGTGAGTTGTTAACATAATGCAACGAAAAGGTACCCATAAAAATGTTACTTTTGTGATTTTTTATGTTTTTGTTAGATTCATAAATTGAGTTGTTGAATAAAATCCAAAAAGCAACTGTGGAAAATATTTAGTATTCCATATCATAGTTGCATTAATTATACCACACGAATAGTAAGAACAAAATATTTTAACTGATTTCGCCTCTTTTAAAAAGTATCGAAATAAAACCGGATTTACCTGATGTATAAATTATACATCGCAAATGAAACGTGTCAATCGAAATATTATTTGCTACTAAATTATTTGCACTAAAGCCACTAGAGATAGGGAACTATTACTGCAATTTTTATATGAATATTCCAATTATTAGCTTGAAATCTATTTTCTGTTTTTTCGATCCTATGTTTAACTAATCGATTTTGATGCGCTATTAACTATTGGTTTTATGATACATTTCCCTCTGATATATTAACATGTGTAATAATACATGAAGTAAGCGTTTTGGTGTAAACTACCTCATTAAAATAGCTGTCGAATACAACTTTAACGTTAAAAGTTGCGTGTATTTATGTTTTCATAAAAAATATTTGGTCCCTTTGACCATTTTCTCTAACTTTTTGTGTTTGAAATAGTCTAAAGAAATGATTTTTTTGGTCGGATTTCGCCTATGAATTGGTTTCTTACAAGAAATTGTACGAAATTACGACAGATCAACCATTTTCGAAGATTTTGGATACAATATTAATTTTGAAAAGAATACTAGCCAGAATTCATTCTTTAGGTGTACAGACCTTATTTTACTTAATCTCGTATGTTCATTACTGCACTGGATGATATAATTTCACGGTCGTGAGTCTTACTGCTCTGTTTGTTTGCCGCAAGGACTTAAAGAATAAATTTGTAAACTAATGTATTCTAATTATTATATCTGAATAATCCAGCAAATATGATGTATGTATGTTGGTGTCCATTTATCTTAGACAAACTTGTAAATCCCTACAATGAGTGCATGTGTCTCATGTTTACTTTGATTATCGAATTTTTATTTGTTAAATTAAATTTTATCTTTTTTACATTTCTTCATTTTTACAATTAAATTGTATTCCGTTCCCTAATGATTTTTATTCATTTTGCGAGTAGAAGTAGGTACTACGACGTATTTTTGATAACTGATCTGATCGTTTCAAATCCAAATTTGTGATCCAAAATATACTGAGTTGGGTGGACATTTGGGAGATAGTTGTTAAATTTTGACCGCTGTATATTGGGAGTTTATTTTTTATTCGTTTGTTGGCATTTCGAAGAAAGTTTCTCTATTTTACCATTTTACTTTTATCCCATAAACATGTTTTCAAACGGGTTTAAAATAATTTTTCTACCTTAATTTTTCGGACTGTTAAACAGTTCAAAACTTAAATAGATCTCCGTAGCGGACAACTTAAATTTTTGAACGATTTGTTTTCTGTTCGCTTCTGCTAACGGCATTCCTCCTTCAGATGATGGAATCTGTATTCTCGAACCGTTTCAAACATTCGGAGTTGAAAATCATTAGTATAAATTCATAGCACTAGTTATGGAACCTAACTTAAATTAGCTATTGGGTGTGAGAAATTTATTGAAAATTGAGATAATGGATTCGACCCATTTTTGGATGTCTTCATTAGAACTGAAGTTCTGCTCAACCGGGGATATTTGCTTGCACCGGAACAAGTAGTAATCTGAAGAAACAATGTCTGGTGAATATGGCGGGTGGGGAAGAACTTTCAAATTCTACCCAAATAACGACTAGCGTAATCATATTGAAAAATAATCGTATGGTGCTCATTGTTCCATTCCGATCCAAAGGTGTGGTTTCACTATGTGCAGTAGCTCATAATAGATGACGCCATTTTGATCCCACGATTTTCAATTCGTATTGAAGTCAATTTTCCAGGTGCTGAAGAACTTTGAATCGTTGAAACTACTTCTTTGTATGTTCTATTTGATGGAGCATTTCCGCCATAAATAAATGCTGTTTTTGACAAAAAATTCGACATCTTCGAACAAATGTCATTAGTAATTTATCAAGGTTGACATTTATTCTTGAAAAAATAAGCATTGCCCGATTGAATGTAATACAACCTTTGGTACTAACAATGTCTAAGTAAAAAGGTTGGGAATAAATTTGAATAATACAATTAATTACGAGTATATAATTATTTCACACAACGAATTATGAACGAACGACTAAAGTTGATAAAATTTAGTCGCTAGAAGTCCGTTTTCACGTTTGACACGTCGTCAAAATTTGGCACTATAATTAGTCGAGCACTGTAACACGATTTATTTATTCAACGAGAGGCACTAATAATATTATGTTCTTATAAACTATTGTGGGATCCTAGTATTAAAATGCTCATCGATGAAGAACCGCTGTTTTAAAATTTAATTTTAAAATATTGTATATCTGACTAAGATAGGTCTACAGGTAAAGGCTTATACAGTTCAACCGATATCTGACCTTTATAATAATCTATTCAAGTATATAATTCAATAGTCTAGTCTTACAAGAATGTAATTTTCTTTTTCCCATGATAATTAATGATTTGTTTTGCTCTTCCTTTTTCCGAAATAAAAATTCGCCTATTATTGTGTATCTTCTAGTTGCATTTATTTCAGCTAATACTTCTTGCACTTAAAATTTTTGTTCAATTTTGTTCTGTTAACCGAAACCACTGAAAAAGTACATCAGTAAAAAACGTTTTAAAGAAAATCTCTATGAAAGATAATCAATGTTGTTGTTTTTCGAAATTCGTATAAGAATTTTAAATTTTTAACACGTTAGCTGGCCATGTTTTTATCAATGATGCAAAACTACATAACATAAAATTATAATTTTGTGGGTCAAAACATACATTTTGATTTAATTAATTAATTTTTTTATTTTTAATATTTTGGAAACAATTTTGCAGTCTCGCGTGTGACACCACCACCTCGTATTTATAATACACCCCGGCTAACTAACGTGTTAATTACATTAAATCGATGTTAGAATGGTTTTGCTCAAAGTGAGGATTTTTTTTATATTGCTAATTTAAATGCCGTATGACGCGTGGATATATGGTTTTGATCTTGGTATTTGATATTTTAAGAACAAGTTCTTGAGTTACACGATACTAACCAAAAAGAAAATTAATTTTAAAATTTGATTGCAACCAGTAACGCGTTGTCATCAATTCACTATTATTGTACATATGTCAAGTATCAAAATTGAATCTCATATACATAATTTAAACACGCCACATAGATGAGAATATGGTTGCATACAAACAAATGTCAAATCATAGACACAAAATTTATATAATTTTTTTGAATTAATTGTTTAATTTTGAGAAAAAATTTGATTGTTGTTTTTTTTTTTTATTTAAATTTGGTTTTATATTTATTTTTTGTTGCTCAATTTTTTTCAGTGTTGTGTTAATCAAATTAACAAAAATTAATTTAAATTTTTATTTTATTTAAATTATTAACAAAAACGGGTTTTTAGATGTTGTGGAGTAGCCACTAATTTAAATTTAATTTAATTTTAATTCTTTTTTATACGTAAAAAATTTAGGGATAATGATGTGATGATGAGAATTGATTATTATTTTAGCAATAAAAGAGAATTGAATCAACATAAAATAAATAAAGTATGGAGAGTATTAAAAGAGTGCAGAGTCAGAGGGAGAAAAAAATTGCAATCAAATTTTTTGTCATTAATCGCTCTACTTATTATTCAACAAAATAATTATTTGTTAACCTGGTGGCGGACGTGTTTAAATCACCCGCATATCACATGCATATAAGCACTGACAGTTTAGTTGTTTATACAATAATTACCATAAACTAATTTTAAATCGGTGATGGATTGATAATTATATTAATTAAATAATTTTATCCGTTGTAAAATCGGAGCGCGATATTCAAATTATAATGTAATTTCCGAATAAACGGAAGGAAATGGTTTTTGTACTTTTTCACCAGTGGAAACCAAAAAAAGTACTACAAACCAAATGTACATGTTTTTCTGCTTCACTGAGATTTAGTAAATAACATAATATTTTATTATATGTAGGGAGGTGGATGAATGGTTAAAATGTTAAAATTTTGTGCACGTGTCTTTGAGCACGGTTGACAGTACCATCATTTGTTTATCCGTTATACTAGGGGTTGATTTCTTACTTACTATTTAACTAATTATTTTGTAAAAGAGTTTAGTTTATTTGATAATTTTATTTTTAAATTTTTCGTGCGATTCAAAAATAAACTTCAAGTTGTATACTATTATATTCTATCCGGTTTGACCGGATTAAAATACTATAAAATCGATTTCAAATTGTAAAATAACAATTCGTCGTATTACTTTGAGGGCTCAAACTACAGAAAAGATTAGTTCCCAAGTGAAGCGAGCAAGTGAATTAAACATGGATTTAGTATATCCAATTCAATAGACAAAATTCAAACTCCGCTTTGAACTTATGATGGAGACCGTACATTTTGATTCGAAAATCCCAAAATCTAGGCCAATTACGTCGTGAATTTGTTCGAATTGAGTCATTTAGAGTTTACCTTTTGAAGAATAATAACACATATATCAGAAATTCTAGCGCTATATCCATTAAACTTAAAAATGTATGACATAGTGTGAACATTAAATTGGAATTCAAGGGTTACCTTGCCTTTCTCTATTTAGATGTTGATCTCCAAATCTACAGCTTTAGGAAATTAAACGAAAACCTGGTTACGCCTCTGCTTAAATTAGATTCATGTAGAAAGATGTTTATTCAAATCTTGTTTAGCTTGGAAAAAATGAAAGAAAACCTTGTATTTCCTATTTTAATTCAATCTCGCGGTCATGGGAAATATATTCATGAAGTTTGATACGTTGTGTTTATCATCTATTTGTATATTTTAAATATTACGACCATCATCTTAAATTCAAGAAGATCTATGATCATCATAAAATTAAAAATAATTACTAAGCTCCTACAACACGATAATATAAATTCGATTCCGCTGCTAATGTTTCTCGTCACCATACCCAACCAAATAATTTTCGTATACCCTTTTTATCCACCTTTCAGCTTATTATAATATATTTTCGACATTTGTAATATACGGAAAGAAACATGAATTATTAATTTACCGATTGATTGATAATTTTTGAACAGTCAGGCAGCCATATTCGCTTCCAATATACATAAATTATTTCTTAATATTTGAAACTGAAGTCATATTATGGTTCTATGGGTGACAAAAATAGTTTCACTCAATTAAATTGTTTTCCATTAATTTTACGATAGAAAAATATTCTATGTCCACGTCCCCGATTACCCACCTCCATGGTAATTTTATGAACGTGTCAGTTTTGTTTTTATTTTTAGTCGGGAAATTTTTTTATTGTAAATAATTAATGTTTATTTATTTGCTTAATAATTTCTATGATTTTCGTTTTGGGAAATTATTAGAGGCGGCATGTTGTGGGTATGGGTTTTTGGAGGTGCTATTGTTTGGTCTGCGTTGAAAATATTATTGATATATTTTGATCCTAACTGGATTTTTAGGGCATTGCCTTTCAGACGCGCATAATAGTTAAAATATCATTGTTGTTTTGTTACTTAAGAAAATGGTTTTGATTTTTTGTATCACTTAACGATGAAAACTCTACAAGAGACATTTTCGAATTTCTATTTTTATCTTTGTAACTTGTGAAATATCGCATTTGTCATTGTCATGTTTTAAAATTTTATTTTTATATTTTTATTTTTTTTTTCGAAAATTTAAGAATGTGAAAATTAAAATTGAAATAGTAGATAGAAAAACAAAAACAAAATCTCTTTTAATTTAATTTTATATTTTTATATTGAGTTAAGTGTGAATGTATTTTTCTCGAGACTCAGGTGTTTTCAATCGTATTCGTTGGGGTGGAGCGAACCACGTACAAAAAAATATGAAATATTTAGAAATATGATTTAAACCCTATACTAAATCCAATTTAGTGCATAATTAATTTATATAACTTCTGATTTTAAATAAAAACTTATTTTTAGATTTTCTTATAAATCAAGAAAACTATTTCTATTTAGTATTTTTTTCTTGTTGAACTTAATGGGTCCGTTAAAAATACATTGATCAGAAATTACATGTATCGTAGGAAGCTTATAAATAGTTAGTAATAAATCTGTACAATTTTAAGAGTAATTTGATGCTTCCCATTGGTTTCGAATTGATTTCGTGTGCGATAACCCATATCCTCTATGGCAATACTCAATGTTATATGTTTATAGATAGTATCCAGTAAACAAGCTACATATATAATTTAATTGCATATGTCAGTGTAATTTATTCACTTGACATTAATAATAATTCAATAGTTCTGAAGGATATTACATATCCATATAGTGCGATGCTACAATTTTAAAATTGTCATTAAATTAATGGAAAACTATTGAAAATTTAATAATAGTAGTTTGTTATATCTAAAATAATGACGAAGAAAATCAATTAAGCTGATTGGTTTGCGTTGATAAGCACAAAATATCGAACGAAACATTCATTTTACATATACACCAGTATGTAACCTAAAAACAATGTTTAAATAATTAGGTATCTGTTGGTGTAATGACTGTAAACAAAATGAAAATATGTAGGTCTCCAGGTATCTAGAATATATCATAAACTTATATAAGGTTTGTCTTAGCTATATAACAAAGTCACATGCACGTTCGTTCTTAATTAAATTGGAGTAAGGCCAGCATTTTAACTAACTACTTTTAATTAAAAACCTTCGCATATACCTTCTTTTTTGTTGTGGTCATCACAGAATCCGTCGAATTAACGTTGTGTCATTATTTTGATAAATTTATTTTTAATAATTTTTTGGCAAAATTTTCTCATATTTCATGCTCTGATTCAAATTAGAAATATTTAGGGTAATTTCGCCGTACATTGTAATGTATTTCTAGTTAAATACCAAATGTATATCACTCATTACATCATAACGAGACTTTAAGACTAAGAGAAAGGTGATGAAAAATCGATACGTAAATTATGTAATATTATTACATTAGTTCGAATTGGAATATTGAATTATTAACAAAGTATTTAGAAGAAATTTGACTAAAATGTCGAAATTTAGAATGACGAAATAGTTTAGTAAACCAGTATAAGTTATAAGTGGAATTCAAAATTTGCGTAACCAATTTTTTAAAAAAATATGAACATTTTGTTACTACGACGTTCTGAGTTTAAATTCTTTTCGCCTTTTTTATTTTGTCAATTGATCAGAATGAATGCCCAGGAAGATGTTCGTGTCGAGAACAATGAAAGGACTTAACCGGCTTTTATTGTTTAATCAATGGCAATCTAAAAGCGGCGCCGTATATTCTTTGTTAACGTGAAACTGCGAAGTGAAAATGAAACAGCGTATACATTTTCTAAGAATACTTTAATGTAATCGAAAATATTTTATTTTCTTGCGTATATGAGATCACAGATTCACAGACTGAACGAGGGCATGGAATTATTAGAAATAATTTTATGTATTTTACTCATTTTGTTCAATTGAAAAATCTAATATGGTTATCTGTTGAAACCAACTTACCTTATAATTTTTCACGTCGAAGAATGAAATTCTTCCCACTATGAAATTTGAGTGGATCGTTAGGTAAAAAATTTCATCTTAAAGGAGGAAATAACAAGCGTAAACGATTCTTTTATTTCTAAAAACTACTGTCAATAATCATCGAAAACCTCATCTATAGAAATGGCGACCTTTATATTTATAATTTTTCTAGCCTGGAGACCCAAAAGACACGGTTATCAAACTAATCGTAAAACTAGAATCAAATGAAAGATTAAATCACAATGTTATCACGATGTTATCATGTTTTTGAGTTTCATTTAAATAAAAAATTGACGCAACATTTCATAACCAAAGCGACGCTATTACTAATCCAAATCAAAATAAATTAAAAATAACTCAAGAAACAATGCCCGCCATATTTTCAAATAACTGTGTATAGTCCTTACGATCTATGATAATTTTAGTCTAATACTTCGTGTCTCAGATTGACCTTTTTGACTAAATTAATGTTTAATTTAAATCAATAATTATTATAGATGTTGTCAGGCCCTATAAGTACAAATTGCGCCTATCTTAATAAACCCATTCACTCTAATAAACTTAAAATAGTTTTGAACTTTAAATTCGAAGATGACCTTTTAAACAGAAACTTTTCGTAATAATTGCTTAGTAATACTGAACGATAATATCGAAATATGGCGCCTTAAAACGGTTTAAATAAGGGAATTAATAAGTTTTAAATGTTCATCGCAATTATGCATCACCTGACTAAACCTTGGCTTGGTTCCTAAGAGCTGTTCGCCCCAAAATTTTCAATTCTTTTTTCACCTTAGAATTTGCATTCTGAATCAATCTGCTTGCAACATTAGATGCAAATAATATGGTCGATGCCAACAAAAATTAATGTGGCGGATATATTATTGGATACGGCTTTACCGACCGGTCGAATGAATGCCAACATACCAATATTTGGGCGAACGCCATTAGCCAATCGTCCATCTTTTTTTAATTCAAGTTCGGCTGTTTGTGAAGCAATTCAATATTAGTGCACCTTTTCAAATTTACTTGATTTGATGTTAAGTCTTCGCCAAGTTACCTGTTTCACAATACTTTTAAAAAGTAGAATTATTGATTAATCTGAAATTTTTTAATTAGTTAACACGATTTCGACCTAACTAAGACCATGGCTCTATTCTGGTTTTCCCCGGGAATAGGGAATTGGGAATTAGTGTAAGCCAAAGTGTATTCTAACGTTTGGGAATTTTTTTTATTGGGAAAAAATAATTTTATTTTATAGCAGTTTTGACGGTAATTTTTCCCCAATACAATTTTTGGGGAATTGTAATTCGTACATTTTTCAAATTTTAAAGATATTTTTTTCTAATAAAATATAAATTAAACTTGTAATAAGGTTGCAATACGTGTTTTAATTTATAAAAACCCACATAAAAAATGTTCCCCGAACAATTATTTCCAGTCTGTCAGAATATACATTTGAGAACGGGAAATAAATATTTAATATTTGGGAATTAGTGCAATTTGTGATTATAGTAAAATATTTTCCCAATTCCCCGGGAAAGCCAGAATATGGCCACTATTGAGATGTAATTGTAATCTTAAAATGCAACCCATCTAATTTTTGTAGAAAATTCGGCGTTGAGATCATAATTATTTTTTTTGGTAGACAATCTTCTAAAATGAATATTAATTAGTATTATTCTCCTTTCTGAAACGAATACTTATTTGTGGAGAATTACAGGTCGTACCTAATGCAAAAGCCTTTCTTTTATGACTAGTCTCACATTTCCCTTTAGAAGAGCACACCCAATAGAAACTTACAGAGAAAATCAAATTCGAACCATACCTGTATGTAAGATAGATTTCTTTTCAACACAAGAAATGATTTTCTATCAAAAAAATTTGATGTCAGATCAAAATATGTTGTTTCTCTAAATTACCTTCGCATGTTCTTTTCAAAAGAAAAATTGATTTATTTTTGAACGAAATCACTTTCAAAAAATCTTTATTTTTTCGCAGATTTTTCAGTTTATTACTTACTACACATGTAAAATGTTATGCCAAAGTAAACAAAAACGTAAACAACAATCGTCATTTCTACTAGCTAACATTACTCTACTGTGTTTTGGGAACAAATACCATCGTTTTGCCGAGTAAACAATAAAATTTGGTTTTTGTTTTTTAAAACCGAAAAGTTAAATTTGATGACTTTTCCTACAAGGTAACAGCCAACTTAACGCGCCAAATATTTGTTTATTTCTCAAAATACGTTTCATCCCTTTTCTGAAGCATTATTACTTATCCAAATAAGACTGTGGTTCAATTCGAGGATTATTTTGTGGAGACTGTTTACTTTCAAAGTTTACCATGAGTCTCCTCCCGAGGTGACAATGTACACATTGTTTAACTTACTTTAATAAGTAATCAGTTTGGGCCGAAACCTTCTATAAAAGTCAAACAAGTCTGAATAAGTCTTCTAGGAGAGGAAACTTATTGTAGACCGTTTAATAAGTTAGTCTTAACGCTAGAATCTAACACCTTAATTGACCAAAGACTTAATTGGTATTCTGATGAAGTCATCTTAAGATTGAGTTGTGGAAACTCTCCAAAGACTCCAAGACTATTGAAGATCTGTTATAAAGTATTTCCGAAAAAAATTCTTAAGTTATTAGCAATTAATTGCATTAATATTTAACGTGTTGCGTTAATGTATATAATTAACTATAGATAAAAAATATTTGAGTATCAAAAATTTAAATATTTAAATATAAATATTTTTTTTAAATTCAAAAATTTCATTAATTCATTTTTGATAGCATACAAATGTTTTTTCAGAGGAAGAACTTGTAATTTTTGCCAAATTCATATTTTAATGGGACACAGAAACCTTAAAAAAAATGAAATTTAGGCTTAAAATATATTAATTCCAAATTTTCAATTTCTTTTGAAAAATGTTATACTGGGACCTATATAAGACAGCTAATTTGTATGTCTTACGTAAGATATTTTCAAGACCAATATCAACTGACTACGAGCAAAATACGAAAATCATAATTAACTAAACTATTAGCGAAGACCAAAGGTTACCTAAGACCATTAGCCAAGGTCTTTGGCCCAGAATTGTAAGTATGCTCGCGAGTTAGCTTTGAAATAGAAAATTTGACATCTAGTGGCATACAACCTATATGTACGTGTCAATATTAATTATTTTTTCATAAGAAACAAAACAAATGTTATTGTTTTGACGTTTCGCAGTAAATACAAAAGCAAACTCATTGCGATTAGGTTTAGTAAGTTAAGCTGCAAATTATTCTCCGTTTCTCGAAAAGGACCCAAGTAAATAATAATTTTTTTTGTCAATTAAAACAATGACTCCCCTCCCTCTTTCTTCTTTCTAAAAAAAGGAGTGTAATGAAAATCTACTCACCGTATGTACCCAACTTGCCAGTATACCTCACCCAGCAGGTCTGAGAACTGGTTAGGATTTATGGTATGGATTGCTCAATCCGAAATGTAAATGATCAATTGAGGCGGTGAAAAGTAGAAAAATTTCAACTTTTGAAAACAATACCCGTATTTCTTGATGCTTGATTTGATCTGGTTCAGTTCAAATTGTATAAATCAGCGCTAAAACGCTTACTAGATTTGAAATCAAAATTTATGATCCAAAAAAAAAATTTGGATCAAGTTTTCCATATAAAATTTGAGCTGATCCGTATCAATGGGTGTCAGCTAAATAGTGCTAGGATGAAATAGATCATAGAAGTACGAGTGCAAATTATTATATTTGCGGAATCGGATAGAAAGAAACCTAAACATCTATTTATTTTATTTTAATTTACTCTTCTCCAACATCAATACAATAATGACTATTTTGAACTAATTTTAGGAACTCATCAAAAAATCAGTTTATCTTTACACTTCAAAAAAACGGTCTTTTATCGCCATTTGGGGTGTCTCGCTCTCATACCGCTCATTGTAATTTTCACCTTAAAATATTTCGGGAAATGGAAACCTTTTTCGTTTTTGGGTTACAATGGAAAACATTCTTGCTACCCATCTTCCATTGGTTTCTGACATACTATAGGGTGGGCCATTTAAAAGTTTGTTTTTAAAAACGCTATAAAATGAACATACATCTTTATTTTGTGGAATTTTTGTTTATCGTGTAAGTTAGAGTCTCTAATTTGAGAATGAAAGACAATTTCGTTCATGTGGCTCCCTCTGTTGGCTTTACAGTAAACCATCCTGTGAGTCCAGTTTTTTGAGAACTTTTCCGATGATTTCAGCGTCTATTTCGCGAATAATTGTCAAAATGTTATGTTTTAAAGCTGGAAGCTGATTATTCGGTTGTCAAATTTGACACTCAAGAGATCAATTGTCGTTGGTTTGTGAGGCATGTGGTACCATTTTGTTGAAACCAAAGGTTGTCCACATTCATGGCGTCGATCTAAACCCATAAAAAGTTGGTCAGCATGGCTCTGTAACGATCACCATTGGTAACGCCCAGCAGCAGAAATCGACGTCATTATGAAGCTGGTTTATGGCCCATGCAGAGAACTGATATCGATGCGGATGGTCATTTGCTTTCTACTGCTGACTGATCTAGACATTGTAGGTGAATAATCCGGGATCTTTGTGCAGTATTCTCTTCAGGCTGGTGCTACTACTGGTTAATTGCTGCGATCGGCGTCGAATTGAGGTTGATGGATTCTGTCCTATACTATGGACCACAGCCGCAATATTCTCGGGCGTGTGCACTGTCCGAGCTCGGAGACCACTTCTGACATCCAATAGCAAGTCTTCTCACGAACCCTCTTCACCAATTTCACTACAGTGGTTCCGATTGGCGCTCTTTCACGACCCATATTTCTTTCCAAAATTCGCGCGGTTTCGGCCATTGCACTGACTTTGAAAATAAGTTTTCAATATTTCGAAACGGTCGTCTAGGGAAAAAGTGATTGTTTCGTGACGCGGAATATCAGACTGACGGCCTGGCCTATCAAAATTTCAGGCAAATCATTCAATCAAGTGTTGCCATAGCCTATGATTTAAAAACAAACCAATAGATGACCCACCCTGTATATTTGTATTTGTATATTGGACATCTTGAACTGTTCTCAGTTTTTTCTTGTTTTGTGCAACCAATCTCATTAAGTTATCGTCAACTTCTATGTGTTGAGCGATCATAATACTCTAGTGACTCACATTTTTATTTGAACATTCAGTGTCACGTTAAAACCATATACTGCTTGTGTAAGATGTTTCACTTTGGATATTTTTAATACTTTTTCTTTAGTACGTATGTAAATTCTAATATAAATTGGATAAACTAAATTATACACAAGGACATGAAGCTGCTGAACTAAAAAATGAATGAAATTCAAAATTTAACGGTTATGGTTAACGTTAATATCATCAGCTATAGAATAATACGCTTTCTTCCATTTAAAAGCCTGTTTCAAATAGAACATATAAATAATTTCAATCGATCTGCTTTCGTAAAAAAATTATAAAATTTATTTTAATGGGCCAAAATTTGTCCCGTCTATCGTTCCACTATTTTATTCTTTTTCCAATAATAGAACGTGAACTCGCAATTCTACGCTTTATTATTTCGAATTCTTGATTTATTTTGTCTCCTTTCGGGTAGACTTATTTTAAACTGCTTTGTGTTACTTAATTCATCCCAAAATAAACACAATCTCAAATACGCCAAACAGGTCTACAATAAATTTCCCCGAGAGAAGATTTAAATTATAATTTCACAGATTTAAGAATCAATTAGTACCATTTAGTGGTTTATTATAATCGTTAAATGCCGAAGTACTTGACTTTTGTTGGTACACAGTACATGCAAATATTTGAATAATGATTTTTCGTTATTGAAAATCCAATCCGAAACCGCCAGTTAAAACCTTAAAACAATTGAAAAAACATTTTCAAAAACGATTTTTAAGGGAAAAATTTAATTTTTATGGTGAATAATTCTCTATTGCGCTTTACATACGAGATGATTGATTATTGAATCTGCATATCAGTAATGTGCGGCACACGCGATCGGAACTCGTGAACTGACCTTTAGTTTATGAAGAAACCTAGAGAATGAACTTTCTTAAGAAGGGAGTGGCCATCAAGGGAGTGGTCATCTTTAATGACCCTTTAAACCGTTTCAGAAAAAGACAATTTTTTTTTAGTTATTCACTCTCGAAATCTCGATACGTAACTTTACGTTATTAAAGTTATAGAACAAAATTTGCGTTTATAGAGGCTGAGTTAAATTTTGTGAATACCATTTTAGTAAATATTGATAATTTTACCGTTACAAGCTTACATACAGTTTGTGACTTAGACCATAACACTTCTCAACCGATTAGGTTATGATAGCTTCCCTAAGTACTAACTGGTAACTGAAAATCGGAAGAAGTCTAGATATTTCTGCATTTTATAAATAAGAATAGTAGCTCATTTTTGTTGCTAGTTTAAATCCAGGTTGGAAAGGGGGTGTTGCTATTTTTATGACAAGGAACAATGGGCAGCCGCACGGAAATTGTAGATGGTAAACTTTTATATTAAAAACAACAATTATTTGACTAGTTTTGTTTCATAGCTCTGCAAAAAACAACGAATGGCAAACCATACACATTTAAATATTTTCGTTAGCTTTATAATAAGCGTCTTACTTTGACAATTTTACAACAACAATGCCTCGTATTTCATTACAACCAGAATAGTTTTATTCCAAGTTTTTGTCGGTCGTCTCTTTAGACACACTGCAGTCTGATGAGATGACTTTTTTAATTTAAGGAATTCAATGTTTCATTAGTTCGAAACCAAACTTCCAACGTCTTGGTGTAACCTCGCCTCGCCTTCACCTTTTTGTACCTTTTTAAATGAAATAAAGAATGCCAAAAAAGAGTCGGGCGATAAATTAAGAAATATTTATGTTTTATTAAAATTTTGTACCAACCAATAAATGTAAAAAAACGCTTAGCTCTTACTTTGAACACAACTTTCAGTCCTATTTGAAAAGTAATAGTATTTCCCAAAGTAAAAGCTAGAGACAGAGTACATCTAATCCGTTTACCTATCCGTCTTTCCGTATAATTTTAATTTATTAAGAAAAAAGTCCGGCTTTTTCTGTCTGAGTCCCATTCATTCTATATAAATACTTCCGTTTATTGAGGAAAAATTATATGCAAACTGTCAAAAGAATTTTGATATAAAAAGGGGACGGAACGGATGTCCTATGCTCGTCCCTAGCTTAAGGCCACAAGTAATTGAGCGAATTTGAAAGGGTTTTTGAAACAACGGTATAAAACAGGCAAAAGTATTGTTGCTTTTCCAAATAACCCTGGCGTTAAAAATAATTTAACACTTTGGCTGCATATTCCAAGTAGGGAATTCTAAATTACGTAACTTAATTTACCTTTTTCATTAATATTTCATTTCTGGTAGTTTACGGGAACTACTGAAAACAATTTAAATATCAAAACTGGTGGACAACATGCAGTTCTATTTATCACCGCATTATTTATTTCGAATCATACAAACCTAAAGGCTTTCTAATATTAGTTATCGAAACCAGAATTAAATAATATTAAGTTTGATTATGATGATTGCTAAGGTTGTTCAGTTCATTTACACAAGGTTAAAACCTAAGAAAGGCGAAATCAATTTTATCCTTTCATGTATGAAATATACAATATACTCCAAATGCCCAACGGGATCCCTCTGGAAACGCAGAATGCGCATCTCAATATTTTCCACGGCTTTTGACATAGTTGGGACTGAATAGCATTTATCGCTCGTACGATTTTATTCTTCAGGTCTCCAAGTTCGTTTTCAGCGTAGAAATGAAGCAACTCTGGATTTTTATAAGCTAGATTCACTGTTTATACTGGTTTTTATCTTTCAATATAAGCACTTTTCTCTATATTCGTAATGTTTCTTTTTCTCGTTACTCAAGTCGTATGACACGACTATTAAATTATAATAAAAATAGAATGAGGTGATCAATGTCACCAAAAATGACGTGACACTACTGATTACTGAAGTTACATGGCGAATCGAAATATCGGTCGACTGAAAACTTATTGAAAAGCGTAACATGTTTTGAAGATTGGTAAAGTACATTTTTGCGCAATATGGGAAAATTTCTAATTAGCGTAAAAATCATTCATTATCTTTAATATTGCGAAGTGTTATGTAAAATTTGAATTTTACAGTTAAACGTCATTTCGGTCACATAATGGACCGCACAATAACCTTTATTGATAATTTCGTTCAGTCAAACTTCAGTTCACGATTTAGTCGAACATGTTTTGGTTTGACGCAGTTTGAGCGATTGAAGCTCATCAAATATATTTGGAGGGATTGGATGGATGGTAATAAATGAAGCTTCATAATCGCAATGACATAAAGATGAATCCCTCCTTAAAACATTTTTTTTTAATTTGATGGTCGCTGAAAAATCGGTGTTACTTTCGAAGTCGCTAATTAGGTATTACAATGCCGATATCGCTTCTAATCTGTTATGAAACTATTAATAGTTAATACGCTAACAACTAAATTCTCAACAAAGTGTTTTTATTGATTAGTAATCTATCACACATTGACAAGATCCAGTCCGTATACGCCTGTCATTGCTATATAGACCGAACACAGACAGACATCTCTTAATGATTAATGAAGACATACATCCTATGGCATCTTTACTTAATCCAAACACAAAATGTTTATTTTTAACCGCACACAAAAACTCTTGGTACTTGGACATTTTTCAAAATAAATAAATTTTAAGTGTATATTAGTACTCGTATAATATTCTTCTTCTTACAAAAAAATTTTATTCGTTTTTCGTTATAGGTTAGGTTTACTAGTACAGTGTAGAACAGATCATTTTAAAATTTGATATTATCAAACGTAACATCAAAACATTTAAATATTATAATTACGTTAGAAATGATAAAATGATAACATGTGAAAAAAATTATAATATCATAAAAATGAAAAACAAAACCATTAAATTATTGTCGCCCCATTGATTATAATCAACCTACACACACGTCATCCAACAAAACGAATATACAGTGATTTTTCCATAAGGAAAATTTATTTACTGTTGCCTGCCTGCCTATTTGCTTATAAAATTTGTATGTGACATTCGAATATATATTTTTGTCAAAATGCCATCTCTCAAAATCTAAATTAAGAAATAAAGGAAATTCATTTTTTATACAAGATGATTATAAAAAATTCTGTTCGTTGTTCTAAATTCTATTAACACTTTTGAACGGTTATATTACTATAATACGTGTGTAGTATGTATATTATGTATGTATAAATAATTTTGTACGATCGAACGAGTCGCGGGAAATTGTTAATCTATCTGCATCTAAAATTAAAAACGATCTGTCACATAAAATAGTGTATTCTATCTAGTAAATATGTACTACAACAAACAATAAACATGGTTTGTTGTTTATAAATTTTATAATTTTCTTTATGATTTTATTTTTTACACAATACCATTTGAAAAATTTATTAGGTTAGACATTTGCAACAAGTGTCGCGGGCGCTATTAAATTTCCTGAATTTTTATTACTCGATGGTGTATCATCGTGCAATATACATTAGGAATTTTGAATCAATAAAATAGACAATTACAGCCATTACCACACATATATACGTGTATTACAAAATTGTTTAACCTTTTCACTAAACATAATGGATGGTAAGTTTGAGTTGTATGTTATTTTTATTGACCGCTTGATAATTACCTCGTTCCATAATGCGATTTACCATTGTCCTGTCCACTATCGTTACAGTAACGGACTAAAACATTATTAATGTCTTTCAATATTTGGCGAGTTGCCACTTTGTTGCCAGTTGTTTATATTGAGGTTTGTACTTTGCAGTTTTCACTAAATGCGCGCGAGGCGTTTATGACAATATTGTCCCCCAAATTCTCACTGCAGTGGTCGCACTTCAACAGATATGACAACGATGGAATATTAAGGTAAAATCTTGTTGATCGCATCAAATCTCTACACACGAACAATTTAATAATCGCGCCGCACGCTATTGACGAGATCAAATCTTTTTAAACCAAACAACACACAAAATTTATCCAAACAAACAATATACTAACCGCTAAAAGCATATGAAATGGGCGGAGTTTATTCCACTCTCATCTCTTTTATATTTTTTATACATATTCCATTTGGAATAAATAAAAGAAATCAAATCACTGCTTTGTTTAAACAATAACGTTGATTGTACGATGCCGCGCGTCACAGTCATGCGCACTACCTTACTAGTGACAACAACAAAATTATTTGTCCGCGTATCTTGGTATAAAGTATAAACTATTATATAAAACAAGATTGTGATTGGATGAAAAAAATTTGATTTTGCAATCAAATGATTGGAGAGTTTGTCGTTTTAAGATTTGCTCTTGTGCGTTTGTTTCTTCAGTTTTTCTGTTGATGTCTTTCGAAAGATTCACGCATTTGTTACTACATTATGAAGACAACATAATTTTTATTAACGGTTTGTGCGTTCTGTTGCTTTTATTTTTATAAATTAGTAACATGACATGATTTGGTTTCGTTAATTCTTTATAATTATTTATAAAGGCCTTCGTTCTATTTCTGAAGCAAAAATTACATTTTAATTTTGCCACCCCGAAAAATTTAGAAATCTACTAATCGTGGGATAGTATAATTGAAACTATTATTGCAAATCTTTTTATGGTAAATACTCATTGAGACAAATCGGCTTAAAGTCAAAATTATATGCTCGCAAACGGGTTGTTATTTGCACAATAAATGATTAAACTTTTTAGAAGCCTTGGAATCAATAGCGGCCCATTTTGTCAATTAAGAAATAGATTATGAAAATTAATCAACTTTAATAAGTTAATTTTCGAAGATTTGTAACAGAACTAATATCCAGTTTCTAACTGACTGAATGTTAAAACAAAATGACCGATTTGCGGCAAATTTTTCCAAATGATTTAATTAATTCAAAATCATGTAATTAAAATCCAATATAGTATTGTGTAAATATCCAATTAATGTTATTTGGACAATTCTAATATATTCCTTGTTATCTAAAAACCCAACAAATTGGCCTAAGGGCTAAGGGCGGGTATGTTGTACATCTCTTTGAATTAATTAGTTTATTAAAAATTATCGAAACTAACTTTAATTGAAAATGTTGGCTCAATTTATCTGTAATAATATAAAATACTATACATCTGGAACATCGATTAGAATTTGGAAGAAATTTCAGTCAAATATGTAGTAATAGTGAAATTTATGCTTATGTAGCAATATTAAACGACAAAACTATTTTCATAATCGAGGTTTCCTGATGTTGAGTGAATTTAAGATTCTGCTCGTATACTTCGCTAAAAATGTGAAAGAAATAGTTAAAAGTTGTTAGCAGAATATTGTTCTGTAATTATTGGTATTTATCGATACCTTAAATGTTGATTTAACTTAGTTTTTTTGTGATTTGGGATCACTGAATTCTTACCCAAGCTAAAAAATGAATTGTTGATGATTAGGTATGAGGATAAAATACCTCAAAGTTTATAAGTATTCAATAAACTCATTATAAATAGTGTTTCGCTTGTATCTTCTCGAAGCTTTGTAAAATTATGTGGGTTAACCATGTTTTTGGCCGAATTTTTCTGCAGCATTGCTTTCACACAGGTTGATTGATAAGTAAAATTGCCTTTATTACCAGAGATTATTTATATTTTAGTGTGAGGTTTTATTTATTTTAGTTTATTAATTAAAATCAGCGATATAATAAAATTGAACCCTCATTCAATAATATTTTTTAACGATGTTACTTTGTATTTCAATGAACCTTCAAGGGTGCGTAGATTATTATGGTGGCTTTGGTGGAAAATGTAATAGTCTTTGAATTATTATATTTTTTGTCAAAGAAAAGGAAAATAATTTAAAATAAGAATATTTTTGATCTTTATAAGTAGGTGTTTGGGTACACTTAGATACTTAACAGTTAGAGTTGCAATAATCCGAAAATTGCTGTTCCATAAAGCTTTAATTCTCCACATCTCAAAAGATTAAAACATTTAAAAACGACTAAAGAAATAAACGGTTGGAATTTGGTTGGAAGAAAAACATTACATTTTGGGATTTTGTATGATAATAACAATAGTTATTCTCAAATATCACCAACTACTCCTAAGCCACACGTAGGAAGTCAAAATAGATCTAACTAGTTTGTAGCTTTACACAAAGCTGAACTCTCTAAATGCAGAGTTCCATTTGTTTCAGAATTTACAAATTACGGTTAATATACAAGGTCTTCATCCGAAAAGTTTACAATTTTTTTTGCCGCCATTTAGGCGAATTTTAATATTGACATACTTGACAGTTGTGAAGTACACACGTGACAAATTAATAGTGGAAGAATATTCGATTGAACAACGCATTATAATAGTGAAAACGTTTTACACAAGTCAATCATCAATTACATTTACGTTAAAAAAATTACGTGAAAGTTTCGGAAGGAATATGAAGGTGAAGAAAGAGGGACTGTGGCAAATAAGCCAAAATGTGTGCAACAACAATGTTTAGTCAGAACAGCAGAAAATATTGCTGCAATGCGTGAAATTTTACAAAATAATCCAACGACATCAATCAGACACCATGCGTGCGCAAGAACTTGGACTTCGAAGATCAACATTAGCCAATATTTTGCATAAAGGCTTGGATTTATTCCCGTATAAAAATCAATTAATACAAGAGCTGTTCATAGAGATCATTTGTGGTGCCGTACCTATGCAAATAAATTGTTGTTGCTTGACAATGACAATCCAGATTTTTTTGAAAAATTAATTATGAATGACGAGGCTCATTTTTACTTAGGAGAACATGTAAACAAATAAAACAGCCGGTTCTGGACAGTAGCGAATCCTCAAATAATTCTTCAATCACCGTTACATTTCTTGAAAGTGACGGTATGGTTTGGAATTTGGGCTGAACGGGCCATTGGTCCACATTTTTACGGAAATCCAAATGGTTCAGCTGTTACAGTCACTGGCGAACGTTATCGTGATATGATAAGGAACTTTTTTAGACCGGAATGGTATTCCAATGGTTTGGTGGACATGTGGTTCCAACAGGACCGTGCCACATGCCATACTGCTAGAGAAACCACGGAATTGTTACGAGAAGTGTTTCCACAACGAAAATATAATTCCGAAATCTGGTGTTGTAGACTGGCCTCTACGGTCACCCGATTTAATTGCTCCCGATTTCTATTTATGAGGTTATCTTAAAAGTAAAGTTTATTCAAATAAACCAGATAATTTTGAACGTCTTAAAAGGAGCATTAGAAAAGAATTTAATATAGATACAGGGTGAAATGTGTGAAAAAGGGATGAAAAATGTAATCAAAAGCGCCAGCATATGTAAGGCCAAAGGAGGCGGTCATTTGCCAGACATTGTTTTTCATACATAATTCCAAACATTAAATAAACACTTTGTAAAATTAAATCTATATTCTTTTCTTTAAAATAATTGAAAAAAGTAGTTACCCACTCCGGTGGACAATCTTTAATAACGCTACTTTTGTTATTTTCAAAACAATGGCAGAAAAATGAATCTGATGTGGTGATTGAACACTGTTTTTTGATAGGAAAAATATCGTTCAAGAAAAGCAATGGCTTGATAAGTGTTATAGAGACTCTGCTGAAAAAGAAAAGATAAAGAAAGTACACCACATCGTTTTGAGACATCGTAAAGTGAAGTGGCGTGAGATAGCTTACACCTTAAAGATATCAAAAGCTGTTTGAGCGTTATTTGCGCGTTGTCATCTCTTTGAGAAAAACGAATATCGGATTCTCTGATGCACAACATTTTACTCATTTAACTCAAAGAGTTGATGTTTCTCAACACAATTTGGACATGTTCAAGCATAATCGGAAGGTGTTTTTCCGTTGTTTTTAATCGTTGATGAAATGTGGTTTCACCACTACACCAATGAACAACGCCTGAAATTGCAACAATCGACTATGCAATGCAATGGCAACTGTTTTTGGATTCGTGTATGATGCAATTCATATTGAATTATTGGATTGATTCGATGCTGCAAGCAGGGCTAAACGATCACATTTAGCGAAGAAAAATCCTCATTCATTTTTCCTTCCTTCATTTTTTGAAGTGCAATTTGTGCAACAATTTCTGCTTGAAGGTTGTCTTTCATCTCCCGCAAAGTGTGGTTTGTTGCTATAGACCTTATCCTTGAGTAGCCCGTAGAAAAAAGTTTGAAGCCTTCAGAACAAGCGATCGAGGCGAGCCATCTTAAGTTGCCGTTTTTTGAGATGACACGGTTTTGAAATTCTTCCCACAACAAGTTCATTGTTGCACGAGCGGTGTGGGCCGTAACTTCATCTTGCTGAAACCACATCTTCCCATTGTTAATCCGTCGTACGAGCGGAAAGAGAAAGTCGTAAATTGGCCATTATTGGCGAGATTTAAAACAGCCCTGAAGTAGTCTAAAAGCAGTGCCAAATCACCAGGATGGAACCGTCGTACCAACTGGATTTTATTCAGGGTTATCTGCAACAATGTGTCTTACCAGGTCGATGTTTTCAGCCGATCGTCCAGAACGAGGTCTGCCCGGGCGTATCAGATCTCCAACGTTTCCGTATTTTGGGAGCATTTAGAACAATGCGAACTCCATAAAATTACCGATATGCACGTTGAGTGGCAATTACTGGCCGGCCGTTTTTTTAAATAATAAGACCATGTTGGTTCTCTCTGCAACGGTTAAGGGCCGCAATTAAAGGAAATACGAAAAAGTATTATAAAAAGTTATTAACTTTTAGAGACTTTTTGCTCACTCTGTACAAACATACATTGTAATAATATTTCCATTTTGCAATTTTTTGTGTAACTACTAGGTGCGCAACTAAATTTCCGGTTTTTTTTGAAAAATTAAAAATTTCAATAGAAATATAAAAAATGTTTATTCAAAGTATTGTACTTCGCTCCCATGCTATGCGCCATCGACGGAACAAGTGATAACTCGAGGAGGCCAGATCTGGCGAATAAGATGGGTGCGGTAGCAGATCTCATTTCAGCATATTGATGGTGTCCTGGACGATGGGAGTGTCTCGTGTCCCGTTCTGGCCGTTTTCGAGCAATGCATGGTTCAGATTGATGAGTTGTTGTCGGTAACGATATCCATTGACAGTTTCGCACTGTTTCAGCACCTCATAGTACACGATTTCTTTCTGGCCCCACCAAACGCAGAGCATTGTCTTCTTTTCGAAGCGGTTTGGCCGTGCCATCGATGTTGATGGTTTGCCAGGAGAAAGCCACGACTTTTTGCGTTTGAGATTCTTAAAAAAGACCTACTTCTCATCTCCCGTAACAATTCGATGAAGGGGGCTCTTTCTTTCAGTCAACTCATGCTGCATCTATTTTCCCTCCTTTTGAATGTATTCCATAGCATGTAAACCTTTGGAAATACCTTGGCGAGTCGTGTTTAATGTCTCCGCAAGCTAATCTTGAGTTTGCGTATCATCTTCATCACATACCGCTTGCAGCTCGGTGACTTCAAAGGTTTTTGGTCTTTCCGAGCGCTTCTTGTCCTCAATGTCGAAATCGCCACTTCTGACGCGTTTAAACCAATCTTCACAAGAAGTTTTCGATGGTGTATGATCGCCGCAATGAAATGAGATGAGCTACATTTTTTTCAAGTTGTAGCAGAAAAGCAAAGCTTCCCGCAAATGCTGTTTGTTTGGCACAAAACTCGACATTTTCGTTCTTAGAAAAAATATGTTTCCGTTGCGATATGTGCTGGTATTACAACTGTTTATCGTTAACAATTGTCCACGCTATGAACAAAACACAACCATCTATGTGTGAAACCCGCTAGCACCATCTATGTGTGAAATCCGGAAATTTAGTTGCGCACCTGATAAATATCTCATTTAATATTTTCCTTATCGTATTTTAATCATCAATATAATTTCAACGAATTTTGTTGGTTTTGGTTGGTTAGAATTGAGCAAACATTTTTTGTTTTGTAGAATTTTTGGACATAGGATTGCGCGCAAGGTAAAATCACAAATAGAATCATGGCATTGGAATTATCAGTCTACGGTAAACTTATTTTTCTATGGTTCAAGCCTGAGGTTTTAAAATTTAAACATTGGCTACAAGGTTCTCCCAGATTTTACACCCCCAAATCCAGCCTATCGCAAAATTTATTAAGAAAGGAAGGATTCAAAAGTTAATTTTTGTGTTGAGTATTCAATTCTTTAAGCGTGCTGTAATATTATGTTGGGCACTTTTCAAAGTTTTAATTTCAATGCTCCGAAATGATAAGAGGAAAGAGGGGAAAACTGGTCCAAAAGTAATAGAATTTACTACTCGGTTGTTTCAGCCTGGCATTTTTATTGGTTTGGGTCATTTTTACATGTTGCACTGGAGCTGTAAAATCACTAAACACCTTACATCCCAGAATGAATTGTTTGTTAAGAAACCTATTGATTTTGTTTTTGTTGAAATAAGCAAATGTATATCACTGGTGGAGGTTTTGGTATAGCCTATATATAGCCCCACACACACAAACTGTAATTTTTCATTTATTATTCAAAAGACAATGCGCGCACGATTTATATGTTTTTCGAGATTTCTAACGTTGATAATAAATCTGTCATTACCTAGAATAAAATTTTATTTTTCCAATTTTCATATATGCTATGTATTTTGTGTTGTATAGAAACCAACATAATAATGACATGATAGAAAATATTTATGAGTGGCTAGTAGTCGAAGTGATAGGAATATGTAGTTCAGTCATATCAAGGCATTTTGTATAATAAATAAAAAAAATCTATTTTTAACGTGTTTTGGATGGTGAGATGAATTTGACCGCGTGCACCAATCTCTTCTAACATTGAAATGACCTAAAAAATGCTATCACACGCACTTTCATTTGATCTGTTGTTGTTTGTTGTGTAATCAATTCTCATTTTCGATAATAAAAAAATACAAATTTCGAGAAATTTCTAAGTTAGATATTCAACCCAACACAAGTTCGAAGAAAATAAAAAGTTTTAAGTTTTCTTTTTCTGTTTTTTTTTTTAATTTAACTTTTTTTGTTTTATTTATTTATTTTATTTTTGTGCTGATTTTAAGTTTTTTAGTGGGTTTTGGATTTTTTTTTAGTTGTTGTTAGTTTTGGTGTTTAACAAGTAACATGTATAATAACATAACGATTTTTTTCTAATTTAATATTGCAGTGTACCACCGAGCTATGTTTATGGCACACCATATTTAGGGGCGGCTAGTGCGGCAACAACAGGTTTGGTACCAATACAGGCAACACAGTTATCGCATGCAGCAGCGTTAGCGGCAGCCACGAGCCAATTTTATGAATACCAGGTAAATTCTAAACATTGTAAATTAGTAAACACTTGCTAATGTTGGTTAATTTTTTTCTGTAGAATGCTGTTGCAGCGGCAGCGGCAGCTCCATATCAAGCCCAGTATACAGGATTTGAGACATATCCATATACAACAGCAGCTTCAGCAGGTAATTGTCAATCTAGACAGCCTAACCTCAATCAATCACTCACTGAACAAAATTTTTGCTCAGGCGCGGCAGCTGCAGCAGGTTATATGCCCTACACGTACGCAACTCTACCTCAAGCGGCCGCAGCAGGTGGAATACCCGGTTTAACACAATATCAAGGGGCTGCTGGTGCATCCCTACAAGAGGCTAGACTACAATAATATATAATGCGATGAGATGACTACTACTACTACAGTCGTTATCCAGAGGCAGCGGAAAAAGGAGAGTAGCAGAAAATCCATCCATCGACCAAAACTTTAGTCTTTTTTTAATAAATTTTCCAGGACCAATGGATTTAAAAAAAAATCGATGGATTTTAATTTTATCTTAATTTTGTTTCGTTATACCGCACACAAAAATATGTACAAATCCTTAGTACATATTCAGCGTTGACATATCTTAATAAAGCATTGGACTAGCGAAACTAAAAATGAGGTTGTAAATTATTTTTTAATAAAATAATTTTTTTTTTTATTTAATTAATTTTAAATTAACTTTTTATTAATTTAATATATTATTATTATTACTATTTACTGAACTATTATTATATTATATAACAAAAAACCAAATTAAAAGAACATAACTTTTAGTTAAATTTTATCGAACATATTTTAAAATAAAAATCAATTATTTATTATTTTTATTTTATATTATTATATTATATATGTAAATCAATAACCATTGAATAACTTAAAAAGAAAAAAATATATATTACAAAAAATGGTTTGAATTAGTTACCAAAAATTAATTTTTGTGCAATTGTAAATTATTATTTTATTTTTAAAATATTGTACAGTTAATAACTGAATTTCTTCAAACCATTTTTATTAATATAAAAATATTCGAAAAACAAATTTAATATAATATAATTTTCTCCTTAGTTTCTTTCTTCCATCAATTTATTTTATTGTATTAAGTTATTAATATTAATATTAGAAACGAACATATAAAAATTACTGAAAAAATGCCTTTAAAAACACAAAAATATAAAAAGTGGCTTTTTTTAAATAAATAAAAGACAAAAATATTTTTAAAATTTTTTAAAAGGAGATAAATTATTAAATAAAAACAAAAAAATATATATAAATAAAACAAATGAATAAAATTATTTTTTAGTGATATATTTAAAAAATTATATTTATTATTATCATATTATTATTATTACTATTAATTAATTAATTATATATATATTTAAAACTCTGTTATATAATAATATATATTAAATTAAATTGAAATAAATAAATAATAAAATAAGCTATGTAACCAACACAATAATTAAAAACAATACAAGAAATTGTAATTTTGAATTTATTTTTATTATTTTATTATTATAAATTCTAGTCAATTAATAAAAAAAAAATTATTTATTTTTTTATAATTAAAATTAATAAATTGTAAAATAAAAACAACAAATTATATAACAAACAAAATGAATTAACCCACCCAAAACTACTTAACACACACATACACACACTGTTTATGCATATAGATATTGTAATGGACTTGAAAATCCGTCCATTTAATTATTATTTATATTGAATTATTATTAATTTTAATTATAATTAAAACGAAATAATATTTTATTTCTATTTTATATTATAATTCTTATATCTATTATAATATTGTCTCTCTTTCTTTATATATATATATATGTAAATATATATATATATATATATTATTATATGATTAATTTAATAAATATTCAAAATTACAATGAATTATAAAAAATCTCAACATCTTTACATAATTTTTATATTTATCTAATTAAAATGGATTCCTATATATAAATAAAACGTACATACACAAATAAAAAAAACAAAACCTTAAAAAATAATAAAATTTAGGTTATATAACTAATTAATTAATTATTATTATTATATTATTATACTTTAAATAAAAAAAAATACAATAAAAAAAGAAATACAAAACATAAATTATTCTATAAAAAGTAATAAATAAATAAATTAAATAAAACTGAAGGAAAACAAAAAATGCGTCTTTAGGTTGCTCAGGAAACTGTAACATGAGTTCATTCATAATCGCAGTAATTATTTAACTTATACAAATCATCAGAATATACAACGCCACAATCTCAACTACTCACTCTGTCAACAACGTAAAAGTGAAAAGGTTTTACCATAGAGACGTCAAAAAGGAAATCTAAAGCTGAAGATGGATAGTATAACATGGTTTATTTCACCATAAAAGATAACCAGAAAACATAATATGTACTTAAGGAAACTACATTTTAGCTAAACCTTCGCACGAAAAATCCAGAAGTTGTAACTTTTGTAATTTAATACCTGAAACCTAATAAATCAATCATTAATTTAGTTAAATCTTCGATATATTTTCGGAACGTTTGTTGTCATAACTTTAACCATCAGTTTTTTTTATTCAAATTGTAATCTTGAAAATGTTTAATTAGAAATACATATTCTGATATCTTAGAGTTAATTTTTTTTTCAAATATATTAAATTATGCGAATATAGTCAGTTAAAATAAGGTTACAAGTGAACCGGTCGAATAGATTTTTGTCGTCGTTCAAGAGTTTTGTTCATAAAAATAAATTTTATAAATCTTGTTTTTCAGAACAATGATATTCAAAATATTTGCTCTAAGGAAATTCTGATATAGAGGAGTTAGAAGGAACAACCGACCGAAGACGTAGTAGAGAATTTGTTGGAGCAACATTCAGAGGTACAGATCGTGCAACCAATAACTGATGAAATAACCCTAGTACAAGAAGGTGATTGTCGCAACTTCCAAATATTTGAGATATTGCTCAAATAAAATAAATATTTGGTCAAATACATAGATTTTACGATAAAAAAGTTAGGATGTGAAACCTGTGAAGAAATCCTAGTGATAATGATAATGTTATCCTAGTGAAATGGCAGGTCAGCCGAGTAGTGCGGGTTTCCCGTTCAGGAAAGGGCACCAAATGTGTCGTCGTCCGGTGGAACACAATCGCTAATGCCTACGTGAAGAAACACCAACTTAAAATTGTCTCCAGATACAACGATTTATGAGCGACTACGAAAATTTTATTAAATCTCGCATAAACTGCCATAACCAGACATTTTATCGTTGAAAGATTTTAAATTAAAACTAGGATGGTATCTAAGATCGATTCCTTTCACTTGGATCGTACAAGAAATAGAAGTTGCTCATAGCGAATTTGTTGTAGGAGACCTAAAATTAGGTGTTTGCTTTGATTTAATATTTCAATACTCCTCAATCTTATACAGGTAGTGGTTTAGTCAGTAGATCAGCGACCATTTCATCTGTAGAAAACCATTCTCACTTCACTATGTTGTGGTCAAAGTAATATATGATAACCTAACAAAATTTTCAGTACCAACATGTTTCATCCGCAACGAAAATTTTTCCTTTCCTTTATATATTCAAGATAGCTTTGATTGTCTTCGAAAATAATAGATGGTCGATTTATCTCTTCATGCATGCCATGTAAAAGATTTTGTAACCACATTAATTCTCTGCAAACATCTGATAACGCAGCAAACTCCGCTTCTGTTGATAACAGAGTAACGGCACCTTGTTTTCTACAGGACCTAATAATAACACCCCCATTCAAGAAAAAAATTTTGGCCATTGTTTGATTTTCGGGCTACTCCATATTCAGCCAAATCCGCACGTTAGTTAAATTTAACTTCGTGTTTGGTGTATCAACCAAGTATTTAACGTCATGTTTCAGTTGGCTCCAATCGTATTGAGTTGGAGCTGATATCTCTAGCGCCAATACGCTGACCCTTGCTGAGATTTCGGGTCGTGTATTTATTGACAAATATAACAAATGTCCAATCAATTGGTGATAATTTGTGGTATCAGACAATAACTCATCTTCAATGTTTTGATTTCGATAGAAGCCAACTTGCAACGGTGTAACGATTGGCTTTGCATCTTGTAAACTAAAAATAGATGCAACTTTATGCAGCTTGTTTGACATACCTCAAAATTTCCATCTGCATCTTGATTTATTTTCATACTAAAATATTAGTTTATTAGTTTATGCATTACAAAACGAGTCTTCAAAATGCTCTGCACGTATGAAATTAGCTAAATGATTTTGCAAGCTACAATGAGACCATCGACATACACCATTCACCTTCGACGCATATAAATGAATATAAATATGGATCTACTTTATTCTATTAAAATACAGCGTCGACCAAAACTTAACCAATAGTTTTATTCCACGACCTAGCGGCTTGTTTCATCGCATAAATACTTTTCCTCAACAAACATGCTTGCGATGATCCAGTCCTAAAACCCAAAGATTGAGTCTTGTAAATAAATTTGTAAAATTACAGTTAATTGACCATAAAGGAAGACTAGCTTTATATGAAGTGATTTACATTCATTTTGTATTTCCCAGCTAATGAAAATAATACTCGAAATGGAGTTTGTCATTAATGTTGTTATCATAATTCAGTCCATATTCTCGAGAAAACCCTTGTGCAACAAGTCGAGCTTTATATCGTTTTATGCTCTCAACACAATTTCTCTTGCTTTTGTATATTCATTTGCAACCTATGACTTTGCGATCATTATATAAATCACAGAAATCCCATGTTTTATTGTTTTTCACTGAATCCGTTTCATCCTTCATAGCTACTCACCACAATTCCTTCTGTTCACATAAAATTGCCCCGTTTTAGCTTGATGGTTAATCGAAAACTTCTTTTGTAACAAAAATTGCTTCAATCAAAGGTTTTAGGGTTTCCCCTTTGATAGACCGTTGGGAAACCCGTAACCCGATTTTGTTACAAATTTTCCTCCTCAATTTAACCTCCATCAGTTCAATTCATATCGCCTTGATTTGCTTTACTGGAACTCGCATTCAAATCAACAATAATTTCATGATCAACATCGTAGTCTATCTCGATGCTGTTTACTTTATGTGATCCGATACTAAATTTCACATCACGACTGATAATCGCCTTTTGCATTACTGGTTGCTACAACGGAATGCCTTAGATGAGTTGGTATGAGCTGTATCTTCCTGTTTGTCTCTCTTCTCCTTAGGTATATGAAGGAAGCATTTAGACCAAAATATATGAAAATCTTTCATGCCTGGTTTAGTTTTGTTCCATAATTCGTAAGTCATTCTATAGGTTGCAATATAATTGGCTCTTGCCATTGCATTACCCTAACATGTTTTCGGTAACTTTGCATCAATTAACCCGCAAAATGCCATTTCATCCAACTTTCTGCTTTTTCTATCTACAACTCCATTTTGTTATGGTGAATAATCTGCTGTTAGTTGGGCTTGAATTTAAGATTTTAAGAATCCATCAACGCCTTTTCCAATATATTCACGGCCACGATCAGATCCAATAATCTTTACGTTCAAATTTCGTTTTAGCGAATTAAACAAATTCGCTAACTTGATTTAAATTGCTTATTTATGCCGGAGTAAGCAAGTAATTGCGAGAGCTGAATAGTCTTCGTTGAACGTAACCAAATAATTCTTACCATTCGGTGTAGTTGTTGGTAAACTACAAACGTCGCTATAAATTAAGCCCAGTTGAGCAGATGATTTAGTCAATGATTGTTTTGTAAATTTCAATCTTGTTAGTTCTCTTTTCAAACAAGCGTCACACGTTTCCTTAATTCCACAATCAACAATTATCAAATCTTCAACCAATCTATGCATTTTGAGATGGATGGAGTTCTCTTTATGCTGAACTATAGCATTTACATTATGAGGTTATCTTACGAGTATATATCATTAATAGAATCAGCAATACCAATTATCTTCCCTTTCTACTTGATTGAACAAATTGTTCCAGAAAGTGTAAGACCAAGGTTCAATTTTGCTAATCTTGTTACAGAAAGCATATTTCCGACTACTGTACGAGTATGAGCATATAGAACCTGAGTTGCTGTTATTGTTCTTATATTACCATTTTGATCCAAGAGTTTCCACTATTCATTTCCAATATCAATGACTGAAGCGAATGGACCAGTTGTAGCCTCAGCTGAGCTTCCATACGATTCATCCAGCGTATCAAAGAAATCCTTATTGTTGCACACATGACGTGTAGCCCTGAAGGAGAAACAGTTGGACATCAAGCGAATATAGGGCCTCCACACTCGAATTATTCAAGTTGCCACAGAAAGCTATTTCACGGGTACCAAAACTCTAATATTTGATGCATAAAGATACCTGACTGGGGTCTAATTGTTAGACACACTTGAATTATTCTTTGAGCACATTCAATAGATTCTCTTGTTTAGTGGTATATATGGTTAACTACATATAGTTTTTATAGCTAAGCAACGTTTTCAATGAGATGCGATTATTGCCCGGGGTAATTTAGCCATAAATATCATTATGTAGATAATAGTCTCGTGTATTGTAGTTATAGGTTATTTCCATTCATTTGGCCAGAACAACTACAAAGGCTTGATAATTATAATGATTCAACTTGCAAATACTCTGTTTATAAGATTCAGCAAAACAAATAAGGTGTGGAAACCTATCATTCAACTCTTATATAGACCTATCATGTTGGTAATACCAGTTATGTAAAAGTCCTAGCCCTTCGCAATCCACTGCGAACCACGCTACTACAGAATAGATGCGCAGTAATAAGAGACATGTGCATGATTGATGCTTTAATAAAAATGTGTTCGCAGATGATATTGTTATGATGCACAGAATAAATCTCACTATCGTCTGAAAGAGCGTGATACTGCAGCTATCACTCTAATCTGATTCTTGTCGAACTTTAACAAAATCCCTAAACAATCGAAGATTAAGAATGATTAACACTGATATTTAGTAGTCGACTTTAACGAACGTATGGGAGTAACTCTTGAAATAATTTACAAAGTTGAGGTAGATATGCTATTTACGCCAATAATTACAGCCTTGGTGTACGCAGTGGAGTGGTAGAAATATGGCAAAGAATAAGCACAAAATTATGCTACCTTAAGCGAGTCCATAATAGCAAATATTTTAAACCCCAACTTGTGTGTTCAATATGCTTCCAGTATTGATGGGTTTGAAAATAAAATTTTTCTTGAACTTCTTGTCAACTATTACGGTGTCCTCATGAGTGATGACAACTGATGTCCGGTGAATAAAACGGTTTTATTCTGATGTACACGTTTTTCTTCATCGATATACCTGTATAGTAGGAAAGGAAAAATATGCCACAGACATCTTAGTATTGAACGCTTTACAAAGTCTTGGATGTTCTATTTGCGATCCGGTATATAAATAGAACTTTTATACCTTGGCCCGGATTCATGAAACTCCTTAAAATTTATTGAAAAAATATGCAAATACTTACCCGGTTAGTATGTTCTCCCGAATTATTTCCTTACACCGTAGTAGTAACACAGTTAAAGATTTAAAAACTTTATTTTATAAATGTACACTACATTTTATCATAAAGTTATTTAAAATATTTACAAAATGGCAGTAATATGGTTGGTTTTTATTTAATTTATAAACCTTGATGCTGTGTGCTGTCTATCATATTTGTTCCTGAGACTATCTGTAGTTTGTGCGCGGTTTGCTAAAAATTGTATGCACTATGGAAACCTAAAAGAAATTTATAAATATTATTCATGAAACCTCAAGAGTTCATAATTATGTTAAAATTTAATAAGCTTAACAGAGGAAAGAATAAGGAAATAAACTTTAGAAGCATTGGCTAAAGAACTAAAGGGTGGTTAAATTTTAAGGGCCGACGTTGAATGTGAACCACACCTAAACGTCAAGTTTTTTTCAGCATTTAATTTGACATTTCTCAATTTCAGACTAACTCAATTTGAACCATGGAAAGATACACAATCGAGCAACGCGTTAAAGGTGGCAACAGTGGATGATCTATTTTCGAAGAAAATCATCTTCAGTGATGAGGCACATTTTCACCTCAGTGGATTCGTCAATAAGCAGAATTGCCACATTTGGGCGAATCATAATCCACGAGTGATTGTCGAAAAACCAATGCACCCACAAAGAGTAATTGTTTGGTGCGGTTTATGGGCTGGCGGCATCATCGGGCCGGATTTTTTCCAAAATTAGGCCGGTCAGGCAGTTACTGTGAATGGTGTTCGCTATCGTGAGATGATAATGAACTTTTTATGGCCCGAATTGGAATATATGGATGTGAACGATATGTGGTTCCAACAGGACGGTGCCACTTGCCACACAGCTAACGAAACAATGGCTCTTTTGCGAGACAAATTCAATGGCCGTGTTATCTCACGTGGTGGCGATGTCAATTGGCCGCCAAGATCATGTGATTTGACACCGTTGTACTTCTTTCTTTGGGGTTATTTGAAAGAAAAGATGTACGTCAATAAGCCAGCAACAATTCAAGAGCTAAAGGATGAGATAGTTCGGCACATTAACGGCATAGAACCTCTATTATGCCTAAGCGTCATCGAAAATTTGGACCATCGAGTGGAGGTGTGCCGTCGAGGTCGCGGCGGCCATTTGGCCGATATTTTGTTCCATACATAATTGAACCATACCATATTATCATAATAAAAAGAATTGACAATAATTTCCTGAATAATTTGTGTTTTATTCAAAATCAACATCGGCCCTTTAAAATGTAACCACCCTTTAGAAGGAACTACTCGTTACCCACGCTTGTTTGTCGCGTAGGCTACGTAAAACGTAAGCTCAATATGTAAATGCGTTGGTTCTCCCAATTTGCGATTGATTGACCTCAGCGAAGCCTGATTAAGACAATTATTTAAAATTTGGAAAAACAAGTTGCTTCGAAACGTCAACATAAGCCTTGATAATAAATTTGAACTCTCCACAACTATATCGGGCACGAATTAAGGACTTTGACTTAAAACTTGGGTCATGTAATGTATTCATATTGAATCGCACGGAGCACTACAAGAAATAAAATTAATTGGCAATAATATCGTTGGAGTTGGTTTTCTGATAATCAACCGATAGCGTTAATTTACTGATGCCATACCTGTCAATAACCCGGATCTGTTACCCAGATTTCATACACAGTATTAACATTCTACGATCATCTTGAAAGCGTTCTGAGCAAAATACTTAGAATACATCAAATAGTTTTAGGTGACTTTAATTCTCAAATTGATACTGCTAGCAAAATAGATCGGGGGACCATATGGCCCGACTTGTACCGTATTTCATATAACAATAAACATACATAAAGCTACATGGAAATAAAAAGATGGGAAAATTGTTAATCAAATTGATCACATCTTACACCTAAGAAACATTTGTCCAGCATCAAAGATAGCAAAACAAAACACGGAGCTAACATCGACTCTGACCACATCCCGACTTCAACACTTAAATAACTCCACCACCTGTACCATCGTGCGATGAAGTATCCAATGTGACGTCAAACTATGCGCAAATTATTGATAAACAATTCAAAATGCATCGTGAAAATAACGTCTAGTATACGGCAAGGGCGTTCATCACCCAAATTCTTTTCGACTTATATTTAGAATACCTCTTCAGTCAGCTCAACAGCTCATCAAATTGGCCTTGAACTCATTGAAGCAAAAATCAAATATAAGGTTACCGCAAGAACGCATTTTACACAAACATTAAAATATTCAAGAAGAAACTATGTTTAATATCTACAAGGCACTGATTAGACCGGTAGACATTTTAGCGTGAAGTAAATCGTATGATGCTCGGATTGGAAAGCGGTAGTTACAGTTTGCTAATGAATTAATGCGTTATAAAATTATTTTGGAAAGGTAAATATTGTAGAATTTATAAAATCAAATAGCCTGCGATGTCCACAACATGTTCTATGAACACAAAACTGGACCAGAAGACTAGTAGAATCAGCTTGAACGAAACAAGAGCCTCGCGGCAAATGGCCTATACAAGATTGATGAATGACATTGTGCCTTGCGTCCTATAGTTGAAACCCATAATTTAGTAGGAATATTGTTGAGCTGGCCAAATTGGCCAGCACACAAATTATCATAAGTTTCCTGACAAGCCACTGCCGTGGTGACAAAATTCTTGTACCAACATTAGTCCTCCATCAACCAATATATGGTCATTCAAATATAACACATCCTCGTTTTCAAAAAACATTTCTAACGTTGAGGTTGACTTAGAGGTGATATCACAGAAAATGAAAAGTAGTTCCAATGGAACGTTAAACTGTCACAATTGTCCACTCCCGTTGACACCAGATACAAACAAACGGTAAATTAAAAAAAGATTGTAGAAAATTTCCCTATCAGTAAACTCAAAGTAATTAGGGGACCATAATGGACATGTGAGTTTGGTCGATTGAGCACTGAAATTTGATACTTGTTTATCTAAGATCCTTATAAACCTCGAGAGTTCGAATCAAAACTATCTTTAATTAGCTTTAACGCGTTAATGTGAGAATTATGAAAAAACAATTCGCCATGGCTGGAGCAGTCATATTAATTTGGAATCTAAAGTGGCTCGATCATCTTGGAGTAAAACTGCAGTTTCACTTACAACGCTATCAGAAGAAGGATGAGTTAATAATGCCAGCTAAAAAGTACGAAACAGAATTACGGAGCTCTCAGAGTTTGTGAAACCTAAAATAACATTCATGGCGAGATAAGAAAGCTGATCGGAAATTGTACGAATCATATAGTCATATGAGTCCGCCAAAATGTCTAAGAAGTGTCCTCAGCTAAATAGTAAATAATTGTGTTACATGGCAAAACTGATAACAAAATGCTGTAAGAACCGGACTACTCCAATCATAAGGCAACCCGATAAGTAAACGGAAGGACACAGTTTCGTTAGAAAGTGTGAAGCCAAAATGACATCCAATGGTAAAAGGAGTCAACGTTCTCCAGAACGGGAGCAAAATTCTCCAATTGAGCCCGCCTGAAAGAAAATAAAAAGAACTGACAAAACCCTGGATCTACGAGCTAAACATTAAAATTAAACCACAGATGAACCTAACAACCCCGAGATTGGTGTGAGCCTCAACTGCTGAATCAAATAGTGGATTTGCCAGCCTGCCCACCTCAAAGGGTATCTTTATTCAGCAGATCACCCATCCAATCTTACATTCATCATTTTGGTTATAAAAGTGCCGTCTGGCTGCATGTACTTCTGTCTTTGTTGTGGCCTCTTCAATGCATTAACTTTGACCATAATACGGGAGTTTCTAATGAAGCAATTGTTTAACAACAGGCAAATCCGCCATATAGTCCTGTGCCAGAAGGATCAAACAGGAGAGAGGTAGTAGCAGTATCGCGTAATATGTGAGAATGAAACTTAACTTTTTGCATATATACAGCTGTTATGCACTACATAATGCCACAAAAAGTTTAAGTATTTAATGAACAGAATAATTGCTGATGTCCGATTGCGAAACTTTGCTACCATTACTGGTAACTTCGACGTCTAAGCGATTCAATCGAGCACTAAAGACAGGAGTAGAAGAGGAGGCTCTGCTCAAAGCCCTCCTATCAATAGACTTTGGGCTATTCAATACTTGCCTCAGAGTGGCGGCATCTCCGCCGTGAGTAAATGGGAATACTACACGCATAGCAACCACCAAGCCATGCTTTTTGAAATGACGCTGACAGGGGAAGATGAACGTTTAAAATAAATTCAGAAAAGGGTAGAAGAACTTCTACAAATAGGCGCAGATGATAAATTACAACTACTCAATTACAATTTGTACAACTGAGGTAAAAGAAAATACCAACGTGCCTGATATACAGAGTCCTATATATTCGAAAACAGATTAGGCAGACAATCAAATCAAGAAAACTTCAATGTTGGAGAGAGACTAGATGAAGTGAAGTGGTGAACCCATGATCCGTGAGTAAGACCCGACAAATTCGTCATGAGTAGGCTGACACCCTGTCATTGTGGCAGTACCTGACCTGGAGGAAATTCCCTCGGGATCCATAGAAGAGCTCACCGGTGCATGTCAACGATCTGGGAATACAAAAGCATCTGGGCCAGACAATATTATAAATATTGCCCTAAATGCTGCCATACGAGTATTTGATTCTGTTACGGAAAGAAATCTTCACAAAAGTCATTTTCAAACCGACCATTATATGCTGGATACGGTTGGTAAAGTATTAGAGCACGTCATCTACAACCGACTGGTGAAAGCTGAGCAGAGCTTGCTACGAGTAAGTGGCAATATGGATTTCGAAAGACTCGATCGACAGCCAACGCCATTCAATACTTCGGTGAAATCGTCAAGAGAGCTACGG
This sequence comes from Nephrotoma guestfalica, assembly GCA_963691935.1. Classification (NCBI taxonomy): domain Eukaryota; kingdom Metazoa; phylum Arthropoda; class Insecta; order Diptera; family Tipulidae; genus Nephrotoma; species Nephrotoma guestfalica. Next base: position 294,795,219 of record OY829914.1, on the reverse strand, counting down.
ACGCATACGATGGAGCAAGAAGCGCTATTTACAATGTCCTACATGTATTTCAAGTTCTATTATATGTAAGTAGAATAATCTCAGCCTGTTTTCACAATGGAGTGCTGATATATGATGCAGACGGTGGTATCATAAAATACAACGTTACTGGGGCAGAACTTTAAGGATCTGTATTGATGCTTTACTTTGAAATATTAAGCAGGACGGTGTTCTGAGGATCGGCGTATCTGATGAAGCAGAGATTATGAGTTTTATGGACGACTGTTGGCGTGGCAACGAAAAGTGCTGCAAAAATAATGGAGGTTCGCGGATTGTTATATAATTATCAAAATGTGGCTGGTATCATTCGAATTTCAACTAGCCAACTGTAAAGCTCTCCCGCATTATGTTTAACACAGGATGGTCAAGGCAATGTTGTAGAACGTTGTAGGTTGCCGCTAGAAAACGTTGTAATCTCAATTATCATATAATGATCTCTTGAATGGAGTGATACAGTGAACTACCAAATTTATATTTTAGTTGGTGTCGGTGTACCGCCCTGATACCTTAAGAATGATATGTGGTTTCCGCACGGTTAAATAAATAATTCAGTACTCACCTTATTTTATACATTTTCGGCAAATTTGTATTATACTGCGTTGTACCACATTATTGCTCCAAACGGTAGAAAAAAGCTGAATTGACACAAATTCCTAATTTCTAGTTATCTAGAATTTTCTTAAGCTAACTTATGGATATTACTAAGTAGTGCATCATAACCCGTGCGTTACGTAACTTGTTCAACCATTTTTCCATTAGTTTTCTCATCAGCCAATTTCCGAGCGGCCGGTCGCATTTCTGACGATGTTTCATTCATAATAAATGACGATTCACGTAAGTTTACAAATATCTTTCCGTTGCAATCCGTCCGAATTGGTAATATTTCGGTACAAATATTTCGTTTTGTAAACGATTTGACCGTTTTGTAATTTTCGCTTGCCAGTTTCTTGTTCAATTTTCGTAGTCGCTTAATGTAGAAGGGGTCACGTTCCGATTGCTTCAAATATTGGATTGGGGGTCGATTAACACCCCACTTTGGCCGATCCTCGGGCGTAATTTTTGGCGGGGATTTTTCTTTTACGGTCTTATCGTTCAATTTATTATGTTGTTGTTTTTGGATTGTGGTTGTTGTTGTTGTTGTGGTTTGGTTTGAATTTACATCGTTGCTGGAATTATCGATGCGACTCGTCGTCGTTACCACTTCCTTAACATAAATTTCATGTTGATGATTATTTTGATTATTGCTACAGTAACTACATTTGATTTCGGCTAAATGTTTATTACCGGTCGGCTGATCAGTTTCCACCGAATCGGTTTGGGTAGAGGCGTCCACGAAACGTTTAGCAATTGGCCGATCATGACTATTGATCCGGGTTGTTAGTGTACTTGCGTCACATTTTCCAATCGTTAACGGGACAATGATTTTCTCAAATTGTGATTTTGGAGTTGGCGGCAACACGTTTTCATCCATTTGGTGATTCATGTGAAACTCATTCGTATTTTTTTGATTTAAAAAATTCAAAGAGTTAATCTGCTGGGTCAATTGGTTTTGCTGTTGGGCCAGCAGTATGGCCAAATGTAAATTTGTTAAACTCGAACTCAACCCAACTAAATCACTTCCATTCCCGTTAATGTTACTCCCATTATTATTAATATTTTGATTGTGTGGTTGGGCTGGTGATGGTTGTTGGTGTTGTTGAATTGGAATACTGATTGGTGACATGGTTTGAAGTACCAAAGCAATACCATCAATATCTGATTCATGTTGTGGTTGAAGTTGATGTATATGTACGTTACCCGATGTTGTGTAATTGATCGAATTTTCACTATGCTGGTGATTTTCGTAAGTTTTACAAGATGCTGATGTTTTTTGCACTTTGCGGCGTAATTTTATTGGTGTACCGATGAGGATTTTCTCTTCTTCATCCTCCTCGAGTTCATCGTCTCCGTGGAATGCATCACTTTTTTCCATAACATTTGAACTCCCATTCGTCTCTTGGTATATTTTCTCCTCATTACTCTCTTCGGTATATGTCCCAGAGTCTACTCGGGTGCTCGTAGATGATGCACTTCCAATACTAGCACGTTTTTCTCGTTTCTTTCTCTCCTTTTCCATTTTAGCTTCGGCCGCAGCTTTTTCCAGTGCCAGCCTCATCGACTCCTCCTTTCGTTTCTCATTCTCCAGTTTTTCTTTCATTATTTTTTGTTCTCGTTCAATTCGCAATTTTTCAATTTCCATCTGTTTCTTCAGCCTTTCCTCCGCTATTTTTTCCTCTCGCTCTCGTTTTTCCTCCTCGCACCTTTTCAATTTTTCACGTTCCTCTAGCTGTTCTTTAATAGCATTCTGCAATTCCATCGCCTTTCGTCGTTTTATTTCACGTTCGGCTAATGTCGTCGGATCAATGGGTACATTTTGTCCGCGAATAAATGATGTTGATCGACTTGATACTGAATCCTCCATATCACTTTCTCGGTTAGACTGTTGACTGTGTTCGCTTAATTGTTTCTCCAACCAATAAGGGCCGCCAGAATTGCTCGATGTCGGTTTAATTTCTTTTGGTAGAGGATCATAAAAATGACCGACGGTTACACCACGGTCACCCCATTTAGCACGTTCCTCTTTAATTTTTTGATTGTGATTATGGTTTCGATTCAAGCTGAACGTTGATGCTGATGTCGATAAATCCAAGAGAGATGATGACGCCATAGACAAGTCGTGACTTTCAGACGACGATGTTGATGTAGGCGAGCCTAATAGCCTGTATATTGATTAAAAATGAGAACATGTTAGGAATTAATTTTACTTTTCAAGGTTAAATATTGGAAATTGAAAATTCCCGTACACACAACATAACACACGAGAGGCCACACTAAAATTTTCGTGTTTTCTTTCACAATTTTATTATGGGCAAGATATATTGAGTTAGATTACAGAATTTTTTTGGTCAGGCTATATTTTAATTAGATTGATTTATTTTATACGGCGACGGCATGTATAACAGCTAATCCAAAAATAAATTCGGAAAATTTAATTAATTTTCATGACACGACACTGTGTTTATATGAGAAATGAGCTTAAAATGTTCAAGGCGAATTTTTAAAATATGTTCTAGATTCTAGATAACAGTTAGACAATAAACAAATTAGATGTTTTCTTGGACTTAATCCACCCACCCAAATATTCTAATTAAATCATAAAAATAAACCGAAAATAGTTTTCAAACGAAATTCCACCCAGACCGCCCAAACGCAAATACCTCGTACATGAAAATTTCATTTTCCACGAAATGTATACCGATAAACTTACTTTGCAGTTGAAAATTCATTTTCGTGTTGTCCAATAATTTCCAAGTTACTATCCGATAATATTTTACTGTTATTATTCATTTTATTGACATGCTGGCCCTGAAGTCCATGACCACGAATCGTATTGACATTTTTATTATTTAAATCGATATTTTGTTGTTGTGCATGATGTGGATGTGGAGATGGGTGGTGATTTAATTGGTGTAAAGGTTGTTGCCCTACAACATTATAGATCGATGGCATTTGGTTCGGTTGGGTTGTTTGATTTGGATAGTACAATGATAATCGACGTTGATGATGATTTGGTTTATTGAGATTATTGGTACTCTGGAATTTTGATCGAATTTTTGCACTTTCAACATTTTCCGTCGTCGAATTTTGCCACATGTCCGGTGAACTACATTGATTACCAGAATCGCTTGCATACCCTGATGTATCCTCTTCGGTGCTTACTTGGCGTTGCATTGTTTTAGTGGCATCCTCTTTGCGACGAATTGGCGGTAAACTGGGACTTCGTAATCGATGCGGGTTCCCATTCATCATTAACATCATGTTGTAGTGATGATCATCGTCATCACTGTACAGTCGATGGGTATGGCGATTTTCATACTGTTGCTGTCCGTTGTAATCGGTTGGTGTATGATACGATGACGACATTGAAGGCGGATACGATGGCTTGCTCGTTGTGCTTTCCATCGACAAATCCAAATTGGAATAAAATGTTCTGAAACCCCAAAAATATTATATTAAAGTTTGTCAAATCGATTTTACGTCTACGCTACTCTACAATAACAAAGCTTTTACATGTACTCTACAACACCACTTACCGAATGCAAGTTTTCTCATACTTTTTAGTAGTTTGATGAAATAATTCACCCAATTTGGCCATTTCTTCTAACAAAATCAAAATAAAAATTTAAATATACTTTGGCATTAGCATCCAACTAAGCTCACAAATTAATGATTACGTCTTACCTCGTTCTCTAGCCCACTGCAACTTTTTTTGTTCGACCAGTGATAGCTCGCGATTGCTTGACGTAGTCGCCGTTGATGAAATGTGCGCGTTTTGATGATAAATCATGATCCAATTTCAATTGGAAATTTATCCACTATACTACACACAGCCAGGATTAGAAAAGAAAATCATATGAGGGGGTGGATTGGTATTTTAGTTGCTATCAGTTTATTGATAAAACTCCGAATTGGGTTAATCGCATACATTTTTTCTATCCATATCGAATGATATTCCTACATGAAAATCAGGAAATAAAATATGTATTTAGCATAACTGGGAAAATTAATTCGAATCCATTTTCCAAAACCATTACGGTCGATTTATATGAGTAGTAAATTACTAGATTTCATGTCCCGCTTCGTTTGCTTGTCATAAGAAAATCAAGCTAACTAAATGTGTGTGAGCATGAGGTGACAAGGTCGTTAACCGTTGAATTAGAAAATACATATAATTTTATTGAATTTGTTGTAGAAAGTGTGAAGAATAATATTCAATGGAATAACAACATTTTCCGACAAATTTTCGGTTCATCTACCGTCGCCAATTTTAAATTATCCGATTATAATTTTAATTATGTATTAATGTCTACAATACGATATCTACTTTTAAATTCTAAATTTTTTAAACTACAGCATATTACTCTGCTCAAAATATAACTACTTGAAGCACTTTGTTTTACTTGAATCCTACTAAAGCTCACATGTTATTTATTTTAAATCAAATTCTATTTAAATTTTAGATAAAAATATGTCAGCAAGAAAATATTTAATGTAGTTCACACCCTATTGGATGGGTAGCAAATCCCTAGCCTCAAATATCGTTGTTGTAGTACTTGGATAACGCTAGACAATATGGTGTAGAGACAGGTATGGTGCTGATGAGAGAAGAAGCCACAGTAGTATGATTACACTATCTGATTGCATACGTCGGAAGTATACGTTAGAAGCAGCCTACTGCGTGTGTCTGTCCTGCAGCAAACGACTTTCTATGTAAATGTTCTCATCACCAATGCTAAGAAGACGGTTGCACAGGATTAGTAGCCCAGCTGAAACATAACTCTACTAAAAAATAGAAACTAGACAGAAATGAGTGGTTACAAACCTACAATACTGGACCGCAACCAAAAAAGATGTCCCTATAACTCTAGATGATGATGATAATGATCATTTTTATAATCAGTTTGAATCCAACTCAGGCTCAACGAATTAAAAAGTTCTGCTCAACTTTTGATCAAAATAGCATAGAGAACCTCTTGGATCACGCTAAGAGCATTTGATTATCACCTCAAGGGGCTATCCAATCGTTACACCATTTATTGAAGCAGCACAAAAACCTAAACAGTGCTGCGGAGGAACACAATTAACCTCGGCTCACCTTCACATCAGGTACTAGATAATATACGATCGGAATCTAACACAATATTTCATATCGACGGATTAGCAGTAAAAATGGTAAAAGAGGTAAAATAGGGTAAAATCAGTTCTCGTTGTCCCGAGAAATAAATTAAATTTCCCAGGAATCACGTTTTTATGGTTTTAATGCTATGACGTGGCGTCAAAAAATTGAATGAAATTGTACTCTGATTTGTGTGATTTACTAGTAAGAGATCGCCTTAATCGACAAGACCGTAATGACCATAAACAGCACAACAAACTATATTATATTGCCCCTCCGCCTTGAGAGTTTTGAGGACTTGGCTGTTTTTGCATACCTACAGTAACAAAGTACTTCCAGGGACCAATCGCCAGGTCCACGACTTGGCAAAAACAAGCAATGAGTATAAAAAATACGAAATGTAGTACTCCAGGCATGAAACGATCGTTTTGTTTAAATTACGTTCTGTATCGAAACCAATGCCACAGAATATAAATAGAAGAGACACTATTCGAAAAGGGTAGAATATAATACGGAAAATTTGTGTACTGAACTATTTTACATTCGATATGGGTAGAGTCAAATTTTTTTGGTCCACTTAGCAGCGTATATGTTTACTTTATAATATATGCCTAGGCTTCAAAATCGATAGATATTTTTAGTTTCAATATTTTCCAGGCGTATACGGTTGCGCAATCAAACACAAATAAAATTCTTCTACAGGTATAATCCCTTCACTTGATGCTAGATGGCAAGGCAGCCGTAAAATTTAAGAAATATTTGTTTCAGTTGTTTTGTCTGATTGTCAAAGTTTTTAACAGTTAGTTTAATTTAAGTTTGCATGTACCGTCAAATGGCGGTTGAACAAAATCGCAGTGCGAAATAAACATATAGGACCAAACCATGCAATTTATTGCAATAAAAATTAAAGAATTGGTGAATAAGCTGAAATGGGTCGAGGTAAAGAGTTGACGGACAAGGAACAAGGACAATTTTGGCCTACCGTGTATCTGTAATGATTAACCGGGAAATAGTGGCTCAAATCAGTAGAAGTAAGACGATGGCTCTAAATTTGCTGGAATTGATAGAACATTATGGTTAAAAGAAACCCCTTTGGAAGAAAATCAGTCATCTCTGCTAGAGAGTTGCTGGAGGTAAACGATTGGCAATTCATACATCTAATATCTCTGCTGTAATTCGGAGTTCTCTAATAGTACACGAAACCAGTTGCTTAACCACAGTTAACAGTTCGTCATCGGACTATTGAGATTAGATTTCGTGGAAAAATACAAATTTTAGGTAGAAGAGTGGACACAGGTTATATTTTTAGATGAGAAAAAACGTTCGATCTTGATGGATCACAGAAATATTTACACGACACTCGTGTAAAACCACAAGAGAGAATGTCACATAATCTTGGCGGTGGATCGTTGATGATTTGGGAGGTCATTGGACATTAAAGAAAACGCCTTCCTATAGGCATTATGATCCCCAACTCTTTCACGGTTTGCTTTTTCCGTCCTTACTTTTACGCCAATGTCGGTCAATTCGAGGACATACGGTTATAGGTCCAATTTTATCAACATCTGCACATTGCATTGCCATATGCACATTGCATGAGTTCTACACTCCGACAGGGGGTCATAGATATGGAACACATCCATTCCATTTCAACACAGATCGTAATCTATTGATGAAAATTTCCTTTGCAACCTGCTCCTATCGGAGGCGGTACCTCCCGATCCGAACGCCAAAGCTTTTAACCACTGTGCCATTTGGTCGGTAACCAAGTATATTGAATTGTTAGGCGATTTACTAACTATGGAGATGAAATTGGTGGAACGAATTATATTTTCCAACAAGATAATAACCCTATTCATTCGAGCTCGGAAGATTTTAAAGGCTAATATTACCCGATTGCCCGAGAACTTCTGGGCAATATTATTTAGCATATTTTCAAAAATAATCGTCAGTTCGACAACTAAAATAAGCTGTGAAGACCGAATGGGCTCAAATTTATCACGACACAATTCAAAATATAATAATAGTTATATACCACGTCATCTATAACCAGTCATTATCAACCAAGGTGATACGAACTATTCAATTAGCAATTGGTATTTAAAAATATTTTGTTGTGATAAAAATGGTTGTGGTCTCATTATTAGTATGGGTTGACAAATTCAAAGTTACTTATCTTTCTATTTATATTAGTATCCTAAATAAAGTTTCTAAATGATTTACTACATTATATTTAATTAAAATATGTTTTTTAATTTCGTCCTATCATTTTTTCGTATAGTGTATATTATTATTTGTATGTATTCGTTGCAATAATCTGTATGATGGTTTTGTTTGTTGTTTGCTATCACATTTTTGAGGTTAACCAAATATGCCCTATACAAAATTGAGATTGTTCAATTTTAAATTTTTGCCTTTAAGGCGATTCAAGACGGCCGGTTTTTAAACAATCAGCACGCAGAATTTTTATGCCTTAAAGGCAAAATCTTTATGCCTTCAAGGCAAAATTGAGGTATAACCTCAAACAGCTGTACGCAGTCGTTCGTGAATAAGTGAAAATTGAAGCGACGTGTCAAGTGTTCGAAAAATACCATTGAGGTGTCCATCAACCACGTATCATTAACTCGACACAATATTGATTGCGAGATCCACCGCCGGCTCCGTTTCTTAGGGTGGTAGGCTTAGTACAAGTGAACGGATTGTAATGAAATGAAGCACGTTACTATTGCGGGAAAGTTGCCGCGTACGAATCGGGAAATCGGAACGGGAGATCAGCGCCATGTTGTAAACTTAATTTACGAACATTACAATTTGTAATATTTATACTATTATTTAATTTACCTTTACCCATTTGGTTCTGTAATTTTTTTGGTAAAGTTATATTTTATAGTTGGTATACTAATCAATTGTTGTTTGACACTTGAACGGGTTTCCGTGGGTTGTATTTTTCTCCTCTTCTTTTCTATAGCATTGCAGGTTAATACCAGCGAACACGGAGGTATTCAGCAAGACCAAAGTTCGCGACGAAAATTTGATATTCCTCTGTTTCGGGAGTAAATTGCAACGTATAATATGGCGTTTAATTGAGAATTGTGTTGATGGAGCAATTAAAATATCATTGCTCATAGTTTTTCTTTCACCTGAATCTTCTATATGTCATTTTCAATGTCAATTAATCGTTATTTCATTTTTTTTATTTTGTAATTACCTAGAATTTGTAAATGTTAATTTAAAATCATGATATTTTAGTTATTAAACTTCATGGGTTGAGCGATGGCGTTGTGAACTCAATCCCACCTCAAGGCGGCGCAACCTTCAGGACGTACTTTACAGGTCGAACAGCAGGCTGGCCCAAAGGATTCTGAGGTGGACCATTGATTGTTTTACCCGTCTGGATGAAGCTCTATATATTATCAAAATTACCAGTATCTTCAACTCACAATATCTTTCAGTAAGAGTAGGAAAGCTCTGAACTCCGTAAACAATTAAGGGAAATAAAGCTATTTAAAACTATGTTGAAAGAAGAATTTAAAATTTTAAAGAAAGAATATACGACGCGAGGCGATGCCTAAACCTGTAATCGATGATGATATTAATCCATTCCATATGGATAAAGAAGAAATTAAACAAATTGTCTCTTAGACCAGAATAAAAGACGAAAGAAGCAAATAATAGCTCAACACTCCCAAGAAATGACAGAAACGTTACCATCAAATTCAAAAGAGGTTTCTAGAAACCAGTTAATCGTCAAGAAACAACTAGCTCCATTACCACAACTAGCTAAACCAAAAGAGAAAGACCATGTCAAAAAGAAATAAGAAGAATTAAACATTCTACAAGAAGAAATTCTAAGCTAACTTTACGTAATAAATTGCTACTATATCGGGAATTTCTAAAACCTGTGTGGACTTACTCGTACAGTAATCAGCGGGGGCTGTACAAATAAAACGAATGTTAATGTCATCCAATCATTCCAAAGCAACGTCCTAAATAAGTGGTACATAAGAAATAACAATCTCCATAGAGACCTAAAGATTAATCAACTTTTTACAACGGCTGTGGTCCAATTATCAGGTAAATCGTTTAGTACGGTAAATTGCAATTTTAGTACAAATTACTTTTCAAATCGTACCAATTCTCTAGTAAATAAAATTAGGTAAATGCCGGTTAAAGGAACAAATAATTTTTAGGAATATACAAAATTTGGTATGTAGGTACACGACACGAACCGTCATAAATTTTATTGTTGTTTCCAATTATTCGTATTGTTTATACGAAGATTTGTTGCGTAATTCGCACAAAAAAATTATTGAGAAAAGAAATAAAAATTGTAACAAATAACTGTGTTCATAAATAATACAAGCCCATTTCATGAGAAATGGTAGTAAATATAAAAAAAATTATGCCTAGAAACATGGCCGCCCTATTTTCATGATTTGTTTAGCTAAAACAAAATAAAACATTATTATTTTCCTTTTGTGCCTTCGCTTTACCCTACTTATTAGTACGGCATTTGACTTTGCCGCATACACTGTTAAAAATGGCATTTACCCTACCTTAGAATTGGTCTGCAGTTATTGTGATATTTTTTTAGTACCGCTAAAAACAATTTTAGTTTTAGGTTTCATCAATATTAATCTGCATCAATGACCAACGGATATTCAAACTAAATCCTGTAGAGCGGACCAATATTTTTGAAAACGTAAAGGACTCCAACATTGCTCAATTCGTTGGTTAATCGAGATTGTTTCCCTTGATGAATTCGAAACTTGTTAAGCACTGTATACATCTCATCGACCTTATGTGTCGACTAAACACAGTCACAGTAATGTGTGTACCGGCTCACTGTGATATAGAAGGCAACAAAATAGTCTGGTCGGTTTCAACCCTGAATCTTGTAACCCGTTATCAGGCTAGCGAGGCTTGCATCTAAAGAAGTACCATCCATATGTCTTTGGAAGCCATAAAACGCATCTGAAATTTTAAGGGATTGGCTCCGACTACCACATGCAAGGACTGCTTGGTAGCGATTGATAACAGTATTCATTATGTGGCAGTTGTCCCGCCTTCGTCAGGCTAAGATACCTCATTTTCAATCCCCGGTTTATTGAAAAAATGTAATTTGAATTTTGAAGCAATGTGTCCTATTTTGACTTATTGCGTCCTAAATCCAATTTTTAAAAACTTCCAATTGAAAAATTATATAAATTAGTATTTTAATTTCGAACAAAGTTAAGAACAGATTCAATTGCATCAATCTATATTTCGATTTGGAATGGGCGCGGTATAGATTACCAGTGCCGCGCAAATTAATGAATTAAGAACCTTTATCTTAATGTAACTAATTCGGGACATATTAATTGGATTATCAAAGAGTGTTGTAAATGTTTTGAGAAATTATAATTTTTTAAAGTTTCAATCTTTAAACATTTTGTGTTCGTGAGTCTTCTTTGTATACGGTATGTTGGAGATTTTTGTTAGAAAAGAATTCCAATTAGCGAGAATGTTATATTTGCACCCTTTGCACCTCAGGTTTACTTCCTTAACAATTCTCAAGAATCTTAATTATTTATTTTGTTAGGTTGAAAATTTTCGATATTTCATAAACGGAATTCAGTTTCTAATCTAGACACTACACAGTATCACCTATTTAATTCCTTACACAAAAACTAAAATAATTAAATAAGTTTATGTTACACAAATCGCTTACGAGTATAGTTACCAATAAAATTTAAATTCATTTTACTAGTATGAACTACTATTCTGAATCTAATTACTGAAATTTGTATATACCTAGTTGTAACATGTACTCGTAGTTGCCAATATTTAGTTGTACGACTACTAATTTTGAAACGGTAATGGATATTGTACGATTCGAGTATACATGTGCGAGTATATCGCAAATCGTGAATTTGGATTGCATGTTCGGCAAATATTTTCAATAAAGTTTTTACTTATTGTATAGCATTTGTATGCCACATAAAAATATGTATAAAAAAGCATAAATATTTGCAAAGCATAAACCCAAATATGTACAAGCAAAATAGTTTATGGAGATACCACAAAGTTTTTGTTATTTTTATGATAGGAATTTACTACGAAATCAACGATGACAAGTGCATTATTTTGTCATAATCGAAATAAATACAAAATATTTATACAAAATTTGGCCTAAATATTAATCAGGAACTTATTCTATATCATAAGCCTTATACCTAGAAACACAAGTAACAATTTTTTTATATTCTATAAGAGTGTGGTCGGATTGTTTGCTTCAAATGGAGGCGAGCGTAAATAGAAACAAAAACATCAAAGCATTGGCCTCATATTAAAATTACAACGAAGGCCCTTTAACTACTTAAGGGCACATTTGTATTTTGCGAACAGATGTTTGGGTTGCAAATCGTGCCTAACCCAAAAACACTTGGAGATCTTAATCACCTGTGTTTGGAATAAATGAGGTTCTTCACGAAAAGATTTAAATGATACAGTTTCGTACAAAAACGAAGCGACAGTCCGATCATTAAGATTCAGGCAAAACAAGTTTATTTAATTTTTCTACTACAATGCCTTCAGTTTCTATAGTTACGAGGCTTCCCTTCCTAATTGTTCATCCGTATTCTGCTCATCTTCATTTGAATGACCATAAAAATCACTTTCAGATTTAGGTGTTTCTTATACCAATCATCATTTTCAGTGACAAATTGATTTAGATTCTCATCAAAATAAATTTGAGGATTATCATCTTCAAAAGCTTAAATATCCTTATCAGTTGCAATAAAAGCAATATTTCGACTAATAAATATTTTTTGCCTTCAGGCACATATTGTCAGTATACTTTTGTTCCTGTTGGATAGCCAATAAAATTAATTCAGCAGATTTAGCATCCCATTTGTTACGTTTTTGTTTCGGTACATGGCTTTACAGTCGAAAACTCTTAAATATTTTAAGTCTGGTTTAATATTTGACCCAACTTCTTCAGGAATCAATTTACCGGATAAAACCTAGGAGGATAGTTGGTGATCTTTCTATAATAAACACAGCCGTTGCAACAGCTGCAGCCCAAAATTGTTTCGGTAATTTTGCATCAAATAACAAACAACTATTACCACAATAATTCGGTTTTGTCATTCTGCGACGCCATTTTGTTCTGCTGTATGTGGCTCTGTTATTTGGTGTTGATTACTAGATTTACGTAATAATTTATCAAGTGGTTGATATTCGGTACCACCATCGATTCGTGAATTTGTATTCGTTGTCCTGTTTCATTCTCAACAGCATTTTTAAAATTTAGAAATGTTATTCAACCCCATTCGGTTCGTCGGTCATGTAACAAAATATCTGAAACCACCCAGAGTATTTATATCCATTGGACCACAAGCGTTGGAATGTAGAATTTGTAGCAGGTTTGTTGCACGAGTTCCAGCATTTTTAAATGGAATTTTGACATGTTTATCTTTCGTCGCTTTTATTATGACAGATAACTGTTTATCACAAATTGGAAGATAATTAATCTGTAACTGTATGCCATTCATTTACAACATTATTCACTGACATGCATTTATTTTCTTCAATTGCATCCAGAGCACAATTTAGTTTGTTCGTGTTGTCTACCAAACTAGCAGTTGCAATTATAATATTATCAACATTAAAAATCTTGTAACCATTTGCCACAACTGACTCACAGAAAGTAAATTAGTCGATAAATGTGGATTGTGTGAAACGTGTTTGATACTAGCAGGTTCTACACCACCTGCACCTTCCGAAAACATCATCATTGTTTGCTACAACAATTTTACTCCCTGGAGGATCACTGATATTCTGCAACCATTCACCATGTAGAAATGTGATGAAGCACCAGAATCAATATTCCACTCATTTGCATCAACGCCTGATCCAGTTTTTAGACTAGCAAAAAGTGAGGTTAAAATCTTCTTGCATTGTTGTTGGTTAGATAACGACAGATTATTCTAATGACTTGTATTTGTTTTTATAATCTTTTTTATTTGGACACTTCTGAGATACATATGTTCATAATTATTACAAACATAACATCTCGGGCCTTTTGAAGAATTATTTCGAATTTTTGAATGCGATTTTTTACTAAATTTTCCGTATAGAGCAGCATTATTAGAATTTTTATTTTCAATTTTCTCATCTTGCAGTATTTGGTTTTTATTGAATCACCAGTAATTCAAATATCAGAGCTCTCAAGTCCCATATAATCAACGGCCTATAATCATCTGATAATATAAATTTACCAATCCATTAATCGGAAACCACAAATTCAATACTTGTGAGTTTATGGGCGGTTATCATGATTTTATTAGCATATTGATCCACTGATTAATGCACGGAGAACGCCAACCTTGCTTGTTAATTCAGAATCTAAGGTTTATGTTCAATCGTATAATCAAAGCCTTGTAATTCCAAAACCCATCTGGAAATTTGAGGGTTATTAACTGTCTATTTAGAGTCAATGTTAAATCATTGCAGCCATTACAATTTTAAAACTATGGCACATACAAATAAGTCCTAAACCGACTCAATGCGTACATAATTGCTAGGTTCTCAAATTCGTACAAATGATATTTAGCCTCGGTTAGTGTTGTTCGCTTGGAAATATAGAACACAGAATGCAAACGGTTATGATTATTGTTATGTAGTAAGATAGTCCGGTATCCTAAGGAACTCGCACCATCGCACCACAATGTAACTTAGTTTTATTATTGGGACTAAAAATAGCATGAAGCGGAAGCTCCAATCCATTAAGTTTTGATTCAGAACATTGAACACCTTCATTTGTTCTTCGCCGAACACAAAGTCAACACCTGACTTCTGCAGTGGTCTGGTACTAATAAATTTACGAAAATAACCACACATTCCTAAGAAAACGTTGGACTTCCTTTACATTTTGAGGTTGTGGATATTGATTTGTCGCACAATTATGACTAATAGTATACCCCAAATACTCAACTTGCTCCATCATAAAAACATATTTATTTAATGACAGCTTCGTTCCCAAAACCTTAAACACCTCGATAGCATGTCTAAATATTCTTGAATAGTTTCATTTGCATAATCAACAGGTCGTCTATGTTTATAACCAATTAATCTTCGTCAATGAGTTTTAGAAATATTTTCGTAACATACATTTGAAATATCCTCAGCCTATTTTTCCGACCGAAGGGCATCACTACGCACACTCATATTGGCCCAAAGGAGCCCAAAAACTTGTGTAGCAGATCCTCAATAACCGGAAGAGGGAAATTATGTCTTACTAACTGTATACTAATAAAGCGTACGATAGTCAGCCCATAATTTAAATTCACTTTTATTCTTCTTCGGAACTAACACTATAGCACTGCAATAAGGTGATTCGCTACGAAGAATAATCTTCTGTCTGCAGCCTGTCAACCAAAAATTTGCATAAAGCTTCGCTTCAGTAAAAGTTAAACGTCTAGGATTGGAATAAAAATAACTCTGCTTTTGCAAAATAATTTCCATTTCGAAATCAATTTAGAATTGAAAAATTCCACTTTTGTTTTCATTTTGTAGCGAAAAACTCATCAGCGAAAAAGCCAAGAGTGTTCAATACATCAAAGATGGGGCGTATAAGCTCTAGAAATTATTTGCATGTGAAAATAATCTTAACATGCAAAGAACTCTTTGGTTAAAATTAACCAAAAGTTGACAGTCGAAAGTGAAAAAATTTATAATGCAGATAGTGTATCCACTACTTCAGCCGAAAGTTAAAAAAATATTGAAGTTACAAAGAAACATTGTTAAACCTTAGAGAAAATTGTTTTGCTGTAATGCAGATCAATTTTTATTCATATCTCTGAATCCATACGCTATATGAATAATTTTGTATGAACAAAAAATATTTATTTATTTATTTTTAACTGCTTAATCAAAAGGTACACACAAAAGTATAGGTTCTAATTTTAAAAAACTTAACTTTCGTCAATATCTTCCAAACTAATGAGTTTCAAGGTCAATCAAGATCACCAATAAACGTCCCACTCGGCAATGAATATTTTTCATTCTAAGTAATTTTCTAATATCTTACCGTTTCCGAGTGCCGAACGCCTAGCATTTAGTAAAAAGGTCACCCTGAAAATAGTCCGGCAATTGGAGGAAGGTGAAGACGGCCTTCGCCGCCACATTCATGTCAAGTTAACATTTTGTGCCGACCAACGGTCATTGACCCTGTATAAAGAGTGTAAGACTGTAGCGAGCCTAGGTGTAGTTTAGGTTGGTGCTAGAGTAGAAGTAGTTGCTAGAGAGGATATCTCTTGCAGACCTTGAGGGACAGCTTGGATCCCGGCGGAACCCAGCGATCCGAAAGAAACTCTAGAAATACTCAAAATAAGCAACCTTCAGGAGCCTACCGCCGACTGGAGAGTGACCATGTTGGAAGAACCAAAATCTGATTATTATATTAAATAGAGGGTTGCTGGCTAAACTGGTGAGAACTAATGGTTTAATTTGTTGTGGTTTTTGCTCGGTCACACGCAAGATTTATAAGAAAGATAAGGGTTACCTCTGACTGCCGATACCGGTACAGACCCCGGTTAACAACCTGCACATCAAGGATATGTGTGAGGAGATATAAACACTCCCTACAGATAGGGAACCGTCCAGTTATTTTTTGGATCCATGGAGGAATCACAGTCAAAGTTGAACACTGATGCAACTGTGATGGAGAAGTAAACCTAACGTTGAGGTTCCTGCAGTTTAACCATCATCACTCTAAGGCAGGTTCGGCTATGCTCATGCTCAAACTAGGAGGTAGACATTGTTTTATTTCAGGAACATTATGGGTGAATGGTGACTGGGTACTTGGATTTAGGACTCCTAAATATAAACTGAAGGTAGGTAAAATTCGTTCTTGTATTCTTGCTAAAAGTAATCTGAATATCTTTCTGTTATCAAATTACAGTAATTCAGATGTAGTTATAACAAGCATTGAGATAGATGCCTTGCACATTATGGGGAAGATATCCCGTAATTATTAAAGGAGGCTAAAAAACGAAAAATTTGAGACATAGGAGGTGATGCAAATTCACATCACACAATTTGGGGAAGCACTGATACGAATGAACGAGATGAGTTACTCCTTGATTTTATTTCTTATTGGCTGTAAATCTACATTTCTAACTAGAAATAGTCAAGAAGTATACTAGACATTACACATGTCTCAAATACCATTATGGATTAGTGAATTTGAAAGTGTTCGAGGACCATTCATTTTCTGATCATCGTTATTTCCAATTTGAATTGGAGACAAAACACATCACAAACCTATAGCTATAGAAACCGGTGGAAAAGCGACTGGGATATTTTTACAACTATTCGAAGTAATTCACTGTCCTCCTAGTAGACCTCTAGATAAACCTCGACCACCGTAGCTCCATAGAAGAGCCTAGAAAACTAGTGCTGCTATGGACCGGGACTGCTAGAAGGTAGTTCTCTAAACAAACAAATACGAATTAAGAATTGCTAAAACAAATGCCTGGAGGCTATACTATAGTAAAATACATGAGTTCTCAAGACAACTAGGCTGCGAAAAGTACTATCTCTAAGTCCCACCACTCCGAGTTTTCTCCAACGACGGGATGGTTCTTGGATCGTAACTAGAGCAGAACCCTTGGAGCTACTCCCGGAAACTCACTTTCCAGGTAGCCCGCTGTGCCACAAAGGCCTAGGGACAAAAGAATCTTAGGCATTTAAGCCAGGTTACAAGCAGGAGAAAAATCCTAAGGACTATAAATAGCTTTAAGCCTTATGAGTTGGCAGGACCCAATGGCATTATACAGGCGGATATCCAACTAATGACTGACTTAACCGTACCCTATGGCTGGAAGTTATCTTCAAGAGCAGCCTAGAACTCTGTCACATTCCTACATTTCTAGTAAATGAACTGAAATAAATGTAATATTTACTCGGGGTCCTCAAATATCAAATTTGTGCGTAGAGGCACACCGCAAGGTGGGGTATTAACCTCTCTTCTTTGGAACTTGGACATAAATTATCTGGTATTAAACCGGGAAGGGTGCAACTTTATGGTGGTTGCTTATTATGCGAATGATGTTACGATTGGTGTTCTCGGTAAATATCCTTGCATCTTAAGAGGGCGCATGCAAAGTGTACTTGGTATTATCTCCAATTGGGCTAACAATTGCGGTTTAAATGTGAATCCACACAAAACTGAGTTGTTTTTTCCTCCAGGAAATACAAACTTCTACAGATCAACCCGCTAGCTTAAATTGTATTGAATGTACCTTCACTTATAAAGTGAATTATAAGTTCATAACTTATATCGGGTCTCATTCTCTACAGAAACCTAAGCTGGAAACTTACATATTAGAATGAGTATAAAGGAAGCTACAATATAGCGCTTTACTCCTGTAAACATAACATACATATCATCATTAGACCCATCCTATTATATGGGGTTACTGTTTGGTGGCCAGCTTTAAATATTCTGACCAAAAATCCTTAGTGAAAGTATAGCGAACAGCTGCTAGAAACATTTTAGAAATGGTAGCGAGCTCAGCTATAATGCTCAACTCTATCTCCATGTGGAACTGTAATAATACGGGACACACATATATTCTAGAAAAAGGAAAATTCCAAATACTAACGACTATCACTATACCATCCCGATATCATCTTTTGATCAGAGGTTTACAACTGATATTCGAATCAAAGAGGACTGGTTGCGAAGCATTTCTGAATAATTAAATGTAAACCTCTCTTTTCGTCTCCCGGACTACTGCAGTGTTTTTCAAGCTGAACTAATCGCGATAAGTGGCTTCCGTTGACTGGTTGAAATATAATGTAATATACGAATAAATTCGAATTTTAAGGACAATCATGCTTCAAGTAAAACGTTCAAATAATATTTCTTTATTTCGAAAGTAGCCCGGAATTGTTTGTCATCTCTAAACGAGATGGCATATCAGTTCAACATCCAGCTGATGTGCGTGCCAAGGCATTTTTATATTACGGGGAATGAAAAGGCGGATGAACTCAGCGGGAACAGGGCGGATCTTGATGTATTGCTCTCTACGTGCAAATTACTGCTTCAAGAGATAGCAAGAAGAAGAATAAACGACAGATAGTCCAAATATATTTTTTAGTTTAATGAAAAATATTTAAATTTTTTATAATCAAACAGCTTGTAATTATTTAGTAATGTGGGACTCTGGTGCCGAAATATGGGATAGGTTGTAATTAAATCCAACCAAAATCAGAATTACCAAGCAAATTTAAATATCATAAAAGGATAAAAGGAGTCGAACACCAAATTTCGAAATTGAACAATGAACTGCACACTCCATTATAAATGAGATAATATGCTCAAAATGGGTGTGTGGTTCACAAAATTGCAATGTAAAGTAAAAATAAATAAATAAATGAATAAATAAATAAATACCTCATGCGTAATAAGTAGGCAGCTCCAAACCTAAATGGCTTGATGGACCTCAGTAAATTGGACGACAACGATATTGTTGGGAAAAGAAAATAATGTGACACGGTTACGGACCTGACTGTGTCTATGCCATAGTAGTTCTTTATGATGACTACCCTAACCTCACCACCTAACCTACATCCTTCCTAAGTACATAACTACAATACGAACACAAACAACTGTATTATACTAGACCACCATATACGATAACACAAGTGATTGTTTCAATTTTATACATAATGAATTCGATACAGTTTAATATGCATAAGTAACTCTCTTACATGAAAATAACAAAAGGCCTGCGTTAAAAGCTTTTAAATAAGCTTCTATTATTAGGCATCCAAAAAAATAAATAATTAATTTATTATACAATACTATTGCAACTTGAGTCAATTATATTATTTGTTGTTTGCTATCAAAAGGGAAAATCCACTGCGATAAAATAGAAAATAAATTTTGTTGCATGCAACGAGAAAATTAGCATATACGAGTAGCTATAGTTGTTGTTTTATATAGTAAGTTACAATATGCCAACCCAAACTAAATCAACCAATTAACCCACCCACCACCATATACAAATTGTGCAAATATTTATCGCTTAATTCACACACATATTTTATTTAGTTGCATATTCTATATTTAAATAACTTTTTATTTATCAACAAGTCAATTCAATTTATTTAACTCGGCACTAGATAGCATAATAATTAACCAAACTGTTGGAATTACCTTTATAATAGTTATAACAATAAAATTCGATTTATTTATTGATTATAGTTTAGTGTTGTAATATATTGTTATATGTACACTACACACCGCACGCACCTATATTTAGTTTACTGTTTCTATATGGACGATAAGTAAATATCGCACGACAGGAGGCACTCGCTTATCCGGCACTCGCAATTGCAATTCTGTTTGGAATACCTTATAACAAGGGAAAACGATAATCGTCTCCCTTAATTTTAAGTCACATTTTCATTTTATTTAAAATTTAATTCACCAAAAAAATTAATTTAAAACTGCAACTTTTATTCGATTATAATGATTTTACTAAACTTTATTTGGATTCGTGTTTTAAAAACGTTAAACTTTTTATCTATATATATCTGATTATATAGACAAGCTTTGAAACAAAGCTGCTAACAGTTTGAATGGAAAACGCGAACTAAAAATTATTTCGGTTGGAAAAACTACTTTGCACACAAAACGTATCGAAGGAAAATTAAGGTGGGGAATATGAAACGAGCGAATTGTTTTCCCAATTCGCGTTTTTCATTTGTATTCCGATTGTAGTTGTTATGGAAATTTAGTTTTATAGTTTATTGTACGAGTGTCGAGTATATGGATGTCAGCAAAATTACGTGCTGTGTATTAGAGGAGGTGAGGAACGATATGATGTATTGGTTGAGGGACAGTTTCATAGCCAGAAGGTACGAGTATGTTAATTCACGTTGACCTTTTCACCGCAAAACACGAATTGGATATATTGCACATAAAAACATAAATTCGTAACAGTTTTGACAGTAATATTTGATTTGGTCCCGTAATTACAATTTATTTCTAATTAAATACTTTATTAGATTAAAATTACAGCATAAAGAATAATCGCAAAAAATGTTTAATCAACCATAAAATTTACGTATTGAGCTCAAAGTGATTAATGTTCCTCACTAACAAAAACAAAATCATTTCCTGATCATTTGTTTACAAACTTTTAACAATTTGTTACGAGCACTTTAGGTCAACTTTTTGGAATAAGTTAATTACAGTAGAGCGCAGTTGAACCGTAACTCATCCAAAACCTGTACCTAAAATTTTCTGAATGTCAGAACGTTCATTCAATTATAACGCACTTACGAATACAAATCAAATAATGAAGTACCCCTCCCCTCATACCCTTCATATTATTAATCGAGCGGCATTTGAAACTACTAACTATATTTAAACTATAACAGTTCGTAGACCCGGTTTGGACATTGATCCAAAAAAAAATTTTGTCTATCCGCCACATATTTTATTCATTCACCTTATGGGGAAATGACCTCAATTATCCACCCCATTCCGCTAAAAGTTTATTTGAATATGTTAAAATGACATTAATTTTCCATTCATTTTCATGTTTTGAACGAAAAAAATCGACGAATTGTTAATTTAATGGAATGAATGATAGCTAAAATTCTACTTTTCTGTGGTTTATGATTGCGTACAATGATAAAATGAAGAAAAAGTTTACGAAACGTTTCGCTCCAGTAGAATGAAATCAATCACGAATTTATATTGTAAAATTTCTACACGTGTGAAATGTATAGTTGTTTAAGAATACAATACGTTCATTCTTAGTATTTTGTGAGACTTTAACGGACTTAGTATTAGGACTTAGTATTTTATACAACTCTTAGGCGGAATGAGTTTCTCGAACCAGCTTGACCCAGAATTCGAATGACCAGTTGAACTGGGGTACGATAATGGAGTCTTTCGAGTGCGTTGCTATGCTGAGCCGTCGATGTTTGATGAGCATCGAGCGATTAAGTAGTATAAGTCGTGTGGCACGTCACGATTTCTGCATGCGTTGCGACCATTGACTTTATTGTTCGTTCGTCAATGTTAGTGTACACGATCAGCGGGGTTGTACCTAGTGTCGACATAATTTCAATTGGTGTTGATGGTAACCCAGGATTTGGGAAACCCGATTGGCCACGAACATCTTCCAGGCGTGCGTAAAGTACTACTTGCGACACAATCCATGCGTACATTTGAACTTGTATGATGTCGAATGATTGAACTATCTTGTGTATGAGTTTTGCGAGGCACACTTGCACAAAGCTCTAGACGTGGCTGATTGTTTTCAGTGGTGCGACTACTGACTACTTACTCAGTATGATTTTGGAAATATTGTTTCGGTATCGCTGATATGGTATCGCTAAAATGAGTATTTCCTGTGGTGACGAGCTTAGACCTCGGAGAGATCTAACGTTCCTAAATTCCTAAGAAAGTATTGAAAATGCTTAAAATTACCCACCTTGACTAAAAAACTTCAATCTGGAATACTGTCAAGTAAGAGTCGAAGGCAATTCCATGTTTAACCATAAGGATGGTCAAGTTTGTGATCAGTAATGGGATCAGTGCTGTTACGATGATGGTGTTTGAAAATAAAAATGACAAAATGGAGGTCGGGTATCAGATACTGACGGCGTACCAGTATCCAATCGAATAGAAATCCTTTATTTAAGAATTGAAAACACTACCCACGGATTAGGGATGATATCCAGGGTAACGAAATAATTTTTTAGGATTATCCAGAATGAGGTGAGGAATCTGATACGAGTTGAGGGCTGACAAGATAATTTAACTGCTCAAATTGTTATAAATCAACCTTCACCACTGCAATGCTGCTTTTCCATGCAAAATAAATGCAGAGGACGTTGACTTTGTGTTAACCAAGAAACTTGGGATAGTGGAAATAAGCTATGTGAACTGAGAACGTCTACTTTTACACTGCGACATACAAAGAGTGCAGGTAAAACGTAACATTATGCTACAAATATTTTGTTAAATCATTACACCAATGATGACGTAGCTGCTACTAATAATTTGGAAAAATTGTCAAGAATTTAGCTGATTTTAGCCTACCTAACGGAGGCTCAAAGGAGAAAAAGTCGGAGTAATCCGATACAAGTTACTCAGAGGATGAATAGATCTAATGTTGAAACGCAGAATCGTGACGGCTGGGCTAGCCGGGCTGGGGGGTTTTTCTTTCTTCTCTGAAACTTCGCCATTAATGATACATCTAGAAATAGGACGCAGTGTGCGGGTATGCAACCGGCGTCTTTGCTGAATACCCTAATACTTCAAGTGAGTCCATGAATGCGCTTGATACTCTTTTCTGAAAGCATAAACTTTCTAAGACCATCGAGCAGAGGGAAAAAATAATTATTCCAACCTATATAAAAGGAGATAAGATCGTATACACAACACATCAAGAGACTTTAAGACTTAGTACAACATCTTTATCCTTTTGAGTTAAGCAAATTGAAATCACACTCGGTTCTGGTACGTAGTTTTTACTGCTCCTGTATTTATCATTCTATGATCTCTAATGTATTTTAATTGAGTAATGAAACAATGTTTGTAAAGGTGTGCTTGTCTATGTCAACTATTAGAGGATTTGCCACAAAAATAGCAGAAAACACAAAAAATTTAAAATACTGAAAACCAGAAAAATTAAAAACCGTTTAGAAGTGTTTAGAGTACTGAAGGAGATCTTGTGCCTTAACAAATTTCAAATAAGTGTATAAATTTAAGATTGGGTTAAAGTACGGCTTCTGTTCGAGTATAATCTATGAACTACAGCGGTGATCATGATGCCGAAAAGCCCAACGTACTCAACATCGACTCCGTTCGATTGTTTCGCACAAATTTCGAAAGTCCTAAATAATATGTATCTAGATAGATTTTAGTTAAAATAAAACCCCGTTTGATTTTCTTAGTAATTTTATTTGAAACATATAGGTCTTAGCTTTTATTGTGAATTCTTCGAATATGTTGTTTCAATTTGGTATTTTGGAAAAATTTTTTGCCGCACAGTCCACAACCGTGTGGTTTTATACCCGAATGTATCAACATGTGTGCGGTCAAATTGCCCTTAACGCGAAACGCATGATTGCATACCGTGCAAACATGAGGTCGGTCATTTGTGTGTGTGGTCATATGCTCTCTTACATGACCATATTGAACAAACGTTTTAGCACATATTTTGCACGCGAATGGACGTTCGCCGGTATGAGTATATGTATGCATTCGTAGACCAGACATTTGGGCAAAAGCCTTATCACAATATTCACATTTAAAAGGTTTTTCGCCCGTATGCACACGCATATGAACTTCTAAATGGAAATTTGTTAAGAACCGCTTACCGCACGTATTACACTGGAAATTTTTATCCCGATTTCTTAAATTACGACGGTTATTCTCATGGATGTTATCAATATGTCGATACATTGCTTGTTTCGTCGTAAACCGCATTTCACAAACACCGCATTTAAATGCTTTTATATTTTCGAATATTTCGTGTTGGCTTTTCATATGATTTACAAAGATTGCGTAAGATGGTGACGATTCATTGCAAATATCGCAATTTATGAGATAGCTATCAGGTTTGGTAAATCGTTTATGTACTTTCATATGCTCATAAAACACAAAAATCGATTCGAAAGATTTGGTGCACTGGTCACACTTAAAAGGTGTTTGCTCTCGATGGACGCCCAAATGTCTTTTAAAATTACTTGTGTGTGAGAATATTTTTGCACACAGGGGACATTTAGATTTAGATTTATTACGAGGTTTATGCAAATTTTGTTTATGTTGGAATATTACGTCTGGTTCAGGTTCATTGGTATTCTTAAACTCTTGTACGTATTCTTCACTTAAATATTCTTCTTCCACCAGTTTATCTGTTTCTAATTTTATACTGCGGCCCTTAGAATGAGTAATTATAGAAACACAATTATCTTTATTAGATTTATCGTCATCTTCAAGAAATTCAACTGATTCGGTAATATGTGTATCACTTCTAAAGTAATTATTGGATTCTATGCATAATTTACGTATTTCATATGCACTAATAATTTTAAGGGCACAATCCTTGCATATAAATTGAGGAAAATTATCATTCTTGGTTACCTAGAATAAAAATACATTAATTTTAATTGATCGTTTATAAAATATTAAGAAAACGGCTTTACCTTTACATTGCACAAATCATCAATTAAATCGACCAAATCGAACCCATTGAATAATTTAAACAATGATAACGCAAATGAATCATTTTGTAAACAAATTCGGCATACTGTACTATCCATTAATTGAATATAGCGTTTTGTTGGGATAAAATATTATTAAAAATATTTAACAACTAAATTTTGTGTCACATATCTTCTCACAAACGTAAACAAAAACAAACAGAGCCAACAACATAAAAAATTAAAATTACAAATTGGCTCAAATATGTTTTTCATAGGGTCTGGTTTTTAATACATCCCGAGCAAACAGAGTTGCTCTGCGTATTGTACACTGAGCAAAGGTTGTGGGCCAAATGAACCGATGTGCTTAGACTAATATATTGTTTTTTACTTTGCACACTCTTCGTACACTTACATTCATTTCAGAGTAAAATTTGAAGAACCGAGCATGCACTGTGTAACCCCAGTTCACAAATAAAAGTGCAGTGTGCAGAAAAAAATTACTCAGGTTGAATAAAAAAAACATAGTATTTTTTGACAGTGCACTGCACTCTAAAAAATAGACCCATAATATACCGTTACAGAGCAGAGTCGATCAATATATAACACCGGCAGTTGAGTCTGCTTAAAATTTACGAGTTGAATGATAAACGATATGTACTAGAAACCATGTATGTACGTCTTTTGTGATCGAAGAATAGAAGCAAATTATTCAGCACGTTACTATAATACGTTCCAAAAGTTGGCCCAGCCAATAAAAGCATGGTTTGGCATCTTAACCGGTTTTAAATAAACTATCAATTTTTCATCATCTTCCATATTCTCGGGAAATGTTCACTCTAGCAAATTGTTTATGTTGGCGCACTTTATCTTTGTTAGACAAACACTACATTAAATTTTACTTCATTTTCTGACATCTTTATTTAAGAATCATTCATTTTTAATTGACTGTTATCACTTTATTTATAATCAGTTGGTACACCCTAAAAACACAAATGCTTCTCGTTTCACGAAAGACATTTTCTTATTCTTATTTTTTATTTGACCTTATTCTCCGAGGTTATTGCAGTTAATTACTTTCATTAACATTTTAATTTACGTTTCTGTAGTTATTCTATGGTTCAGGCACAAAGTTCTTTTATGATTGGTGCGTTTTTTTGAAAAAGTTGCTCTAGACCGCGATAAATTATATTTTGATTTTTTAAATAATTTACATATTATTAAAATATTTGTGCTTCGGATTAACTCCATCGAATCCTAAAGAGCTTATACTAAGTCAATATCTTGCATTAATATTATCGAATAAAGTTTATTTATGCATGTTCTCAAGAACTCTGAACAACTCTTGATATTATGCAGAGTACAACAGAGTTCATCAAAAATCTTAATAATTGCTGAACTGACGGAACAGGAAAGTTTTTTTAGTACACAATTTTAGGATTGTTCCTTACTTCATTTACAACTGGAAATTTGAAAGAATGAAAATGAAATGACTGAATTGTTTTTTTAATGAGAAAACATGGATATCTTAGGTTTGCTGGTGAAATTATTTAATTTATTTTAATATTGGATAGTATTGTGTTTAATTATAAACCCAAATTTCCCTGTATTCCTATATTTTATTCATAGAAATAGAGTATATAGAATGAATGTAAAGAACTGTCAAGCGTCACAAATTCGGAGGGTAAAAGAGAAAGCATATAAATTAACAGGGCCGTATTTAGAATTTTTTTCGATCGAATGCAGTGAAGTTAGGAAGTTTAAATTAAAAAATTATTTATATTTAATTACATTTTTATTTCTTTAATAAAGTACATTAATTATTTTTATTTAAATATAATATTAATATAATAAAAAATTATAAAATATAAAAAATATAAAATATAAAAAATAATAATTATAAAACCACTACGCTTATTTATTTCACATTCCTTTGAAATGTAATAAAGAAATAAACTTGTTTCTTTTCGTTAATTTATATGACCTTTGGTTACAAAAATAATTCAATCGGATGTCATTATATTTTTCTATGATAGAATGAGCTAACAAATTAACGTGTTCTTGAGAATGACTATATTGATCTTCATCATTGAAAATATTTACACTTATTAGGTTGTGAAGAACGTTATAACTTATTTTTTTTAAACAATTTAGAACTAGATTTTAGTTGCGTTATGTTTTTGTAGTCCGCAATAGCCAATTCCCGTTTTAATACAGCTTCTGAATATTTACAAATTTTTAATACCGACGACGAAGGAGTTAACAGACCACCCTTATTTTTTAAATTGATTAGCGAAGTATAAGAGGTACATTGTTGTATTAATGTGCAACAGTCCTCACAATTCAATTTTCTAAATTAATATCGGACTATAAATCCTCCTATGTATTCAATAACATTAATTGAAAATTCACTTAGTATAATTGGGTATCCAAGAAAATCTTCATCATACATATTCGATTCGTCTACTTTTGAAATTTCTTGGTCAATAGAAATATCATCTGATGAGGCTGGTTGATGGCAATGGTTGATTGCTTTTGCAATTCTCCATATTTTGGTAAACTAAAAACAAATGTTTTCATTATAATTTCTGTAAAAAATTGTATTTACAGTACATATTCCAAAATAAAAATAAATTATGAAAAGCAAAGCACTTAGCACATGAAATAAAATAAGAAAAATGCGGCACTGGTAAAAAACATATGTTTATTAAGAGATGCTACCCACGTCAATAACCAAAATTGTTTTCTTATTTTTATCTGATTTATAAATTAATTTAAGGATAATTTTACCACAAATCACATTCTTTTCAACATAATTTACATTTTATTTTTTAATAAACACTTACCGATGGTACGAAATGCCTTCTTGAAATTTTTTAGGCGTATTTAAACAGTTTTTCACGAGACACTTCATTTTATTAAATGTTTGTAATTTTTATTACTAAAATGATACACTACACACAATCCACTAACTATTTTAATAATATTTTAATTATTTTTTAATTATTTTAATTAATATTTTCACGATTTTTTAAGAGCACAAAATTAAACGCGTAATTTAAAACAAAAACAAAAACTGGTTTGATGGGGTAGCATCTCTGACATATGAGACCGCCATATGCATTTTTTATATAACCATCCTGCTCTGGCTTGTGACACGTGAAACAGCAAATCTTATATGGGAAAAATCAATTCATTCATTCTATAGTATTTAATTCTATGATTTTATTGCGGTCTCGAACACCATATTTCAAAAAAAACGCAGCTACTTTAATTCCAATTGGAATGAGAAAGAATTGAGTAGAATTCTACTTACCCTGTTACCAACTTAACAAAAAATATTGTAGCATAAATGAGCACTCCAACAAAAATAGAAAATGACGCAAAACTGTCATAATAAAAAATAATTCTTTTTGTAATTTCGTTTCTCAAATTGAAAATGGTTATTATTTAATTCTACTCTAGTTAAAACTAAGAAAAATAGATTGCATTACGTTAACTAAGACTAAATCAACATTTATAAGTTCGTGATATTAATAAAAATGTAAAAACGATACAAATTTAAGGCGATTCCAACATGGCAAATAATCTCAATACAAAATCAGAAATTTTTGTAAAATTAAATTATCTTTATAATTCGGCATTAAATAGCGGATTAATTAGTGAATCCGAGTTATATGAAGCATATAAAATATCATTATTAAATACAGTGAATAATAATAGTAGTATTACGACAAATCAACAAACTGAACGCTCAAGACGAATTCAAAATGCTCAAATTCAGAACAATGGAAGCTACAAGACAAGTTTTATATATTGTTTTAGTTTAATCTTAAGCATATTTATAGCAACGCCGTTTGCTAATCATTTTTGGGAATATTTTATGGGGATACGATGCCTCGTCCCAAATAATTATTTAGTGTGGGAGGCGACCCGACCCGTATCCGATTGTCACTTCTGTGATGGTATTACCAAACCATTGATACTAATGAATTTAACGCAAGAGGAATTTATGCCGTACGCATACTCATCGCAGCCTATTATCATTAAGAATGCCGTTACACATTGGCCCGCAATGACGCTGCTAAATTTTTCGTATTTGAAAGATTTGTATATCAAGTTGCCAAGTGCCATGGATAGTGTGCATGAGGAGTGTCAATTCTTGAATTTTAAATCGAATTTTATGACACTGCGCGATGTGTTTGAAATGTCTAATGATCGAATTGAATTCAAAAAAGGTGAACGGCCTTGGTACGTCGGATGGAGTAACTGTCATGGAGAAGTGTTAAATGAGTTGCGGAAGTTGTATCCAAGGCCGCATTTTTTGCCTAATGATGCTGAAATGCCAAATACAGATTTTGTGTTTTTAGGATACGAACAGGGGGCTATTATGCATGTATGTTAAACCTGTTTTAATAATATCCCAAATTATTCAAATAAACTTTGTTTTCCAGTTAGATTATATTCCTAGGCTGATGTGGCAAGCACAACTGCAAGGCAATAAAACTTGGGTTGTGGCACCAACACCAGAATGTGATAAAAAATGTAACTCATTTTCATTTTATGTTGAACCAGGAGATGCAGGTAAATCACCTACAACAAACTAATCGATAAATTTAATAACTTTATTACTCATTTATTTATATATCTAGTTCTTGTCGACACTCGTGTCTGGTACCATGGTACGTACATAGCAAAAGGGGAATTTTCATTAACAATACAATCGGAATATGGGTAATGGAACAGTATATAGGAATGGGGGATTAATTTCCTTTAACGAAATCAACTGGGATTAATTTATATATATTCTAAGCATAACTTTATTATGAGTTACTCATCTATTCATATAAAATTTTTTATATTATTTTTTCAAATTGAGATTGAGATAATTTTGATGATATTACTATAATGAAGATTAATTTAATTTAAAGTAATAAAATTTTCATAAAATGAAAATTTATAAATACCAAGAAGAAAGTAAATTATTGCGATGGTAAATTGTCAATTACAAATCATAAAATTTATTCTCGTTTTTATCAGTCAGGAGCGTCACGAGGATTTGCTCGTCGCTACCAAAATGCTTTGCGCTTTAAATATATAATCGGAGTTACCAAAATAACGCGGCCTAGTTAAGCGTTTAAAATATATTAGTTTTTAGGAATACAATAATGTACATCACAGATACGTCATACATAATATCGTTAATTGTTTTATTCAGGTGCCATTTAGAATTAGAATTTTTTTAAGGGAAGATCAAAATCAAATGAATGTAGGTAGTTAAATTGTGCCTTAACGGTTTTGGTTTTTTAAGGTTTTTGTTAGTTATTTATTGCATACTGCTAAAAGTGAGATGTGATGATGTGCAGATCGGAACGAGAAAACATTGTAAAGTCGACGTCTACATTGCTTCTAATTTTTCAATTTTAAATATATTTCTATTCGAAAAACAAAACTAAGATGCAAGCCAAATGTTAATGTGTTCACTTTTAAAATAAATTATAAAAAATTTGAGGCTTGATTTTGGTCTAACATTTTCTACTTTTAACTCTGATTAATGACAATTTATAAGTAGAAAATATTCCTTAAAGTGGATACTGAAAATAAAAAACTTAGAATTTTAAGGGAAATTGGGATCCATAAATACAAAAGCAAAGAGTTCTACCTAGTCAAGATATTATGACGGATATAAAAAGTTTTAAAGGATAAACGCGAGTCTACCTCAAAAAGGTTAAATTAAATAATTTTGGAAGATGATGTGTTGCACAATTTTATAAGTAAATTAAATGTAGTCTTCCTGATTTTTTTTAAATAAACAAAACGCTCAAAATTATATTAAGTAATCAAATTTGTATCGTGCTCATTTTCATTATTCATATCTCAATTTATTTAATAAACAATAGAATCTCTTCTAATTTTTCTTTTAAATATGAATTAATATTATATTCATTATGTGTCGCCATATGCATGCCGTGATCACTCGACTCGTACATACACCAGAGGTCTAGTCCACACACAACAAACACAATAACGTCTCGAGTGGTATCGGGGGGCATTCATTATAAAAGTTATTATTAAATAATGTAACCAAAATACAAATAAATATATATATTTTTTATTCTTATCTTTATACATACATAATATACACCTAAATAACAAGAAAATCTTAATTATTTTATTGTTTTAAACTAGTCATATAAGATTTTTTGTTTTCTTGTTCAATGCATTTTATTTTAGATACTTTTGACCAAACATCATGTATTTTGTACAATAAAATCCATAAACAAATTACCAATTAATAAATTAAAACACAAAATAATCACATATGTTTTTGTTGATTTAACCGCTGCTTGATGTATCTTCTTTAGCTGAATCAAGAATACATTGGAACAGTTGACATGATTTGACCCGCTCCGTTTCCAATTTTTCTAAATAGCTTCCCTGGAAAATAGGAATATTTATAACAAATTGTAATATTAGTTTGCAATCTACTAGCGCTTTCTGCGTAATATCCTTTCAGTTCAAATTTCGTGAAACAGCGCTATGGCGCTCACTAGATTTCAATTCTAAATTTGTGATCCAAAACAAAATTTGGATGATGGTAAAAAAACAAAGGCCCCAAGTGGAAAGCTAAAAAATATCTGTAAACCATCAAAATCATCATAAAATATACTCGTAGAAGCCGTGGTTGCTGTGTGATTCCGGCAGTGTAGGTTTTAAGACAAAAACCTATAAGCTCGCTAAGATACTGGAAGAAGTTCAATTCCGGCTTTTTCGCAGCTGCCCTGGAGTATAGATTTAAAACAGATCCAGCGGGATACCTTTTGTATCGAATAAAATAAAGTCAATGGACAAAATGAAGATTAGCAGTATTAAAACAATAATTAACAATAAGGCTCGCAGTTGATGGGGTTTTATATTAGAAACTATTTCTTATGAAACCGAGATGAAGTTTCTGACAAAAAATATCGAAAATTTAAAAGCATTAGTGGACAATCAAATATAACATTCTAATTGGAATTTCAAACTTAGTGAGAGAAAGAGTAGGCTAATTACATATTTGGAATTTATCGGAAACAAAAACATGTTTGTACATCTGTATTTATTAATAGGCTAAATCAACACAATGGCCTCATTCAATGCGCCTAGAGTACCAAGCAGTACTGCTTCATACGTCATCAAATTTACGTTTAGTTTCTTTTATGACGGTTTGACGAAATGTTTAATGCATATTTTAATAATAATATAATAAATTAATTCTTAACAATAGCCCGTAATATAATTTCCAATTGATCCGCAGTTAAGAAGCTTTTTGCTTAACAGCCCATGATCCGTCATACTTTTTGGTTCAGTCATAATTTCTGGTGGTATTTAAATTTTAGGTTGTTTTATCTTTTTGTTGCTTTCGAGAGGGAATATTCAGCATCTTACACAATAAAAAGGACGCGTCTTAGCTTTTTGTTAATCAACTCGGTTTTGACAGTTCCCCAACTTCTAGAGAGCCATTAATATTTGAGCACATTTCCTTTGAGTAGTACTTTTACTTCTAAGAGTACTACTTTACGGCGCTTCCTGTTTCTGTTGTTGAGTTGTTGAATTGCATCTCTCTTCTGTGTCAGATTTTTAATTGGCACTTGATTAATATCTTCATCAACAAGATTTCTTGAATTTCGTCTAGCAAGTTTTGTTATTTGTTAGCCAAGATACATTAGTTTTCTAATATTCCTTGCACTGATTGTTATAATGTCGTTTCCGCATATACATATCGTTGGTGACAAGGAAGATTCAGAATTTTATTTCTATTCGGAGGCCAACATGTTGGTTAATCCCCAGAAAGAAACTCACCATTGCATAGTCGGCCTGCTGCCTGCAAACAGCATTTTCTATCTGATGTCCCTTATGCTTAAGATCCTAAATATTTTTGTTTTTTTAGGGAGTTAGATAAGGACAATAGCCATAACTTTGCCATTACACGATCATTCTTGTATAGGTCAGGTCAACCATACTCGTGACCAAAGCTTATACTCGACTACCGTAACCCATGTCATAATCAATTTTATAGTGGAATAATTCGATATTCCAACAACCTTAATTGGTGGTGGTGCACTTTACTTTAGCTAGCTATGATTCTGGTACTAGTTGTCATTAACTGGCTTCTAGAGACCACATTTGACGTTGATGGTAAGTTTCTGCCAATTCTGGAGTGTTCAGCTTTCTTTTCTTGGTTGATCTTTTCTTCTGGTCTGAGACCCATTTTGTTTCTTTCTTCTTCTTTATCTGCATGAAATGGATTAATATCTTCATCGATATAGGGTTTAGGGGCCCTATGATTTTGTTTGAACTGCTCCGATAGGTTCATCCTTTTCATTCTTTAAAATTGTAAATTCCTCTGTCAACTTAGCTGTAAATTCCCCGATTTTTCTTAATTGTTAAAAATAATTGAAAAATAGTTTCTGTTGGAGTTATTAGTGATCTTATAAATTCAAAACTTCATTTGAATGAAGTTAAGCAATGATTGACCCGCTACAGAACCCTTTGGATCAGTCTCCGAAGAGAGTGTATTTAGCAACATTCTTGCTATTGTACCACTTGAGCTATTATAATTCGAATTTGTTTCACCCATTGCTTGTTATCAAGATGTCACAAGTCTGTTATCAAGATGTCACAAGCCTACAACTGGGACCTGATATTCGACATTTTATAAAGCGATAGATAGTCAATACTCTTGCAGTCAAAATTTTATATTACTCATCTCTTGGTATGATGACCTAAGAACGACGCACACTCCACATTGGAATTCGAATGTTTGTTCGCGCCAGGCCAGACTATAGTCGTACGTACGTCTCAGATGTGGTCGGCGACGGCGTAAAGTAAGACGTGAAAGGGAAATCGCTAAAAAGATGGGAGTGCTTTGGGGAGCGATGCTGATAAGTACGAACCAAAAGGGCCCAAGTCAATGCAAAATTTGATTCAACTTCCAATATATATATTAATTACATAAAAACTAAATAGATAATATTGATAGCTACTTACTTTGTCAAGTAATTTTGGTAATGAAACCACTTCATCCAAATCATCTTGCAGTATATTACTACTTGTCGTCAGCAACGTGGGCAAATTTTGGTAAATTTCAATACAATTTTGTATGTTAGCTACGGGATCATAAATGGGATCGGTAAGATCTACGTCACGGCCATTATTATCTTTACAGCGGAAAAACTCCCGATCCGTCATAAAAAGATGAACGCGATTTCTATTTTCCAGCAAGTAGTTAATATTTTCGTTGTTTTGTTTATCAAGTTTCTTTAAACGATCTGTAATGTAACAAATACATTTCTGATCTTCACATTCTTATTTTATTTAACTTACCATCATACTGTTTTAATTTGTTTTCAACAGTTTTTTCTTCGAATAAATCTTTAAATAAATCTTTAATTTCGTATCCGGACATATTTTTTCGTTCTGGAAATTCGTTACCGCTGTGTGTTTAATTTTTAAATAAATGTCAAAAAATCTTTTACTGAATCTCTCAGTGCTTTTCTTATATTTGCTGTAATGGCTGATAGAAAATATGTTACTGTCGTGATAGTTACTAACCCTCAAAGGGGAATCTTTATCATAGTTGAAATTCTGTTTGTTATGGCATGTTATAGCGTTGATATTGCGATTTACCTAAATATGTAAGTCCGATTTGGCTTGTATTTATTTCTTATTTTCTAAGCTGAATAGAACTCCGCCACGATCGATTATGGTCAAAATCGATATGTTTGGTGCATCGATATGTTAAATAGAACTCAACCATTTCTTAACCGATTCTGGTGAAATTCGTACGGCAGGAGTTCTTTAAAATTTAAATAAAGTTGTAGGGAAACTTTGGAAATTCGCGAGAATTAGCTATACGAAAAGGAGGAGCGATTGATACGTCTTACAGTCTAAATCAACTAGGTAAATTGTTTTTTAACTAGTGCTTTATTTTGCCTTGGTCTACAGAAATTTAAACATTAGTTGCAAACAATTAAATTTGTTTGGCGAATTTGTTGATTTAGACTGCTAAACCTTTACACATAATTTTCGGCGAAGATTTGGTATTTGACAAAGTTGAATGGTCAGGTCAGTAAATCAGTCACTAATGACAGCTAATTCAATTTATATGATGGGACTAAAGGTCAAATGGCTAATTAAATCAGCCGGTTTCTTACAGATTTTGATCAAATCCGATTGAATTGACCACACTCATAATCCTTTTGAATAGCCTAGACGCTAAGAATATGGAATTTCATGTAAACGCTGGATCATTACTCTTACATTTATGTTTCGTCGCGGTGTCATTTAAAATAAACAAACATATTTTTTAATAAACTTTATATATTACCTAATCGTTTTTATTTTCTTTATTTAAATAAAATATAATTACAATTTCTAAAACAACTATAAAATCATAACAATTTTTAACTAATTTTTATTGCCCCATGAATTTCATCCTGAGCAATTTTCATTACGTCCAGTGCCCCATTACTGATTAAACTTTCGGCCAGTGATTTACCCAAATCCTCACATTTTCGGAATAACTCGTAATCAATAGTTTTATTGCGATGCATTCCGCAGAAAAGTTTATCACTATCGTCCACAATTTTAGGTTGTATGTAGTTAACATTAGAATCGTACTCTATCAGTTTAACATCTTGTTTCGAAACTGAATTTAAGAAAGGACACTTGTCTATTGAAGTTGCAGTTTCGTTAGCCACCGATTTTTCAATTTCGCTCGTCATGGCTAACGTAAATGGGCACTTATCAGCTTTATTTTCGGATGTGGTGCGTCTACGACCCGTGACTGGACATACTTCCACCATGTCGACTTTTTGTTGAATGTCAAAGTAGGGACACTGGCCCATAAAATCTTGGCCAACTGGAATATTTAGTGGGCACCCGTCTTCATTACTCATGGTATTACCGTTACTTGCAATTCTGTTCACGTCATTCGTATTTTTTAATTTATCCTGTTGATGTTGCAGCGAGTAAGGACACTTTTTAAACAATTCACCGTGAATATTTATAATTGCTTCGATGTCAAGATTTGAGGCAAGACAATCCCCCGAACCAGATTTATTGGACATACACGATGTTGAGGCTAGTTTCGAGTCATCTATAATTTCAGGACTTTTTCGTTTGCTGTCATTTTCTCCATTTAATTTTATTCTTTTGGCTGGTATATCCTCGTCATCTATTTCATTTTCGTCTACTTGAATACAGCATCCGAGTTTCTCGGTAATTTTTATTTTTCCATCTAAACTCCAGACAGCACCAGTAATATCTAATTCGCAATTATTAAAATTATTGTCATTTTTGCGTTTTAAATTTGTACAAACAGCTACCGGGGCAGAACAACCACCGCCCAACGTTTTTAGAAAACTGCGTTCAGCCAAAATTATACATTGCGTATCAATGTCTGATAGATGCGACAGCATATCCAAAATATGATCGTCATTTGATCGACATTCGACCGCTAGAGCACCTTGTCCAACAGCGTATAGTATTTCGGCTGGTTCGAGTACTTGATCAATTCGTTTCTCCCAACCCATACGAACAAGACCAGCTTGTGCTAAAATAATTCCACTAAATTTAGAATTGGGAGCGTCTAATTTTGCCAATCGTGTATTTAAATTTCCACGTATATCGCAAACGACTAAATGGGCATAATCCCGCGACAACTGAGCCGAACGCCTAAGAGACGATGTGCCAATGACGGATCCTTTTGGTAAAGTCGCCAAAGTGTACCCACGATATTTGTCGCTTAAAACTAGGGCATCCCGTGGATCCTCACGTTTTAGTACTGCACCAATTGCCATACCAACCGGCAACGCCGTTGGTAAATCTTTTAATGAATGTACGACAAAATCTACGCCACCGTTGCGAAGCGCATCCTCTAAGTCTTTGGTAAATAATGATTTTTCCCCTATTTTCGGCAGTGATTTATTTAGGACCCGATCCCCAATAGTTGTCATAGTATCTACAAAAAAATAAAATATAATATAAATTAATATTACGTTGGTTAGGTATCAAAAAATTGTACGTGGTAGTTTATGATAATTGATAAGAAATTCATAAATTATGGTTAATTTGTAATTCGTAATTGTAACTGTCTTCGGTTTTTTTGTTTACGTTCCAGTTATCGTATTCCAGAATATTAAAATTTAGTAATATGTTAATTATTTAGTATTACGTAATGGTAATAGATTAATATACATTTTTGAGACAATTAATGTTTATGCCTGTCCAAAAGTTTTAAATTTAAATAAATATTTTATTTCTAAAACGTTCAATCGCCAAATTTAATTAATATAATTGGTCGTTTGCAATAGCAATCGATCTGATCGAAAATAGTGAAGTATAAAGATTCTGTCAATAATTCAAAAAACGTCTCATACTCAATTTATTCATACCATAATTATAAATCAATCGTTCAGAACATTAATTGTGTCATTTATAAATATTTCAACCGCATGCAGACTTTTACAGAAAAGATAAGTGGAAATGATAATGTAACTTGTTTATATCGCAACGTTTAATTAAATTTCTTGTGCAACCGAATATTACCACTATAATTAAAACCTATGCCACAAATATAAATTGTAGCGTAAGAGTGATTAACTAACTTACGTCTATTAGTTTAAGTGATGTATTTCCTGCTGGACGGTATTGTGTAAAACTACGATAGTCTGTCCCCATACCGATAACATAAATACGGAGTCACGATGAAAAAGTAATTAATCGATTCGTTTTAATAATGATTGCTATTATTTTGTTAATTGACCTTCGAATTATTTAAAACACAATAATATTCATGAAAGTAATTCCTGAACGTAATCAATTATTACTTATATATTAATTTTATCGGTTTAATCATAATTAACATAAAAACGTATTTAGTATATTGGAATACATTCGTCACCTATCAAATATATTTTGGGATAAAACTTTGATTTTCTATCGAGTTTCGCGATATACTTTGCGTATGAATGCTCTACAATTTTTGGGCAACAAATTCGTTATCAAACGATAACGTATCAAAAATAGATAAAGTTGAAGGCATATTTTGATAAATTTTGATTTGAGCAATTTAATGTAATGCATATTCGAAATCAAATAATTTATGTAAGATAGATTGCGAAAATCGATAAACAAGTGGTTGCGCCACCAAGATATCAAATTTGAAGATGGAAAAAACCGATCTCACTTAATTTTTAAATTGAATAAAACATGTATAAATTTTTCCAATCAATCTTCTATGTATAGCTATTTGCACTCAGAGAGATTGGATTCTATTCCTTTTAAATTAACAAAGTTTCAACAGAATGACCCAAATGCATCGAAGAGCTTTTGTTATTTTCGCTTATGGTTTAAACTAAAATAAAATTGCAAATTGATATGGTGTTAACAGCGTAACTAAAATTTGAATTTTCGCCTATGTTAAGTTCGTTACTTGTGACTATGTCGAGGCAGAAGCGCTTTATTATTCTCCTAAAACATTTCTTTACAAATAATTGTAGTATTCGTGTTCTTTGCCGCGTGTATTTCTATGTTGCCTATAGCCATATCGCTATATTTTTACAAAATCATAAATCATTCGCAACTTTGTGCTTGGTAGAAGGACACATTCCAGATCTTACAAAGCATGTTGACTGTGTTTCTATTTGCGTCTAATTATCGCTAGGTAATGGTTCCTATACTTAAACAAATGTCAACAGTAAAAACGTTCCTAAAAACTGTTCAAATTCGAAATCAATCAAAGAGGTACACGTTTGAGTACACGACTTTCAGTACGTAATACAGCATTCTTACAAATGTTCCATCTATGAGTCAAATATTCTAATAATTGCTTTTTAAAATTCTATAAAGCATGCACCAGTGCAATGGTACGTGATTATCTATTTTACTTTTTTATTTTAATAAACAACCTTAATTAGGCATGATAAAAAGAAAGTTTAGTTTACTTCGTAAATAATTAAACTTTATGACCAATAGATTGTTTATTTTATTATTTAAATTTGAAAACTAAAATTATAATTATTAATAAAGTCTATTATCTGAAATGATAAAATTTGCAACTGTTTTGAATATTTTGTACCAATTGTGTACGGAAGCTAATTCTGAAACTATATTCCGGGGAATGTAAAACTTGAAAATTTGAGTTCCTTTGGAACGAAAATTATCTAAAATCATCTTACCCTCAACAATCATGCAGCAAATATTTTGCGTGAGCCAAAGGGTTAAATAGTTTATAATCTTAAGATTAAGTGTTCATTCGATGATGTGGTTTATGATTAACTGATCAGTTAATTACAGTTTACGAATCAGGACAGAACGGTGCGGAGAAAAACAGACATTTATAATGGTTTATCGATGTAATCTTCTTGAATGTTCTCACAGAGTGTTCTCTTTTTAAAATTGTGGATAGCTAGTAGTCACTGGACTGCACGATGGCTGCTCAATTTCTTTAACAATGCATCTCATGATAACAATTCATTGTAAATTTCGGAGTAATAGTAACCGCTTCCGTAGTCACTTTACTTTGAAAATCAGACAATAGAATTCCTTCCAAGTTCCAAAAAAGTTTTGCCATTAGCTTTCCAATGATGAAAACTCTGTTAGTAAAAATGTGATAATCCCTCGCATTGGAATCAAGACATTGTTTTGTGTAACGATGTGAGCGTTATTGTTACTCATCTTGCCCTGATTTTTAAAACAACGAAGTGGTCATGTATAATAATAGTGAAGGAAGTTATTTCAGATATGCAGGTTTCTAGATTTTGCGACCATTTTTCCTTATGGCATACCCCAATGCATTTGAATAACTAGTGCCACTTACAAATCATGTTTCTATAATATAATTACCACCATAATAGCTTCTGATATTTTTTGTTGTTTAATAAGGAATTTAAGAACTGCCCGTAATGCTAAATTCGACATTTTATTTTATTTTACGTAGTAAAAGTAAGTATAGTAATCGCAGAAATAAAAAAATAATAGACTTTAAAAAGTGTCTGTGTTCGTATGTTGTGCCGTGCAGACTAAATGTCTGTAACTCTCTCCAGTCCAGACGGATTGACTAATCGGGGTAAATTTTCATACTTAAGCTTTCTCATAAATTAGGAGAACCCAATGATTTTTGGCTGAAATCGGTTCACTGGAAGTGGTAGCCTCCATAGGAGCTTCTTCGTTTTGTGCAAATATTTTGAAAATCATTTACGAGAAAAACGATTATGAACTAAAAGATTCTAAATTAAATTTGCAACAGTACCGATCCTGATCAGTTCTCAACAGTTTTTCACGAAAAATTCGGCGTCTTTACAGCCCAGATGGATTGATTAATCGAGATGAACCTTCATATTGATGCTTTTCCGTAAATTTAGAGATCCATGCGAAATGTGGTGGACATCTGTGTACTGGAAGTGGCAACTTCCGTAGAAGCGTTTTCAGTTTTTGCAATGAAGATTAAATTTTGAACAAGGGTTGACCTTGTTGGTTTCCTGAAATGTTATTTTTTGAAATAAAACTCATTAAAATCAATTTAATAATCAAAAATTGTATTTGTGACGTACGTTCGGTTTATGACATTTAATGTTTGAAAATAGTTTCTTTTAAATGTTGTCCGCGACTGACTCTTAGATGATCCATTCTAAGAGTCCAATTTTCAAGCACTCTTTCGAGCATTTCGGCCGATATTCCATTAATTACGCGTGTTATGTTCGATTCTAATGCAGGAATCGATTGTGGTTTATCGATATAAACAAGTGATTTCAGATACCCCATAAAAAGTAATCTAACAGCGTTTCTTGATATGATCACTCTCATCTTCTCATTAAAATTTTCTTTCAATAAATCGATGGTTTGGCCTGCTGTGTGGCACGTTGCACCATCCTGTTGAAACCACAAGTCGGTTACACCAATACCTTGAATTTTTGAATTTGGAAAATACGCCACAATGTGCCATACGAGAGACCAAGAGCTTGAGAACGGCGACGAATTGATTGATTGCGGTCTTCACGTACACTTTGAGCTACAGCAGCAATATTCACAAAAGATCGACTTGTTCGCACTCTAGTCGGTTGATGAATATCCAATAATGAAAAAGTGGTTCGAAATTTCTTGAATTTTTCGCGAATAGCGCGTTCAGTTGGACGATTATGAACACCATAAAATGCTCGAAGAGCACGAAAACAATTTTTCACTGAACACTGATTTTTGAAATAAATTACCACAATAGAAAGTACCTCCTATTGGATCACTCTTTACAAGACAAGACATTTTTTTGATTATACAAGAGTTTTTATCAAAAATCCGGTCCCTTTAATTTTCGATTTAGAAATTATGTGTGGTGTAATCGAGATTTATGTATACAGTGCTCGTAAAAGAAAGTCGTGTGTTGGTCAGAACAATCAAACTCCTCCATTTTTTTATAATTAGTCTGACTAGTATTTTTTTGTTACATGGACTACTGACGAGTGACTAAATATAACGATAAAATCAAATTACCAGTCACGCTAATACAATAATTCGCTCTCTTATAACTGATTTGACTTACGATTATCTCTATAATTAAATATACGGTGAGCTGTTCTTAACTATTTATACGATTAATGTACAATCAAATGTTCAATCGGATTAATTTGAAAAATATCAATAAAAATCGACACATTGTCCAAGTGACCGTCTAGCAGAATTTAACGGATCTGGAGGAGAAAACCAGTGCCAAGAAATGAATAGCCAAGAGAACACTTTGGTCGCTAACATGGAACTCCGGATACCTAGCGTCTTTTGGATTCAAGTAGCCGTATCACAATAAAAGGTTATACTGTGTCCATACTTCCTCATTAAACTTCTTGCAGGGCTAGTATTGACAATAAAAACCAAGAGGGCGGTGCTCTAAACGCACCAATCCGAAGACCAAGGATTCCCAAACGCCTTAAGTTCTACCCCGGAAAGCAATTACGGCATGTATGGATGGAAGATAACATAGACAATGACAGCTCTGACTTATCTAGAATCAACTTGGATTACATCCAGTATACAGCGTCAACGGGCCAATATACGAAGACAATATAACCACATGTATTACAACCTCAATCAGACACGATGGAACAGTTCTAAAAACCAAAATAAAAATTAGACTAATAATCATATAATCCCTTGAGAATGGCCGAAGGACCAAGGATTACAAAAGATTCATGACCTGGTTAATCAGGTTAGCAAACATCGACTCAAGCTTTCCCGAAGTAGCAAGTCTGAGCGACTAAAATGCAAGCATTCCTAGACCACATCATGGATGCGGTAGTGAACCTCCCTACGGACGGTGTAGCCAAAATTTCTCGAGCTTCATAATGGAGAAGGTAGTAGTGGTTGCGAGGCGATTCCGGCGTTAAAGTCAAGGGACAATGTAAATTTAAAAAATGTTTTATGCGTTCCCAAATTTCCTTCGTATACTTGGCACACTGCAAGAACACGACGATTGAGAAAATAAGCCATCACCTGTTGGTCCAAAAATAAGAGATTAAAAAAAGAGGTACGGAGTGAGGAGTGGAACTCTATGCCTCACTGAAAATAGCGCAGAGCCTTGACCAGCTCCGACCATAAGTAAATTGGGCTTTCGAGCAAGCCTCCGCCAAAACATACAGAACAGAGGATCGAACTAAGTAATCCATCGAAGGCAGCGACTATTTCTGCCGCCTCGTTACATTGAAGAATTCTAACATGGTACTTATAAAGGGTGTTTTTTTAAGAGGTTGCCGATTTTTTTTTTGAATAAAACACATATAAAATTATGAAATGACCAAAATTTTTTTTTATTTGGTAGATAATTTTTTGGCATTTAACATTTAAACACAATTTCTGGCATATGGCTACCACGACTATTTTTCACAAATGTCATTCTGGAGGTCCAATTTTCCAGCACTTTTTCAAGCATTTGAGGGCGTATGTCAGCAATGACACGTTGAATATTGGTTTCCAAAGCGTCAATCGATTGAGGTTTATCCACATAAACCAATGACTTCACGTATCCCCACAAAAAGTAATCGAGTGGCGTCAAATCGCACGAACGCGGAGGCCAATTCACCGGACCATTTCTCGAAATAATGTTGTCGTTGAAAGTTTCTTTCAATAAGTCGATTGTTTCACGTGCTGTATGGCAAGTGGCACCATCTTGTTGAAACCACATTTCATTCATATCCATATCTTCAAGATTTGACAACAAAAACTCATTTAACATGGTTCT
This sequence comes from Nephrotoma guestfalica, assembly GCA_963691935.1. NCBI lineage: Eukaryota > Metazoa > Arthropoda > Insecta > Diptera > Tipulidae > Nephrotoma > Nephrotoma guestfalica. The sequence goes on along the minus strand of OY829914.1, from coordinate 294,751,975 downwards.
GTATCGATTTCCATTCACGGTAACGCGTCGTCCTTCCTCATTTTTAAAGAAATATGGACCGATGATCCCACCAGCCCATAGACCGCACCAAACAGTACATTTATCAGGATGCATTGGTAATTCTTGAACGGCGTGTGGATTATCTTTGCTCGAAATGCGACAATTTTGTTTGTTGACGTATCCATTTAACCAAAAATGCGCCTCATCACTGAAGAGAATTTTACGGTAAAAAAATGGATCTTCGTTCAATTGATTTAACGACCAATCACTGAATTCACGGCGCAAACGATGGTCGTGTGGCTTTAATTCTTGCACCAATTGAATTTTGTATGGCACCAAACCCAAATCTTTACGTAAAATTTTCCATAAAGTCGATGGACAAAGTCCAATTTGCTGAGCACGACGACGAATCGATAAATTGTCGTTTTCTTCGACACTGGCCTCAACGACAGCAATATTTTCTTCTGTACGAACTCTTCTCATTCTTGTCGGTGGCTTGGCATCCAAAAGAGTGAATGTAGACCGAAATTTGGTAATTACGTTCTTTATGGTGGTCTCTGACGGACGATTAGGTGCACCATAAAATTCACGAAGTGCTCTATAAACATTTTTAATTGAACACTGATTTTGAAAATAAATTTCCACGATTTGAAAACGTTGTTCTGGAGTTAACCTATTCATAATGATTTGCCAAACAATACTGAGTAGAAATGCCACTTTGAGCTGTCAAAACAACTGTCATAAAATAAAACGACATCTATCGGAAAAACAAACCTCCTAAAAAAACACCCGTTATAAGGGTATTGGACAAAAATGGAAATATTGTTGGAATTAAAAACAAGATAGGTAAATAAATCTATAACAGAGAAGACGGGAGGGCAAGGAAATCAAAAATAAATAAAATAAAAATTTAAAATAACGAATAGCGATTCTACTACAAGAAAATTCCACGGACAATTTACAATGGAATTAAACTCGATATGGACAATTTACCGTATAGAAATAATTTTTCCGAACGGCCAACTCGCTGTAGAAATACTCGTAATTATAGTACAAATACAACAACTTCGCAAAATTATTTTACGGTTTCACAATAATTTGGTACGAAATGGAGGTTTCGCAAAATAAAAATTCATTTGAAACGCACACAAACAAAACGATGGTACATCTACTACGTAAATGACGGTACCATCGGCAGTAAAATAATGGGAGATTATGAACGGCTATCAACGAATACCAAAAATGGAAACCTAGTGCCAAAAAATGAAACTAAAAACAACAAATTTTGTTTACCACAAAACAACGACAAATAAAAAAATTCTTTAATTTTTGAAATTGATCAGCATCAAAACCAAATTTTGGTTCTTCACTATCTCAACACCCAGGAGCATCTCCGTGGTAAATCTCAAATGATATGGAAGAGAAATAAAAACCAGAAATGTTCCGAACATCGAGTTTTCTATACCCAATCAATATTATATAAAAACATCTATCATTGTCTTGTAAGCTCACACTTTACAAACCACTCATAAGACCTGTGCTGGGTTTCGGAAGCGCGAGCTTGACCTTGAATTATAATGACTGTAGAATATTACATACATTTAAGAGTAAAGGGCATTCGTTCGGCCGAGTTCAATAGAACAACATAAGATAAATGTTGCAGCAACAAACAAGCGATCTACGTTATAGAGAAAGACCCCAACTAAGCTAGCGTGACGACGTCTTACAAGGCCTACGTGTAATCTCGATTCTTTGGAGGTGGGTGTTCTACTGTATTTTACAAATTTTATTATGTTAAATGTTGGTATGGTGAGAATGATGAAATTAGAAAATAAACTGAAAATAATCTTTAATAATGGCTTTCATGGCAGTCTAAATTTAATCTTGATTTTTGGCGGGTCTGTTGTTTAATGTTAACAACGGCTGAATCCTTAATCGTGGAGCATATAATAAAAAGCCGCCTCATTTTAAGTTATGATAATGGACTGAAAGCAACCTTAATCACAAAATCTTGTTATAGAAGCAAACTATTCTCTGGTAGGTGGAACTTCATTATGGCCAAATTAAAGAATTAATCTCATATAATTTCATTCAATGTTTGGCAAGTAAAATAGCAAACAAATCTATGTGGAATGAATTTAAAAAATGATGAAAATCAATATTTAACGATTGATTGTGAGGCATTCACTATATCACATAGAAAAGATCACTGTTTTATGTATTCGGTTTTTAAATTATTGGCACCTTTATTCATGCCTGTTAGTGATTGAGAACGTAGGTTGCTAAAGTGATATATGTTATTTCGATTCAGTTGATCATACATTATTAATTCGATCAATTATTTACTTTCGGTAACTAAACAATTTGGTTACTACCTGTCCTGAAAAGCAATACAATAATTCGAAATTATATAAGCAATAAATTTTGTAAATGAAATCATAAAATATAACGAAAATAACAACTTATTATTGTTTGGAATATACGTAAACCAAAAACATGTTAAAATAGCTTATAACAATCGAGCAGTCACTCACATACAGGTAAAACTTCTTCAATTCACACTTAAAACCTCGACCAAAGTAAATATTAAAGTGATTCAATGAGTTAAGTCCATACATCTTTCTAGGTAGCCCGAACAATTAAATTGTTAATATTATTTGATGAATTGCAAATTCACCACTGCACTTTCTTATCATAATAATTATGCTGTGTACATAAACAAACATGTTATGCGCGGCTAAACAATGTAAATTGTATCGTTGAATTTATTCAATGTCATGTTTGAATAGCAAATTTTTCTGGTGTCATTCAAGATAATGCTATCTATCTTCTACTTGTATATAAGTTGAGGCCACACTTGATCGTGTTTAAATATAAATATTGCTTGATCATGCTTTCATCACAGTCTAATGATTAGTTTAAATTTTAATATGAGCCATCAATTTATTCCAAATGATTTGGAGATTATTTTATTCGATTAAGTTCGCTACTGTGTACTTATCGTACGTAGATTGAATATAAAATTAAAATAATAATAATTCAAAATAGTTAGCTGTAAAGTAAATGAACTTTGATACGAAGACCGGAATAGAATAATTTTTGTAACCTGGATTGACATACAATATAATTTATAAGGTTTCATTAAATTTGCTTAGTATTGGTATTCTCTCAACAATTGAATTTTTTAATAATTTAACCTTCAAAGTTAAAAGTACATAACCAAATATTCAAATAAACGAGAATAAATTTATTATTGTAATTCAATCTATTCCAACATTCATAAATTTTTATATATATATACGTTCTTATAAATAGTAATATTTGAAAATTTAAAAATATTGGATCGAATATCCAGATGAATATGACTATCAGATTCGGAGAAAACTAAAAATTCGTAAAATATTTTGCTTACGTTTACAGAATTTCCGTTCGGTTTTATGTCCAACTCTAATGACGCAAATACCCAAAACGAACAATTAATAAATAATTCAGTTTTACTAAACACAAGTTAAAAAATTAGCGATAACTATTACTAGTGTTCCACTAACTTTCCATTATGTAATATTCGCCACATAATTTAATTAGATAGTGCAAACACATTCATTTCCAATCCGGTTGATTTTTGACATAATATACTAATAGAATGTAATAGCAAAAACATTGACCCAAAACAACTTTTACTATTGAAATATGTACATGACTTAAAAAATAATTTTTGGTTACTATCGTCCATAAGTTTTTGTTGGTTGTTCAATGGGGTACTTGTACTTACACATTATTATAAAAAATAATAATGCCAACTTATTAAAATCTGTGTGAACTAAACAAAAAACTTTCACCAGTTCTTATGGGATTAAGATGTTTAATTGTAAAGCAAGTTATTATTAAATAAGATACATTTTTGTAATAATAATGATGAATAGCCTGAATATTGGATACGTGTTAGTTTCTAATATTACGAAGTAATATCTGTAATGATTCGATCTTCCTTCGATCTTCGTTTTGAAAGCAGCTGAGAATGCAAAACAATATTAAGATTAGAGAGATTAGATCATTAAACATAGAGGCTCACTCGCTTAAAACTGGATTAAAAGAGGATCAGTTTCTTTAAATAAACAAAGTTTATTGTATTGGGAAAATTCTTTAATCATTTCTTTAAACTTATAACCACCGATTCGATATATAGAGAGATAATTGCTGACAAATCAAGGAACAAAGCGTTAAGCACTTGGAATCTATTTCGGAAAAATTTGGTTTCGCCACGGCAGATTCTAAAATTTATAAACATTATGCAAAAAGCAGTGAGTTAAACAGACGTGTCATTTTTTTTCTATATACCCTTCTATATTAGTATGCTGCAGTTATGATTAAAAATGTATTGTTTGTTTTGTCATTCAACTGATACAGTATTCTATTGACACACAAACAATTATCGAGAATCTAGTATATCAAAAAATCCTGAACTTTGTGTAGTAAACATTGATTAAGATCAGTTTTTTGTTTCGTTTTGAAATATGAAAAAGAAGTTTCCCTACGACAGTTACCGTTTTTAGAATAGAGATGTTTCTTTTTGAAATTGTTCAAAATGGATTAATTTTTTTTTATTGTTTGAATGGTTGGGAGTGTACGATCAAGCTTATTAGGCAAAATCTTTCGGAAGGCCGGGCTCCAGCGGCATGCACTGAGTAATAACGAGTAATAAAAGCTAATTAAGAATCTGTTAGGTATAATATAATAATTATAAATGATTCGCATTGTTCTAGAATATGTAGTATCTGAATAAGTCAATATTTAATAAGTTAATCATATATTTATAATTAAGGAAAATAGCTACTTTTGAATCTGTAGCATGATAGAATTGTTAATGAGTAACTAGTAAATTGAATCAACTAAACTAAATATTGAAGCTTCTGCTATTAGCTTACTTGTCGATGACCTTTCAATAAACCCTTACTATTATTGATCGTGTAAATTTCGCAAAAGATAAAATTTTATCTTACTGAAATCTATTTTATATTTTATGAATTCCTTGCTTCAATTTAGTAAAGTCAATTTAGTTGATTGCGGTAGACGACATAAATGTCGAGTTCTTGTAATATTTGAATTGTTTCAATCCATAGTTTAAACAAATACAAAACAAAAATATTTAGGCGCACAGAACTTGGAAACTCATGTTTGTCCTCCAAACTAATCCTGGACAAAAGATAAAGATGGCAAACTCCACATCAGAACAAAAGTTAATTCTAAATAACCATTGAAAACTAATTAGTTGCTTCGGCAAATACGTCAAATTTTGACCGTTGAAGACTTACAGAGACTAACCTAAACATATAGACCAGTTTGGGCAAATCGATCACAATTTCCAGTTTGGAGTATTGATTACACTCTTTATTTTGATTTTAACGAAGATCTATTTTTATAAATAATAAATTACTTTAATTCGTAACATAATAGTGAGCAGTAATTAAAGATTTAGAATACATTATAAATCAAATGTACCGAAAACCTTTGGAGTCGAACACAACTTAAAACAGAGAGTCGCCCTAATTACTTCGGTTAATCTACTAATTCGGGTGAGACATAATTTAGGTAATAAACAATTGATCTTCAGAACATTACTACCCGGTCGTCATGCCAATTTCTTAATGTCAATATCGTTGTCAGCTTTACTTTGTCTATGTCGGTGTTTCACCGGTAGGTAATGAAATGTATTACCCGCCGTTTATAGTAAAAAGGTACACTGTAACATGATAAAATTGGCGAACAGGCCGGCCAAATAAACCAAAATACGCAACCCCAGACTTACAAAAGATCTGGACAGCCTACAACACCGCAACAATGGTGCAGATATTTAAGGCTATCAATTTTTATTTAAAGGATTGCGCTTTGGATGCAGGAGCTCTGACAGTTTCAAGGAGTTAGGACAGTCTAAAAGTCCGCCCTTCACCCAATTAAAAACAAAGTTAAAAACAAAAATTTCACCGATCTTACTCCATAATCTGCAACAAAAACTTTTACCTATTGCAACCATACGGGACTCTGATAACAGCATTACATCAAAACCAATAATTCCAGAAGAAAGTGAAAGTGACAACTTCTCTGATATCATTATTAATAACAACAACACCTCCAACTTTTCGAACAACCTGCAGATTTCTCCTAAACGCAGAAAAATATTTGTCTCTCGACTAGAGATTGGCGTACGACTAATTTCGATATTATCTCACACTTAAACTGTACTTTGCCTATTCATAACGTTTATGATGATCGAAAGTTAATTAGGTAAATGTAAAAAAATTAAAGGGCGTGTCCCTTTATTATCAAACTGTATAAGGGGACTCCGGACTAAGTCCCGTGAAGAATTCTTACAATCTCAAATACTACCATTTGATGTGTTCGCACTTACGAAACCTAATTTAAATACGGATTTCAATAACAATGATTAGTTTACATCTGATTTTAGCGATTTCGGAAAAGATGGGTCTTGGTGATACTAATTCGGATTCGAGTGGCAGATGAGTTTTCGTTGCTGTGCTTGTCAATTTCAACAGCTCATACCATAAATATCGATATGGACTGATGCTTAAATGGGAGCAATCGGAAGACAACATCCACTTTGTTACTATACGTTTGTCAGCCGATCTTTTTGAGGGGAATCGACGTCTGCTATTTTAAGAAATAATAACAGGTTTAAAAATGATTATCTTGGGCAACTGTGCGATTTCAACCAAGCTCAGGTTAATCATTCTGAAGCAAGAACATCAAAATTGGCGGTATTAAATCATTCCAATTATGCACAAACTTAAAACTTTAAAACTATCTGGTTGAAACGTTTATCTGAAGTGCAAGAAAAGTTGTAGCACCTACCGCCGATTTACTAAATACTAAAAATATGGATGAATTAGCCAACCGTGTATTAAACCCAAAACTCGACAGCTAAATGAAATCAAGCGTCGTTGAGGTCGCTGTTGCGATAATCAACACCAAATTCCACCAAAGAATTTTAATTTTGGTTTTAACCAGAACAGCCGCACACGCATTTTATGATCATTAACACTCATACCAACTATCTAATTAGCTCTAATTTGTCCCATCACCCCTCCGCAAGGGGCATATTTACTGGAACAGTTCAGAAAGTTAACTCTAGAAATCTACATATATAAGGAAACTAAACACAAAGCTATCTGCATCATATTAGGGTCGAGGTACTCAGCCCCAATCCCGTAATCCGTGATCAACCGTACTCTAAACGATCATAACATTCCAGACCGGTACCCTATTCAATAATACACATACCAGTTGGAAGAATGCGCTATAATCTCAACTATTGAACCTGTTCGCGTATCTCGTGAAATACCAATCGTGAAATCGGATATTCCAAAATCTGCCATTTCAACTACTATTAGAATTTTATTATTAGAATTTCAGAGATTCATACATTCAGCATTGAACAAATTGAATTTTACTTTCCATATTTTGACGATTATTGGTCGTCACTGGCACTCACCGATCACTTTAAAATTCGATTAGACAATCCGTGCAGCTATCAACGTCAAAAAAGCTAATTCGCATAATCCTAAGCTCAATGTTTATATCAAGGAATTACTGCAACAATAATTACTCACAAGCAAAATATTATCACATTTGATTGAAGATCGTAAATTCCAATTTTTCAAGGACTACGAACTGTTGATTTACCCATTCAGCAAAAGACAGATATGACGAATTACCTCGATAAATGCGACACGTAGGTTTATCCGGACAATAAACATACCCAACACACTATTAAGAGTCGTCGTGCTGTCGGAATTAATAAATTATTAAGACAACGCATGTTCAACAAAAAAATATGAAATTATGAGTCTTATAATTTTTTTAATCTAATACGTTTTTTGGTTACTTATTTAATATGGCGGCAAAAAAGTAAATAAGTTTGAAATAAGTGTCCCAGCACAATTTAACTAATTATTATTTATCGAATGCCCATAATTATTAGCGATAATTAACAAATTTCTACAAATAATAATACAATGAAATAAGATGGGCAGGCATACTACCATCAGCGGTGCGTGGACTACGCACGATATATCGCGAAGTTATCAACAGCACTTCCGCAGAACTTGTTTTCACACAAATATACAAAAGACAGACTTCGCGTTCTGCTTGGAAGCTAATGTTTTTCTTGCATTTTCCCATTTGCTCGCACTTCTTTTGTCGGTGATATTTGGCTTTGCTAGCATGGACATATTTTGCAAGCATGGTTCTAGTGTAACGAGAGAAAATTTATTGCGCAATTCATTTTCGATGAATTGACGACATTGACGTCAAACCAAATGTAACAAGTTCTCGGTGTAATTTTTTTGTAAAAAGTAGTTTGCACCGGAATAGTTGTGTCTGATTGAATACCGAGCCAGTGTTATCTTATAGTCCATGTTGGTATATTTTCAGAAAACACGTAATTTGGAATCACAAATCAATTATAAAAGACCTATTCAAGGGCATCCCCTATTTTATCCAATTGTGAAATTTTATAAAAAGTAATTTATTATTAAATTTGTAGGTAACAATTGGTTGATTAGTCATATAATTCACCAGCATAACACGTAATGTTATGGTTTTCTGGCCCAGTAATATATAATAAACTGCCAGAATCACTAAAGAATTCAATGAATTCTCATCATTTTAGGAAAAATTGTAAAGCATACTAAGAAACACTTATAAATTGTTATATTAATTAATTAATTCAGAGTAAATGTACGCGAATGGGCGAAGAATTGTGATCAATGTGTGTTATCATTCAGAATTGAATTTCCTGTCACGCGGGACGTGTCTTCGTACTAAATTTCACGGGCCAACTTGGAAGTCAGCGTATCGGAAACTCTGGACAGCCAACCTCTACTTAATTTTATGGAAAAACAGTGGAACATAATAAAATCGGCGATAACAACTGCTTCAACGACAAATCTAGGTAAAAATACATCTAAACTTAGTAACACATTGTTGGATGAGAATTGTCTAGCTTCAATTCTAGAAAAGGATCACGAATGAAAACGAAACCCCTCTCGACCAACAAGGTAATAACACGACTACATGGTCACGAGAAAACACTCCAATCGGCTGTGTAGAAGGACGAAACTGTATAGCACAAATAACACGTGCTTAATATCGAAACTGCCGAAATTAGAAATAACACCATCGTGCGATGCGTCATAAAATATAAGACACCTGGTAACGATGGCATCTGCAACGAAATGCCCAAGTACGACGACGATTACATCTTCCATCGCATATATGAGCTGGTTTCAATGTTTTGGTTCGCAGAGAAAATATCAGACGCTTAATGACCATACTATTTGTTCCTGGGACAATCCTGTTAGTGTATTCTCAATTAACTGAGCGACTCTCATCTCTTTCATATTTGTAATTCTATTTCTTGGAATGGTAATTTTATTCTTAATGCTTTTTCGGCCACAACACTAAAGTTTTTTTTTAATTCCGCCTTTGATAGATGAGTTCCACGTAGAAGTTTTTTGTAAAAGGGTTTTGAAACCCTTGGCCTACTGAGTTTAAATATGCTGTTGTTTCGAATGTAAATATCGACAGTAGTGTCGAGCTGATTCAGTTAATTCTATAATTAAATTTCCCTTTTCGACTATTTCTTTCTTGATGCGTTCTATTTGTACGTTTTAATCGGTCTGCTACTCGTATTAATAGTAGATGTATAAAATTCTAAAAACGAGCTTATCCTTTCGCTTCAAAATGTTTATAACATATATTTAATTACCTACACAACAGTAGTGTAACCTTAGCAAATGGTTACTATCCCTAAGATTATAAATCGTTCTGATGTTTCTCATTTTCGCCTCTTAAGTTTCATTTCAAAAGTTTTTAAAGTTGAAGTTGAAAATCAAATTCCATTGAACAATAATAATTTGACAACATTTAATCTGAGTTTATGACTCTTCACAGCACTTTTGGTTTATTAAATGTCTGTGACGACATTCAATGTAGGATAATTGATTGGGAATTAATGATTATATCGACCTCGAAATTCTAACCAACTCAAGGGCACCGTAAAACCGGCAGTTCAATAGTTGCTTCTTTATATAGACAGAATATTTATGCAGTTCGTTTCATGAATTGGTATTATTACTCGTATTAAAGTAATATTGAAAATAAAAGTGGTTTGACTTTCTCTTGGTAAATAACAAGATTTCAAAACAGTTTGCATAATGGCGCGCCGTCTTGATGAATAAGAGACGACATTGCAGCGATTAAGCATTTATTAAACATTTGTGGGACCTTTGAGTTGAAGAATGCGATTTATTTGTTTAGATAATGGACATAAATTCTACACTTTATTCACGAACCCGGATCAACAACCAAAATCCGGTTTTATGGATAATTATTAATCAAAAATCAACAAGTTTCTGTCCCTAATCCCACACAACTATAAGAGAACATATGCAACTCAGACCACTATATTTAGTTAAAACTTAAGATATATATTATGAGTATATTTACTTACGAATCTCAAATACTTTATCAGGATATGTTTTTTGAAGACAGGAAATAACATACTTTGTTTGTATTAACGCAAGCTGGAAGAAGAAAATATCTGATTAAAATTCCACATAAATTTTCTCACATGAAACTTTATAGTGACGTAACTTGGAACCATTAATTCACTAATAAATTTACATAGCTTTTATTTATTTATTAGATAATCATTTTTTGATAAATAAAATTTACCTCACTTTTACGCGAACCAACGCGTATTATTGCATTCTCATTAGAACTCATGATTTAATGTTAAACTCAATTTTTAACAAAATGTTATCCAATATTTCGTGATCAAATAATGTAATTTTTTATATGTACGATATTTTGAACTTTCAAGACAGTAACCAGTTCAATCGACAGAGAGACGATTTGACGTGACAGAAAAAATAGAAAGTAAAATTTTTGTAATAAAACTTTCGTGTATTTGTAGGAACTTTTATGTTTAGTATTAATTTGCACTGATAATCTTAACACTTTACTGATTCATATTAAATTAAATTTATAAATAGCTATTCATATTTAATTTCAAATATTCATGTATATAAAAATATTCACTATTACATCTTTCTCAACAAACTCACATCACAACTATTCTAATGTTCACACTTCAATCGTTATCCACGTTGTGGCTCGGGTATTTTATTTCGACTTGTATTTATAATATATTTAGTCAGGTGTTGAAAACTAAATATGTTGTTCTATAATCCCGTTTGACACGGTTTCTTGAAATTGGTTTCTTTTTGCAATGAAATCAAATTTTACACGAAATCCAATACCAATACAATAAAGGCCAATTTATATAGTGTGTTTACGGTAACACACCGATTGTGCTGTCATGTGACAGTTAATATTGTAAAAACAACGATTTTAAACCTGTGATAGCTTGACATTGGGCAGTTTGATGTGCATATCGCAGTGCTTTACTGTCAAAATGATATTAATTATTAAATATCTTGTTTCCATGCAGAGTTGATAGTGGCTTGAGTTGGAGTTTGCGATCATGGACACAGACTAGAGTTTAGTTCAGTTACTTGAAAGCAACTGAAATTGAAAATGAAAATGGCGGCAATGAAGAAATTTAATTTTTTTTTAAACTAAAGAAAATCCCAAATTTTTGGAATAACTATATGTATATTTAAATAATAATTTATAAGGCGGCTCTCAAAATTTCAACTCAACTTAACTCGACTACATGGAAACGATTAATGTCATTTTGGAAATGACGGAAAGCTAATTTCAACTCAATCTAACTCCAACCTGGTTCATGGAAACATGGTAAAATATAACGAGGAAACATAAAAAAATTCTGAGTTTGTGTGACAATATTTGAAGGAAATACTTGGTGGCATACAAAATATTCAAAAATAATCAAAATATTTTGTTTAATTAAAAACTCTTCCTTATTTTTAAGCCTATTTATTTATAATATTAAATTATAATATATATGATATGTCAACGTTTCGGATATGATTTTTACTGAAATTTATATATGTTCCGGTTAAAGTACGAAATCGGTAAATGTCCGAAATTCTAATCTTTTGAATTCGTTTATACAATTAAAAACCGGTTGGCTAGAGGTCCGATAGTTACGAAGTGTTTGTTGGTCTTCCCCCTACTTCTCAGTAGTTTCATTTATTCCTCATCAGAGGGATAACCGTCATGAGACATAACTAGCTCAAGCGAGCCCTTGAAAGTTAATAAAGCCATTCCCTACTATTCCAAATTGCATAAAAATATTCCGTGAGATGAAGGGTGAACCTTTTCGAGGATTTAGGACTCTCATTTCATAGATCTCAAAGCAATAAAACAAACCGTTTTTTAGATTTAAAAAAAAGCTCAATAACCACCACTTAAAAAATTTCGTATTAAAAAAAGAAAAATTCTTGTTTATATCGACTAAATCATTTATATCTTCTGCATGTACTAGAACTGGGCCATAATCTATAATTGAGAAACATTTCACCCAATATGCAATGCCGACGGAATTCTGTTTATATGCGCGTGCAAAAACCACACTCTCCCTTTGGAAAGAACTCATAGAAGAGTAACTCATTTTATACAACTAATAGAAGAGATTTTCACAGTATTTTACACATGAAACTAATAATAATTTCCTTTCCGAAACGAATGTCAATAAAGATTTTGTTGTGATTTGTTTTTGTAAAATTATTATTTTTTATTCAGTTAAATATACATATAAAAATGTATTTAAATTTTATACAGTTTTCATTTCTCGGTTCATCCCAGCACGCACCACCCAATTTTTGAATCATCAGCAGCATGAGCATCTTAAAAATTAAAACAAGAAAATGATATCAAAAATTTACGTCATCGTAAATATATCTATATAAAATGTAAAATACAGTGTTTAAAACCTTTCTAGCCAAATTTTCATGATTGTAAATCATTTGATGTTATTATTTTACACTAATCGGGCATTTACATATAGAAAATTGTTATATTCTTCAATTTCTTGCAGGGAAATAAGTATCCACTATAAAAAATATTATGTATGCGAGATAGAAATAAGTTATATAGTAATGCCATAATTTTTTTATAGCATTAATATTAATTTATTATTAATTAATTCAAATGCGAAATTTACATTTTTATATATGGCTTCTGTTTTTAATATGAATCCTTAAATATAAAATAATTGTGTTTGTTAATTTTAAAATTGTTACCATTAAAATACTCGGATCGAATATATTTTATGGTAACATTTTCATTTTTATGGTGGGTTTAGCTCAACAACTTTTCTGCAAAATGTTGCATGCATATATTTCTGTTCTTGTCTCTCATATGCAAAAAGTTAATGTTATATCTTTCATTTTGTAGAAGGAAATTGTTGGTCGTATGTAAATGGAGTATACAACTTAAAGAAATTTTCTTTAATATATAAACACTACAATACAATTTTATACAATTCATTTTATTCATTCATGAACAAAAATTGTCTGCACCAATCGAGATTTGCGTGTAGAGGCAAGTGCTGCTTGAATTTTGTTTGAAAACTGCAGTTGCCAACTCGTAAAAGCATTAGAATCCCACTGATTTATAAACAAATTTGCAGACCGTTTCATTTCTGGAATAGTCGTAATCAATTAAAATGAGTGAAAATAGCGCAGCTGATATAGTTCATCCCGAAGAAGTAGAATGCTTCATTAAAAGCTTGCGGAAATTCCAAATCGTAGATATTGGAGAGAACATGTGGTTCAATATGCATGAAATTCTTATCAAATTGAACCAGCAATCCATCATTGAGGCTCGCGCTTACAGAGAAGAAGTGGTCAAAGAAATGCTGATTATCAACAATAAGGTAATTTCTCCTTAATTTTCTTTCATAAAATAAAGAATTTCTTTTTCAGTTGAAAGTAATCATACACGAAGCATACTGCATTTTGATATGGAAAACAAAAGTTTTTCCACGAATTTTAAAGACCGAGCCCAATCCCAAAGCAACATTTATTTTGTACACTGTTCTATACCATGAAGCTACTGCAATATCATTTCTGGAGACCGTACTTTACCATGAAAATAGTTTTGATGCAATGGGTGATGCTACATTAGACTTGATCGATTATTGCGCTCAAGCTATCACAAAGCTGATTGGATTGGTCAATATGGACTATCTTAAGAATGATAGTTTCGATGTTAATGAAAATCCTGTTGATGAGTTTCAGCGACAAATGCGTGATCTAGATTTTAAAATTGGAATGAAATGTCTTACAGTCTTGAGCTACGTTATAGACCGCCTAGAAAAATGTCCTTTATCGTCGGTTATTCGGTTAGTACAAATACATGACATCCCATCACTTATTAGTCAAGTTCTTCATTTGCGGCCATGGCTACGTAGAACCAAAGGATTAGAAAAATTTATTGACGATAAGTGGACAAAGGTTCAAGGCGACGATGTTATGAAAATAACGAAAACTGAAGCCCAAACATGGTTTGCTCTACGACAAATTTTGTTCAACCAAAATATATTCCAATACTACGAGTTGAATGACTTCCGCCAGAGGGAATTATGCAAGGTAAGGTAAATGGTTTTTCCACGATAAATTCTTAACATAGTTTGTTTTAGTGTCAAGGCTTGTTGAATGATCAAATCCTTGACCAAATCCCACCGCTAGCCGAATTGAAACAGTATTTATGTACATTGACAGTCAGTGGCCAAAAACGGAAAGATAATTTAATTTTGGAAGAGCTCCCGGAAATTCGTGATAAATTAATTACAAAGGCTAAAAAAATTGGTTGGGATGTAATTGCCGAGCAACATATAAAGAAACTTCTACTTGTTGATCAACAGAAAATTCTCGATATGGCCCAGCGTCTCAATTCGGCTTACAGTATTGATGTGTTTGCAGAGATGGAATCGCCTAGTACCCAGAGTACATTACAAAATACTTGTGAGAACTGTAAGAAGTCTGCCGTTAAAAAATGTTCGCAGTGTGAAATTGTTTATTATTGCTCACGCGAATGCCAGGTTGTTGATTGGAAAAATCACAAATCATCGTGTATTAAAAAACGAATTGATTAAATTTTTAAAAATTTATTTTTTGTGTTGTTATTTAACTGTCTAACTTGTTTGTCTAAGACGTTCTTTGATAACATCCAAAGCCTGCGATTCCTCACCGAAATCCTAAAAAATAAATACGCAACTATAAGATAAAAACAAAAATGCTGGCCACTATAACAAACCTTAATAACTACACATGAACATCCGCAAACTTTTCTTGGTTTTCCTTCTTTATCAATTTTACATAACCCAGACCATTCACCAAGTTTCTTGTTTGAATCGACACGAATTAATGGAATCTGATGTTCATTGCATAACGCTGTAACCAATTTTTTGTATTGAGCTTCATCACAACTTTCGGCTAAGATGCAAAGAACCGCTTGACGTCTGAAACATAAAACGTATAAGTTCGTGAAATACAATATTATTTTAATTAAAATACTTGTCTAAAGCCTTACAGGCTTGATGAATACCATGTACTAATCCATCAGCAATTAAGGATTTCTTCAACACTTCTTGCAGTGCTGTGTTAACATCCATGGGCCCACCCAATACAGGTTCTGGAGTAACATCACTGAAAACATGACATTTAAGGTTATGTTAACTTAATTACTCCAAATTTGTATATACACAAGAAAATCTACTAAAAATCAAAAAATATTCATATATTTATAATAATTAATGTGAATATATTTATCAATCATTCATAATTTTGTTGAATATATCTCAAATTTGATAATAAATACTGTAGAATAACTTACACTTCAACATCAGACATTTTTGACGGATTTTGTCAATATTCTACTGAAAATATAAAATAAAACGATAGATTAGACACTTATAATATTAATTGTAACTCTAAATTATTTATATTTAGAAGATGATTGCAATATTTTAAGATTTTATAGAAGAACTTATTTTTATTAACATTCAACTCGTACCTTATAGAACGAAAGAGGAAGTTCAAAAGAAATATTGCCCAACGTGTATTTTGCAAGAAGTAAATTCGATATCGAAAGTCAAAAATTTCATTTGCTCGTTGCGTTCGTTTGCTCGATTATTACACGAGAAACCAAAACATGTAATAATTAAAATTGGAAAATTCATTTAATTTAATTATTGGGAGAAGATTTGTTAAAACACAAAAGATTATATAATGTGTATTGAAAATGTCCAAACTTTACTATTAATTTTTGTTATTGATTACATTTATTGTGCCAATTCCACATAATGCTTTTTCCTTATCTCTGGTCTAGCTATACAAACTTTTAGAACCTAACGTCGAATCTAAAATATAACACTGGACTAAAACGGGTCGAAATTTATTTTCTAAATTTACATAAATTATTTATATTTTCATGAAAATAAGAGAAATTGTTAAAACTATAATCTTGCATTGCATTTTATTGAGCCATAATATTAATAATATTTGCGGAATTACTATTGAAAAGGCTTGAATCGATAATCGACAGAAATAACTTTATTCCGAATCATAAATGTGGCCCACATTGAGCACTCATTAATAATTAGGTGCATATTATTAGTAATGTTATTGGCACTAGAAGAGAAAAGGTTTGCTTCACATTACTCTTAGATATAGCAAGGGCCGCACCTGCGCTAATGCACAGCCTGGCAACCGTAGAACTACTTCGATAAGTAATGGGATTGTAATGTAATGTCTTACTCTTTAACCCTTACTATTTAAAATAAATCATTTTCTTTTACATGAAATCCCATTCCACATATAAAAAGTGCTTCTAAAGTACTTATATGGAGTGACTTTTGAAGTACATAGTTCTTGATAAGTAGTTTCAAGGTGGTTTTGAGCAAGCTATAAGGTATATTTTTAAATGAATTTTGTCTCTGTCTTTAGTAAATAAATCTTAATGTTTAATAACAATTTTAAAGTTACAATAATAGTTCCAAAACAAGATATAACAATTATAATTTAACATATAAGCAATTTTGTAATTCGTTTTATAAAAATGTGTGTTCTTTATATTTATCATTAGAAGATGTCAGTGCTTTTCATTCACTTATTAAATTGATCGATAGTGATTAGTTTTAATTAAAATCAAACAAAAAATGTTTGAAAAATTTGCGTACGTACCTTAATTTTTAACAATAAGATAAATATGCAATAAATTACTTCACTAGAATATTTTCAAAACCATAAACTGATAGACAAAGAAATATTTCTCGTTGTGTATTATTTAAAAAAAGAACTCAGAGGATCCAACTGAGCCGTCAAGCAAATTGGATGTTGTCTTCACACTATCCAATTTCCATCCAACGCTACATACCATCCGATTTTGCATCTGATCCAACCAAATTGAACCTACCGCCCGACCAATTTCAATCGTCTGCAGTGATCTTGGAAGACCCTACAGACGACCCAACTTATCAGACCAACTGGCGGTTCAATCAAATTGGATGTTGCCGACATACTATCCAATTTCCATGGTTTTTGTTTTAGTTCTTGTTTTTTTGTTTCCCTCTAATTTGTTTTTGTTTTCTATGCAATTTGTTACATGAGTGACGAAAAATCGTCCAATATCACGACACACCCACCAATTTGGTTGGTCGGTTGGATGGAATTTCCATTCAAAACGTCCAAATTAATTTTGTTGGCCAACTTGCAAGTCTAGGTCGGATGCAAGACAATTGTCTTGCATCTGATTCAACCAGGGCGAACTGCCCGACCAAATTGAATTGTCTGTAGCGCTCGTTAGGTTTCTTACCAACCAATTTTTGAATATAAGAGCACTACAGACCACCCAACTTGTCGGTCCAATCAAATTGAATGTTGTCTGCACACTATTCAATTTATCATCCAATTTTAGGGTTTTTGTTTCAGTTTTCGTTTCATTTCTCTTTCATTTGTTTCATATGCAATGTTTTATAAGAGTAACGAAATATCGTCCATCATCACTACACGTCATACAATTTGGTTGGATGGAATTCCTATTCAACACGTTCACTTTAATTTTGTCGCTTTGCACTTGGCTACTCACATCTAATTTTGCGTTTTGGTCCCAAATATGAAAATAATTTGTTACAATAGCCGTTTTCGGAAATTAACCATGGTAACTTGTTGACAAAAAATTACCAAATCTATTTCCGAACATGAACTTTAGGGCAATTTACTTTTTGTTGTTTTTTGTTTCTGCCTTTGTATTAAATTAGAAGTATCAGAAAAATTAAATTACAGTTTTAAATATGAGTAAACTATTTAGGGGTTGACAAATTTTGGTTCCTCGGGTTCAAATAACTACACTTTTCTTAATTTTTTATTTAGTTCATATCGATTTAATAAATAAAAATAAATAATAAATAAAATATTAATTTAAATAATATTTAAAACTAAAATCAGTCACATACATTTTTCATTTTTGGTTTTGTTAATTTTTTGAAAAGGAAATACTGAATCCATTTTGATCCAAATTATGACGGTTGAGCTGCTTAAAATTCCTACTACGACAGTTAAACTAATATAAATACGATTAAAAATGACATATTTTGTTATTACTTAAAATGTCAACACATTTGAATCAAAACGAGAGAGCTACACACTAAAAATATTATTCTAATGACTAAAAAACATTAAATTTACAAACGCTGATATTCTTTTGTTGATAAATTATAGAAGACTTGTTGATTATGTTTTTACGGTGGGCCACCTGGAAGTGGATCTTTGTGTAGAACACAAAAATTGTGTAGTACACCTAATCCCAAAATGATTGTAATCGATTTGGAAATGTGAACACGTAAACCGTTTTTCAATACTGGAAACCGTTTCAGCATCATATCGAAACATTTATCAATAACACGCTGGGTTTTACGATGATAGTAGTTATAGAACTTTTCAGTTTCCGATTCAGCATTCAGCAATGGAGTTAATAGATATGGACAACATTCGTATGAGTTGTCACCCAATAGAATCCCGGAATCACAACGTTTCTCAAACACATCATCCAAATCACAGGTTTCAAACACTTGCTGGTTCGACATAGATCCAGGTGAGCTTGCATCAATATGCATAATACGACAATTCGAGTCGCAAATTACTTGTAAAATTAGAGAGTATATGCCATGGTTGTTTTTGTAATTTAAAATATTTTCATTGCCATGCGGAGAATTTAGTGGAATGTGCTTGGCACCAACGACTCCAATAATATTCTCCATTTGGGCAATATTAAAGAAATTCTTTTGTATGTCTGCTATTTCACGATCGCTTATCGGCATTTTAATGTAGTCTAACAGGATGTCCTCAAGTGCGTACGATATTCGGTGCACGATTCGGCCGATTGTCGTTTGGTGTACATTAAAAAATTCACACAACTCGTTTTGATATGATCCGGTTGCATAATATCGAAGTCCAATCATAATTTGCACTTCTAGTGGTATAGGATTATGGGGCCGATTTTCTATATATTGTTCACGGGCCTCCAGCGTTTTTTGCAGTTTATAAAATGTTGCTTTGGTTATACGGAATTTGTTATGGAAATCTGCTTCGGTGAAATTTTCAGGCGTCGAATTCTTTGAATTAATTAACTTTGGTATTTTAACTGAAGCATTACTGCTGTTCTGACTAGAATGGGTGAAATTTTTTGATTGTCGTCGTTTTAGTGCGGCGGTAGCCGAAGACGTTGAAGCCAGCCCAATAGTTGACGTTGGCGTCAATTGACCGCTTCCAACTTTATTATCATTATGCTTTTTATCATATTTACTATTATCAATACTGTAAAGTGTATCCACATTCTCAATAAAATTGAGAAACTCGAAAATATCATCATCCGAATCAGCATCCTCAAGTGTTACTGTGGCTGGAGAAGTTGCAGTGGCTGTCATCTGCAATAAAAAATAAATTTTACATTTTAACGATAATCGTTATTTATATGTTGTAATATTTGTTTACATTTTTACTTTTGTATTGTTATTGTGTGATAAAAATTTTTATAAATAAATAAATAAATAGAAGGTCAATGGGCTGGCTTTTATGACGACATTTGTCAAAACACAAATCAAAAATGACAATTAGTGCGGCGAACTCGAGGCGAGAACGTAAAATTAGTGTGTTCCTAATTATTTTCAAATATGACGGTATTCTCCACATACAATTTGCAAAACGACCTACCTCAAATGTGTAATTTGTACAGGTTTTGTGAAGTGTACGTGTATATCCGAATTCCGAAATAAATTATTGCAAGAATATCAAGAATATTTTGGACGCTACCAATTTACATAATGTATTGTGTATATTTTATAATTGCACCGAATTTGAATTAATTTTGGAACATACTAAATTTCACTTGAAATATAAAAACTCTCCAAAATTGCAATTTTTTTGTAATTTCATTTTTATTTTTCGATATCTGTTTAGTATTAGTTTTGTATTCGTGTAACGCGTGCACAAGTAACGCACTTTTTTATAAAACAATAATTTTTAATATAATTAATTAATATAACGCAAATAAAAATTCTTAGTAAATTTATCGTCCTGATATTACTACCCCTGGATATGGATAATATGTCATAAATTCGCCGTAATTTTCGCTTCTTATAAGATTAATCATTTTCGTGTGTGTCTGATGATTTTTCATCAGTAGAAAAGAAAATTTTCTCAAATAAGATTATAAAACATAAATAGTCTAGTTTTGTTATGATATGCATGATAAATTTAAAAATAGTTTTTTTTATTGTTTCAAAATTCCTTCCACAAGTTAAATTATGTTAATATTTTATTGTGTGAAAATTTGTGAAGTTTTCTTTTTTCAAATCGAATAATTTTATTGTGTTATATGTCGACTTTGCAATATTTTTTTAAATTAATCGAGAAACCATTTTTTCTGTGAATGACATCACAAAGTTTTTTAGGTGTGTGTGAGTGTGTAATAAAGAATTTAATAATTAAAAAAAATCAAAAAAAAATCCTTTTAATTATTTAAAAGTTCTTGTGTGCAAATGAATTTCCAAAATGAATGAAAGTGATTTAATTCAGTGCAATATTGATGATAGTGCCAGTACAACGAATAAAATGACAACAAACCTTAATGATGACAGTATCATGATAGCATCACCTCCAATAACGCCCAGTATTAATAATGATTTAGCTGATAATTTTAATCAAGTGAACAGCGAAAAATGTGATATAAGCCCGGAAAATTCAAAGAAAAGTGATGATATTGATATTTTCTCGAGTTCAATCGAAATCATGGATAAAACTAGTGTCGAGGAACAGTCGATTACGGCAACTGTCTTGGAACCCGAGAAATCGGCCGAAAATGAAGTTCTCAGGATCGAGGAGGCAGATGATAGTGCGCGCCCCGCACCTTCACTAGCTTTTACTATTGATTTTGGTGATTCAAAAAATTGTGTCGATAGTCAGAAAAAATATCAAAGTATGGTTGAACGATTTCAAAATCGGCATAAGCGAGGTCAATCACTATCGAAATTAGACTCAGCCGAAAGTGATAAAAGGAATAGTAATCCGCAACTGAATAAAATTACACGGCCTCCGATGAGTGCAAAGCTGCCAAGGAAAAAACAATCGATCGGCACCAATTCAGAAAGCTCATTTAGCTCAGAACAAGATGAACAAAATATCAACAATTCCAAAGGGTCTGTGAGATTAAGAGATCGCGATAGAAGTATTGATCGTAGCAAACGGCATAGTTGGGGTCCAAAAACTGGAGCGGCACAGATTAATAGCAATCTCAACGATTGTCAGCCATCAGTACAACAGCACAATCCCTCGCTCAGTACTAAACCGACACAGCCACCTGTTGTACATACTAAGAATAATACGTCAAGTCCAATAGTCCATAAAAAATTTACACCCAGATCTACAGCCATGACATTAGCGCTCGATTCAAATCAAAATAAGCTAGAATTTCTCTGTCCAGCACCGCCACTGGAAAACTATAAAATTGATAAGGAAGATGATTCTGTGAGTGAGGCTGGTACTTACACACTCGATGGGGATAACTATACTGAGGAGCAAAAAGCTAAAATGAACATCGACAAATTAAATAGTGAGAAACTAGAAATAATCGATTTAGATAGCGAAAATTTGCCCGAATCACTCAAACTCGACGAAGATTTAGTGAATCAAACACCTCGCAAAAATATCCTTGAAATATCATTTTACCATAACGAACCAACCAATTTTAAGCCAAAATTATCGTATTTAGAAAAAATAAAATCACGCGTTAAAAATATTGGACAAAAATCATCCTCGAAATCAACACCGCCTGATAAATTGGTTACGTCTCCTGATCTTGGAACTTTCACCAGTGTTACAACAACTGGAGTCCTTAGTTTAAAACCAACACTGGAGCACCATCCAAAAATAACCCGTCGAAATAGTTTAACAAAATCCAATATCGATTCGTCCGAGTATGTGCAAGGCATTAGTCGACTAAATTTAAAGTGTGACGATGATTTATGTGATAAACAAGCAGCACAGACGGAGGTCCTAGATAATAATAATGATTGTGATGAAATTAAAATTCTAAATTGTGATAATTCTAGCACAAATAATGTAAATTTAGGCAAAACGATAAAAACCGCATCAACAAAAAATGATTGGATCCAAGAATGGGCTAAATATGCTCGCGAATATGCACAAAATCCGAGCAATAAAATAATTCCATCAGCTAATCAAAAATTAAATTCGAACGGTAATGGAAAAATGTCGCAGAGTTACGAATTCGAGAACTACTACAATAATAAACGGGATAGTAACGTAGAGGATTTATCGATTATGACCAAAAGTGATTACTCTTCCAATTACGATGAAGAATTTGGCCATAATCTCGATCGGAACAATTACAATATAAATAATAACAAGTCGACTAAAAATAATCGTAATCTAGAACGGTTTAATAATAATAATATAGGTAGCTTTGAATACTCATCTAGTGATACAAATTTAAAATACTACGAACAAAAATTACTAAATAATCAGCAGCAGCGAAACGATCGGATACGATACGATTACGTGAATCGAATAGATGATGAATGTAATCCGAGCCAACGATATCACAACAACAATCATAATTATAATCCAAAAACTCATCAAAATCAATACTACAGTGGAGTATTGGATTCCCCGGTGAATAATCGACCGCAGATGAGTCCTAGTAAAATACCATCACCGATACATTCACTGTCGAAAGCAAGAGGTTCGAGCAGAAATCGTAGCCGAAATGGAAGTAATACGGTAAGTGCTACCTTGGTCAATAGTAATTTATTATATACAAACGTGTATAAATTTATACGACAGCCAATTTTTTTTTAGTTTTATGAAACCTTGACTATAATTTTTTTTTAACCTTTTTAAAAGACAAACTCGTTTCTTAAGAGTATGTACTAAATTGATTATAACTCTAGAAAAGCATGTATTATGCACGAGTGCAGACCTTAAATCCAGATTTATTTGGTTGTGTTACCATATTTACAACTACATGTGATTGCCCGGTATTCGTATTTCGTCAACAAATAATTTATCGATACCCAATTTTAGAATTAAAATGTTTTTGGTTTGCGACATTCTGATTGTGACACTATTATCAAAATTTTGTTAGAGTTGAAAGTCGCTATGTTCTACTGGTCTATTTTACAAAAATTACAATACATAACTATTATTTACATATTTTGTGATTTTAAATGATTTTTAAACGATGACACCTCGTTAATAGTTTTGTATACAAAATAAAATATCATCAATTTTTCGGTCTTAGATCATCAATTCTTTAAATCTAAACTGTAAATTTCTATTTTTGGGGGATAGTATTGGTTGCTAATATGGCATGAAATTAAGTTTAATCGGAATTTAGAAAGTGATAATTGTTCCTTTTTGACTTGCCATACACACGGGATATATTTATATTGGAATCCTTTTCTGCTCAAGTTGGCTTATTCTTAGTCTAAAAATTATTTCGGCATGCCATTTTCTCCGAATAAATGATTTTTACCATAAATTAATTTAATTTATGGTTAAATAAATTTGGAATACCAAAAACATTTGGGGATTTGACTGGATATTAGGCACAGCCGAATATTCGGTCATTTACTGATTGATTCAAATTGGTTTTAGATAAATTGATTCTTGTTAAATTATTTTTTACTTAATACTTTGATATCTCAAATATAAATTTTTTTAAGTGTTGTGGCCATCACTCGAATTTCTTTTACCACGAATGTACGATAATCGGTAATACTCCACTTAGTTATAATTTTATTTATTTACTTTATTCAATAAAACAGTATTCAGAGTACATGAATAAAATAGCTGACCAGGCAAAGTTACAGACATGCGCAAAAGACGAATGAGTTCTATAAGAACTCTTAAACTTAAGAACAGTATTTCATGACCGAACCGAAAATGATAATCCAGTACATTTACCTACTTAAGTATTTCTTGTACAAAAGATGGTGCATTAAGAATTCGATGTCTATTAATTGGATAATATGCCTAGTATGGTCAGAACTAGAAATCTTGGCTTATAATTTTGAAAATGATATTTCGTTTGATGCGGCAATAAGATTAATGATTGATTACTCCACTGAGCCCTAGCCAGCTTCCAAATCTCCTCGATGAGGAATAATCAATTAATTTTAAAGTTTTTTAAGCTCGTCACTGTATCATGATAGAATGGATTAATGATGTGTAATGTAAATTAGAAAGCCCATGGAATTGTGACGCCCAGTTGGGTCACACCTTTCGCCTGTACGTTAACGCTGGTTCTGGTGATGATATTGAATGTGCATCTAGTGGAATTAAAATCAGGATTAAAATTTATGTAATTAAGGTGTACGATCAGCCTGGTTACCGAAAAATTGCCGAGCTGGTAATTTAAGATCAAATTTACTAATAAGAAATCCATGTTTAGATTTATTCTTCAATGCGGTAACACGATTCCTCAATTCAGAATACACCTTTTAACACTCTTCTGAACGAAGTATGGTCCATCATCTATAAACCTTGTTTATCAATTTTATGCATTCATATTTTGATATCAAGCTTTTAAAACTGGACAAGTAGATCATATATACATACAAATTCCAACTGGTCATCAATTTGTACCACATTCCGTAATAAATACCAAGGAAATGTGTTACCATGGAACAGTAATCGATACACTTTCAAGTTTTTAAAATTTTTGGTAGAGATTGTATTCTTCTTTCCAATGTATCTAAAATCACAACAGAAAAATAACAAGTCATGATGTAAGAAAGTGATTTAAAAAATATCTTCTAAATGAGGATATCTAAGAGCAACTAGCTATTTGATAAAATAATTTCAACTATAGTCTCATGCCGACAGTTGGAAGACTCGAAAAATATCCCTCCTGAGTTGAAGACCTGACGAAATCCAAACACCTCCACCACGTATAGCAGGTCCATTATTCTTAAATATATTAAAACCATCTAAAGATAAAGCATTGTTGCTTATATACACACATATATGACATCAACCAAGTTTCGGATAAACAATTAATTAATGCGTACGAGTGTGTTAACATTATTAAAGATTGGTTGGATCTTATCCTTTACGCTTATCATTGTTGTTTAAAATACATTTAGGTAATATGTTAGGCGTAAACACTTTGTCCGCAAGAAAAGCGGAGCCATAATTAAAAATTTAATGATTAGTTGGCACTATCTCTATAGTTTAGAAAAACTATCAGCCATGAGTTAAAGAATAACTAGTCCTAAATTTTCGATTAAAAAAATCATCCACATATTTCCAGAAAATAGTTAAAATCGATCGATGACCAAATGTAAAATATCTTCTATGGTCGATTTGATTAACTGTACTATGATATAATTGTCTATATTCTATTGAATCCCATACAAAAAAACACTAAACATTTTTTGTGAAGAATAATTTTTTATAAAATTTCGAAAAATGTGAAAATCGGCAAGAATTGGTCGATTTGTGTAGGCCCTTTACGCCTTAATCTGATAAAAGCTTAACTACACCTGACAACTGTTTAAAAAGCTGACTTTTTTAAAGTGTGCTGCGTCATCCATAACGAGTAACTAATGATTAATTCGATTTATAGTTCATTCTAAAGGAACTTGTTAAGCCTAGATTATTGAACTATATTTTATGATTAACTTTTTAATTATGATATGAAGTAACAATTTAACGATTCGAAAATTTACAAATTCACTTACAGGAATTACTTTACGCTTTCAATTTAAAAGCTAACGAGGCAAAGGTGTACTTACCTTGCAGTAATTTATTTATATTTTATACTGTTTTTTTACATTTGAATTAATTTAATTAAAAATAAAACAATTTTAATGAAGCGAAATTTAAAATATTTATTAATTGTTTCGATCTTTATTTTGCTTGCCGTACAACAATTTCACAACAAAAGCAATAATGATGTTATTCAATCTTAGATCGCAACTACACACAATGGAAAATTTTAATTACTTTGAAGTTTGGAAGTGAAAACATTTTGTAATATTTTACCTAAACAAATTTCGCAGATTTTTATGCAACATCGATTTAGTGTTTATGATCTGCACACATTAAGACAACCAAATTACTCAATTGTTTGTGATCATGGTGGAATGGATGATTGTTTTCCGCTAATCATAAACTGAGGAAGTCTAAATATTTTCTTTAATCGGTTGATTGTTGGAATAACGTTAAATAAAAATTATTAGATATTGTAACGCATTTGCAATTAATTTGAACTTCTAATTACGTAGTCGAGTAGCTTAATGTTTATTGTACCTGCGTATAAATTAATTTAATTTAAAAAGAAATTAAATTGCTGTATCGCATTACTTTCACTATTGTTGAATTTTTTTCTTCTAATTTTTTCACTAAAATTAGATAAAATATTATTAATGCTTATTCGGCATATGTACATAATACGAGTAATTAAATAACGTATTTGCCAGCTTTCTTCAACCGCGCGAAGTTTTATTCGAATAAACCGGTAAATTTTAGTGTATCATCAAGTAACGGGATTATAATTTCAACTAAACGCAAAGAGTTTTTTAATTAAATAAAATAATTCAACATTAATATTCAATTAAATTTTTAATGATATTTTAAAATTATAATTTTGTTAATTTACATATTATTAATTGCATGGCCATAAATAAAAATACATACAAACATACTTTTTCATAGTTTTTATTACACACAACATGCTGTTGTGACATTTCGGTTTGATGAAAATTGGAAAAATGATTTGCTTTTATAAAATAATAACAATAATATGATTGTCAGTGCAATGAAGTGCGAATGAATTTCCGGTGTGACATGTGTGTAAAATTTGTGAAATTTGGATTAGAAAAATATTGGAATTCCGCAATAAAATGTTTCTATTTTTATGTTTTACGCTCCAATACTACTTTACAATGGCAAGTGATCGTGTAAGATTTTGTGGTTGAGTTCGGGCAGTCTGTTTTAGTTTCAGCAAATCTTAATAACGAATATAGTGATGTGCAATGAAATTTTGTGGACGAATACTAACATATATCCTTCGGGATAAACTAAAGGTTCATTTTTAAGCGGATAGTACACAAGAGATGCATTCTTCATTAGAAGAAAGTTGTAATTGTTTAAATCAAGTTTGAAATTATTCTTGAGAAGTTTAACATCTTTTAATAAATATAGTATCTAGTCACTCGAGATTTTAAGTGGTGCATTAAAAAGCGATACGCCCCTGAAGTTACATTTCTGTTTAGTATGTATGTGGTAAGCTTTTAGCTTGATATAATCGTCTAATTTATTGCCTCGGGAGGTTACCATTGACTATTTAATTCTCGCCCGCTGCAATAAGTAAGCAAAAATTGACAATTTTCCTTAAATAATATCACAACCAAAAAAATTATTTTCAGTAAAGAGAGTTTATCATTAATTGTAAAAACCAATAAATTGAAACCAAAATTTGAAGTTTTTATTAAAAATATCAAAAGATGTCTACTTTATAGCACCTCTGGCCAAGGCTCTGAAGAATAAAGGAGTAACGACACTATACAACTAAATATGTTGAAATTCACTTTTCATATTAATTTCTTTAAGGTGAACTAACCTTGTTACATCCTCTATGACATATTGAAATTTCAGGTACCTAGGGGACGATAGTCCATTCAAATTAGACATTTTGTAGACGAATGATTAATAATACGATAGTTAAATTATCCCTAACTAACGGTGTGAACTTTAAAATATTTTATCAGTGTACATCGAGGTGTTAGCGGTATTTGTTTTCTATTTTTGACGATTTATTGGTGTGACAGTTTATTAAGCAAGAGCATTTCTGGATTCGTGGCAAGAAACACTAGGGCAATCATCTAATGGTATGTCTGTGTTGCAACTCAGATAATTTCAAAACTTATGATATGCTATGGTAACGTACAAATAATTTTTGTTCTATATAAATAAAAGCAATGCGATGTAAAAATAATATTAAGTTAAAATAATAATTAAAAAGTTTTTAAATGCTTTAATGATTTTTATAAATTATTATGCCAATACGCATAAGCCCACTGATAGTCGATTTTAATTGAATTGACCGAAGGTTTTTAGTTAAGTATAGTAGAACAGATAATACTCTACAGATTACTAGATCCTATAAAAGGATTTCATCTATTTCGTTCGAGATTATACTTTAATACTGATGGAAGGTTATTTATAAAAAGGCTGAATAGAATAGAACCTAGACATAATTTGATTTTTCATATAAAATAAAATTGTTTGAGCGATACTAAAGGTGTTTCGTTCCCAATAATAAATTTGAGCAAATTTCCCCGTAATCTAGATTAGCAACCCGTTGCAAATTTTTGTGGATATTGAGATAAATTACTGAGTGTATGGATCATTTTAGACTTCCCAGTCCATTTAAGTAAGAGCAAATTATCCGTGAAATATGGATGATGATTCTCTAATGTTTTGAAACATAAATTTTATCGATATTATACAAACAGCCAAATTTGTTGGAGTTTCACCGACTGTAAAACAGAAAAGTGACTGATACCGTCGTGATCGTCTCAAGACGATTTTTTTTCTAAATTTTCGGCTAATTTGACGATAGATTATATTGGGTTATTCGGAAAGTATTTCTGTTTTTCCCCTACAGAGGACTAAAATGTAATGTTTCATAGCCAACTTCAAACTAAAGCTGCATTGTTATTATATATTTTGAGTGTTGATATAGCAGGGCTTATTTCTGTTTCTGGAGGGCCAGTTGAAGCTGATGAAGGCAAAATAAAGGTATTGATTGATGCAAACCGCCGAATAACAACTCGTGAGCTTCCTGGCAGATTAAATTTATCGAATTTGACCGTTTATGATCACGTAGAACGCCTTGCTTTAGTTTCAAAACTCGACATATGGGTTCCACATGTTCTTACAGAAAGAAATTTGCTCCGTCTGTGATTTGCTTCTTAAACGTCAAGAAAATGATCCATTTTTGAAGCGAATTATTACTGGTGGCCAGACATGGGTTGTCTACAACAATGTTAAATGTAAGAGATGGAGTAAAAAAGATGAACCGGCGCAAAGCAATTGAAAGCCGATATTCATAAAAAAGGTGATGCTGTCTGTTTGATGGGATTTCAAGGGAATCGTTTTTTTAGCTCCTATCGGACAATACCACGATAAATTCTGGAATATACTGTTGTCAACTAGACAAATTGAATAATTCACTCTAACAGAATAGGCCGGAATTGATCAATATAAAAGATATAGTGTTCCACCAAGACAGTGCCTCATACAAGTTTGGTAATATGCCAAAAGCTATTGCAGCTTGGATGAAATGTACTATCACATCTACCATATTCTCTAGATCTGGCACTTTCAGATTATTACTTGTTCCAGTCTCTACAAAATTGTTTAGACGGCAAATCCTTTCCTTCAAAAGAGGACGCCAAAAATGCATTGGATCAGCTTTTTGTCGGCAAAGATCTGAAGTTTTACGAGCGTGGAATTATGCTACTGCCGGAAAGATGGCAAAAGGTGTTGGATAAAAAATCGAGAATATTTAATTTAATAAAATCTTTAAATATTTTATAAAAATCGTCTTTCATTTTCACCAAAACAACGAAATTATTTTCCGAACAACCCAATACATACAGTCGTTCATAGATGGCACAAAAGAACTCGCGTCTTAATTTTAATTAAAATTTGCTAAGTAAATTACAATTTATCAATCTCCACAAAGTTTCTGAAAAGCAATTGATATTTCTGAACTAAATTTGTAGCTTAGAACTGCATATCAGTCACATTTTCGTATATGATCATTAGAGACATGTATCAATAGCCGGTATGAACTAACCATCAATTTAGTTATTTGGAAATTTAGACAAAATAATTTGTATAGGGCTACGGCATTAAAACAAAAATTTTGTTTTTAGTAGGTTAATAGAAGCAGTGCATGTTCTGTGAAATTTTTCTGTGACAACGCAGACCGAATACTGATGGGCAAGAACAGAAAGATTGAGAATAATGGAGAGACTATACTTTCACAAAACTATCAGCAATGGAGGGCTTATATACACTTGACTTTATTGAGCAAATGTTATTCCATAACATATAACATTACTAAAATAATATCTATGTGGATCACTGCTCGGCGCATGATATTCGTGTTTAGATTCTCTCTTATATTGTAGTTAATAGTATAGGCGGCATTTACTTCTGGCCGAAATCCGCTCGCTAAAGTTTCTTTCAGCATGCGTTATCAGCGAGTTGACCCTATTCTGGTGTATTCGGTATATAATCCGTTTATCATCAGATAAACATTCGATGTACGCGCGATGGGCGCCCTTATATACAGACACTGGATTGCGATATTACTCACTTACTCCTAATTACAGTACATATTGATATAACAAGGTGATCAAGGATCCATTTCGAATCATAACTTATTCATCGATAACCTCTGATTGAGTAATGGGATTTTGATTCTCATAATCTAAACTAATTTGAGAATAACGCAATTATAGGTCTGGTAACTGAACTCTAAAGGTACTCTTGGCTGGTGAATGTTCCGTGAAAGAGAGTTTGTGCATGCTTCGAAATACTGGAACCCAACAGCCAATGCTGGTTTGAAGATTTAACTAGACCCTGTCAGTAGTCACAACCTCAACTATATCTATTTTAGAGCAACTCTGCCACCGAAATGAGCCCGTTTCGAGTTAATCAATAATATAAATTCAAACCTTTTAAAAAATAACGTACAATCAAGTGGGAGCCATCATCAGAAATAGAAACTTGAGCGTAATTGAGATACTTGATTGAGCGAATATTATATCCTTTAGCCGAATTTTAAATGAAACGTAAAGAGCAATACCCCACGCCTTGTTCCAAGTCTGCCATTTTGAATGACTTGTAATGAGGGATCGAAACCATGATAAAAATTTTATAGGTAAGATATAGCATCGAGATAACCAACAGTAAAAAACCTGAAGCATAGATATTTTTATTTGATTTCGATTCATATCAATTCTTGTTGTTACATGTTAAGATCTTTAACAGATCCAAAAACATATCTTGTTCGAGGAACTGTTCAGGATTTAGCCATTGAATCAAAACGTAATAGTAAATATTTTCATAAAACTGTTCCCCACGATGTTTTAATTGCATTAATAAATCAAAAATATGCCATAATGGGGAAGTCCTTCCCAGAATATTATAATATGACTTTAAAGTTATTTTGGAACTTTTAAAACTTAATTTCATAGTTTCATAATAGGAATCTGCTCTCCGCCTATATTATCCCGCCTTCTATATTTTGAAGCTTAATCAGAATATTTCTTATTTTCTTTAGTTATGAAGGTAGTAATTAAAAATTAAACCACCTATATAATTTGTTTTACATCGGAGAGCACGACCTTCTTAACTACCTACGAGTTTGAGCGGAAAATTGTACTACTTTGCTTTTCTCTGTTGAATAAGATGTGCTCTTTTAGTTTCCTTTGTTTAAGATGCATGACTTAATGACACATAGTATTGATTATGTTCTGGCTGTAAGGTCGATGACTCCTGTCACTTTATATAGCGATTTATTTGTATTAGAAGCTATTCGATATATTGAAGGCTTATTGTGTCGCCATTCATATTATTGTCGTACCCTTTAACATTCTTCAAAAATCAATAACGACTGCTTTCATTTTTTCAACTACAATAAGACTGCTGGGCTCTTCTGACTTGACGCGCACTAATTACAGTTGGCCCTATTCTGATGACTCCATTAAAAGTTTGGTCATTTAGGTATCGAAAAAAATTGTAATAAAATCAACCGTATCGTTATATACAACAAAGTCTGATATGAACTTAATAAAAATAAAAATCCCTGGCCCTAATCAGATAACGCGTAGTGTTAATTGCAGTTTGATTTAAACATTATTAAGTGTTACTAAATTGACATACTTAATATAAATGTATGGCACTCGAAATAATTTTAGAACTAGTTACTTAGCATAAATTGACATTTCACGGCTAAACTTATTACAGGTATTTTGGTTGATAAATAGAAATATTAATGTATAAACTGAAATGTATCATGAGATTTTGTCAACGAATTGGGCCGTGGCCGGTCGATAAGTTTATGCATGATACCCATATATCATATAGCAGTAGCTTGTCAGTATTAGGATTCACATTTATATGTTTTTATTACTATAGAGACTGTGCGTGTTCTCTTAATTTTTGCGAATTTATATGTTATGCTTTTTATTATTTTTTCTTTAATTTCATTCATGGAGCCTCAAGGCGGTGAAATTATCTTCCAAGAAACATCTAATTTACTGGATACATCAAACACTCCCTACTATCCCTAGTTAGTTGAAGATTAAGATTTCATAAAGCGTTATTGTGGTTGACATTTTTGATAATGCTTGTCACAGCCATTCCATTCTTATTAATTTATCACAATATTATAAGCAAATTATCAAAACTTTTGAAGCAAATAGTTGTAATTGAAGGTGGACGAATATAAATATGGACAAATAGAATGAAGGTGTTAATCCACAAATATCTACTGTTACTGGGCCCTTGATTAAGAATTTCATCATTACGCAGGGTCAACAAAAACTCATGAGTCCAGCCAAATTTACGTGCTCCTCGTTGATAAGTCGGTAATCTTTTTGCAAAATTTTTTAAATCATACAATTTTTTTAATTTTTAGTTTTAGGGTTTACGAGTAGGTTTTTTTGCGTTAGCCGAAGAAATTTAATTAAGAAATAGGTTTCTGTTTTTCACATTAAGCCTTCTCCCGAAAAAACAGACTGCTTTAATAGACTTTAAAGTATTGCCGTTTCAATTTCAAATATCGCGACATATCAACATATTCATCGATTAAATTTGCACACTAAATTTTGTTACAATATGATATTAGATAGAGGTAGATAAACTGTAAGCACAATTATTTAAGTTGGTAACATAAAGAATTTAAGATATTACTACCAAGATGCTGCTAACATTTTATAATATGCAACAGCGTAACAGACAAATGAATAAATAATTTTTGAAGTTGTTCGACTTGTCTGCTCAAAAAACACGAAAATCCCATAAAAAATATGCATACAAGAATTTTTTAATGTAGTAACAACTCCAACAATATGGATAAAAAAGATAAACACAAATATCTCTAAACATTTGAAATTACTATTAAATTCTTTATCTAAGATTTACTGTAAAAATCTTAATTGAATTTAAATGTATAGTCAAGTTTTTATGATAAACGCGCGATGTTAAATAATAGTTAAGATGCAGATTATTGTTGGATTAACGTTTTTTCTATGATTCATACATAAAATATTTCAATATTTTTGTTTCTTTTATACTTTGCATAATAGAGTTGGAGAAATGAACATTTTTGCGACGATCAGATAAGATCATTCGGCTCACTTTTACAATTCTTAACTATATATTATATTTGTATTGAAATTGAATTTTAGGTGTGTTCAAATAAGAAGGTGAACTTTTATAACACGTGTTCTAAATGTCAAACCTTTTGTTTAATTTGTAGATATTTATACCACCCTATTATGAGATGCAACTCCATTTACTATTTTCATTTTATGATTGTATTTGTTTTGTGGTGATTAAACTTTGTAGCTGGGACTGACTGCAGATTATTTAAACTGGTTGAGTAAAATTCAGCCAAGAACCCAACGGTAAAACTGCATTGCATTTTTTCCCCTAGATTACTTGGCTGAATTTTGATAAACCAGGTTTATTAATCCACCGTCGATTCAGGCTATTACGGTAGAAGCGAATTAAAAACGAAAGAAATTTCCGAGCACCACAGTCATATGAAGTTTTTTTTCTGCTAAACCAAAGTTGGTGTCTTCATAAGAACAAATTATTTTAGTAGGCGATTTCCATTAGAAGAAACCTTTTGGGTTGTGACCACGAGCGGCACGGGACTTAAAATAAAGTTAATATATTATAAAGTTAATATTGAAAATGTCGATTTGATTTGTAAGCGATATGTAAAACAATCGTAAACAATTTATGAAAAAATATTAAAATACACGAGGAACTGTTGTTTAACTGACTGTTGTAAGAATTATGCCTCGAATCGTTCTAGGTAAGCTGATTACGAATATGAAAGCTTGTCACGTCAAACTCATAAAAAATTTCAGAACTATCGTATATCTTTGGTACTAGTCCGCCCTCTATTGAAAAGTCGCGTCCGGTGAAATTCTTAATTGGTATTCTTGGAATGCCAATTAAGGAATATTCTTGAAATTGTAAGAATAATAATGGAAGCTTTTCAAAGTCATATGAAGACCTGTCAAATTTACGTAATTTTTACTTTATATTTCTTGAATTGTTAATCAAATAATTGATGTCATTTTCGCCACACCAATCGTGATAAATCACATTTATGTGAACATCAAAAATACGTCAAAATGGAGAATTAATTTGGATTAATTTTTAAAATATTTTTTTTTAAATTCATATCATCTTTTCTGGGACCGAAGCACTCCCTGTTCTTTCGCAGTTCATTTTTGCGTCTTAATTTACGACGTACGGCTATAGGACCGATTTAAGTTACCATCTGCATAGCGCTATGCCAGCCTATAGTACTGGACATAGAAGATGGGTCGGCCCATGAGTTTTGCACGCCGATAGGAGGTCGTAGTTGTGTTCCTTTCAATCATAGATCGTAATCTGTTGATGAACATTTTCTTTTGCATCCTCCCCCGTATCGGGATTCGAAACCGATAACTCCCGATTCAAACGCAAAAGCTTTTAACCACTGTGCCATTTGGTCGGTAAAATAATTTTTAATTTAATTGAAGTTTTATTAATTAATAAATTTATTTAACATTTCAATATTATTTTCCAATTGCGGCGCTTAAGACCAACAAATTTCTGTTTGTATAAGACTATTGTTTAAAACTAATGATATGTTAGACTTAATACAAATTACGAAAACAGTGTTAACTATGAAGGTCTAATCTAATCCAAAATGGCGTGTTTAAATGATGATAAGACTGATTCTAAGACGGCCTTAATTGTAAGAAGTATTCAGTTTTCCGAGACATAAAATTGTGTACGTTTTAAAATCGAAGATATGGTAGTTAAAAATGATTTTGTAGATTTTTGAGGTTTTTTCGAACAGTATTCCAAATTTATAAAATGATTATAAGTAGGTTTCGCCGCGCGTTAACCAAACGAGTTCAACCTGATTGGAATGGTTAAATAAAAATACATTCAATAGTGCAGTGTTGTAAAATATAAACGCTGCAAAGGTGATTCAAAAGCTATAGAGAAATAATCATATCGTCTGCGAAACCCGAAATAATTTAGGTTGAAAAACGCCTAAAAATGTGGATCTTAATGTTTTGCTTTTCATGGTTTGTGCTCTTGAAACAAAGGTAATTTCGGAACATTCCTTGCAGAAATGGCCAAAACGGCGGCTTCAAAGAGTTTCCATTTTAGTATGCAAAAAAGTCCTAGATTTCTTTCTTTAAAATTGTTTAGCATGTTGTTGTTATCCTTGGATGGAGGGAGAGGGGGAAAATCTCTTAATCAAGCTACCACATCCATTGTTTTCAGCAAAATTTCACAGAGATCTTCCAATTTATTTATCCCACCTAGGCCATGTTTTGAAATCCCGTTTTAGACGGCATTAAGCTTAAGTGAAAATTTTTGTCCAAATCAATGAATCCTGATTATACGAAGGACACAGACCGATAGACACCACTTCCAAAATCACTTTTACGAACTTAGGATGCTTAAAAAAATAATAATAATCACAGAAGAAAGAAATTTGGCCCAATTTCTAGTTGCGTGAAGGACAACACTTTTAAGCTTTAACTGTTCTTTCAGCTGTTCGAAACATGCATAGTGTGTCCATAATGTGTTTACTTTCGAATGCAGCCGAGCTTTTCCAAATTTATTATTTTAGCGCTCTGGCCTACCTAGTTATGTTCATTACATTTAACCACACACTTAGATAATACTACCGACTATCTAAAGTGGTTGGAATTAGTAATTCTAATTTGTCTAATAGAGATTCAATGATGTTGAAATAAATTTAGTTCTCTGAGCGCTTTACTTGCGCATGGCCACTACAACTTGTAGATTTTTTCTTCGTGAAAGCGTTGTGGGTGCTACAATCTATGACTTAAATTAATTTCGAGCCAAATTTTATCGTCATCTTATTCTCTTCGTTCATCATTACAATTTATAGCATTACCTAATATTTTGTGATACTTTGTCGATTTGGCTTCTCATTTTTACTTTCTTAGATTAGATTTACAAATGCGTTCTGCAAAAGTTTTAAACAGTATAGCATTTACGAATTAAGAATAAAAGATTCTAAACTAAATTTGCTATAAAATTGTCCCAATATTTTAGCGGAAATTTTTTTTGATAAAAGCTTTCATTTCATCAACTGGTCGGGATAAAACTTCATTCGCAAGTTTTCCCATAAATTGTAAGATCCTAGTGAAATTTTGCGGAAATAGATTAAAGGAAATTAGTTAAAGTCACTGGCAGCTCCCATTTTTGGGGAAAAATAATTTTCCGAAAAACGATAAAGAATTAAAAGGGTTTAATTTAAATTGGCAACAAAATTAGTTCAATTCATTTTTATAAAATTTTCCCAAGAGTGGAAATAACGAATTTTAAAAAATAAATATAAAACATCATTTCTACCTTGCGCTTTATGTATAAATGGGGTTTGTTTGGTGCTCTAGATCGCTGTCTTGGTTTGTTTGTTTTCGTTTTGGTAATCACCGTAATAAAGGCTTTTCTTTTTTGAAAATTTGATTATCAGACCCGTTTCTATAGTAAAATATATTTATTTTCTTTCTTGCACGTTATAAGGTTTCGTTTGTCTCTCTTAAAAACAGATATTTCTAAACAAAAATTCTTTCCCTTTCTCAAGAAAAATGTATTTTTCAATAACATTTGAACATTTTTACAAACCATTCAAAATACATTCGTATAAATTTAAAAACAGAAGCATAACACTAAAATTCTATGGACTAAAATACTCGTATTTTATTGCATTTAACTGTGACGTAAAAAGAAAAATGATGAAGAAAACCCAGTCGTATAATTTCAAAATTGTCTAGTCCCATATTGTAAATTTGATTAGCATGCCGCTGTTTTACTCATATATATCGAAAAACATTACGAAACTGAATTCTTGATTTGCATTTTACATAAAGAGTAAGTTGACTATTTAAAGAATTTTAAGCTATCTCGGGAACATCACAGTCCAAATGTATAAATTAGTGAAAGGTGAATCCTAATAAAATACATACATAATCAAACATTGTCTACCGCATTACGAGTGTTATTACGAGTTCCGGACATTTCGTTTTTCTTTGTTCATATGCGATTTTTTGCGGTTTTTATAGTTTTCCGTTATTGGAAATGGTGGTTTGGCGTAAATAATTGTAATACTCGTCGTATAAACATCACGTTATAAATGGTTATGTCCGCATGTGGACTTGACATGAACACAAATTTACATATTGAAATTATTTTTTGCTAATAAAATTTGTTTCTAAATTTTTCCTTCGAATAACTTATTACGCCGTGTGAAAAATTATATATTCTTGTATATGTAATGCACCGTGCTCGTGTACCTATTAATAAAATTGTTATACCTATTGCTAAACATTAATGAAATCGAATGTATTTTAAAACTATATGTTTGTAAACCAAAAATACTTTTTGTTACCAGATATGCTACGCTGAACATTTTTATCATCTGTCACCCTAAAGTAAATTTAAAAACCTTACGCTTGGAAGCATTGTCCTATTTAGATAATAATTACTTGCCCATTTGTAAATAAATACGTATGCTTGTAGTATGTTTATATGAAATCCATGCAAATCCTATCGTTCAATTGGTGGTCATTTAGAATTATTAGATGTACGATTTAATTTTTACAGATTTTGCAGCAAATTTATTTTATATAAATAGACAACAACGAATTTAATCTTGGAAATATTGTCCATAGTTTTTTATGACTTTGCGCCATCTATCAGGTAACATACGAGTGCCGTCGCAAAGAAACTTGCAGGTTTCGACGCGATAAAGTCATCGATGAATTTACGCACATCGCCCAGTGTTTTGAACTGTTTATCCACTAAGGCGTGTTGCATTGACTGGAACAAATGGTATAGTCGGGCCAAGTCTGTTGAATATGCCACGTGTGGGAGAACTTCCCATCCCAAGTACAAGAGGGTCTTTTGAGTCACGTGAGCAACGTGAGGTCGAGCGTTGTCATGCTGAAGTAAGATTTGTCTGCTTCCTTGCCCAGTGAATGACCTTTTCTGATCAAGTTCTTCGCTCAGTGACCAGTTTCCGGGAGTTCGTAATAAAGCACACCCTTCATGTCCCACCAGATACACCGGATAACCTTCTTTAAGTGGATGTTTTGTTTCGGCGTCGATGAACTGGGTTGCCTGGGATCTATCCACGACTTTTTACGTTTGGGATTCTCATAAAAAATATATTTTTCATCATCCGTTACAATTTTCCACAAGAAGTCCTTTTTTTGTTGCCGGGCAAGCAGTGAAAGGCACTTATTTATACGTAGACCTAGGTTGTGTTCGGTCAACACTTATGGCGCCCATCCCCATTTCCATCGTAAATTCTGCTATTCTGAGAGATTATGTAACTCACGTAGACTTCGGTGTTCTGAAACCTTTCGTCCGATCCTGCAAAAACCGCAAACGTGAAAATATTTCTATTTTAAATAGAACTTTAATCTCTAAGAAAAAATCTGTTAAAATTAAGTCATACCCCTAATATTTTAAAGATTATATATACAAACTATTTTTCACGCTATCAAAATAATACACATAAGTGCCAGGTTGATCTAACTGAGACAGTTGAGAAGTCGTTTGACCATTGTTAAATTTATTTTATTCAACTAAGAAACCAACTGTTCCCTGCCTCCCTAATATTGTTGTAGTCGTTGGCGAAACATGCTGTATAAATTTACTAAAGAAAATAGTCTCTGACCGAAATTCTCAACATAAATGTTTAAATTACTCTTTAAATCGAACGAAGGAGGATCGCACCTATCAGACCAATGAGCGCGGCTCAACCGCGTTCTCGGCACCATTCATTCAGCACAAAAAAAACTTGATAATCTATTCAGATATCACCTTCTTCCGACGTAGATGGCCATATTCCAGAATTCCTTCCAAAAATCATTTTAGAGTCCCATTTCCATCCAGCATGTAAAATTTCATCATTATCTATTCAGATAGATCAGTCATGAAGACTATCAAATGGCTTATGTCAGAACTTAAAATTAAAAACAAAAACACTTAGAACAAAAAATCATTTTGGAATTCTATTTGCATCCAGCATAAAAACTTATTCATAATATGTTCAAAAACAACCTTGTCTCGCCTCAGGTGGCCATATTCCAGAATTTCTTCCAAAAATCATTTTAGAATCCCATTTTCGTCCAGCATAAAAAATTGCATCATGGTCTGTTCAGAAATAACCTAATTCTGTCTTCTGACATTATTCTAGAACTTTTTCCAAAAATCATTTCAGAATCCCATTTCCCATCCCAACCTTGTTCAGTCCTAGATGGCCATATTTCACAATTTCTGAAGCATACAAATTTCATCATAGTCTGTTCAGAAATAATCTAGTTCCGTACCCAGATGGCGTTATTCTGCCTCAGTTGACCATATTTCAGGAAATCTTCTAATAATCAGTTTAGAATTCCATTTCCATCTAGCATAAAAAATTTCATCATAATATGATCAGAAATAACCTAGTTCCGTCCCACATGGCCTTATTCCAAAACATTTTCCGAAAATAATTTAAGAATCCCATTTGATTCATGATTCCCAATTTGATCATGATCGGTTAAAAAATGGCTTAGTTCCGTCTCAGTCCTCGGACATTCTTCTAAAAATCATTTTAGAATCCCATTTCCATCCGGCATAAAAAATTTCAACATAATATGTTCAGAATAACTTAGTTTCGGCTATATTCCAGAACTTCTTCCAAAAATCATTTTAAAATCCCATTTTCATCCAACACAAAAAACTTCTTCATAATCTCTTCAAAAACAACCTTGTTTCGGTTCCAGATGGTCATATTCCAGAAGTTCTAACAAAAATCATTTTAGAAATTTAGAAAAATTTCACCATCACCTGTTCAGAAATACTACCGTTACAAAATAGCTTACCATAATTGTCACTGCAGATGGTACTTGCGTTCCGGTTTTAGGAAATTTTAGGTGGAAAATTAACCCGAAACGTTCTGTAAAGACATTGCATCGGTTCATAATACGAGAAATGCCATTAGGCACAGCTCAGATTTACACCCAGTAGTCTACATTTTGAGAGTAAAAATAAGAATTATTTTTTAATGAAAAATTAATGTAAAGGCCAAATAAAAATAAATGTTTGCGCTTCTTTCTGTTTCGTTCCATTGATGTTCGGCACTGTTTCGAAACTGTAGTAAATCGTGAGTCTGACCTTGTTGAAAGTTTCATATCGACAGTTAAATTCTCTTTCATAATTTTTAGTTTATTATAGTAAACATTTTATGATAGTTACTTAAAATAAGACTAAATTAATTTTTGAATGTCATCAATTTCGGGTCTCGAACATGCCGCAATAGTTATTACAATTTTGACGGTCTTATAAGATTGCATATAATAATTAAGAAAATGTACTTGAAATTTATTATACGGTTATACCTATCAAAAAATCTATTCATTCCGTTATTTTTTCAGATTGTATGTGATTGTATTTCTTTCAAAACAGCCGGATCTGAGATTGTTTAATGAGTCATGATTGTCAAAATTTCTTAATAAACAACATAACTCGTTTTAGCAATAATTTTAAATTTTTGGACTATTGTTAAAGCAAATTGAAAAATCAAATAGAGGAATGGTATATGCTAATCTTAATTCTATACATACATCTTGTGGTATTAAGGTCAAGGATTTGATATTATTTTGCTTGCATACTTCACATGTACTTCGTATGACTGCTTTAACATAATAAACAGAAAATTTCAATATCGAAATCAAACTTCCTGTTATTTACATAAATATGTTTTCATAATAAACATAATTATAAAATGTATGGGGGAACTTGGGACGGAATTATATAACGCACCAGTGCCCGTGAGTTTTGTTATTCTGGTATTACTTATTAAAATATTTTAATTCAACTTCTTGTAAATGTAAACAATACCGGTTTTGTTATATTATTGCGGGTTTGGTAAAAAACCCAAAGCCAAACGAACTATGTATGTATATTCAAATATTAAGTAATTTTACAAGTTTCGCGTACGAATTTTATAAATGAGCAAAATGTTGATCTGCTTAGAGAAGGTATGGCTCGAGCAGATAAAGAGGTTGCTTACAGAACGAGAAACAAACAATTAAGCGTTATAAAAAAACAATCTAATTAAATATTTTAGCACTTTTAGTTAACCTATGTAAATTTGCGACAACAAATTTATGATTATATACGAATATATTATAAGATGTTAACAATCATCTGTAAAGAAAGATAAAGAAATTAATTTGCACATATTCGAATTGGAACTATACATTCCCAATATTTTAAGTTTTGTCTATTATGCTAAATATATTACTCGGTTATAACAATGCCAAATATTTATTTTTGGATTTATTCATTTACTTTGTACAATTTCCAGTAAATAAGAATAAATAATACGTTGACCAAATAATGAGTCACAAGGTTCTCGTATATGTATATATGCGATGTTTATTTTATGTGTATGTAAAGTAACAAAAATGGCCTTAGAGGTTTTAAAAGATTTACAGTTCTAATTTAGTAGATGGATTGAGATTTTTGTAGATACTTAAGGTGTTCCGTTTCTCAAAAGATTTGTGTGGCCAAATTTATAAGATGTCAATAATATTAATGAATATAAACTGTGAATATTTATTAATTGTGATTATCTTAGCCTTCTATATAGCGTTAATATTCTGAGATCTGCTTGCATGCGAATATTAAATGATTTGTCACAGCCTGGTAATTGTATACTTATCTTATTCTAATGTAGTTAACCAAATATATGATTCAGTTTTACGCTTTAAAATAAAATAATTTAGATAAAGTTGTGCTAGTTGTATGGATGTTAAGGTTACACTCCAAAATTTTTACAAACTATTCATGACAGAGTGAATGACGACCGACTTGAGGTTGAGATAAAATAACGTGTGAGAAATAGATATGATTGTGAGCAAGTATTTGCAAATTTGGCTGCATTGCGGGTTCTAAATATGAGACCTATCCAGCGAAGGTTGGTTATATTATTCAGACTCGAATTTTTTGAGAATTCATCGAATTGAATAAAGAAGACGTGTGAAACTCTTTTTAGTAAAATTGGATAAGATAGCACAGGTTTTGTTTAAAATATCTTTCCTTTGTTTTGCAGAAAGATGCAGAGCGTAGTGGATAAAACAAAAACGTGCAAGGTCTAAAAATTTTATACAACAAGGGTATGATTATCTTTCTTCTGTAGTTGTTTCTTATAGTTTCATTAACTTATTTGTATGTCCATTTAAAATTTACTATCTTTTCTTTTATTTCCTTAAGTAACACACCCCATTTTGAGAAAGAGCCGCTCATTCATAACGAACTGTACAGCATGGGGTGGACCATACAATTAAGATAATTAGAAAAATTGATTACCCAGCTACTAAGGCATTTGTAGACCTTGTTGAGGCGAGTTTGAAGGGGCCCACACAGATTGTACATTATTACGCCCGGCCTACAGCGACCAGTGAGCCCCCATATTTCCTAATATTCAGATTCTATAATCGTAAAAACCTTCCCAAGAAATTTCAAAATATAAGCTGAACCTCAATAGTTAAAAAAAATTGAATATAATTTTGAGGCTATATTATTTTGTCAAAATTTGGCAAAAATGTAGCTCACATCTACATACGTTTCATAACTATACATCCGATGTATTTTTTTGATTTTTATTAATAACTGATTAAAACTCTTTAAAATTTTAATGCCAAAAATTAGATGAGTACAAAATTCAGTAAAATATAAAGAAACCATTACAAGATTCAATTGTTTTTTTAAATTTCTTACTTTTTTAAAAACTAGGAAAATCAATAAAATAAATTTAAAAAAATTAATATGCCATTGGTCCTCCTTTGTTTTCTGCTATTGCCAATATCCTGTTAGGCATACTTCTAACCAATGAATTCAAGTTTTCGGGTGTAATTTCCTCCCAGGTAAGTAGAATGCCTAATTTTAAATCATTTACTGTCTCGAATTGCCTTCAATCTAATAGTGGTATGTAAGGTTCTGCAAATCATGATTTTGCACTCCGGCTCGTGTGTACCGGAGCATTATCTTGCTGGAAAATTCAGCTTTCTTCTCGGTTTATGCACACAAAAGGTACAATGTGGTTTTGTCGCTGTTCATCTTAGTGGACGGAAAGGCTAAGGCGAGGGTGTCCGCTTAGAAGAGAAAGCCCCTATACCATTAAACTATACTACCACTAAAATTCCGCATAAAGTATTTTGGCTCTTTTCTGAGATCCCTTCAATAATATTGAATATCATCTGGCCCATTTAAATTATTTTTTTTATCGGAAAAATCATCAATTATTTATTAAATAATGGTTAGTTATTAAAAA
This sequence comes from Nephrotoma guestfalica, assembly GCA_963691935.1. Lineage (NCBI taxonomy): Eukaryota > Metazoa > Arthropoda > Insecta > Diptera > Tipulidae > Nephrotoma > Nephrotoma guestfalica. Next base: position 294,707,761 of record OY829914.1, on the reverse strand, counting down.
GCAGAATTAGATGTTTTTCAATTACCTTTAACCAGTCACGACTCATGTTTGCCCTAACAAAGTCAAGACGCGCGGCTTTATGCCGTTGCAATAGCTTTGGTACTGATATCATTTTGCTGTGTTTTAGATGTCCAGCATCTTTCATAGCTCGGCAGATTGTGTTTCTCCAGACAAATTTAATTTAAGCCTACTTTTCAGGCGCCCAATACTTTTAGAAGAATTACTCGCGGCCTTAATCAAGCCGCGTGTTTCGCGTGAACCGATATTTTGTTGGTCCCCCGGTTTTGCTGGTGTCATAATTAATTGGATTGTTTTAAAGAGTAGCAACGGTATTACGGTAGTGGTTTAATCCTCTCCCGATTTGTCTAAAAGCAAGATCTTCGGAAAGGGCTTGCATATTGCCTTTTTTCATCTGTGATAAGTGGCATTCCATGTGGTATTGCTTCTCTGCAACAGTTATCTATTCGGAAGATTAATGAACACAAAATTTTTTTAAACTGTATTAACCCGAGCGAGATAAATGATCAAAAGATCAGTGTGGTTATATAGTTATGAATGAAACAGATGAATTTAAAAAAATCTGATTTCTTCGATAAATAATTGAAGTAAGTAACAGTATTTGTTTTATGAATCAATATGTCCGAACTTAGTTAATTTTGGCATGAAAACTTTCATTTTTTAATCAGTTTTTTAAAAACTCAAACAAACGATTGGATATATAGTTATGAAACGCACTGTATACGGAGCTTTACCGCGGAAAGGCCACCGTAAAGTTTCCAAAGTTTTTTACGACAATTGCAGAAAATTTTAACAGTTGTTCATTTTAAGCTTGTGTTTGGTAATTTAAAAAGCTGCGAAATAATTAAATTCTGTTCTTAAATTGAATACTTTGATGACCAATATTTATTGCTAAATACATTTGCGTTTTAACAACAAATATTCAAAATAACAAAAACCTAGTATTACTGTTTATTCCTACAAAAAATGGTTAGGTTACATGTTTATCTATCAACTTGTGGAGACCTTGTTACATTTTCCGTTAGCTCGAGCTGCATACCATCACTTTAAAATTGATTTAAATCCACTCAAATATATACGTAAATTGATTTCACGTGGAAAAAATTAAAATTTACCGGTTACAGGGTGTCCTCGACTAACATGTTATATTGAAGGTGGTGAAAGAGCATACAATTCTGAGTAAAAGTCTACTACGGATTATTGAAATTTTCTACTGCTAAGACGTTATAAGCCGGTAAAGTTCAAAAATCTTGTTTCATCTTTTTACCAATATCTTAAAAACTCAAAGTGGTAATAATCTAGTTTTTGTCATATTTAATTAAGAACTATTTGCACTTTTCACTAAATCTTCAGTTACTATTCGATTTGAACGAGAAAGTAATGGTTTTTGCAATTGCAAAACTGAATGTGTTGAACTTTCATTACATAATGACGATTAGTGATACTAATGAAAATAAGCCCCTGTTGTTGCGGAACTTGGTGCCAATCCATCATTCATGTTAATGTATATTTTGACATGGAGCTTGCTGCAGATGATGTACTGTAATCGCGTAGTGGTAATTGGATAGTGTGTGAGTGATTGAAAAAGCGAGTATCCCTCTATCGAAAATATATTAAAGATACTCATTAAACGCCGTAAACGAACTTATTTAACGTCTGCTGAGTTCACATTTGCCGGTGGCTAGTATGTCATTACTTTGATGTTATCTAGTTGTCTATTTATTCTGTGGAAGTTAATTTTGAACATTTTGTTGGCAGCACTTTTCTCACCATCCTTTCATGATCCTAAATACACGATATCATGTAGAAATCGTTTCGCGGTAGAAATCTTGATGAGGTCCCGCCTAAAACCAAAACTTACTATGATTTAAGGTTAATTCAATCATTTTTCGAAAAATCTGTACTAAGTTAATGTTAACGGTAGTAAATATGATTTATCAAACTAATTTCTCACAGACAGCCTTAACTTGAGATTTTAACACAAGGATCTTTTTATCATTTTTTTTTGTACATAAAAGAAGCGTACAATTTAACAAGATACAGCTTAACTTTGTGTATTCGTTTTGGGGACCTTCCGTTAAAATTGAAATTTGTATTTTCACTTAGATCAATTAACCAACAGGAAACAGAGAGGATGCCCACAGAGAGGGCATCCAGAATTTATGAAAATTTTATATTCTCGCGGGACACACGGGCAATGTTGAGTGGGGCTATTTTCTTAGTTTCGTTTTGAATAAATTGGTAAAATAAATTCATTTCTTAACCAAAGTTTTATTTTTTTTTATTTACGGGATTGTAATCGGGATCCTTATTTTTCCCGTAAACGAGCAATAAACTATTTGCGTTTTAAATTGTTTACATTAAAATTCAATTAACTGTTGAATAAAATGTTTAGCAAAAGATGAAATGCAAATAAACATTTAAACATACGTGTATTTACTTCCCGTATATGCACATTATAAATAACCTTATATAACGCCGATTCATTGATTTCATTTTGATGCAAGTGTGTATTTTATATATATTCCCGTCTTTTGTGAATGAATATTGATCGTTTGAAGGGCATTTTTTATTTACTTAATATTTTGTATTAAAGAACGAACTAAAAACAAAGACATCAACAACATACAGCAAATATTATAAAACGAGTAAAACAATCCATTTTAAAATTTAAATGAAATTTAATATTTAAACGTTAAGGATCGTGTAACCCAACCATTTCGCATGCATATGACGTATATGAATATACCTATTTGGTTTTAAAAATGTTTTTTATTTACACCTTACCGAATAAATTTGTAAAATATAATATTTCTCATCTAAGGTGTTTTTGTCTTCCAGACAATAGTTAAACAATCTTAGAACGAGGCTTAGTGGTTATACTGTTGAGAAACAGTCGAAAAATGAGGCCTAACATTTTTGATTATTATTACAAAGTTTTACGGATAATCAACTCAACGTGGACTTGTACGTGCAATAATTTGTAACATTTACTGTCACGTTGAAATTAAATTAACTATGATTATGCATAATAAAGTAAAAACAATAAAAGTATAACCACAAAAAGAAAAGAAAACGGAAAATATAGATGTACAGTAGAACTTATGTTGTAACAATTCAATATCGCATTTATCGCAGTGTATTGTTGTTAACTGTCTAAGTTACAATATAAATGTGTCTTGGACTGTAAGCGGTTTTTTGTCTCTGCCTCTGTGAGAGCATCAATTTACTTTGTGGCCATCTTGACTACTATTTCGCAATGCGAGAAATAGAAAGCGGAATCGAAAATCAACCAAAAATGCAAGAAGATAATTCGTAAAATGCCGACGGTTTATATTGTCCAAGGTTTTAAGGGAAAGTCGTAATTATCAATTTCGGAAAAACGTCGATTTTTATTCCATTTTTCCGGCATATGTAAACCAAAACTAGTGTATACTCGAAGTTACAACTGATCGCAAATGAACTATTTCCATATCCTTTTTAGAACGCATCTATTCCAAAGTTAAAGCGGAGTAGTGATACACTTTCTACTTAATAAAATTTATTTGATTGTGTCTGAAGAATATTTTCAGACCAGAAAAACATTTATATCGCTTGACTAAATTTATCGAGCTAAAAGAAGACTAAGTCGAGAAATAAATAAATTTAAAAAAAAATGTGTTTCCTTCGCTAACATGGGTTGTTATTTATCGTGAAACCTCCGTAAAAATGGATCCATATAGATTAAAGTAAAATTTTCTTATAACGGGCTTGCTTGTCCTCGTACGGCCTGTGGTATGATCGTAGCAAAGGCAGCACAACTTAAAGATTACAAATGTCAATAGAAAAAACAGCCTACTGGGATATTGTAATTATAGTGGATGAATGGCTTTTTCACAATGTGCTGTGCACACTGTGAGAAAGTTATTCATCAAATTAAACATGGCAATATTAAGACAGTCAAGAAGGTAATAATGGACTCTGCATGTTTACTTTAATACTGCTCGGATTATACGAGTAATCAAAATAATTTGTACTCGAAAATTGAGGATGCCCTAAGAAGAATTAAACTATCTATAGACACCTTAAAAAGTGTATTCCAAGCTTGTTCAAACACATTGGAAAGTGGAGTATTGGTGGTACTTCTAAACTACAGCTATTTTTCAAACAAAACTGTATACAGAACCAACATCGGCTCTACTATCTCACAACAAAATTCCAAATATTTCTGAAATATTCACACTAAAACTTCCGATCTAGTCTCAGAAGATTTACCATAATCTACCACATTCTTTATAACAAGTTCTCAGCAAGGATTAAGTTTCTTTATGAAGTAACCTCTCTTCATAATAAAACAAAAAATGACAGCAACGATAGTTACTCAAAATAAGGGTTACACAAATTCTCAACATACCGTACCAATATTCGCAACTGAGTCCCTAGTTGATCATCTCTAAACATTTTCTTCTACTATTTCAAAACAATTGTAGTTAGTATACGTATTGAAAATGCAAAATATCGAAAAAAATAACCGCAGTCTAGTTCCTATTGGGATAAAAAAGAGGTTCCTGATTAAGCGCAATAAACCGATAGTCTGCTTACCATTAGTTTGGTAAAGAATGAGAATGATTATTAATGAATATAGTTCACCAGGAAAACGGTGGCTTAGAACTATATATTACCGCGTTAGTGTGACAATAAATTAATCACTTTTATTTTGAGTGATGTTATAGTAGGCTGTAACGCCGTTGGAGCTTTTCTTAAAACAGATTGAGTACAAGTAGAAACCATCTTTATTACGGACTATCTGGCTAGGATTTACGCCTTGTCAAATAAAGGCGTTTGATGCGATGTTTCAGCTAATCAATCAAAAACTCAATAATGCATTCAACAAAGTAGGATCAACCAATTTTCTATTGCGAAACCTTTTTTCTTGTTTATTATTCAATGGAACATGTTTGTGTTGAAATAAAATATCCACGGCAATAGAAACTCGTGTGGGTATTTTAATGATAATACTTTCTTTTGGTTGGCGTTATGTATTCATTAGTTTAGAAAAATATTACTTTTCTCATGTAATCAAGATTTGTAAAACTTAATGAATGAATTTTTGATCAATGGGCGCTTTCAAATCCGCCATCTGTTGGCTACATGCGAACACGCATTTGATGCATCACACAAAATATGGTGGCACTGGTAGTTAAATGTCATTTTTGCCATCATACAATTATTGACGGTTTTTAGACGGTTAAATTTAATCCCGGATCAAAAATATTTGATTCCCAATCAACAAATTTTGATCCCAAATCCTTTTTCGTATTCTTTGGACGAAAAATATTGGTATTTTTTTTTTGATCTCGGATCAAATTTTTGTAGGATTTTTTTGAGATCAATTTTTAAGCATAGGATAGTTAAATTAATAACAACTACATGTTGGCAGAACTGAAAGCGCTCAATGTCATGATCATCTACTCCGGTGATTTCAATCTACCATATATCGATTGAACTTTTAGCTTATCTCTAATCTAAATCAAATTATTAATATACCTAATGTGAACGCTGGCCTACATTTTTAACAATGTGTTAAATGTTTTTAGTGTGTCAGAATTTATTCTAATCTTTTAAATCGTGCACACCACAAACGTATATCGAATTTATTTTTGATGTATATAAAATGACTCAGAATTAGGTACGCAACTAATACACAACTACAATTTTAGAATAATTAACAAAAGCCCCATATTGGCGCATATTTCTACAAAATTATTTTTCGTAGATTCTAACAACATTACCTATAAAAAATATCTACTAATTAATAATGTGTCTATAGGGAAATCGAAATCACCGTTCTAAGAAATGGCAACTCCTACCATTGGGGGAGCTGAAGATAATTGTGGTAATAGCGAGATCTCTTCTCTCTAAAAAGTCATGCAGAACAATTTGCTCCACTTCTTTGCGCTTTCTTTACTTAATAAAGGAATTTACCCTGGTAAATTGAAAATTTCTGAACTAACTTTTTTTTATTTATTTATTTATTGAATTAAATCAAGTTCATATGATGTAATTCAGTTTTCTGTTTTCTTTTGAAGTCGTATAGCTAAATCTAGAAAAGTCAAATAAGGCATTACGTTGCATGTTCACCATAATAAGTTTTATTCGAAGTCGGGTTTTAAAAAATCGTGTTGTCGAAGATTCGAGGTAGAGGTATAAATATTAAGGCTTTCAGGATCGTTCGATGAGTGCGTTTTTCCCAGGAGTACATTTGCAATGAGCATTGCCCAAAGTAATTTTTGCCTATTAACCAGAGATCATTCGTAGTCCCACTCAGTTCTTTTATTATAAATAGATCTTAATAATTTCAATTTTATCAATGTGAAATTGAAAGAAAGGACACCATACTGGATATGCCAGCTGACATCTCATATATAGTCGAAGTGTAAGATGAACAAGATATGCTAATCAGTTAAGTCTTTGGTCCATCTCCTGATAAAACCAAACTTATAATTCGCTTTGGCTATAATTAGGTCAATGTGTTTGTTAAAGGATATATTTCCAACAGACGTCACGCCAAAATCGTTTGATTTTTATGCCACTGCTATGCTTTACATTTTTCGTTATTGAGGTATAATTGGTTGACTCACTGATCCTATCTATGTCGTCTTGTAGTAATTTGGTATCTTGTAAGTTTGCAATACTTCTGAGGATTTTTAAATCGTCCGCAAATAGAAGTCCAGATGACAATTGATATTTCATCGGTAAGTATAAGAAATATCCATGGCCCAATACGCGAGCGTTTTGGAACACCAAAAGAGGATTTTATTTTATTTGATCTTTGTTCTCCAATTTCAATATATTCTAATCTATTCAAGAAGTATGAGAAGAATCAATTTGCAGAACCCTCAAAAACCAAAGAAGTTCAGACTGACCAACGCTTTGCAATGTCTGATGGAATCAAATGCTTTACTAAAATACGTAGAAACTGTGCCGACTTGTTCATGTTGTTCAAACACCTTAAGAACTACACTACTTGAATACTAAACTAAATTTGTCGTTGTGGATTTATCAGGCATAAATCCATGTTGGAAATTGGACAGATGTCGTGAAATGATATTTTTGAAACTTTTACGCACAAGAATTTCAAATAACTTCGGTATTATTGATGTGGTAGCTATGCCTCTGTAGCATGAAATATCTCTTCTTTTGCCTGATTTGAAAATCGGTGTAATTTTCGAAGCCTTCCATCTGCTGGGGAATAATCCTCTATAGCTAGCTTGCTACCAATACACGTTATGAGAGGTATTGTCTAAGCGATTGAACTACTCCGCATATTGATACAACATATGCCAACTTCAGTAAAGCGCTTCATTGGCCATTGGAAGGAGCTAGACAAGAGATTCGTATTTCAACTTAACTATTATTAATTAGGTATTATTAATTAAGTAATTGTCAACACATCCGTCCACTTCTACGCGAATGAATTAAAAAGCTTTATAAATCTACATGATGCAAGACTTGTAGAAAGTGGCAATAATAGAATCAACATCTAGCTTCTCACCTAAGCTAATCAAATATGTCTTACTAATAAGTATTTTAACCTTAGTTTTTTTCTAAAATTTTTGTCTTTTGAATTTTTATACAGATCGTTCCATTTAAAATGAAACATTTGAAATGAAAGTCCGACACCCCACTTAAGATTTGAAGTGAATAACTTTTGACATCATAATCATAGTTGTAGATATTCCCCTTTCAGCTCCAGAGGTGGGGGGAGGGGGTAATATTTTTCAATTAAGACTCTTGGTCGTGTGATATATCATTTGAAAGATATTTCAATCCTGCGTACAACGGTATGTGGTGTTCGAAAATCTACCAACAGTGTTTATCAATCAATTTCAATCATTAGAGGCCTTAAAAGATAAAAATATGGATGGATGCCGTAAAATAACTATGGAAAAATAGAGTGGAGTTCGACCAGACTTATCACAAAAACGTTTGTTTTCGGACACTTACTAAATAACTTTCAATCTTTCAGTTTCAAAATTGTATCATTTTATCGTTTTAATTGGAATTTTTTGTTTGTACATTTCAGTAATTGTTTGTACATTTTCGAAATGCGCTTACTTGAAATGCCTTTCATTGATATATCGCACGACCAACAGTGCCGTTTAAAAAATATTAGCCACCACATTTGGAACTACGAAAGGGGCAAATCTATATGCCAATTATTTTAATGTCAAAAATTGTGAAAGAATGAATGTTTGAGTTTGTTCGCTGTACGATTCTAAACGGCTCAACTTATTTTAAACAAATATTACATAATTATTGTATTGTTTGGATTGGATTATCATAAGCCGCATCGTAAGGCGTTGGCTCAATAGGTCCAAAGATGAAAGTAACCTCGCAAATTTTTAGGTGTTTTTAATATTTGAGAAATTATAGATATACGAGTACCGATATACATATACGTTTACTTGAAGGCAATGGGTGATTTTGTAAGCGTTTGGTTTATCATTTTCAATAATAAACACAGTAAAATTGGAAAAATGTATGCAATTTTTATTTGAATCGATAAATTAATGTTGAAATCGAAGATTTCGGCTGGTATCTCGCTAATGACACGTTTAATGTTGTCTTCTACAATTGTTGTTTGCTTATTGGTATATGAACGAGAGAACTGACGTAGCCCCATAAAAAATAGTCAAGAGGTGTCAAATCGCACGAACTAGGCTGCCAATTCATCGAACGAAACGTGAGATAAATTACTTAACGAACTCATTTCTCAATAAGTTCATGGTTTGGCGTGCTATGTGGCATATGGCGCCGTCTTGCTGAAATCACTTATCGACCAGATTCAGGCGCTCGCCTCGTAGGACCATCGAATTTTAGACGTATCAATTTTGGAAATTAAATAGTGTTCCGATGAGCCCGTCGATGTAGAGATTTAAAAGGTATCGGCGAGCGGAATACTAACAAAGGTATATGTATAAAAATCATTTGAAATGCCTGCTTTTGGACACTCCATTACAGCCAAGTGGTTTTATAATTTTATAAACAAGATATTTTAATAAATATCGTAAACTTTAGAGCGCGTTAAAGTATTTCAATACATCTCAACACCCACCGCTTGGTTTATACGATTAATTTGATTTGGGCTGTTTTGTTTAGGTTTCGAGTTGTAAATTCCAGTTCCAATTTTGCGTTTTAAATCTGAAATACAAAAACGGTGAGTCGTGTTGATACAAAGGTTGGGATCTTCAGCATTTTTAACATATGATCAGGGCAAGTCGCATCTTCGACCAGCATTTTGATTTTATCACACAAAATGTAATTATTGATCTATGAGACCAGCGGTCTGACCAGTTCAAAAGATCTTAATTAACATAATTTGATTTAGAGATACCAGTGCAATTAGTTGAGATTCATTATGATCAGTTTATCAGCTATTGCGATACCCTTACTGATAATCGCAGATAAGATGATGGTTCTCCAGTTATTTCGTCAAGCACAGTACTCAATATGGATCGTAAATAGTAAAACTTACGAGAAAAAACTTCGCACTGTACTTTCTATCGGTTCCTACTATTTGCAATTTTAATCAGTATGTACTCGTACTTAAAAAAATCTTCATTTAATTAATGGAATAAATACTTCTACTTGTTTTTGAATAATTCTGTGTTTGATAATTCGTCACGAACTTTATATGTCACCGAACAATATTATTATTCCAAAAATAAATGCAACATTTACATTCGTAACATATCACGATTCCATGATTTTAAAATACAATGCACGACTAATATATTACAATATTTAACCTAGAGATGGTGAGCACACGACTTAGGAATTAAAATAATTTGTTCAAACCTCATTGAATCTGGAACCAAAATGTGATAAACATCATCGAAATTATGTATTTAATAAGAATTTTTTTTCCAATTTGGTATTGATTTTGCTACAGACTAGTAACAAGTAATAACAACGAAATTATTTGCATTCAATCAATAAATTTGCGCTTTCCATTTTTAAAAGTCGTTAAATTTTTTAACATAACTATATTTATAGTTTATTGTTGGTATTTTGATTTAAATAAAATTTCAAAAATGCTTTAGTCACACCTAGTCGAGTATGTTGTCTAACATAATTTCGTTCTTGCTTGTTGTGTGATATGACCAAGCCTTGATCGAATATAAATCACCATAGCAAAAGTAACTTTAGGAAAATGGAAACATCCTTTATATTTTGCATTTTCATTTACTAATAAATGTAAGCAGCTCGATAGGTCGTTAATCTTTGAACATTATGATTTAAATTATTGTTAGTAATCACAAAATCCCACAATCTTCTAATAATAAGAGGTTTTAGAAAGCATATCTAATGTTTATTTTACATTTCAAGTTGATTCATACGCGTGTGTAAACAATTTTGGGCGCATTACAGAGGAAGCTGATTAGATGGTTTCAATGCATTTTTATAGGTTTATTTGAGTATCGATATCGATATACTGTTATCAGACGTACAGTAAATACGTCGTGTAGATTACATTGTTGGTTCGATAATGAGTCACATACTTGAAACTCTTTACACAATGCAAAAATGTATTAACCCTCGTACACTGTAAATTTAATTTTGATTTCCCGTTTTGTCGTTGAATAAGACGATCCTCATGTGCCATATGATTTCATATTACGCGTATATCAATAAATTTTAATTTAATCGCCTTGATGTTAAAAATAAATCTGTTAATTGACAATATACTTTGGTTGAAAATATTTCATTTACTGAAATGTTTGCACGAGACGGCTCTTAACAAAGAATGACACATGCATAGAAATAAATTGTCGTGGCCAACAATTCCAATTCCATATCAATAATACAAAAAGGCAGACAAATTTCTTTGTTACAAAAAATTTGTTTTATTTGTGGTACACAACAAAATTTTTGCAACTTAAGTTATGCTAACAGCATGAACAAAAAAATTTCTAATTTCTTGTGTTGCAAATTGTTTAAGTTGTTTCACTTGAGTGTTTGTTATTTAATTACTTATAGCTGTTGTAGTGTAGTTGTTGTTTAGTTCGAGAATTTAAATGATTGGGAAACCGGAAAATGTTATTTAACAACGTCTTATGAAATTGTGTAATGTTAAGGGGTGAAACAGTAACTTTATTATTAGTGAGGCGTAATATTTAGAATTATTTCTAGGTCTACAGAAGGATGAATCCTTCATACAGAAATCCTGTTTTGCTGTAAGCGAAAACTTCGGTTTACCCAGGAAGGGATACTTTATTCAACTTTTAGTAGTTCCGGACAAAAAGTACAAAACAACCAGCGAAAAAGAATTAGAGAAGTTCCGTTTTTCTGGTATTTGAAGTAACTACCATATACTAATTTCTGGTATTAACAATTCGAAATTGTTGAAAACACTTCATCTATTCTACGTTCCACTGAATTTTAATCTGTAAGCAGTAGAACAAGCTGAACTTAAAATAAAGTGATTTCAGCTGAGGTAAGATAATAATGGGCCCTTTAACAATAAGTGGCGTCGTTGATAGAAATACAATCTACAGATATACAGCCCTTACAACTTACCAAAAATTCTTATAGTATTGCCAGAAAACAGTCAAAGAGCGAGTACGTTTAGACCACCTTCTACAATTACTGAAAACCACTAAATCAGTTTTAGATGGGCTCTATATAATGGGAAGAGCTTCTTGCGTCAGTTAGAATACGATGTTTAGGTGCTTGCCTGAAACAGTTAAAATAAGACGATCAGCATAGGCCTATGAGTTTGAACTGGAATTCTGATGCCTAATTCGTCAAAAACCAAGAGCCACAGTAACGGTGAGAGTACATGTTCCTGTGAACTACCTTCGGTTACTTTGCATACCTTCTAGTACTGCTAACAATAATCCTTTCATCATGTTAGTGCGCTTCTCTTCTGCGCTATTAGATTCGCAATTTGCTCTTTTAATTCCCGATTATACCTGGAGTTGTTAGTTCTAGTATCCTATTATTCTTATTCTCATAATTACCATTTGACACGTTATATATGTTAAACTCTTTAGATGTGCCCATTTTAAGGATTGTGATTTACCAAATCTCTCACTAGTGCTTTCAATTCTATCTGTCGCGAGGACTTTTATGTGGTCATCTTTGAAAATGCAGCCGGACTCTAGCTCTAATACCCCCGATCTTGATAATGGTTGGTGTTTTAGACTTGGATTCACTGATAATATTGACCACTATTTCTTGTGTTATTACAAACATATCTCCTAGGTCCAGTTCCAATGAATTACGAATTATGTGTTTTGTTCCTTGTTTAATTGCTGGAAGCCCGAAGTAACTGGTTGGCTTCATTGATCAGCTGAAAGTTAAATTGCTAATACTTACTTCTAACTGCCACCCACACATAGCTCATTTATCAAAATAATCTTGGATCGTTCTTCCCAATAAATGTTTAAGTTATATTATTCTTGCAAGAGATGCCTAAAGTTTTAACCTGAATAAGTTCCTTTTCAAACCAAATGGGCCAGCAAACGCTTAACAAGGTTAGTAATGCTAAGTGAATCTTTATTCCATTTTTTGTCTTTCTGCCTGTTTTGCCTTCTGATTGAGTATTACATGTAACGAAAATAGTTGTATTCTTCAGCGGCTTAGGTGTCTCCTACAACGTTTCAAGTGAGTCTTTACTGAATTTACAACTGCCTCCCATAGTCCACCAAAATGTGCTGCGGTTTCTGATTGTAGTTCTGCCATCAATGTGCTCTAATACTTTACTAGCTTATATCAAAGTAGCAAGAGCGAGTAGTTCATTAAGAAAAGACGCAAACCTAACTATACTAACAAATACTTGTGGTTGGTCGACTGGAAAGCAACTATTGTATATTTGAGCCATTAGGCAATTCCATATACGACGTAAATCTGCATTAGGCTGCTATAAATGCTTTTCTTATCAATCTACGTGCTATTTCTAGGTGCGTAGCCTTGGTAGCGAAATATTACCTTTGTTGGCGGCCTCTTCCTATTGTGTTCTGGAATTGTTAAGATGTTAGGCCAGCATAATCTATACTACCAACCTTGGTACATGGTTATGAAGGAGTTACTCTAAAAGCAGTAATGTTGCATTTTAACTAGTTTTACGTTGTATGATTAAACCTAAAACATACAATACAATTCCGTATAATTTGCCTTACCAAGTTTCCGGCGTGGAGCATCCAAAATTTATTTTGATCTTTCGTCGGTTATTTTCATATGCTACCCTAAAGTAACTTGCTAATGATACTTTCTCTGATCAAGATATTTGGTAGCTTCTAATTTAATATTAACTGAGAAGGTTATCAAGGTCTTAAATTTTTTCATAGAAATATTGCTGTTACACAATTCGAATTATCTGGGTTCTATTTGTGAGGGACCCTCTCCCCATAGGGGGTTTCTATTTTTGAATATTTTAAACTTTATCAGTTATCTTATGCAGGGTATTCGCTTGGCTTCCCGTGATTGAGGTAGAACATCTGGTAATGTTTAAGTCATTATCGGTTGTTTGTTTCCGTTTTGCGATGTTGTTTTGCTGCTAGATTCTAGCACTTGAGTTCATTTATCGTTATATGTAATGGTGGCGAACTTTGAATTAAAAAAATTAAATACATATCCGTCTAATACTTTTGTCATATTGTTAAATAATTTTAAATTAATTTTATTATTTCTCCACAAATTTACTAATGAATTGATTAACTAATTCGAGCGATATCAAAATATATCGGCCCTGAGAAAATTTAGTTGTGTTTTTAGATAACGCCTAATATTAGAATCGCCCAGCATTTATATAACACCTATTTTACAAAACAAAGCCTCCCCCTCCCCTCATTTTGATTTTAATCAAGAAGGTCAATTTTTTGATGATACAACTTCATCCTCACACACAGAAGTAATATTCAGTTTCGACCTGATAAGATTATGAAAAAAATTCAGTCATCTTATTTTAAATAAGTCGATAACTAAGCACAATTTGAACATATAATTTTTTGTAATTACACAATAATTATTGTTTTATCGGTACCGATATCGGCGAAGGCATTATTTAGTGAAAAGCCATCAGTCGATATTATTGATATCGTGTAGGCAGTACATTTAGAATCGGCGCCGACATGTCGGTATCGTATCAGTAAATGGAAAGGCGCCCTTACTAAATTTAAAACTTGTAAATTGTTTCTCTCAATCAGTTTTTTTTTCAGTCAATTTTTTTAGTAAATATGTGAGATTGCTTTTTGAGACTGTAATATTGTTATGTCGTCTTCGGCGCACAAGTTCGAGTCAAACCTGCCGAAAACTCTAATATATATATTCCTAAAAAATGTTTTCGAAAATCTGTTACAAACGCCACGATCAGCCCTGATTGCTTCCTGGAAATATGAATTAGAAGAAAGGGGTTTGCCTGTCAGGAGTGGGCATCGCTTATCGTCGTCTTTGTTTTAATTTGTTTGTGTTCCACAAATCCACAAAAAAATCTTAATTTCATGTGTGATTTCGAGAAAGTGTTTGCAGAAATTCGAAACGTGTAAAATAAATAAGGAAACCACGGCAGCTCTAACCTATAACAAAAAATTGTATACCTACATCTCTTATCTTTTTTCGTGAACTTAAAAACGGGAATCTGTAAGGTTTTATTCGATTCTGTCATGCACGAAAACATTTCATTCAAGGGTTTACCACAACTCTGTTTGTAAAGGGTGGCCCATCTAACGTTCGGAATTTAATTTGGCTCTATTTCAGAGACGAATGAATATTTTTCCAAGCGGGTGTTTTATTAGAAAGAGTATACATTGCCATTAAATGTGAAACACAATTTCATTCAAATGACTTCCACGGCTGGCTTTGCAGTACTCTATTCGGTCAACCCAATTTTTCAGAACATTTTCGATTGTATGCGTTCCTATCTCATCAATGACAACTTTTAATCTTTCAAGTCTTGGATAGTCTTTTGATGGTTAGCGTAACACTTATCCTTAACGGTCCCACACAAAAAAAAGTCCCACGGAGTCAAGTCGCAGTTGCGTGGTGGCCAATTGACATCTCCGTTACGGCTGATTATTTAATCCCCCAAGATAGTATGCAAAAGACCGATTGTTGCGTTCTGTGTGGCAAGTTGCGCCGTCCTATTGAAACCAAATGCCGTGTGTGTACCAATGAATTCTGGATAACAAAATCTCGTTTATAATGAGTCGATAACGCTCCCCATTAACTGTAAGGGCGGCTCTTGGCTCATTTTCGAAAAAATGGACCAATGATGCCGGTGGTTCAAAATCCACACCACACAGTTACTCGTTGTGGATGCATCGGCTTCTCCATGGTTACGTGTACATTTTCTGAACCCCATGCGACCAAATTTTGCTTTTGACGTAGCCTCCGAGGTGAAAATGAGCTTCGTCGGAAAAGATGATTTTTCGGTAAAAATACTCATTTTCTTCCAAGCGTTCCTCAGCGCAATTAGCGAATCGACAACGTTTCGGATGGACATTTTAACCAGCTTCAGCTCCTGCACTAATTGAACTTTGTACGCCTTCATACCGAGATCTTTATGCGAAATTCTCATCACAGAACTGCGAGAAATGTTCAATTCTTGAGCACGATGGCGGGTTGATGTTGATGGATCTGACACATTCTGATCAACAGCTGCAATGTTCTCTTCTGTACGCGCTGTCGTGAATGACTCTCACATTTACTTTCCACATAAATTTCTTACAGTTTGAGTAGAACACTCACCACTTTGACAGTATGTTTTCAGTATTTTCCAATTTTGTTCAAGCGTAAGGCTACCCAATTCGTAAATGCCAAACATTAAACTAATTTTCTGTTATAACACGAATGTCGTAAGTGTTGGCACAGTCGAAATAACCGGTAGTTGAAATTGCAAGTGCTAGATGGGCCACCCGTTATTAATAAAGTGCTCAGGGCGGAAACCTCACAAGGTATATCTAATTATAATTATAATTTCGGTTCCATCAAAAAATATGTTGATCATATGATTGATTTTGTAAAAATTTGATTTTTATCATCTGCGATTTTCCACATTTCCATAAGGTTTTTCAAGCGAACTAGTTTTAATTTTTTGTTATCTCCACGTGGTCAATATAGGCAACTGGATTGTATAGTTAAAGCTAATTTAGGAATGAAGGCAGTGCGAAAATTCTAGACATTAATAATGAAGCGGTGGATTTGTGGGCGTGCTTATAATAAGATTATCGCCTTTCAACCGATGTACCACATAATTATGTCGGAATAGAAAATCTATCTGCCTTCGGCTCCAGGTCACGGCATGAATATTTTCTATAATAAATTATTAAATCGCTACCACCGCCAAAACGAAGATGTGTGAATTAAAGTACTTATATCAAAATGTATGCTTTTCATGGCCTTTCGAACAATGTTCCATATGATTTTATCAAGAAAATGTGTCTACCACTAGTTTTGAACACCAAGGTGCTTCAGTTAAAATTGTCCTATACCTATTACGTATATATTCTAAAATAAACTAATAATTTGCTGACAAAACTGTTGTTTAGTCCAGGATGAAGCGGTAGTACTGAATACTAAGGTGTTTCGGCTAAATTTGTGATATCCGTAAGACCTTTTCAACAATATACTTAATATACATTCTATAAGAACCTAAAAATTTGCCAACAGCCCCAGAACCGTACATTTATGAACTAATGTGGAATTAAAATTCAAAATTATTGTATGATCTAAAACCTTTCAAATTATGTACTGCACTAGTATTTGCGAATAGTAACTAGACTGTAAATTCTTTTCGTGGTGTAGTGTTTTTGAAGTAATTTCTTAAAAGAGAAGATTAACGGAAAAATATCAAATTGTACAGACATCCAGACGGACGAACAATTTTTTTCTGTTTCTGGCTCAAGGACCTTCAAACGTCGAGAAAAGTGGTTTGGGGCTAGTCGTATTTTTTTTTATCAGGATTTCAATAACTTGGCTCTTCTATCGAGGTTAATGAATCTATTTTGCAGGCGTTTTCAGTACGAAATTCGTGTTTGTGGCTACTACTATATTTATGGCAAGTTACTCTCTCTCTCACTCTGCACGTTGCCTGCCGGCCTCCATCCGCATCGACCTATCACTTGCGTCCTCCAATTTCAACATACTATTATCCGTAGGTCTTTCTTTACGACGTACATTGGCTGGTTATTGCTGGAACACTTTTTTAATCATTCGCTGTTGTGGATACCTTGCAACGTGGCCCAGCCATCTAATTCGGTTGGATTTAATGAATCCAATGAGATCGCTATCTCCGAAGTTCAAAGCTTCATTTCTTGGTTCATATACGAATCCGATATTCGTTTACGGCAACTTTAATTGGACCAAATATGATGATCTTCCTTGCGAAATTAGATAACATTCTTCAGTCGTTTTAAGTCAGAGTCCAACTCTCGATTCCGAAAGCCAGCACAGGACTAATTAAGTGTTTTATAAAGTACCACTCCTCGTTCTAGATAAAAATTGGAACATTATTTAATGTTGTTGTATTCTAGACACTTTGTTTAATGCTTATAACAATCACACTTCTATTACCGCAGACAATTTAATCAATTTACCACACTTCGCAAGTCGCGACTACGGAAGCTATTACACTGTATAATAAAATTAGATTGTGTTGTCTAATGTTTAATAGTTCATAAATGTTATTATTATCTTGATTAACATGACTAATAAATTAAATATTGATGTGAACCACATAATGCTTTTATTGGATGTTGATAAGATATGTAAGACACGACTTGATCAATATTTATGAATTTGATTTATTGGAATTTAATTGAAATACGTATGCGTCTAGAGTTTACGATAATAGTTCATTGCATCATTGCAATGGAATTCATTATTTTAGGTCGATTTAACATAAAGTGAATACCGTAATTTTAGTTAGTTTTAAATTATTTTAGTAGTTAATTAGACAAAACCTAGAAATATCGGTTTTGTTTTTACATTTTCAACTGACCGGAAATATTTACCCATTTAGAAAATAAAAAATGAAATACATATAAAATTTCATCAAACATGTACATACCTATGTATACCCAGAACACATATGAACCGTGACCAAAAATAAATAAACTCGAACTTAATTTCCGCAAATGTTGAGCATCAATTAGATTTGTATATGACTGGATATCGATTACGTTTACTTTCACTTATACATTTTGTTTTTGTTTTTATATTTACAGGATCTAAATTTAATACCGAACGATACGGAAATGTATCTACAGAAAACGGCCGCGGCAATATCAACATTGCAAAATATTCACCGACAAAATTCACTTAACAATTCACCACAATCTCCATCGAGCCCTGTACATAAAATATCACCAAGTCATCACTACTCCCAAAATCAGCAACATCATAATCAATCACTAGATAATAGCGGTCTTTCTAATATGCGGTCACCTTTACGTATGAGATCATCTAAGTCACACTCAAATGATATACGAATGGAGCACAACGATTATCGCGATGATGATGATGTTGATGATGAATCATCTATACCGTATTATAAAACATTACATCAAAGAAATTTGTCTTTGGATGGGACCGAATTAAAACCAAAAATACGTAATTACGATACACGGCACGGTATAATTAACTTGAATATGTCGAATAGTTATAATACGGACGGATTAAATGCCATGTTAGAATTGAACAAGACACATACACGACATCATTCGTATGAAGGAATGTCGAAAAATGTACTGTTCGATCAAACAAATCACGAGCATAATTCAGTTGCCATGAGACCATCGAACCAATTAATACGAACGAGTAGCAATAATAGTAGTAGTAATAAAATAATGTTGCCATCTGCAAACTCACCGATACGGCGGTCGAATTCCTTTTCAACGAAAAATTCGATTGCGCCGACCAATAAGTATTCGTCGAATAAATTAATTATTAATCATAATAATAACAATCTTGGTAACAATATTAATAACAATAAGCATAATCCAATTAAAAAGTCGGCCAGTAGTACATCATTCCGAAAAATGATTGGCGGACTGGTACATGAAAACGACGATGAAATGGAATTCTATATCAACGATGATGACGATTTAATCGATGACCACCGATACAATAACCTAAATTCCTCTAATTCGGATGCGAGCGATGTCGATGTAGAACAAAAAGAGCCAATAACAAATACACGATATAATAAAGCATTTTTAATGCGGATGGAGCAAAATAAACGGCCAAGCAGTGGTAGTAGTGGTAACACGATGATGAGTAAACAAGGTGTGATTGCATGTCCTAACACACCAGAGTTGAGGCGCCGCGATACTACAACTATACGACAATCTTTCCGCGATCGTGCATCCATGCCTCGAGATTCTAGTCTTTCACGCATGAAACAAGATTTACCGAATTTAAATACGACCAAGAAAAGTTTGACTTCGAAGGAGCCCAAAGTCCAGCCTAAATATTTGGATATATCGAAATATAAGCCGGCACAGGGAAATAATTTTTTGAAGCGGGATGAGTCGAAAAGCTATTTGGCCCCTCAAAAGGAGGTTAAGCGAAGTCCGAGCTCTGCTTCGGTTAACTTTAACCGCAACGATAATACCCGAACAAGTAATCGTAGTATTAAGTCAGCAGGAGCTAAACCTAATCCAAGTAAAAAGGAACAAGCAAGTGAGTAGACTTTTTTTAGTAACACAAAATATTTTTACAATTCTAAGCAGAGAGTGTGAACTAGTAGAGAACTATAAATTGTTACCTGTTTTGAGCGGAAGGTTTTGTACGTGGTTTTGATTTTTTTAAAATAATTTTTATATTCAAATGATTAATCCTTTGTGTCAACACGAAACACACCTTTTAGCTAAAATATAAAATAATAAAAGTTTATGTTAATTTAATCGTTAAATTAAGGGATTTGTGAATGGGTAAGCCGAAATTTCAATTGCCGTTATATTTTCCAAAACAAAATAAACGGCGCCAAACCCGTTATACAAAATAAGCCCCGGCCAAATTTTGTCCAAACAATTACGCTTTGATATTTTAACCATCTGAAAACTAATTCAAGCCAAACTGTTGATTTCTGGGAAAGCGAGGTTTGATGTTTCCACGACAACCAAATTTCCTTCGATTCCTAAATTGATTTTTAGGACGCCAAACTTAAAATTTAACAGTTTGATCCAGTGCCGCATTAAGACATGTTCGGGCTCTATGCACACCATTAAATTCAGACCTCCCAATATATGTAATATAAACATTAAATATAAAGAACATTATTTAAAATTTATTGTGGAAATTGTAAGTATGTATTACAATAACTACATAATACACATATTAAGAGCATTATTCTTATTTTGGCCTTTGTGAATTCACTAACCAAATTTTCACAATTAATTTTATTTATTCTTTTTTATTAATACAGCAATTTGGCAAGGTTAAATAAATCCTTAAAATTGGTTCCGCATTGTGCATAAATTCTAATTTTTAACTGTTCCTATCGCCTTTGTTGGCTGAATAATTGCGTCAAGTTGGATATCGAACATTTTTTATTGGTCATTGCCATTCGGTTCAGTTGAAGCTTACCATTCAAGAAACGTTTCATTTTCGATAAGGAATAGATAGTTCTTCCAATAGCTTTCACATCTTTATTTTCTAACAATTTCATCTTCCTCAAGTCGAAATTCCGTATTGCCAACGGCCCATTTCGCAGTAAAAATGTTCCAATTTAGACTTGAAGTAAGGGAATTTCCGTTCTTTCGTTTCTATCACCTTCGAAAGACAAAATTCGCTAATGTATTTCGTTTTTCTTTGTTTGATGATAGCGAAAGAGCACTTTCACCCATCATTTCCATTCGTAAGGTTGTGTACTATATTTCGAATTTAGAATATCTGTTCACCTGAACCGTTTATCTCTGTTTCACATCTTGTCTTGTGAACCTGTAAATTTATTAATTTTATTATCGTTTAGTCCTTATCAATGTCGGAACTCCTTTTTATTATCTGTTTATGGATAATCAGACGAACCCCATGGAAACTTAACCAATGATGTTGTAAATTGTGTTATCTGGAACTATCCATGTTGATTATGCTGTTACGCATCACTCTGAAAGCAAAATTAAATCATATATTTACCTGCATTAATTAGGTTCAGCTATAACCGCTCTCAGAGTATTTTTATTTTTTAATACATTTTTTTGTTTTAAATTAAATTATCTGAAATCATACATGTAAATCACAGGATAGATTTCTTTAAATAAATAAATAAAAATTTCAACTCGTGAAAATGTCCTCTTAGATGTATCGCTCTTGAGTAGGCGCTTTGTTATTCTGCAACTTCCGATAGCATTTTTAACTTCACGCTCCTTGGTGGATAAGTGTTGATTATTTTTTTATAGTTGCCATCATGGCAGCTTATAACGACTTGCTTGTAAAATTAACTTTCACTGTGTCATCCGCTTCTTCCGTGGCTGCATAGCACTGAATAATTGTCGTATTTCTTATTTGCGAGTAGAATCTTACTATTATTGTTGTTCCAAACGCAAATTTAGAAAAAATTATAATTATTATGATAACTAATCTAATAAAACTTATTTCTACTTTTCAATTTTAGTTCAAAAGGCAAAGGAAATCGAGTTAGCCATGTGGAAGCGACGAGCAAGTTACGATCCAATGAAAGCGGCAGCTGAGGGACGTAAAAAACAAGAGGAAGCAAAACGGCAAGCCCAACAAAGTAAATTGTGTGAGAGGTGTGATGTTTGAATATTTTGGCTTCTATTGATAAACTGGACGCGTTACATTGCGTAACGTGTGCGTTTGTCCAACTAAAAAAATTGTGTTGTTGTAAAAATAATTATGATTTTTATTGTTGGGTTGGTGAGAGTGAACTTTTTAATCTAGATGTGTAAATATTCTACATTTTTATTTTAATATCATTACATTTTAATAATCATTAATCATTTTATCATTACATATTAAAATTAGGTAGTATTTGCTAAACTTGCATGTGGTAATAAAACTTAAAAATGTTTTTAAAATTCCGCGATTACAAAATTTAATATGTAACGAATCTTTGCATACTACTAAATCATATTCATCACACTCGTAACACTATTATTATTTCATTTTCTTTTTACAACAAAACTTTAATTATGTAAATTTCTAACCGCAAAATTAGCGTACATATTTCGTTTGTATTTAAATTTTGTAATTCCTTTCTATTTTCAGCTCAGTGGTCTTAAGATCACAATCATTTCATAGCGGTGTTACAGGCAGTACTTTAGGTCAAAATCAAATGAATTTAAATAAATTTGGTGCTAATGGTGATAATCAATCCGATGAAAATTACTATAATAAGCGATGGACCCTAACATCAAATGAGTCTAGTGATGATGAGGATGATGATGATGAATATTAAATAAATTCTTAGTCACTTAATTTATATGTTATTACAAATATACCTAGTTAGGCTAGCTCTCTTCTATATTTCATTAGTAATTTTTAGTAAATGGCAACTATAATGTTAATAACACACTAATAAACTAATAATAATAGCTTTGAATTAAACATTTAAACAAAATGAAAATTGAATGTCTGTAAACTAACTATTAAATTATTGCATATAAATCTTTGTTATAATATTATTAATTATTTAATTTGTTTTTGGTTGTTACTAGTTTTTATATATTATGTAGTAGTATTGTTAATAAAAATAAAAATTTTAAAATTAATTTTTTTTTATTTAAATTTTGATATTGATCTGATATAAGATCTTTTAATAAATAAATAAATATATTTTATAAAAATGTGATTAATTTTTATTACAGATATTTTAATTTAATTAGCACAAATTATATTTTGTTTTGTTTGCTGCACAATATAATATTGAACAAAATATTATGTAGAACAAAATTATCAACCAAAAATCAAAAGTCAAACTAAAAAATATAAAACAGAAAATTATTTCGTCCAAAAATATAAAAAATTATAAATAATTAGTATTAATTTGCAATGTATAATAGTTTTAAAACATTTTAAAAATGGTTTTTTTTTGTTGCTTTATTAACCTTAATTAATATTAAAAGTATATAAAATATGTGATTATTTTAAATAAATATATTTATTAGATTGATATTAAATAAACTTCAGTTTTATGATTTTTTATTCAAAATTTAGAAAAAACAACATATTTTTATATAATGATGAACGTGCAATATTTATACTAATCATCTTCCATACTAAAATTTAATGCATCACTAACGTTATTATTTCTAACAATTTTTTAAAAAAATACGAGTAATTATGTCATTCACTATACAATTATTATTAAATCGAATTCACTACACGATTGAGATTATCCATTTATATTATTAATAAATTTGATTAATAATAATTAATTTAATTTATATATACATATATACAATCGAAACCATTTCGCTTAATAATTATTATTCTTTTATAATTTTTCACCAAATTTTTTATTTTTTTATATTAAATATAAAAAAATATAAATATGCAAAATAAAACTATCATTTTTGAGTTTGTATTATTTTTCCAAAATTGTAGTTTATTATTATTATTTTGTAAACAATTTATTTTTTATTTTATATATAGAAAAACCAATACGATTATTATTATTATTATTAAAAAACAGAAACAGTTAGAAATATATTGAAAATAAATAAATAGAGAACATAAATAAAAAAATAGTCTTTTAATCCCTTAGGGTTGAAAATTTGATTTTGTATTATACACCAACATTATAGTCCGAGCGATAAGTTTTGTGGGTTAATGCAAGCGGGGGCTATAATAGTAGTTCTCAAACGTTGTGTGCACACTATTTTTATAACTACTAGAAGTACCACCTTAGTGGGTTTTTGATGATAAGAAAATCAATTTGATAAGCAAAATTCTTCTTCTTTAATAATATTAACAATATCGAAGTAGCCCGAATTTCTAACCCAAGTAATGTGTATTATTTTGAAGATTATTTATTTATTTATTTATTAAATACAGATATTTTGTGAACCACACACATTATTTTGAGCATTGTAGCTCATTTATAAAACGTACGGCCCACAGGAACCAAATGCACATGCCGTTTCGTTTTCTGTGGGAGTGTTTCTTTAATAATTTGGCTTCTTCCTTATTTTTTCCTTCTTAACAATTGCATTGTTACTTGCCAAATGTCATCTTATTCTCAAACGGAAATTTTATGTTGCAACTTGGTGGTAGCCCCGCACAGATCCACGCATTACAGAAGACCAAACAGGACATTTTTACGTTGAAGATATAAAATGAACGGTTTGGTTTATAAAATAATTTTATAAAATTAAAATTCAGAGAAAACGAAAAAGCAAGTCCGATTATCTTCTTGTCCGAAGAAGTACAGTCCGCTTCACTTAATTACGACCGTCTATTATATTGATTTCAAATGTCAATAACTTCCATATTTGTGAAACGAAAATATTACTTTATGCATGCATCTGAAATTGCCGCTCATTGAAATAACGGTAAAACAGATACAGTACAACAGTAACGCTGTTATGACAAAATATGCATTTTCAATACGTTACTTGATTTGGTAGTGAATTTTTGTAAAAACTAAACATTTAAAAACACAACTAGCACTTTCGAAAATTCATGAAGACATCGAATCGAAGAGAGGCAGGTATATCATATATTTTTATAATTATATATGTATATTTATTTATCGTAGGTATATAATATATTTATATCTTATCTATGGCTCAACAAAAGTATTTACTTTTGCCAAAATAAAAACAACTCGATGCTGTAAATAAGTATTCTGTTTATTCCATTGCTGTTCTTTTATTACATTTCATTCGGAATATTCTTAGGTCACGTGATCAATAGTCTTTTTCTTCTATGCTTTCTGAAGAATGAATTAACGAAAACACTAATTGTTAATCAAACGCCGAGTCGTTGAGAAACTGGCTTTATGAATTTTAAAGTACAGCGAATTATCGCTCGTTTACCCGTGGGCGTTGTAGCCTCTGCAATGCGTCCTTTTCTGCTTTTTCCATAGTTTTCAATATTATTGATAAAAGATTCAATCACAGTGTTCTCACTACCAATTTTTTTGCTATTCACGATTTAAGAAACAAACAGTTAAAACTTTACATATTACATCATAATAGCCCAAGTCGGCTGAGATATTTTCGTTTTCACAAATTAAAATTAAATATTTAATTTTTGTTGAACTCGAGATAATAATTTTCAATGTTTCCCATTTTCTTCAGATTTTGTTTAATAGAATTCATAGGTTATACCGTGGCATTATTTTATTTTTTCCGTAGTTATCAAAATAAATTGTGAAGTGCTTAAATATGTCTTAGATAATTTTTTCAGACTATTTCTGGAGATTCACTAGAATCGTGATATTTAACAATAGAGCCCGTTGTTTTTACATCCTAACCCAGATATCAGTGGTGGAAGATCCAAGACAATCTCGATCAACTTCTGCAACTTTGAGCCGCAATACAACGTTGGAAAAAATGGATCTCAATGCGGTAGCATACGTCCAGTATTTACGTATATTACGTATTTTAGTTTCAAGCTCCATGATTTTCCAAATGTATTTCTACATTTCCAGTAAATGTCACAACCATTGGACTCTATACTCTACCCTTTTCCATACAAATCAAGGATAAAACAAACGGTCGAAATTTTCGCCATACAAAAATCAAGTAATGTCCCTTCTGTGCTTTGGGTTCAACCGTACCCCAAGAGGTTTAGTCTCCGAAGATAGTGAGTATGTCATCACTCCCTATTTTTAGGAGTTCTTTCGTCTAGGATTATGACTATGTTGTTAGCCATTGGCATATTGTGATCTTATAGGACGTAAATAAATTTACTAACAAAAACTTAGGCGATGTCACGAAGAACAGGTTTACCTTTTTCGAAGGTATGTTTTTTATCCTTGATTTGTGTGGAAAAGGGTAGAATACAGTGGTGAAACAATTTGGGTACTGAACATTTTTACATTCAATACAGCTAGAGTCAATTTATTTTTCGGCTACTTAGTAGCGTTTATTTGCTTTATAATATATGCTTAAGGCTGGATATATATGTATAATAATTTGTTTCGCTTCCGGTCTTTAGGTTTTTAGTGTCCCAACGAATTAAAACTTTGTAAGAAAACAGTACGAAGTGAAACGAAACGAATATTATGTACCCAGGCTTTATTCTGTAAAGGCAGGGCTATTGTAGGCGGGTTCAACTCGAATTATTGTATTTTAAGTGTTCTCCCATCGAAAGGCTTATGGATGTGTCCAACTTTAATAACCGAGTTCCTGAAACTCCAGTTTTGAAGGGCTAAAAACATTGTGTTAGTTGTCTCGGTTCCATCAAAAGCATTAAAATCTTGTGGGTGGCAACGGTTTTGATGTTGAGGAAAATATGACAGCCGATACTTTAGCCAAAGCTCCAGCCAGCCGTTACTTAGAGTTTTACTAATTTTAAAAAACCTATTCAGTGCTAGCTATGTATATTCACTGCGAAGACCTGTTGAAAAGCGAAATAGTTTTGTGAGCCCAACTTGGGTTAGCCAAGTACGCTTTATTTTTGAAGAAAGGCGTGGAGTACTATTTCTAAATACGATACGAAAACAACAGTACATATTGCATTCCGATTTATTATAAATAATATTATGGTAATTCCGCTTCAGAAAAGTTGTATTGTGAATTTAAATGCAGTCGAACACCGATTATGCTGTGTCCAAGGGAGATTGTAGGATGGGATGAGTAAGGGGGGTTTAGGGGGTTGCGAATGTTACGAAAGAACATGTTTAATAAAGTCATTTAGTATGAGACAGCTTTGTTCGAAGTGAGTACCTAGTTTACTCTCAGTGGAAAAAGCAACGTGTTGTTGATGTAGAGTTGTTTTGTCTTGGTAAACTATTTTTTAAAAATGGCCAGTCCTCCTCTTTCACAACATGAATATGATTATACGGTGTTTTAATAAATATAGCCCTGCTAATACGTGAGCTGCATGGAACGAAAAAACTCTATGATTAGTAAGAATAGAAGAGTAAAATAGTAATAATTTTGAAGGAAAATACATTGATTTAAAATAAGTAAATAATTTATTGTGAGAAAAATTAGTACATTTTAATAAGATCTGGATGTTTTTACATCCTTCAACATTTCCTCGTTTGAGCTTTGCATCGTCTTATTGTTTAATGTGGGTTAGAAGTTTGAAAAGTAAATAAGCTTTGTAATACAATTAATAAATAGGTAGAATGCTCTAATAGAGTCTTTTTCGTTGAGTCAAATATCATTCGAAATTAAGGGGTTTAAGCTTCGCAATAAGGAATTACAAAAATACTTTAGGATGATGTTGTGATAGATGCCTGTATTTTTCCAACATTGATGTAAACTCGAGATGTTAGCGCATGTTTTTGTGGATCCTTTTTATCCGCGGTATTTGCCACCGTATTTACATAAGTGTATTGCATGGTGAATCCAACTATAACGTCATCACCTTCAGTAAGTTCTTCGATAGGAATTACACCCAATTTGATTGCTACTTTATTTGATCGACGCCAAATTACAAACCTAAGTGTGAATTTAATTAGATTTGATAGTTTAAAATACATCACAAATATTACTTACTTGGGTTCCTCTCGTTGAGACTGAATATCCTCATCAAACTCAGCCGAATCATCTCTATGTTGTAAGACAAAGGATGAATCGGGTAAAATCACATTTCCGGTTATCTTCTTGTTTACCAAACGCGGGTCTTCGTATAACGATTGCCGCGGAATCGAGGTATTTATTCCAGGCGATCCACTCGAAATAGAAGTTGTTTCAAACCCTTTTTTGATTTCTTCTATTTCAAAATTTTCTTCGGCCTGAGTAGGTAATTCCATAATTGAAATGGTCATATCATGCATCGTTGGATTTATTAATTTTATTGTAAACGTTGCATTTAATTTCGGGTATAATGGATCTGCTTTGATTAGGCGCAATTCGGGTACATGATAACTAGCAAATAGTTGAATACGATATTTTATTGACCCAGGATTAAATTCTGGCTTAATCACGTTATGTTCACATTGCCGGCAACGTAATGAACGTTTAACCGAGAGGCTTTTAAGCTGTGGAAATAAATTTTTTACCGAATACGGTTGACCAGAGGGTTGAGCCAATCGTTGTTTGACCGTCGTAATATTTTTTAAATTTAAATGTTTTGTAAATATTTTTTCGGAGAGTTCTTCAACATTTTCCGATGCTATTGCTGGATTGATATTGGATGGTTTGGATTTTGGTGGTGCCTTATCAACTAAGCCAACCTGTCGACGAAACATCGACACCGTTAATCCAGTGCGATCCGTTAAACTGGGATACTTATGTTGTTTTGGAGTTTTGCGGCGCCAGTAATCTTGCTTTTCTTGTTTCTCTTGCAACACAACGGATTGATAGTAGTCCATCAACATTGCGAATCGAGTAGAGTTTGCGTATTCGGCTTCAGGCCAAGATCCCACTTCAACCGTTTGATCGGGAATCCCAACATCTCGAGAGGTCCATCGACAGGCAAGGCATGACAAGTAGTACATGCGACGTGTAATGGCCTTGGAATCTTTTGAGTCGCTAGCACTAGTGTCCTTATCCTTTCCTTCTTCGAGCTTCCGAGGTAGATGTGCAGTGGTTGCTCTAGCAGACAGCGTATGTTGGCAACTCGGGCAATCGAAGCAACTGTTACAACGATACTTTTTATGCTTCGCTTCGGTTGATGGAATATTTTCCAAACAGTTTGAGCAGAAATGAGAATCAACCTAAATACGAGAAATAGTTAAGTAATGGGCCTTAATTAATAGAAAATGGCTTATTACCTCATGGCAAACACAGAAACCACACCTCAACCTAAGACAATGTCGGCAAAAATACAATTTCCATAACGGGTTTAAAATACCACAACCACACGCATAATCTACTACGGATTGTTGTAAAAAATGGGCCATTTTATTAATTGTAAAGGCGATTTTTTATTTATTTTAAATTAAAAACACGAAGAGCACAGAAAAATAATGGTTGTTGTCACCATAGAATTAAATACTATAGAATGAATGTATTGATTTTTCCCATATAAGATTTGCTGTTTCACGTGTCACAAGCCAGAGCAGGATGGTTATATAAAAAATGCATATGGCGGTCTCATATGTCAGAGATGCTACCCCCTCAAACCAGTTTTTGTTTTTGTTTTAAATTACGCGTTTAATTTTGTGCTCTTAAAAAATCGTGAAAATATTAATTAAAATAATTAAAAAATAATTAAAATATTATTAAAATAGTTAGTGGATTGTGTGTAGTGTATCATTTTAGTAATAAAAATTACAAACATTTAATAAAATGAAGTGTCTCGTGAAAAACTGTTTAAATACGCCTAAAAAATTTCAAGAAGGAATTTCGTACCATCGGTAAGTGTTTATAAAAAAATAAAATGTAAATTATGTTGAAAAGAATGTGATTTGTGGTAAAATTATCCTTAATTTAATTTATAAATCAGATAAAAATAAGAAAACAATTTTGGTTATTGACGTGGGTAGCATCTCTTAATAAACATATGTTTTTTACCAGTGCCGCATTTTTCTTATTTTATTTCATGTGCTAAGTGCTTTGCTTTTCATAATTTATTTTTATTTTGGAATATGTACTGTAAATACAATTTTTTACAGAAATTATAATGAAAACATTTGTTTTAGTTTACCAAAATATGGAGAATTGCAAAAGCAATGGTTGAAGCCTCATCAGATGATATTTCTATTGACCAAGAAATTTCAAAAGTAGACGAATCGAATATGTATGATGAAGATTTTCTTGGATACCCAATTATACTAAGTGAATTTTCAATTAATGTTATTGAATACATAGGAGGATTTATAGTCCGATATTAATTTAGAAAATTGAATTGTGAGGACTGTTGCACATTAATACAACAATGTACCTCTTATACCTCGCTAATCAATTTAAAAAATAAGGGTGGTCTGTTAACTCCTTCGTCGTCAGTATTAAAAATTTGTAAATATTCAGAAGCTGTATTAAAACGGGAATTGGCTATTGCGGACTACAAAAACATAACGCAACTAAAATCTAGTTCTAAATTGTTTAAAAAAAATAAGTTATAACGTTCTTCACAACCTAATAAGTGTAAATATTTTCAATGATGAAGATCAATATAGTCATTCTCAAGAACACGTTAATTTGTTAGCTCAATCTATCATAGAAAAATATAATGACATCCGATTGAATTATTTTTGTAACCAAAGATCATATAAATTAACGAAAAGAAACAAGTTTATTTCTTTATTACATTTCAAAGGAATGTGAAATAAATAAGCGTAGTGGTTTTATAATTATTATTTTTTATATTTTATATTTTTTATATTTTATAATTTTTTATTATATTAATATTATATTTAAATAAAAATAATTAATGTACTTTATTAAAGAAATAAAAATGCAATTAAATATAAATAATTTTTTAATTTAAACTTCCTAACTTCACTGCATTCGATCGAAAAAAATTCTAAATACGGCCCTGTTAATTTATATGCTTTCTCTTTTACCCTCCGAATTTGTGACGCTTGACAGTTCTTTACATTCATTCTATATACTCTATTTCTATGGTTGTCACTTTTTCATTTATGACATATGCAGAAAAGGCACACTCATATTTACGGCGAAAGCTATTTTGTCGAAACGTAGCTTAGATGGCTCTGGAGGTCTCGTTTCGTAAAAAATGAAATGCAATTGCCTTCCAATAGATTTTTGATTTCACAGGACATAATTACTCGATTTTCGTTGACCTACTGAAACCATTTTTTCAGCGCTATATTCGCTCTTGCTGAATAACGTTTTTTCATATACAACTACATAAAATTATTACGTATTTAATTGATTATATATTCCAAGATACCCTATTAACTCCTGCCTTTAACATATTGTAGATTAATGATGATCAAAATAAACAATTTCATTAACATTGCTTTAATTGGGTCTCTATTAATCAGAAAAGTAAACCTGTAGCCAATATGTATGCATAAGTGATTAGGAAATCCCTAGTTATAATAACCTGAATCTAACTAGTTCATATAAATGTCACTCACAGCGCTCGTTTTATATTATTTTGATATAAAATGAACAACAATTTTATTACTTTAAATATTCTTTTTAATTTTAAACAATTTTTATTGACGAACTTAAATTGTACAATGTAATAATTATACCTCATATACATGAGACCAACATTTTCCTTTTGCAAAATGAAAGAGATATAACATTGACTTTCTGCACATGAGAGATAAGAAAATAAATATATCCATACAAAATTTTGCAGAAGACCTTTTGAGTTCCTGTATCGCCAAAACTACTATAAAAATGAAAATGTTGTTATAAAATATACTCTATCCGAGTATTTTTATGGCAACAATTTTAAAATTAACAAAAACAAAAAATTATTTTATAAGAATTCAGAACAGACGCCATAGATAAAAATGTAAATTCCGCATTTGAATTAATAAAAAATAAATGAACAATAATCCTTTAAATAAATTATGGATGGCATTACTATATATGTTTCTTCATTTCTCGCATATTGAATATTTTTATATATTTTCATATATTTTTATATATTTTTATATATTTATATATTTATCTTCTTATTTACCTGCAAAAATTTAAGAAGTAAAAAATTTTCTACGTGTAAATGGGGCTTTAAAAAGCAAATTTTAAAACTTTATTATTTCTTAACGACCACAATCATTGGTAAATTTCATATGAGAAGATTCAAACCACATTTCATAATAAATAAGACATTCAACTGTTATGCACCCATAATATTTTACTGAATCACTACTTCCATGATTAAGTAAAACATACATGCACAATAAATGTGTAGATCGGCCTGTAAGCCTAACTCTGTACAAATGTTGTTACAACAAGATAGCACGATGTTATAATCCTAGGCTATCTAATATTCCCAGAAATCTGAAATTAACAATTGGGATTTGAAAAAAGGAAGTAGTGCACATTTTTAGAATATATTACATTAAAAATATCTTTTATCTAACATACGCTGAGAAAAAAACTAACTTCATATTGAATTAACTCTAGCTCCACAAGAGGGGTCCGTTAAACAACGATTGTCATCTGCCCACCAGATGTAGTCGTTACTGAGCTATAATTTAATTCAATGTCGTTTGGTGTTCGTCTAATAATTTAAATCGTGGTTCGGTAATAGATACTATTTAGAATAATTTATATTGATAAAAATTATGTCGAATGGTAAATAGGAACACGAGTTATTGATCATCAAAGTCTAAATACGGGTCTATGTAAATCCAAAATGTGTTAAAATTTGATATTTGTTTATCGTAAACGGTTTAAATTTTATCTTGATATGCAATTCAAAAATCAGATTATTCCAAAACAGTACGACATCGTTCCGTTTACACATTTATATATCATCTTACTGCTTAGAAGAGTTATGACACTGGTATCAATAAGCGACAATGGAGCAAATTTGACATACACCTTATACATACATATATTTTAAGTTTTGAAATTCTTGGAAATTTATGTTTTTATACCGAAATTTAATTCTTATTGTTACTTTAAAAATGCTGCACTAACTTAAGTATGTAAAATTGAAGAATTTGGGCATTCAATTTTATGTCGAAAACTATTTTATCGAAATTGGTGTAAATAAAAAAGTACTAGTTTTTTGTTCATTAAATTTTTTATTTTGTTCAGCCCTCTTTGACGAACGTACAACCAAAATCGCAGCCAACTTCTTTGCATTGTCAGCAAACCTGAATAAGCAAAAATATCGTTTTGTTAACAAAACAGGACCGAAAAATATTAATTTTTTAATTAAAATAATATAAAAAACAATTAAATATATTTAATTTATATAAACGTAAGTCTACTTTATGTCACTAGTAACTCAAAAGGATTATAAGAATTGTATTTAACGATTTCCTTGTTGTATTTTCATTTTGAGGTTAGATTACAGTTTTGAGGAAAATTGCAATTTCATTGTTTGAGATGTTTTTCATTAAAATTGTGAAACCTCTATATACTTTTATATTTAGTTAATAGGCTGATAATTTAAACACATTGAATTTAAAATTTTGCTTATTGTTTTTATGTATCTATACAGACCACAATGGATAGCTACGATACGTACTCTGGCCTCGATGGCCGTATTGTTAAAATGGAAGTCGATTATGCCCCGTTGTGTGATGAAAAAATCCCACTGGCCAAAGAGATGGCAAAAAAAGAAGGGAAATTCCATGAAGCCATCGATATACTGCTCCAGCTTGAGAAACAATCACGCCTTGGTTGTGATCTTAACTCAAATACCCGAATACTTACAGCAATCGTGCAAATCTGCTTCGAGAATGGTAATTGGAATGCATTGAATGAATATATCTCAACCTTGGTAAAACGGAGATCTCAATTGAAACAAGCCATTGCAAAAATGGTACAGGAATGTGTTACATACGTCGATAAAACGCCAGACAAAGAAGCCAAATTAAAATTGATCGATACTTTGCGTACGGTGACCGAAGGTAAAATTTATGTGGAAGTTGAGCGTGCTCGATTGACCAAAATATTAGCTGATATCAAAGAGAGCGATGGTGATGTAGCCGGAGCCGCAACCATTATGGAGGAACTTCAAGTTGAGACATACGGGTCAATGGATAAGCGAGAAAAGGTTGAGCTCATCTTGGAACAAATGCGGCTATGCTTGGCCAAACAAGACTTTGTGCGTACCCAGATTATCTCGAAAAAAATTAGTATCAAATTCTTTGACGATAAGGATAATCAAGACTTGAAATTTAAATATTATGGTCTAATGATTAGATTGGATCAAGATTCCTCGTATTTGAAAACTTCAAGACATTATCAGGCAGTTGTTGATTCAGAGGTGATAAGCGGAACCGCAGAGCGAAGACAGAAAATGATGAAGTGCGCTGTAATTTATTGCATTTTGTCTCCGTATGATAACGAACAATGGGATATGCTTAACCACCTCTCGAAGAATAAATTATTGGAGGAAATTCCAATGTACAAGTGAGTGCTAGTTTTATCTTTGCTAAATCCCAGCTACTGATTATTTGTTTACCAATTTATTTATTTTTCAGAGAACTCCTTCGAATTATCATGTGCAAAGAATTAATCAATTTTGATGGATTATACAATTTATATGGCAAAGAATTATTGGCATTCGATGTTTTCAATCAAGATTCTGTACACGGTAAAAAATGTTGGACTGAACTAAAGAATCGTTTAATTGAGCACAATATCCGTATAATCTCCAATTATTATACAAGAATCTATTTAAAACGTATGAGCGAATTGCTTGACTTGCCTGAAATCGAAACTGAAGATTATCTTTCCAAAATGGTGAATAATTCAACATTGAAAGTGAAAATTGATCGTCCATCTGGCATAATACATTTCCAAACAAAGAAGGCTGCTTCTGATATCCTAAACGAATGGGCAACCGGTATTAATGAACTTATGAATTTGGTGTCCAAAACATGCCATTTGATTAATAAAGAGGAATGTATTAATAGCGTGCAATTACACGCTTAGGACCTATTTTTTCAACGTTACACATTTAATTTTATTATTTGAATATAATTCTTTAAAATATTTATTCTTTTTATTAATGGGGTTTTACTTGGGACAGGTCGTTTAAGGCTGTATTGGCCCAAACGCTTGTCCGAAGAAAACAACACATTAAAAATACACATTTTGTGCTTAACATCTACAAGTAAATAATAAAAAGTTTATATAAAAATAAACGGAATCTTAGTTTTATGGACGGATTCGTTTTCGAAAATTAAAATTACTGAAAGGCAGTATCTTTCGTTAGCAACCCGAATAGACTGTTTAGCCAACCGGCATTGTTGATACTGTACTATGTGGTGTCGTTGGACGAGATCCAGCAAGAGAATGAGTGGTGGATGCGTGTAGAGATGCCATCGTTCCCATCTATAAAAATAATTTAAGCAAAAAAATACATTTTAACATTACATGAGATTCAACTTACCCTCAAATGGGCTAAATCTTCTAATCTTGTCAAGTCTCTTAGCTCGAGATAAAGCGAATATACTATTAACCATCCGTATACTGATCCAATTAGCAGAATAATCCATATAACCACCATAAGTACGTTGTACGCAAAAATTAAATCGTTGGCGATGGAGAAGAAAAGGAATGCCATAATTTTGTAAACGGTGAATATGGCAAAAGTCCAAACCCATGGCACAATTTTCTTTTCATGTTCCTGAAATCAAACGGTATTAATCAATCAAATACATAAATATTTATTTTAAAATTTACCTTTCTTAAAGCAATAATGAGTATGATACTCGTTACCAAAATAATGCATCCTCCCAGCAACGAGAACATAGAAGCCACAATTAAACCATTTCGGACTGCATAACATAACAACACAAATAGCATATAAATAAAGCTTTATTATTGTAGAAAATAGTTCTTACCATGCGGATTTCCAACATACACGAATTCATATGAAATGAAGTAGTAACCGTAATGTGTCGATCCTGGCGCTGCCATGGCTAAGGTATATATATCAAAGCATGATGTTAAAATTGTAAATAGCGCAACGAAAAGAGAACCCAAAGAAGCCATCCAAGCCCCTTTCTGAATATTCATGTATTGATTATTCCGCACAATAGGTTTCTGGTACCATGGAATTCGAAGTGACTTCAACGATCGCGACTTCGTGGATTGCAAATTCGTCGATGATCGTCCTGTAACATGGGAGTACACGGACGGATTTGATCTGTATGCAGAAGATTGCGGTGTTTTGCGTCCGTAATTCATTTTGGTTAACTAATAATCTTCTTTTACAAATTGTACAAATCTAAAAATTCACAAAAATATTATAAATTCCTCAAGTTGCTGCAAACGTAAAATTCGGGCGTGTCACATTCAAAAAAATCAAATTTATGTCACTAATTTTTGGTTTCACGTGTATCCAAAACAAGAACTTATTGATTAAAGGTATAGTACTCACATAAAATGTATTGCTTGTTGATAATTAATTAGTTTATTAACATAATTTAATCAAATATTTTGATTCCCAAATTAATAAATTGAGTTTGTGATCAAGTAAACAAAATATTAATTGTCATATTACGTTTTGGGTGTGCTCGGTTTGTCTAATTAGGTTTTTTCGAACACATTTTATTTTGAGCAAACTTTATAAAAGTTTTAACAAAATATAGACATAAAAAAGGTTGTCACATATTTGAAGATTCGAACGGTCATGGCTTTTAAAATGCCGTTTGAAACGTTTTTTTAAATTAATAAACCATTTTATCTGAAGAGGGTGTCTTAGTATATTGACGAAAACTTTGCCAAATTAGCCTCTCAAACACCATAGGCGCCACTAATATTGCAAAATTGTCAAACCTATCTCGTATGCATTTTTAACCAGTAAATTAGCCACTGAACGGTGATATAAAGCCAACCAAAGACGTATTCGATGGAACTCGATTATTTGGTAACTATTTCTGAATAAGTAGCTGAATTAAAAGCTGTGCAGCAAGCACACTTGATGTGCAGCATTTTCCATTTTACCTAAAAATTGAGCAACTGAATTAACTGGGGCCGCACTTTGCACATAGCGAGCCGCCTTGTAAGAGCAACTGTTAGCTAAAAGCGATAAATAATGGTTTTGCACTTTGCGAGTTGACGACACTCTCTCGCTATTATTTTCGACTACATGTACTTACTGTACTGGTACCTTATTAATAATTTGGTTGTAATCTCCGGTTCTCTAGCGGTTTCACTACAATTAGAAATTATAAACAAGAAAATTTAGATTTATGATCTTAAAATAAATCTAAATTTTCTTGTTTATAATTTCTAATTGTAGTGAAACCTATAGTTTCCGAAATAAAACTACTTAGCATTTATTATTTTAACTCTTCGGAGATTACCAACAACTTGTTAATAAAGGCGTTTAGTCAAGTTTACGACCGACTCCCTATTTCAGTCTCACAAAACATATTTATAAACAAAAATACTAAAGTAACTTAAGTTTAATGGCGAATATTTTTTATACAAAAATTGCTCTAGATCAGAAAATTAAGTGCCATTGGGATAATTGTGAATTAAACTTTATGTTAAATTGATTACAATGGCAGTGATTTTTTGATGTTAGAGCAAAATTTTGCTTGCCATTTTGACATATAAAGCAGTGCATTAATTTTTCTGTTCGATTGATGTATAAAATGAGAATGCTATTCTCATTTCAGAGTAGGAAACAACCAATCGAAATCGACATAAATGAAGAGTTATGGGAGACTCGCTTATATATATGTAATAGCCATATATTAGTTTAAATATATCGCTCAACCGAAAATTTTATTCGTTGCTAGCTTAATGGGGCATTTACATTTACAAGCATGCTATATAAAAATATTCAATATGCAAGAAAGAACTAAACATATATAGTAATGCCATAATTTTTTTATAGGAATCTTATTAATTTATTTTTAATTAATTCAAATGCGGAATTTACATTTTTTTCTATGGCATCTGTTTTTATTATGAGTCCTTAACATATAAATAAAAAATATTTTTTTTTGTTAATTTTAAAATTGTTACCATAAAAAGACTCGGATCGAATACATTTTATGGCGACATTTTCATTTTTATAGTGATTTTGGCGGTGTAGTGGCTCAAAAAGTCTTCTGCAAAATTTTGCATGGATATATTTCTTTTCTTGTCTTTCATACGCAAAAAGTCAATGTTATATCTCTTTCTCTTTAAAATGTATTAAACTCTGAACACAAAAGGGACTCGGCAAGCAAGTTCATTCTCGGATCTTCATTTTCTTTTATTTCTTTAGACACATCACCATAATACTTTTTGAGTCTATTTTATTGTGATTATGCTATTATTATTATTTTCTCGCTGGCGTTACATCTTAGGAGGTTACAATATCAAGTTATTTTCAGATTAATGATTGATAAGTACATTGAATCTTAGCCAGGTTCCAGGGACTGCTGGAACCCAAAGCAGTTTTAATTATTCAATAATATTATGGTCTTCTGGTACGAATTCCGTACTCTTGAGAGCTTAGCTCAATCATCTTGCTCAAAATAATTATTGACGACGACCTTGTTAATCTTGTTAATTGTTAATCTGAGTCACAGAACTAAAGATATACGACCAAATTCACGTTAAATTATTGAATTTTTGAGAAAATACTTAAAATTTATTTCAACGTTAAAACTTTACAAAATTAGGACTTCAATTAAACATACCTCCAATTTACCAGGGTTTACTAGCTAAATTGTTTCTTTATATTTTAGAAAGACGATAGTCAGTAAATCGTGAAATGTTTACAAGCCAGAACATATAGTAAACTAAAAAATTTCGAATTTTTTAAAACTAAAATAAAAACCCAACCATACAATAAAGATTCAATTTGTATATAACGACCTGTATGTGAGAAAACTAAACGAGTGGTTGAGTTATATAATTTCGTAACATATTAAGTCAACCAATAAGCTGCGAGGCAAACAAATAGACGGTGCATATGACAATTCCACCATTACTTTACAAGTTACAGTTATTTTAGTAACGCTTTTGTTATTTTTAAAATAATGGAAAAATTAATTTCGTGTGTTGAAACTGTGTTTAATTGATGGGAAAAATTCTGTTCAGGCAAAGTAATGGCTTAGTAAGTGTTATCGAGCTCTGATCCATCGAAAGCAACCGTTGAATATTGGTTTACTGATTTTAAACGTGACCGTACAAACACCGAACGGCGATCGCCCAAATTCGACTGTTATTCTAGAAAAAATAAAAAAGTTCACAAACTTGTTTTGGAAGACCGTAAAGTGAAGTTGCGTGAGATAGCTGACATCTTAAAGATATCAGAAAATATACACTATTTTGAATTTATATTTGTCGATGAGAAAGGTGTGTTTAAAGTGAATGCTGCACGTTGGATGAAAAACGCCAAACCTTCAATTACTCAGAGCGTTGTTTGGAGCTATTTAATCGTAATAAAGAGGACTTTTTGCATCTGTATGTGACCCTTCGGAAACAAAACGTCAGTCAGCTTAGTAAATAGCTACCGATGAAATCCGTCCAAAGCTACCAAAAACGCAAATGTCGGCCGGTAAGGTTTTGGCCTCCGTATTTATGGATGTTTGGTTATTCATCGACTATTCTGAGAAAGGAAAGACCATCAATCAGGCCTATTTTGAGGCCAAAGATAACTCGTTCTACAAAACAGAATCAATCGAAAGAATAAAGTCGGATTCTGCAAAAAAATGTTTTTTTTTATTAGTTACGCCTCAGACTGTGTACATGACATCGGGAGTTAGTTAGGAAAAAATACCAAGATATCGCACAGACTGTATTAAAACAACAACAAAGTTATAAATATTTCAACACGAGTGCGGAACTAGGACAAAAAGCATTTCATGAAATTTGATTGGTTTTGAGTGCCGGAACGAGTGTGATGCTTTTTATTTCGGATGTCATGTACGCAAGTAACCCAGCGAACACTTAAGAGCTTAAGTTAAATGCTGTTTATACCATTTCGGTTAGTGCTGCAACCACCAACATTTTATAGGCTTCTCGTCACAAATAAACAACTGGCCTCTAAAATTTTGGTAACTTATTGAGTGACGTTATGATAATGTTTTCAGTCCTAAAGCGTCTCAAATTCTACTTAAATGTGTTTCACTTTTGCGTTTTTACTAAGCACAATTTTTAAAATCTTTGGGTTGGAATTCAAGATTAATGGTACACGCTACATAGAGTAATTTCTTAAAGGTTTCTAATTCGAGTGCTTATGGGACACATTCTATTATTTTGATATTTTGAAAACACGTCAATGATTTATCATTTGTCTATACTTGTGTGAGAAAAACAGAAATTTTGCACTATACCACGTGACTTTGAATTATCTAATCCATTATTATAGAATGATGCATTAATGAATGTTTCGAATTTCGACAGTTAATTCATGTGTATAAAAAGGCTTTTCAACCGCTGAGGTTAACGACTTTATAAAGAGTTCATTTTTTAATAAAATCAATAAATAAAAAAATAAAAACTACTGATTAATACAACACCAAAACGTGGTACACAAAAACATCACACTCACTGTCGTTTTGCGTATAGCCAGATTTTGACGTATTATTTTACAACACACAGATCAACTAGTTTGCTTATACAATGCAATCGGATTTTATACGTACACTATAAGACATGACACATATTTTAAAAAATAAAAGTAAAAAGTAAAACATAAAAAATCTAGTTGTTTCTATAAGATTAGGCAACAGTGTGCGCACAAATTATATTTTTTGTTCGTTGTCGAATAGAATTGTTTTCAACATGCATGCTTTTATGTTATGAATCGATGTAAACACGTCGATTACAGAAAATCTTTGAAGTACAGTACTTTAATAGCATAATTTCATTCATTGCTACGTAATTCTTACCTAGTACTACTATACAAATACATTAATTCATAAAAATCAGCTGTTTTTATGTCAATTTTGTTATCCTACATTACATATACTCTTTTAAAACATGTTTGTTCGCTTTCATTATGAATTGCCAGTATACAGTTCACGAAGTAGCGGCCAACATTATGTTTTGTATAATTTTTATTAATTACACATTCCTTGGCTTTCACTACATGGTTTTTGTATTTTGATATGATTGATTATTTAATTCGTTATCGCAATTCGTATACTTTGGTCGCTGTATACCCTACCGAACACCATTGAAATATGTGTGTATTTCGCTTTATATATGAAAACAATATTAAAAGCAAATTTGATTTGCTGTGATCAGTTTGAAATCTATTCTCTTTGCATTTGCTACATTTCAAATGTTGTCCCTGCAATTTATGCAACACAATAATAATAATTACTAATTGAACCATCCGTTGTGCTAATTTTAATTGTGTTTTATTATTTATATTAATTTAAATAAAAATTATTGTGAATTATTATACTCGTATATAATATAAAAATATGATTTGTTGTGAAATAGTCAGTGATTTGTGATAATTGAAAAATCGAAGTGAATTGAATTTGAAATTTATATTATAACAATGCCGAAACAAGAAATCATTAGCCTTAATAATTGCCCTACTCTAATAACGACCTATGGCACATGGATTGAGGATACATTTGATGAAGATAATAAAGAAATTGTGATTGTAGTTCCGGGTAATCCGGGTTTTTCCGATTTTTATGTAACGTTCGGCGATCATTTGTACAATAATATTAAAATGCCAGTTTGGATATTAAGTAATTGTTATATTATTGCGGCTTTGTGAAATAATAATATATTATTTGTGTTATTATTATTACTATATTACAGGTTATGCTGGTCATGAAATAGTACCATCATTGAACAACACAAATAAACCCCAACCAAATTCAATGTCATATACAAATGAAAAAGTGAAACTATACAATTTAGAAGAACAAGTGGATCACATTGTAAATACATAATTTTTTTAATATTGTTTATTTATTTTAAATTGATATTTTAGATCTACATAAACTTTCAGTGCAAGTCGTGTGTTATGTGCAAAAACTTTTCTTAGTTGCCATAAAAGTGTGAAATTAAAATTAACAAACGACAACTATTTTTAATAATTTAAATTTCATTTTAACAAATTAATAGTGTCGGATCTAGATTAATATAATAGAAACGTATAATGTGATGGAATAAACCAATCTTTGTTTATTATCTATGTAAAGGTTTAAATCTGGCCAAATTAAGCTTAAGTGCAGTTGCTTGTGCTAAGCCCATTCTCTGCTCTATGGATCTAATATTGACCACTATACTTTTAATGAAATTAATCAAGTTTTATATGCAATCATGTAACTAAAATATATAGCGGTCTTTACACCGATTAACTTGATCACGA
The DNA here is from genome assembly GCA_963691935.1 of Nephrotoma guestfalica. NCBI lineage: Eukaryota > Metazoa > Arthropoda > Insecta > Diptera > Tipulidae > Nephrotoma > Nephrotoma guestfalica. The sequence goes on along the minus strand of OY829914.1, from coordinate 294,665,773 downwards.
ACGCCTTGTAATTCTAAAAATTAAAGAATTATAAAACCATTACAATTGTAATTTACCTTGTTTTAAACTAAATTGAGTCTGTAATTTTATATTTATCTAAAGTAAATATTGTAGTTAGCATTATTTTGCATAATTTCTTGCGTTAATCCGAAACCAACACAAATGTATTCTACAAGCCGAACTGTACTCGAGTAAACACCGATCCTATCAAATATTTCAGTCATCTATTTATTTGCGTTAGTATAAACATACCGGAAAAATTCACAAAGTTTTAGAATAAACATTCTAAAACATGATACACACACATCCATACTTCAAATAGAAGTAAAAACACAACAGAAACAACAACAGAAATGTAAAATAGAAGTGGAAGTGGAGGAGCCAGATTTCATTTAACTTAAAGCGAAGGAGAAGGTTTATCAAATTTCTGTTTGGTGGTGTAATTTTTTAAAATGAAGAAATAAGCCAATTTTTGTATACCGCTATCGTATAAGGATAATAATTATGGACTTGATACTGTAAAGCTACAAATTTTTATTTTATTTATTCGTTTATAAACGAGTGTTATATTTGTGCATCATAACGAAATCCTATTAAATTAAAAGTTATGGTTGCATAAAATTTAGCTATAAATTCTGTAAGCTCCTATATGTGTGTCTTGTTTCATAATTTGAAGCCATAGAAAAGTTCATCATAAAGGTCATTAACCTTTAATACAATCTTAAATTTGACATTTAAACTTTAAACATATAGTCCATTTAAATATTGGTTTAAGTAAATTTATTGCTTAAGATAACTTTCCATTGTAATTTTTATTGAGTTGCTTATCTACTAATTTCACACTGAATAAATCATTTGTTCTGTTTTTTTATTAGCGCCCGATAGATGTATCCGGAGCACCCAATTTTCTATGTCAAAACTTATATTTGGCGCGCTATTTTGGCATAGAATTAATTTATTTAACTCCAAACGAATATTTTTCATGCATCTTTTTAGTTTAAATCGATATAAAAATATTTTGAACTACCTATTTATCGAGCGCCGCTATCAAGAGCCACTATCCATTTCAATGGGAAATTTGAAAAGGCCTTTATTTTGTACAACCATTAAACCATAACAAACTTGATCTTACAATCAAAATTGGCAGCAAGATGAATTCTTTTTAATACCGTCGTGTCAAAATAAATGTCAATTGGTCGGTCAATTGCAGGTCGTTAAATGTTTGTTTCACGGATAGATTGTTTTTAATTTGAATGATACAGCGACAATACGGATAGTAGAGGAATTTCGGATAGCTAATTTCCCTTTCAGCGCTCAATAGCCCACCCGGATAAAAAAACACACCGATTATGTCACATAAAAGCTGTGTTTTTTTATTCGCTACCCGGGGCGGGTTATTGGGCGTTGGAAGAAAAATTATCTATTCGAAATTCCGGTATTACCGGTATTGTCGCTGAACCAAAAAAAATAAAAATAAATAGCATCCATAATACAAACATTTAACGAACTAAAATATACCAATTGACACTTAATTTGGCATGACGTTATAAACAAGAATTCATCTTGCTGCGTTTTCAATTTTGATTATAATTTGTTTATGTCGAGTATACTCGTCACAACGAAACGAAATCATAATGTCGCATAATGTCGAGTATACTCGTCATAAATATAAAATAACATTCGTACTATTATTCAACGAATCTTTATTTATTTTAATTTAACTTTATTTATTTTAGTTCACAATTGTGTTATTGTCTTCGCTGAAAAATAATTTTCAGGGAGAAACAATTTTTCGAAACAAAATTAAACAGTTAAAAGATTAAGGGTTGTACAAAATAAAGGCCTTTTCAAATTTCCCATTGATTTCCCCATTGCTCTCGATCGCGGCGCCCGATAAATAGATAAAGCAAAATATTTTTATATCGTTTTTTCACTAAAACGTCGATTGAAAAATATTAGTTTGGTGTTAAATAAAATAATTATATGCAAAAATAGCACGCTAAATATAAGTTTTGACATAGAAAATTGGGTGCTCTAGATACATCTATCGGACGCTAATAAAAAAACACGGCATTTCACAAACTTTGTGTAAATATGACGTATAATAGCGGTCTTACTTTGGGAAATTTACAACAACAATCCCTTATATGTTATTCCAAATTGGAATAGTTTTCAACCAATTTTTTTGCTGGTATACATTAATTATATTCTACCTGTAGTTTTAATCTCCACCTCCACCTATTTATTGAATACTTTTATTTTGTAATATTGGCAATAAAAATATAAAAGTGATTTTTGTTATTTTGACATTGTATTTTTCTAAACAAGACGAGAAATTAGTTACGATTTGTAATAATAATCAATAATGTTCTAGCACATTACTATTTGATTGAATATATTTAGTTGCATTTTTACGTTATTTTGAAATTCCAAATGTAATTGTTACCAACTATTAAAAAAATCTTTGGTTGTTACTTTGAGCACAATATTTATTCCTATTCAGAATGGCAATTGCTTGCCCCAAAGTAAGACCACAAATAACAGATTTTCTAATCTAATGATGTTTGATGAACCGTCAAGGTTACATACGAATAGTATAAAATATAAATAACCAAGTATATTTATAGCTAACAACGTATTATTACATCTTACGTGTTCTTCTTCGTAAATCGTATTTACATATTGTGCATGTAAATATGTATTGAATTAAAAATCTAGATATTATATCAAAGATTCTTAATAACTATATTTATACAAGTTCGACTTTCGCATCGCTTTGATTACAAAAAGAATCATTAGGTGTATAGTTGTGTGTTTTATAATATTGAGAATTTTAAGTGAATTACATTACAATTCTAAAGTTTGTAATTCTTCAAACAAAGCTTTAAATGTTATTCTTCAACTTGAACTTTAGAATTGTGAAATTCACATACAATTCTCAATATTATAAATTACTTCCATATTATAATTCGGCGTCACACATGCAAAATAATGCGCGTTAAAAACTAAAAATGGAACAGTTTAGGAAAAATGTCACTTACCTGTAAATATGCTAAAAATAATTAGATCAACTGTACAATGAAAAATCGATTCAATATTGATCTTACAATTGATCAATAAAACATGATCAACGTATCTTTTCTTTCAGCAGTCTTTCTATTTATTAATACGATTTTTGTTTGTTTCGTTGGTTACGATAAACGCTTGAACGATTTTTATGAACATTGTTAAAAGTTCGAGGGTTCCAAATTAAACAAATTAAACAACAATTTATTAAGAGGCCCTTCCAAAGAGGCCCGGGTGCGTTTTTTTCAATTTTATCGCAGCATATACGTCCATTGCCAAGGTACAGTTGCTTATGATTATGACTTTGCGATACTTTTTCAAACAATGGAGTATATAAGTTTTTGCGTATTTTGAGATTTGCCATTTTAAGCAGAGCAGACACTAAAATTATATATACTTGCATATTATTGACATCTACAAAGATTTAAAATAAAATTATAAAATTTTGTATTGGGGATGGAAATGGGACTATAAAATTATCACCGGACAATTAGCGCAGTGATTAAAGCTTCGGCCACTGGATTGGGGGTATATTGGGTTCGAATCTTACCAGAGGCAGTATGTAAAAAGCAAATTTTCAGCATTGATTACGATCGTTGCTGTTAATAAACCCAACTGTAACTCTCAGCTGTGGTATGCAGAACACAGCATCGCTACATCTTCTATGTCAATGTACAAGGTTGATATAGAGCTTGCAACGTTGCAGATTTGTGTATTGTAAATTGTACGGAGGGTGCCAATTTCACCCTAAAAAGGATAAAGAATCTAAGAATAATTAATACTTTCATTACTTAAACCAAAAAAAAAAACTCATATGGAAAAAGTTCTGGAACTAGGACGGAACAAGCTAGTGCGAATAAAAATTGGATTTGCAAATAATTTTTAGAAGATTTCTGCGAAAGAACTAGGGAATTTCTTAATCGATTATAATGCAATTTTGTTGATTAATTGGACTGTTGTGCCAAGTACTGGACAAGTGTTCCGGACACCGCCAAGCCTATGAGGGAACGACTCGGTTGTAGACATCTAGCGATCGCATGGCACAAAACAACATAATTCTAATTTGAGGATAAAGGTTGAATAGTTACGATTGATGATAGTTATGATAGTTTATTACCACAGAAGATACAGAAACGATATAACCGTGTTTTGACCTTGACTCAGTTAAGGTAGGAAAAACTCGTTATTTTTGAATATTTTTATTTAAAAAAAACAATTATGGGCTCATGATGAAACTTTGACAGTATATTTCGACAAAAAAACAGTTAGTTGACATAAAATCATCACTATAATTATAAATATTCATATTTAAAGGTTTTGTTTCCTATACACAATTTAAGGTCGGAAAATAATTTCTTGGTTTACGCAATCTCTGTTCTGGTTATATTTGTATTCTGTGGTATTACCTTTAATCTATTAATTTTTATTTCTGTAGTATTTTGTTTATATTCAATGGAAAAAATATTTTCTAATTTGTATTTTCTTTTTTTTTACGAAACATTCTGAGACGTCGCACCCTCTATAATTAATAATATTGTACAAGTTTCTATAAATAGAAGTGTAGGGCTGAATTCATTTTTAAACACCCGCAGCATTTTTCCTAAAATAGATCAGATAAAACAAATCATAAGTGGCGTGAACCTTGATATATTAGGTGTGCAAGTAGAAACTCTGCTTTTTTGATCAAATTAAACATTACTCAAAATATAATTGTTGAGAATATTAATTATCGAAATATTCGCCATTAATGTCTATGGTCTTTTGCCATTTATCAGGTAAATGATGAATGCATCTGCAATAGAAACTTGGTGGTTCCGAAGCAAAACAGTATCGATTGCATATCTTCAACTTTCGTGAACCTCTAGTTTTTTAAATATGTATGATAACATCGATCTGAAAAGTGGTAATCAGAGGAAGCCAAATCTGCTGAATACGCCCGCATGCTCTAAAACTTCCCAGCCTACGGAGATGAGTTCCTTGCTTAAGTTTGCTGTATCTGGGCGAGCGTAGTTGACATGCAGCAATGTCACCTTCCTCCTTCCTTCCACACAGTAGCACTTTCTTGGCACGAATATTTATTTTTGCAACTAATGTTGATGGCTGGGCTGGATCAACCCATGGTTTCTGCGTTTAGAATTATCGTACAAAATCCACTTTTCATCACCCTTAATGATTTTGTGCAAAAATTACTTTCTTTTGTACCGTTATTCATGCAGATGTCAACTCTTCGGTTTTTGTTTTCTTCGGTTTATGAGAAACTCATTTTCCTTTCTTCTGTATTTTCCCCATTGCATGCAATCGAAGTGATATTGCTTGTTGAGTAACTCCTAACTGTTATGCAAGCTCTTTTTGAGTTTAATACGAATGTTCATCCAGTAAAACTTTAAGTTCTTCGTCTTCAATTGTTTTACTGCACCTGGACGTGGATCGTGCTCAAGACTAAAATTGCCATCACGAAATCTTGCAAACCACTTTTTACTGTTCTTTGTAATCATTGCTTGTTTTTGTCAAACTATGCAGTTAGCCACTGGCATTAGATCCCTGGTAGTACTTTGCTACTGCTCAAGCAGTACCAACCACCGCGACGTGGACAGGGGCACCTATATGCTACCCTTTGGATACCCTAGGCTGAAGGGCGTCTGTTTCTTTAAATTATTTTGATGCATATGTCATTTGTAACTCGTTTAACTGAAAGATCTTTTAGATTACGGTACTGGGTTATTTGTCGTCCAGAGTTATTATTCTAAGTTCCTGATGTGGTCTGGCATTTGGTTACAAATTAGTAAAAATTTGAATACTTTCAAATTATAAGATTCGGTCGCCTCATCCTCTTTGTAGTTTTGTCACAGTAGTCTGATGAGACGACCTAATCTTTTCATTTAAAAGTACTCAAATTCTTATTAGTTGGAAACCAAACTACTAGATCTCGACATCAAAATTGGAATGCTACTTGAAATAAATGTAACACTGATGTGATACTGTTGAAAGCATTAGAAATTCCACATTTTGCATGATAGTGATACCTTACAAATATTATTGTAAAGAATTGGGGAATCTATTTCAGGAAACCTGGAGAACATTTTGCTTAAATATTTGGGTGCGGTAGTAACGGGGCAAAACTACAGTTGGTGTGTCTTAACTGAATATCGATCATGCTATACTCAACACGCTTGCCGTAAGCTACTGCCTGAAGCTTACGTATTTTAGGATGCGATAATCCGTATGATACTCGAGCTAATTAAGGGTACGAGGTAATATAGATATAGATTGCTCATGAATCACGAGTTGGACTACATCTCGTAAAACTAGATATAATAGAAATTATAAAATCATCAAATCTTGGATAAACGTACTTTGAAGTTTCACACGAAAAATTAATCATCTCATTGTTGTGAACTGATTTAATTGGAGGAATATCATTAGGCCACTCGGCATAATTAAATATCAATCAAGCGATGTGTCTTTTATTCCTATAAAATTGATTATTTAGATATGTACATTTTTCCAACGCAGACAATTTTGTGTTAATTTAATGAAGCCTTTTATGAATGTTCCGCCCCACGATCATGTAAAATTTATATAATAAAAACTTTTAAAATCGAGAAAATACTTTCCTTATCGGGGCAATCTTGATACTAAAACCTGCTGAAATATTAAATTAATATTTATTTATGGTAAACCTGAGCAAAGCGAAGAATTAGCCGTGATGTATAAATTTGGCTCTCGAAATATCCCGACTACCTACATAATGCATTTTTGCTCAAGCATACTACAATACCAGTTTCAAATCGCCGTTAAATTAAATTGATTAATCATACCAAAATTTAAAAAATAACTGATTTTGATAGTTAGGCCGTTCGGTGCATCTCTAAATTGAGGCACCCTCTGAATTGATTGATATTTGAATTGAAACAACCAAATAAATATTTTAAATTTTTGACAAAATTGTTAACAAAAAACACAAATTTCACAAAACACATAGACGAGTATTTACAAGATGGTCCGCCGGAAAGTAGAACAGACAAAATATGACAAGTTTGTTGTTTCAAGATAACACTGGACATACAAATTAATGAATTATTTGTTTTAACAAAATTTTCTATGAATAAATGTACGAGTATGACGGAATTTTACAATTTTTAGAATTTTGATAACAAATTTTGTCTAAAATCGGGTTCAAAAATGATTACAACATAATTATGTCGAAATACGATTTTAGCTAATCTGTAGTTTTGCCTTCTTGATGGAAGCTTTTTTAATTTATTCTGTATTTTGTGATTCGTCTGAAAATACTTTTGAATATAGTTCAGTTATAGGCGTTAATTTAGATATGTATATGTAATTTATTTAAATAAATATTCCTTATCTTGGGCTAATCTCCTTGAGACAACAAAATCACTATTTTCAATTTCTGTTATTACATTCCACTGTGCCCGAACAACAATGAAAATTATTCATAAATTGTTTTTATTGGGACAATCGATAAATCGATAAGCTTGAGACTTACTAGTAATTGATCGAATTAGCGATATCAAAGGTTTTAAAAAAGTTCGATGTCGCTATAAGTAGCACTGATGACCATGTTGCAGAAGTTTAGGAATAAGCTCATCATTACCCGCAAAACAAATCCTCAATATAACTATAAGGCTTCTAATTTAATAAATGTAAAAGAGTTTTCGATGTTCAATGTCAGCTACCCCACACCGGGCGGTATATTGGGGTGATATGTAACTGTAACATGCATATCAGCTTTTGATATTTTTACTACTGTACGTCCTTGTCCGTTTGTTCTAGTTATCTTTTATATAAAAAATGTATACAATAAAATAATAAATTGTTGACATATTCCAATTGTTTATAATATAATGTACCCGTCTTATCAACTACTTAGTAAATTTAGAATATAAAATATCGCGCGACCGCAAATAATAAAGTGAAATTCTATCGGATGATAATTCTTTTATGAATAACATAAATAATCGACTTTTTTATTGTTATATTTATATTAAGAAACGTACGTCATGTGCTAAAGTACACGAGGCGATAAATGGGTTAAAAAATAGCGGAAATATTCATGAATTCACTATAAGTACTCGTAGGTATGGTATTAGGTGTGCAAGTAGAAATTCAGCTCTAAAGGTGGTTGCATTGAAATATTCTTGAGTGCATCCAAATTGCCCGCCATTTTGGATATATGTAGCTTAGTCATTGCTGTTTTTATGACTGAAGTTTCAGTCATTTAGAAGCTGTCATTCCGTGTGCACCAAATTTAAGAGATGGATTTAGATAAGCAACATTTACGTCATTGAATTCTATTCTATAATTGATTAATTCGACTTTGAGTGGACATTCTATGAGTTAAAAGTGGTATGCAAGATTTCGTGATGACAATTTTAGTCTTGAGGACGATCCACGTCCAAATGAAGTAAAACAATTTGAAAACGAAGAACTTAAAGTTTTACTGGATGAAAATCCGGAGTTACTCACCAAGCGAATATCACTTCGATTGCATATAATGGGCAAAAAACGGAAGGAAATGGGTTAAGAGTTGGCATCAGCATGATTTTGCTTTCTCGGTACAAAAGAAAGAATTTTTTGCAAAAAATCGTAACTGGTGATGGAAAGTGGGTTTTGTACGATAATCCTAAACTCAGAAAACCATCAACATCAGTTGTAAAAATGAATATTCATGCCAAGAAAGTGTTACTGTGTTTCTGGTGGGATTGGAAAGGAGGCATTTAATACGAGCTTTTGGAACCTGGTCAAATCGTTACAGCTGAACGTTACCAGACCAGGCCCAATTGATGAAATCAAGTGATGCTATGGAGAAAAAATACCATTTACGGGTTAAGGAAGGCGGAAGGTGATATTGATAAAATCAACCCAGGAACTCATATTTTCCATAGGCTGAGAAGTTTTACAGCATGCGGCCTATTATCCAGACTTGGCTTCCTCTGATTACCACTTATTCAAAGCAATGGCATCATATTTGAAAAACAAGCGGTTCACGATTGTTGAAGATGTGCTAAAACGACTCGATGACAATTTTGTTTCGAAACCACCAAGTTTCTATCGTGAAGGCATTTATCATCTACCTGATAAATGGCAAAAGACCATAGATAGTAATGGTGAATACTCGTATTTCGATAATTAATATTTTAAACAATTATATTTTCAAAATTTAGATTTGACCAAAAATGCAGAGTTTCCACTTGCACACCTAATATATTGAGTACATTAATAAATTTCTCAGTTGGTTAACTTAAGCCTTTATTTTCCCTTATCTTAGTATGTATATAATACATATACGTATGTGGTGGAGCTCGTTAACTGGACGCAATTTGTTTTTATTGAATCATAAATTGTTACTCGTATATCTGATGACATCATTTTAAATCCCAGATACAAAGGTTATCATTATGTCATGTCATAAACAACAATAATATTGACATTATTTGTTCGGTTCTTGTCAGATGTCTGGAAAGATGTAATAATGTTGTGGCAGAATGATAAAAGAATATTATAATTTACAAAGATATTAATATGCGACAAGGTCATACGAATAAACATATAAAATAAAGACAATATTGGAACCTTGGAACGAACGTTTACACTGCATAACTATGCAACAATGAATAACAATATGTCAAGGTTTAGCAACATAATTATCGATTATAAACATTTTAGCATACCTATAAATTTAAACTTGTTAAAGTTATTATTTTTATATTTGTATATTTTCAGGCCGAGTTCATTCGTACATATGTTCCTGAGGACGTAAAAATAAATTTAATAGCTCATTCATGCGGCAGTTGGATGACCCTGGAACTTTTAAAATCGTACAATGTTAAACACAAAATAAAAATGTGCTATTTTCTATTCCCAACGCTGGAGCGGCTGAAAGAAACCGCGGGATTTTATATCGTCTCAAAAGTCATTATCCCTTATTTCCCATTTTTCTTGAATTTAGCAAAAATATTTCATAAGTTAGTGCCGTTCTTCATAAAGCTCACACTTTTCCAGATCGCATTGAAAATATTGCATTTACCCGATTATATGGTTAAACCGTCAATGAAAATTATTCATCCAAAAATTTTACCAAATATAGTTCATCTGGCGGCTGAGGAGGAAATACACATAAATACAATCGATCTGAAAAGTCTGGAGGAGAACAAAGATATTATAAAATTGTTGTACAGTGATAATGATCCATTCGTGCCGAAAGAATTTTATTATCAACTCAAGGAGAAAATACCAGATTTAAACGCTGATATTACATATGTTAATCATGGATTTATGGTTAAATATGACGAAGTGATTGCCAGGCATATATCAGATTGCATACGACGCGATAGCAGTGATAAAGTGTAGCTAATGAACAAAGAGACTTTTTCTATAAATTTTATACGTAATTTATGATGCTAACTTATAAATATTTTTAATAAAATTACATTAGAAAATTTTTAAATATTCGGTATTTTAAATTGATTGATTGAAGTTCGACGACTTGTAGTTACAAATAGTCATTAACATTATTAGTCATTAACGTTATTTACTTACGCGGATGAACTAGTTGTAAGCGTTTTTATCTTACCCAATGACATATATTCGTTGGTGCTTGCACTTTTGATTTACTTAAGATTATATGTATAATAAATTAACGTGAAAATTTGATCAATTTTGTCAGTTGTTACCTTTGCGTTTTATTTATGGAATTAATTAATCACTAGCTAAGCTGTAATATGTTTTATAACCAGTCATAAATTTCGCGTAAAAATTTGGTAAGTCGTCCTTTCCCAATTATGGTGTTAACGACCTCAGTTTTATTACGAATCACAATATTTTATTATAAGTACACACACGTTATATGAATAATTATATCGGTTAATACAAATAGTATATTTTACCCCTAAATGATGATAAACTAAATATAAAATAGGAATTACAGTTCACGAGTGTACTGTAAAATAAAAATTCAAACAGTTGTTGAATAAAATTCACACCAACTTAAATTTAAATTTTGTTTTTTCATACAGCACGCGGATTTCTAATCCTAATTACGCCCCGCAATAAATTAATCCCTGAACAATTAGTTTGAAGTAGTATGTTTCAGGTAATTTTACATTAATTGAACTTGATCTTGTTTTTCGAATTCAAATGATTCGTTTGATAGGTTAGATTTGATTTTATAATTTACTGTTATAAATACATACAATCGGTAATCGGTAATAATAATCAAGTAAAAATAGTGCTAATAAATTAAATTAACAAATGTAAATACAATACAAAGAATTACAAATTTATTTTTAATTTAGACTACCGAAAACATTATGAAATACGATTCTCAACGAATCTTTAGACACTCAAAGTCGCTGAGGTGAAGGTAAGCAACAAAAATCGAATAGGACAAACTGCTTTTGAACAATTTCAATCTTAAAAATGTGACAGTTGCATAAAGTGGACCAAACCTGAAGTAAGGCTTCTGTAATCTGTAATCATCATACAATTAGATGCATCAGTAATCGGTGCGAATATTTTGATGTCGTCTACATAAATCGAACATTAATATTAATAATTTCTAATGATAATTTCTTTACATTAACATAAAATTTCAATCGATTTCAATAGTGTGGGCTATGCTTTATAAATGTATATTGAAAATTGTATTTCAATGACAAATAAAAACTGCAGTGATGTCAGTCTTTTACAAAAGTTTATTATATGCTACATAGATTATTTCTAAGTAACACGCGGTTTAAAGATATTATATAGAACTTATCATAGGTTATGGACCCAGGCTTACCATCATCTTATGAAATATCGATCATAAAGAAAACCATAAAAAAATGGAGGGGTAAATATTTTGTGGCTAACATCCAACTTTTTTACCACGAAAGTGTACATAAATCTCGAATATATACCACACTTGATTTCTAAAGCTCCGCAGTCACCACACACACACAGATTTTTTAATAACTGCTTTTCTTGACTGGCGATCTAGCAAATGGTAGATCTGCAAACATCGGGATTCAAATTTCTCCAATTCAAAACCGAATTTTTTTGATAAGTATAGCACAGAAAAAAACTGTTTCCTAAAGCGTTAGAACATGGCAGGAAATCAAATACATTTTGCGTCCGTTTTGATATGACTTAATTAATTGTCTAGCTCGGATGAGAAGAAACCAGGACTATAATTTATTGAACCGACCTTTTAAAATAGATTTGAAGGAGAAAGCGAGTCATTCTGTAGACTGTTTTAAATAGAAATGTAATTGAAACTATGATTCTATGAATCTATGAATGGAGGAAAAAATTTGGGTGTATCACTACCAATATTATACAACCAAAGATTAATCATTAATTAAGTTTAAGTTTTTAGTATAATATTTGGTGGAACGTTATTATTATTACTATTTCGTTATATTATTTCGTTATATCTTACGTTAACTTGTATTTTAAACATAATTTATTTATTTGGCTCTCAAAGGTGAATTTTGTAAGATTTTCCAAAGAATTAAGAAACTCTCTATTGGATGATTTACTTACATATCATCGTAAACATTTAATCGTAGACAACAACATCGTATAAGTATTTAACCGTATGGCCACTTAATCGAAAGACCAGTTAATCTGATGAGAGAGAGACTTTTATTATCGGTATTTCTGAGTTCGCAATTTTTTTCGAGAATATATTTTTCGACCATCTATGCCAAACGCAAAGTAAACGATTGCTAAGCGGCTTTGTGGAGTTTGTTATTGTGGTAAAGGATTAGAAATTAAAAATTTTATAAGGATAACTAAACATTTAACACATAAGAAGTCAATTTTAATTTAAATATTAATTCCGATATTTTAATATCGGGCATTCAAAAATTCGAATATTTTCTTCGAAATTTTATTAGGATTAAATTTTTCGACATTTAATCATTCGATATTTCAATATTTTCGCAAATATTGTAGTTTACGATTAATTGATCATAAGATTAACTTTTCGTACGATTAGCTGTACCTTCGGTTAAGTGTTTATTTAAATGGAGTACAATTATGCTGTTTGCTATTTAATTCACTAGTGGTTTACTGATTAACCAGTCTTACGATTAAATGTTTATAAGTTGTTGTGACCATACTGTTAAATGTCCTTACGATTAACTGTTCTTACAATAAATGATCTTACGATTAACTGGTCTTACGATTACGATGATTATGTCTACGATTAAATATTTATGATGATTTGGTTGGATGCCTTATTGAATAGTTGACAACTTGATCCTTATCAAAATTATTTCAATAGATTTGTATTTCATTTGTGGACCGAGGGGTTGGGATTGAATTTCATTATTTATTTTATTGACGCCGTCATTCTTGGGAGCTAAGATGAGTGATGTTCGTAAAGCCATAATTATGATTTTTGAAGTTTTTTGAAATGTTTGAAAAAACTTTCATTACAATGACTCCAAAATCAGTCTGGAACGATATCTCACATGTTATGGGATCAAGTGGAAACTTCTAGCTGGCGAATGATATATTCAAACGAAAGGTTGAATATTACTTGGGTAATGGATTTCCTTTTCGCACTCCTGGTGTTATTTCGAAAGCCACAGAAAGCTTACTTTCGAGAATCACCTTGCTTTTAGAGCCATTCATTAATACTTTGCACATGGTTATCAATTCTGATGGAAAACCCAAATGTTATAAGCCACTTCATAATGTGTTCCTCTGGATGCTTGGAAAATCTATGAATAGAAAATGTACAGCGATGTTCTTTTCATAGTATTTTTCTAACACAATCCTCATAGAAAATGTTTCATCGATTATTGCCCTGTCTAAACGAAAGAAGCACTGGCAGTCATCCAAAATGCGCTCGCTGTAAACTGACAACTAGTCAGGCCAATTCCTGGTAGCCGGTGTTGAACAAAGCTATTCCGCGATAGTTGTTTCAATTCTTTTATTGTCTCTTATTTTATGTAGTGAACAAATTCAAAGGGCTATTTTCTTTGCGAGCCAAATCATTGAAATCACCGTGCCGTGAACTCACTAGCTATGGTCTTAATAAAACAACCCTAGCAAAAATTGACGTGTAAGTTTAAATTACGAGTAGTATAACACTTTCTTAAAAATCGCCTTGTGTTGCGTCCTATTTTATTGAATTGTCCTAAATATTTTGTTCGGGGCAATTTTGATTTTTAAAATTTGTCCATACAAATATACCGAGAACTGATAAATAAATGCACAGAAACATATTTCCATTGAAAATCAAATATTCCTGGGGGTCGATTTTGTATAAAATTCGAGACTTAACGAAAAAATAACCGCAAGTATACAGTAGTGGTATGTGTGTTTGTGTTAGTTCGAATGCGCATCATTTAAATTTTTTGGATATAACATTTCTAGATAACATTTCCATTTATAATTTAAAATTTGTAAATGCAAATGTGCTTTAAATAAAATTAAATTTATTTAATAATTTAATTTTAGTTTTAAAATAATTGCAAATTCTGTGTTTCTGCGGAAAAAAACATTTATTCGACATCACATTGAAAAAAAATTAAAATCGTCATATGTGTAGTTACATTTTTTTTTCTCGACACATTGACGCACACTTTCTAAATGTGTGTACTACTCAGGAACACACATGTGATAACTTTTGTAATTGCAATGATATATCGTCGCGGAAAGGAATGTATTGTTGAGAATTTAAAAATATGTAGAGTTATTCCTTAGTCTGAATACTGCGATAATTATTTCGATTGTAATAATTTTGACAGTGTTCTGAATGCAACCAAATTATTACACCAGCTATGCGTAATAATTTTTGACATATTATATTCGAAATTATATTTGCTATAGTTACGAATTTAACAAATTATTGCTTGTTCAATTAAATAATTCAATTAATGAAATATTGAATCGTAAATAGGATTCAGTTATATTATTTTCTATATGCAATAACGATTATTACAATTTTTTAAAAATATTTCAGAATTCGGACAGCAATCGAACTCTATCAAATTATGGAAGAGACAATTATTTCACTAACGTCAAAATTAATACAAAAAATTAAATTATTATAGTATTCAGACAGGTCCTTAAAAAATGAAAGTTGTTTGCGTGAACGTGTTAAAAACCGAAAAAGTTGTTTGTTGCTAATAGCAGTTATTTGCGCGAACGTGTTAACTTGCCTTTTCAAAAGCAAGGGGGATGTCAAAAAGTGAGAGAACAAAACGACATAAGCACGAGAAAAACTGAACCGATTTGTACCGATTCATAATTTTTGATGCTTACATTCGCAGAAAACAAACAAATATAATCACAGAAATATAACACACACTAATATAAAATGTATACTATACTCCTTATACGTATACGAAAACGTCATGTCTCGTGCCTCGGGTTTTGAACAAAATCGACTCTCTGGTGTACTTCGATTAAAATTGTTTGAACTATATTCTCTATAGTTTTCTGTTTTATACAAAGTTGGTTTTGATTTGATATTTTTGATGGACGGTAATGCTTACAATTAAGCCCTGTGTCACTTTCTGTAAGAATCCTCGTGATTTGTTCGTTCTGTAAGAATGCTCAACGTTGCTATTTGAGGAATCTACCCCACAGTTATACTCCTATTTTTATAAATCCATAATGTACATATTCATAAAATCTAATTTAAGTTGGCCGATTTTATCATTCAGTTTAAAATCTTTCTGCGACCAACTGAAAATCCTATTTGAAATTGACCAGGGTTGATTAAGTGCAATTGTTTTCCCAAACCATTGTTAGTAAGGTAGCTGGGTTTAAAGACTCACTTCCATAAAAACAATTGTAAATATACGCTAACCGATGAATTACTAATAGCATCGTTTTGCCTTATCATTGTTCCGAATTTCGACGTGTTATCGTTATGTAGATAACCTTAAATACATTTTACTTGAAAAAGAATTAAAATTAAAAGTTTATAAATCAAAATAAAACATTTAATCTTCTTGACGCATCGAATTTTAAGTTAAGCCAACTATTCTCTTGTGCATACAAAAAACATCTTGGATCTTTCGCAACGAAACCAAAATATTTAAATACATAATTTAATTTAGTCATTGTAAAAAATTTGAACACAATTTAGTTTGACTTAATATCCAGCAGTGCTAACACTGTGCTATAGACTAATATGAGTATGTCGATAATTTTCAATACTTTACTAGTCGTGTTCGCCAGTATTTTACTCGCGCTTTACTTATGGGGTAAACGTAATGCCAGCTATTGGAAGCGGCAAGGTGTGCCAAACAGAAATGTTTTACCATTTTTTGGTAATTTTTTTGGTCTAGTGAGTGGGAAACGAGGTGTTGTGGAAATATTTTCTGATATGTATAATGATGTCCAAAGTGTAAACTCACCAATTTATGGGTGCAATGTTTTTCACAAACCGGGCCTTGTGATTAAAGATCCGGAATTAATTAAAAGAATGCTGATCAAAGATTTTAATTTGTTCATGAATCGATATTCCGGGTCGAATTCGGGTAATGACAAAATTGGTGGTAATAGTTTGGTATTTTTGAAAGGTGAAAAGTGGAAATATTTACGTGCTAATCTAACGCCAACGTTCTCGAGTGCCAAACTTAAACAAATGTTTTATTTAAAGGCAGAAGTAGGAAAAGAATTACAAAAATTAATGAAACATATTACAGGTGGTAAAAGGGGTATAATGGATGTGTATGATATTGTAGGGCGGTATACGACCGACGTTATTGCAACATGTGCTTTTGGAGTTCAAGCTAATTCGTTGCGCGATCCTGAGTCGGAATTTCGCACAAGTGGAAAACGTATTTTTGATACATCACCAGGCCGAGCAATAGAGTTTTTGGCTACGTTTTATGTACCTCAAATAGTAAAAATGTTCAGCTTCAATGTATTTTCAAAAGAAACGAACGATTTTTTCAAATCAACAATTCCACAGGTAATGGACGAGCGACAGAAAACCGGAATCGTTCGTAATGATTTACTTGATACATTAATATCGTTTCGTAAGCAATATCAAGATGAACAGTCAAGAAATGTGCAATATGGCGTAAATGATTTAAGTAAATCAATTTATTCTCCTAGTCATATTGTAATTTTAATAATAGATTGTATTTTTTCAGAGTTTAACAATGATGTATTAATTGCACAATCAGCGGTATTTTTTGCGGCCGCTTTCGAAACCTCGTCTTCTGCCGTCTCATTCTCTTTATACGAATTGGCTAAACATGCAGATATTCAGAAAAGAGTAAGGGCGGAAATTAAAATGTCTCTTGAAAAGAATGATGGTAACATAAGCTATGAGTATATCGATGGTTTACAATATTTGCATCAGGTTCTCTCAGAAACTTTGCGCATGTATCCACCATTAACAAATTTGGATCGAATGTATGAAGCGCCAGATAAGAAGACAACATATTCGCTTAAACCACATCACAACTTTGAAATTCCGCATGGAATGCCCATATTTATACCAGTACAGGCTATCCACATGGATCCCAAATACTACCCAGATCCGTCCAAATTCGACCCGGATCGATTTTTGGACAAATCGATTTATAATAGTGGTACGTATATGCCATTTGGATTCGGACCTCGAAAATGTATTGGTGGTCGTTTTGGTTTGATCCAGTCTAAAATTGCGCTCGTGTATATATTGAAGGATAACTTTGTGGCACCGAGTGAAAAAACACCGAAAATTATTAAGTTTGATCCAAAATCGGTTTTCTTGAAAGCGCACGGTGGTATTTGGCTAAATGTTATACCTGATGTAAATATTAAGATATAAAAAATATACGACGCCAGGTGTTTGATTATGATCGATGACCTGCTCGATGACTTGCAATTTTTATAACTAATTGTACAAACCATGATAAATAAAATTATACCTTACATCTAAGCAAACGTCTGCGGAATATTTTTTGATGGCTGAATTGTTATTTTGGGGTTTGAGCAAATTTTATTCGAAACACTGCTATCCGGTTATACTAGATTTTGCATTTTTGTAAGGTTCTTGAATTAAATATTTACAATAGCTTTTGCAAAACAAATAATTAATATTATCATGGTGATAATTATATAAAACAGGTCAAAATTTATGTAATTTGTCTATAATAGAACAGGTATTGGAAACATTTATATTTTGATTTATTAGCAAGTAGATTTGGTGGAAGATAATAGTATCAACCAGAAAATCATTCATACTTATTGCATTAACAAAACCAAAGGTAAAATTTACCCACTGTACGAGTATATGAATGTTCTGAATTTTGATAGTAAATGAGCTCAGACTGCAAGCCACAACTACATAACTTGAATACATCCCTAACTAGTGCTATAAGACTTTCGATGATGCTTCGATGATGTATTTCATTTGATTTGATTGTGAGTGTGACATATGTCATTGGGAAATGCAAACTACAAAAATGAACGAAGTAAATGGCAAAGGTTCTACAAACAATTTAAAATTAAGTTTTTGAAGCTCACTGTAACTTTAAAATGTTTCATATATTGCGCAACTTGTTTCTCTTTTGCCGTTTGTAACCGGACATTTTATTATTATGAAAAAAAACAACAAATAACAAAATTTAACCTGTATACGTAGGTAAACCAATCATTAATTAATTCGAAACTAAGCAATTACAGAAACTAATAATAGAAGAAGAAATAAAAGTCATCAGCAAACAATACAATCATGAGCCATTGCGGCTAGTAGCATAGTTTCAGAAAGAAATGAAGTGGTACAATATTGAAATACTAGGTCTCAGTGAAGTCAGTTCACTCACACTGTCACACACGCACTTAGATAATGAGTGTAATGGTTTTTCCCATATAAACATTCCTACTTCATGTGTCACAAGTTGAATCAGGATGGTTATATATGTATATAACGCATACATGAGTCTCCTCTCATTGCACAGAAATAAAATCCAAATAAACTATTGTTGTTGTTGTTGTTGGATGAAGTGATAGCAAAATATTGGAGTCTTAAAAAAAATTGAAATTATTTCAAAATGATCAAATAGACTGAAGTATGTTGTGAAAACCTGGCGAAACAAGCCAAAAATTGCGGAAAACGAGTTTACAACCGGTATACAGAAGGTAAGCTTAATATGAGGAATTAAACAACAATGGTTGAAATGAATTGGCCTGGATGATCAAGATGTGCTGAGCAAACAGTCAATTATTTGTTCGTTACATTTTGTAATTAACTGTTTCAAGCCGCAGAGAAACAGAATATATGTTAAAGAAACCGGTCATTCCTTTCTTGTTGATTGAGGAGCCAATGAGTAAATTTGACGGCAATGAATATAAAATTAAGTTAAATGAGACCATTTACTATTTGGATACACACGACTTAAAATCTACATTATAATGTATTGAAGGAACACAATTAATTACTTTTACTGGAGATATAAATATTTTTCAATGTACACAGTATTTTTTATTTTAACTACCTAATTTCATTGCAGAAGTCACGCCAAAGACTAACTTAAAACTCACCCACAGTGGTCATAGAACGCGTCTTTATATACCGTACTGAACATTAAAGATTGTTCGCGAACAGCCGCAACCATTCTGGATTCCTCCTGCACCATTTATTGGTGATTTTGCAAGTATTTTGCACGGTGAAATGATTTTCGCGGTTGAGTCTGCTGATATACCAAAGACGGCCATCACGATGCCTTAAGACCTTTGGAGTTTGTGTCAACATCTTTAGATGAGCACAAAGAGCACTTACAAATCGTATTTCAATATCCGAAATTATGGGCAACCAAAGGTAGCTCAAGATTTAAAAGAATTTCTGTTGATACAAAATTTCTATCGTAGATTTGTTCTACAAAGAAAAATTACTGTGCCGATATTTGCAATCCGAGAGGCAAAACACTGTTTAAATTGTTTGAAATGTTGACAACAATTTTTGTCGGCCTGACACATCTGCTTCAGACTGTTGGCTTCTGTTAAACGTTAGGGAATTCTAATCCACATGAATTTAACTTCTCTGTATAAAACTAGGTAGTCTGCTATAAATCAGGTTTGATTTATTATTTTTAGCTTATCGTTGTACCACCTTTATCGGTTATGTAAATAATCAAATTGTATTTAAACGTGTTTTACCTTGAAACGAACTAAAACTAAAAGTTTATAAATCAAAATAAAACATTTAATCTTCCTGACGCATAGAATTTTAATTTAAACCAACTATTCTCTTATGCATATCGTTAACATCTTCGATCTTTCGTAAAGAAACCAAAAAATTGAAAAAATACATAATTGAATTTAGTCATTGTACAAAATTTTGACACAATTTAGTTTGACTTAATATCCAGCAGTGCTAACACTGTGCTATAGACTAATATGAGTATGTCGATAATTTTCAATACTTTACTAGTCGTGTTCGCGAGCTTTTTACTCGCGATTTATTTATGGGGTAAACGTAATGCCAGCTATTGGAAGCGGCAGGGAGTGCCAAGCAAAAATGTTTTACCATTTTTTGGTAATTTTTTTGGTCTAGTGAGTGGGAAACGAGGTGTTGTGGAAATATTTTCTGATATGTATAATGACGACCAAAGTGTAAACTCACCAATTTATGGGTGCAATGTTTTTCACAAACCGGGCCTTGTGATTAAAGATCCGGAATTAATTAAAAGAGTGCTCATTAAAGATTTTAATTTGTTCATGAATCGATATTCCGGGTCGAATTTGGGTAATGATAAAATTGGTGGTAATAATTTAGTGTTTTTAAAAGGTTTAAAGTGGAAATATTTACGGGCGAATCTAACGCCAACGTTCTCGAGTGCCAAACTTAAACAAATGTTTTACTTAAAGGCAGAAGTGGGGAAAGAATTGGAAATTTTAATGAAACATATTACAGGTGGTAAGAGTGGTGAAATGGATGTGTATGATATTGTAGGGAGGTATACGACCGACGTTGTTGCAACATGTGCTTTTGGAGTTCAAGCTAATTCGTTGCGCGATCCTGAGTCGGAATTTCGTACAAATGGAAAACGTATTTTTGATACATCACCTGGTCGGGCAATAGAGCTTTTGGCTGCGTTTTATTTACCACAAATAGTAAAAATATTCAGTTTCAATGTATTTTCAAAGGAAACAACCGATTTTTTCAAATCAACAATTCCACAGGTAATGGATGAGCGACAGAAAACCGGAATAGTTCGTAATGATTTACTTGATACATTAATATCGTTTCGTAAGCAATATCAAGATGAACTGTCGAGACATGTACAATATGGCCTAAATGATTTAAGTAAATAAATTTATATTCCTAATAATAATTTGAAAATATAGAGTTTAGTTTTTTACAGAATTTGACAATGATGTGTTAATTGCACAATCAGCGGTATTTTTTGCGGCCGCTTTCGAAACCTCGTCATCTGCCGTCTCATTCTGTTTATACGAATTGGCCAAATATCCAGATATTCAGGAAAAATTAAGGGCGGAAATTAAAATGTCTCTTGAAAAGAGTGATGGTAACATAAGCTATGAGTATATTGATGGTTTACAATATTTGCATCAGGTTCTCTCAGAAACTTTGCGAATGTATCCACCATTAACAAATTTGGATCGAATGTATGAAGCGCCAGATAAGAAGACAACATATTCGCTTAAACCACATCACAACTTTGAAATTCCGCATGGAATGCCCATATTTATACCAGTACAGGCTATTCACATGGATCCCAAATACTACCCAGATCCGTCCAAATTCGACCCGGATCGATTTTTGGACAAATCGATTTATAATAGTGGTACGTATATGCCATTTGGATTCGGACCAAGAAAATGTATTGGCGATCGTTTTGGTTTGATTCAGTCTAAAATTGCGCTAGTGTATATATTGAAGGATAACTTTGTGGCACCGAGTGAGAAAACTCCGAAATTGGTTATGTTTGATCCAAAATCGGTTCTCTTGAAAGCACACGGTGGTATTTGGTTAAACGTTATACCTGATGTGAATATAATTATAAACTAGTGGTGTTTGGTGGTGATCATTCAAATATATCGAATTACTTTAAGTTTTTTATCGATGCCAGGTTTTTGATTATTTTATTATATCGTAAAATATTAATACCGAAAATGCTTCATTATACTTGTAAATTTTTTTATTAATTGTACAAACCATGATAAATAAAATCGTATCTTAAGTGTTAACTATGTTTTTTATTCTGAATTGTTAGTTAAGGGGGGTTTGAGCAAATTTTTAGTTGGATTTTGTAATTGGTTTATAATAGAACAGGTATTGAAAACATTTATATGCTGATTTATGAGGGGGTACATTTCAACAATAATATTAATCAGTAACTCAAATCTTCATCAGCTAAGATCTGCATCGTTCCCAAAGATGTGGAAAAAGATAACAGTGCAAACTGAAAAATCATTCATACTTATGACATCATTATACAAGGTCTTTGGTAAAATTTATCCACTGTAAATTAATGTGGCGGTGGTGCAAAGATCTTTCATTCCTATTAATCTACTGACGATTTCACGGTCATTATACAGTTGCTAATCTATTAGGTATTAAATGAGCTCAGACCACAAGCCATACTATATAATTTGAGTACAGGGTGAGTTTCAGAGATAGATGAGATGACAACAACTCATCACAAACTACCAATCATTCATTATGACCCTAACGGAAACGTTATAACATTAGTACAAGTTGAGAAAGAAATGAAGTGATGCAATATTGAAATACTAGGCCACAATAATGAAGTCAGATGGAAGGAGGTCTTACAATATCATGGGCAACTAACTAATTTACTCTGGTAGACATAACATTAACGAGTAAGGCGTAGGTCTATTAACAACAGCTAAAGAAAAGATGGAACTACTCGACTAAAAACCAAAAAGTAGCAGAATAATAATAGAAAAATATCCCTCGACATCAAAATTGTGCAAGGAGATTTCAACGCATAAATTGGAACCGATAATACTGGCATCACGTGACTTATGGCTAAAGAAGCACTAAATACTACTGGAAAGAACAATGGAGAATTCGTAGACTACTGTATTATATATTAGCTATTCTTAAACAGCGTTCCCAAAATGGATCGATCATGTATAGATTTAGAAAAAATGTATAATTCTTCTTCTTAAGCTCTATAAGAGGGTCACTAAGCATCCTATTATACTTCCAAACCTACGTCCGTCCATTATTAATCAGCTTACTGAGCAAAAGGTTATTATTGATTTAAACAAAATAAATTAAACAATGAGGAATTGATGGGGAACTTGCCAAGAGTTAGGGTTAATTCTGGTCGTCCATTTTTCTACGCCGGCGTTGAGTATGCCAAGCCAGCAAGCTATTATATCTGCGAGATCGAGATGGTCGTGGGCGAACACGAATAAAAAAGCGTTATATTACTTGATTTGTATGCATGTTTATTGGAGTGTCAATGAGGACAATACCAGAACCAGACCAAAGCCAAATAAACATATCGCGGTTGTCAAAGTGAGATTACCTTGCTGCTTGACAAAACAAATTCAACAACTTCACAGTGGAAACGACGGATTTAATCGAGTTGCCACCGTCCTAACCTCTATTGAAGAACTCAAGCGCTCAGTAATTAAGTTAATTCCATTGTTACTAGAAAAAAACCAATGCTTCGTTTACGTCTTATTATAATTCCTTTTCTGAAATTCACAAACAATTTTTGTAAGTGATACCTCAAAATATTCGTATTCTAATTGACGTGACATCTTATTTTAATATATGTAGCTTTCTACACTCGCGAGCTACTAAATCGACTCGAACCTTCAGCGCTCACAAAAAGGAGAATTTTTTAAAAAGGCTTAACCGATTTTCACAAGACATTATTTTTTTGAAAACCTGGCTTAGTACTTTTTTTTTTTATAAAGAATTTAGAACGAAAACGCAACCAAAAGTGATGATTATGAAAAAAATATTGGGGATATTTAAATTTAAATTACAACAAAAAACCACTTTGTAAAGGCTGTTGTTTTAGAGGTTCACAATTTTAAATTAAAATAGAACAAATAAAAACATTTTGAATATCAGTGAAACTAGCTTTATTGGATAGATAATGTTATGGCATTAATGCTTGCATATGATTTCGATCATTTGGCCACGACGGCTGGTGCGTAACATGTCATAGTCTGGAGGTCCAATTATCGATCACTCTTCGCAGCAATTGCGGCCGTATCTCGCTAATAACTCGCCGAATGTTGTGCCAAATGTTCCAAGTGTTCAATCGTCTCTGGTTTATCGGCGTAGACAAGTAACTTAACATATCCGCAAAGAAAATAATCTAATGGAGTTAGATCACCCGTTCTCGGTGGCCAATTAACAGGACCATTACGTGAAATTAGTCGTTCATTAAATGTTTCTTTGAGTAAATTAATTGTATCTCGCGCTGTGTAGCATGTGGCACCGTCCTGTTGGAACCACATCTCAGAAAAATTTATGCCAATTGGGTACAAAAAAGTTAAAAATCATGTCTCTATACCGTTCACCGTTGACTGTAACATTCCGCCCATCATCGTTTTTGAAGAATACCAAATTGTGATTTTCTCTGGATGTAATGTTAGTGTTTCGGCAAAGGCTTGTGACTTATCTTCACTCTAAATTCAACAATTCTGTTTATTAACGTACCCATTCAACCAAAAGTGAGCTTCATCGCTGAATAAAATTTTGTTTGGAAAATCAACATCAATATCAATTTGTGCTTCAGCCCATTGGCCGAATTGGCGGAGTGCGCGACGGTCGGATGACTTTAATTCCTGCACAAGTTGAATTTTGTAAGCAAGTAAACCAAGATCCTTAACGCCGCAGAATTGATTGATTGGGGCTTTCCTCAATGCTACGCTGTACAGCGTCTATCGCTTGTTCGATACGCACTGTTTGACGTTTACTGGATGCGTATTATCAGTTAGAGTTTTGGTGCGAAAACGATCCATAGTTAATAGAATTATCCACTCTAACAGAACCATTATTTTGATAAAAAAATTCAACAATTTGCAAGCGTTGCTCTGGCGTGAGTCTATTAATGAAATAGCAAATCAAAGTAATGACAAAGCAAATGTTAGCTGTCAAATCGGTTGTCAAACAAAACAGTGTTGCCAACTTAAAGATGTGAACCTCTTAAAGAACACTCTTTATTATCTCTCCTTGCGTGTACAACGGTTTGGGGGTAGACCCGGCGGACTCCTCGATGCTTTAATTGATGTGTTCGCGAGCAAATTGGAGTCGCTTTTTGCGGTAGCGTGCTATCAATTGTGGACCCCTAGCGGGCTGTTTTGTTTGATACTGTTGAGACGGTATATTGGCTCATGCTTAGCTGACGATCGACTCCTCGTTGATTGCGTCTTTCTTGCAATAAAGCAACAACTTGTGCGGCTTTTTCTGGAGTAATATCCATGGTTTTGAGGAAGTAACAAATGAAGCTCAACATCTGATAAATGACTGATGGCAGATATCGCATTTTGTTACGATTGTTCTAATTTGAAATGTACTGTTTAGATAGTAATGATAAAGGTATCCTTGTAAAGATAAAATACTAAGCTGTTAAAAAAGTTGTTTTACGAAAATCGATTAAGCCATTTTAAAAAAATACGCCATTTTGTATGCGCTGAGGTTTGAGTCAATTAGTTGCTCGCGAGTGAAGATAAAACATATTTTGGCGGGCAGTTTTATGTTAATGCGTAGCTCCTAAAATTAATAAAATATATTCAATTAAGTATTTTAGCTATTCAAAACTAATCTTAATCTACCTGTCATCGGTTTTAAATTTGTTATTAATTAATGACGTTTAGTCATTACAACTAGGTTGTTGTGGTTAGAATTGGATGCAATTGATTTAGATGATCTTTGGCTTCAACAAGACGGTACCAGATGTCACAACAAAAATGTCAATTGGCCATCAAGATCATACGATTTGACACCGTTAGATTATTTTCTTTGGAATTTTTTGAAAAGTAAAGAATAAAGCAATAATCCACAAACAAATCAAGATTTTAAGAACAACATTATCGAGCTGAACTGCTGATTGACGCCATTGAACTGCTTTTATTGGAAACAATTTTCAACAATTTTGATGTTCGGATACAGGCCTGTAATAAGAGCCGTGATGGTCACATGAACGATGCTGAATTCCATACAAAAATGGCACAGAACCAAATTTCATTTTCAATAAAAATTTTAAATTTCCAACATACATTATGTGATTTTTTTATTTAAAAAACTACCAGATGATACCCTTTATAAACAGAATTAA
Organism: Nephrotoma guestfalica; assembly: GCA_963691935.1. NCBI lineage: Eukaryota > Metazoa > Arthropoda > Insecta > Diptera > Tipulidae > Nephrotoma > Nephrotoma guestfalica. The sequence goes on along the minus strand of OY829914.1, from coordinate 294,639,443 downwards.
AGCAGAGCACAATTGGATATTGCGTTTATTTTCCGATGAAAATCGGTCAGATTTAAATTCTAGCTTATCTTCGAAATGTTCAGGATCACGTTGAATCGAAAATATCGGAATCATCATTGATGTTTCTTTTGGTACGACAGAGTTACTGTAGGGTTCTAATGAGAATCCTTTTAGACAATGCTGAGATATTCCATATCGTTTATATCCTTTTTCGATGGTTTACTAAATATAACACTACAGGTATAATATTAACAAAAAATTGAATCAAAAACAATAAGCTAGAAAAAATTCAACATATATCAGAATAGTTGGGAAATCTAGGTCTATTATTTAAGTTGTAAAACGAGTTTAAATTATGAGGTTACTTTTGTTTGTATTCAGCTTTATCTCCACTTTTGTATGCAGTTGTAAGCGTACCCGAAACTTCGAAAATTCCAATTTCTTTCAATAGTTCATCTATGGGAGTATCTACCGAATTTCCCCTTCTGTATCCCGCGAGAATAATAACCATTGAACTACCGGATTGTCTTTTGAAACGCTCATAACTCCTCAATCAACTGCAAATTTCTCTCCATTTTTTTCTAGGCGGAATTATACTTCGGTGGATTCAATTTTTTGAGGCAATATTATTGCAATTTTTCATAACAACCGCGTGGATAGTCAACAAATTCGCGATAACTGACGAATTCGTGGTACTAGTGATCTACGATTTGATTTTGGAATAAAACCATTTGTTCTAATGCTTATGCTATGGCTTCACATCTCTCGGTTCGATCCATCGGTTACTGATGCAAATTGGGCGTTACCAAAGTTATTAAATTAATACGGCTCATTAATTCAGAACGTAGCAGAGTACTTGATCCTAATACCTGGCCAAGTAGTGTGCTTATTAGGCAATTCGAAAGTAAAAATTGTTGGCCAATAGTGCCTCTGTGGGAGATGTTTCCAATGCCTGCTGCAGCGAATTCAACGATATTTTAATAAACCATAATTTGGTTAATATAAACGCTGTTCCATGTGATACTCATAATCGGTAGATATTCATTCGTGTATTAATTTTGGTCATTTAAATGTTCGTGTTTAAAATTTGTATTATGTTAGACGTGCACAAATTTGACTTTCTTGTTTAAACTTTTCTTAACGGTAAAATTACAAGCAGGCCATAGATAAACCTATATGGTGCTGAATGCGGTTCAAACTGTTAAATCAGATCTGATAGCATTCGATAAGGTAAATTTCAAATTACTAAAATTATTTATTGATTTGTTCTTAACTCAAACCTCTTTCATTATGAACCAATGTTTGACGAAATCTGCTTTTATGGGGAAGATCGCTCGGCTGATTAGAATATTACCTGCTTTGTCGGAGGTACTTGAGAAGATAATACAAAATCAATTCAATGAATACCTCCGCAGGCTTAATTTTTTAAGCAAATTCCCATCGAGTTACAAATTTAATTATAGCACTACACCGCTCTTGTGCATATTGTTGACGTTTTATCAAAAATTCTGGTTGATCAAAAAGTAAAGCATTATTCCTGATTAGAAGTAATTCACACAATCTCATTTGTTCCAACAATTAACAACTTGCGATTAATATTAAATTCTAAATTTAGTTGGAATGACCGTGTTAACTCGCTTTGTCAACGCGTGCATTTTAATAATTGCGATAATTGCGATAGTTCTGCTAGACGTAACATTTAAAAATTGCACACGATATGTTCATGACCTCCAAAAGTTTGTTCATATTTCGGCAAAGATTCTATTTTGGGATGTGATTTTTTCCAACGGCTTGGTAATATTCACATTCCAGAGCTAGACTACACATACAAAATAAATTTTTAAACCACCTTTACGAACTCCGGCGGAAAAGCGATGGAAAGTATGCAAAGATATTGAAGTTTTAGATTGCCAATATGCTCGTGTTGCACTTAATTGTAGGATAAATATTATACTCAGATTGCTCATAAAGTTTATAGATTGTTAGAAGTAACATCGATGTTTGTGGCGTCAATACGAACTCAGTTTTAAGATGAACTTACTGCATCAATTAGATCCCTTAATTCAACCAGTAATATATATCATTTCTGATTCAAAAAATGTTAAAATTTATTATCTGATATTAATGATAATAATATTATTTGGTATAATTAATTATTATGATAGCTAAAATACTCTTGTTTTGAATAAAATATCTCGCTTAAATCTAACCTTTAGACCATCAGCACTTTGTAACAACAACGATTTAGGTTCAAATCGCATAATTCGCGATTGTGATTCCGGCCACTCGAGTTTGTGATTGCTGAGTATCGATATGAGTCCAATCTTAACTTGCATCCTACCTAGTCGTTCGCCAATACAATTCCGAACACCTATTCCGAATGGCATAAATGAGCACGATTTGATATTGTGTTTATTTTCCGACGAAAACCGTTCCGGTTTAAATTGTAGCGGATCTTCGAAATGTTCAGGATCACGTTGAATCGAAAATATCGGAATCATCATTGGTGTTTCTTTTGGAACGACAAAATTACTGTATGGTTCTAATGAGTATCCTTTAGGATTTACACATTTTCTATCAAGAAATGGGAGCGACGGATACAGCCTTATAGTTTCCTGCACGACCATGTTGAGGTATTCCATATCTTTTATATCCTCGTATGATGGTTTGCCATTAGTTTTGAACAGGATTTCTTTAATCTCATTTCGCAATTTGGTTTGTATTTCAGGCTACACAAAACAAAGTACTTATTAGTCAATTTATTAATTAACAACGAAAGAAACTTACATGTTTCGAGATTTCATAAAGTGCGAACGCAATCTCAGTTGATCCGGTTTCCGATCCGGCAGAAAAAAAAGCAGCTGCTTGGGCTAACCACATATCTTCGGTAAATTTAATTCCAGCTTCTCCTTCTTCTTTTTGCCATTCAATTAGTGAGTCGATCAAATCATTTCGTTTTATACCAGTTTTTCTACGTTCTGCCATTATAAATCGTAACGAGTTTTTTATAAATGCCTGACCTTTTTTAGAAAAGAACTGCAAAAATTCGGTCATTAAACACAATCATCAATTTAAAACACGAATTATGTACTCACCTTGAATCGAAAGAATCGAGCGAAGGAAGGCATAAAAAAAATCATTGAGAATTCTATAGCGCGGAATATGCTGAATTTAAACATGTCTTGGTTACAAATAAAAAATTCGGCATTATTATCTTGCAAACAATTTGCCCGGACTCCATAAGCGCACGATGCGATCACTTCCACTGTATATTTAACTGCTAATTCTTTACACTCAATAATGGCGCCTTCATCATTTTCCGGTACACGGTCCAACAAATGTTCATTTAATTCCGAACCAATTTCATTAATCAAATAAATCATTTGTTTAAGTTTCACACTCGAGAAGAACGGTGTTAATTTAGCTCGTAATATTTTCCATAACGGATTTTTCACTACAAACAAATTATAACCACCAATAGGATCACTTTTGCGGCTCGAATCCGAATACCGATCGATAAACGATGCATGATCGGTTATCAAAATTTTTTTGATTAATTCTAAATCACGCAACAAAATAGCCGGATTGTAAAATATATTGATACCAACAAAAGGTTTGTTGATTGCCTCTGGGGCATTGTAAAAATCATCGAACGCTTCAACACTACTCGTTTTGAATGATAATGATTGAGATAAATTTCCGATCAATATTTTACCAGGTATGTGCCAAACATTGTGGCGCTTCCAATAATTATTTAAATAATTTAAATAGTAAATTAATACCGATATTAATAAAATAATTAACAAGACTGTATATTCTAACATAATTTTTGCGTTCCGCGAAGTATACGTATAGAATACTAACTGATTTTTATCGTATCTCTTGCACATTAAAACGTATCCGATTTGTTTTACAATTACGTAATCTTCAATTTTTTGATATTTATTACCTTTATTGTTGTTGTGACCATATCAAGACGCTAAATTTTTTTTTCAACATTTTATTAATCCTAAATTCACGATTACCAAAAATTTCTAATGTGTACTCGTACTGGTGTACATAATATTCAAATGAACCAAACGTACTTACACTATACGTAAACATAACGCTGTGTCGGCCAATTAACAGCGTCAGTTGTTAATCAATGAGTTAATTTATTCGCTATTGGATTGGTAACTAGGCTCCATTGTTATTCAAGTCGCGCACTTTGGAATATCTAATAATGCATTGCGTATGTTAGCATTTTGTAGATAGCCGTAGATATTTCTATGTGAAATTCAATAAGCATGTATGTATATGTTATTGTGTATCGCTATACAATTAGAAAATTTTATAGCGATTAAATTTTGAACTCACAGATGACGTAACTTTATACGTTACGGTCTATAGAATTTATTAGGTGTGCAAGAAGAAACTCGGCTCTGAAGTTGGCTGCATTAAAATACTTTATTTGTTTATTTATTTAAAGAAATCTATTCTGTGATTTACATGTATGATTTCAGGTAATTTAATTTAAAACAAAAATTATTTAAAAAACTAAAAAAAATAAATCAAATTTTGATTTAACAATTAAATTTTTTTAAAAATAATCCTTCAGGTCGTCGACGATGTTGAAAGGTTTAGACAACCTATTAATGATGGGGTTATTTTCACCATAGTTTGTGGAATGGTGTTCTAGTGCTAAAAACTCATGGTTTTGAAATGTTCTGCAAGGCACATGAATTGATATGTTTTCCAAAATGTAAGCTAAATCAATGTGACCAAGCTAAACGTTACCAATAAAAGCCGCGTCTAAGAGAAGTCGTCCACTTTCAAGCGTGCATATTTTATAATCCGTGCATCTCAGTACTCAACAGTACTGAGGTAATCGAGCCAGATTTACATGGAAAGGTAAATTGTGGTCGTCTTCCCAGTCACTTTTGTTTAACAAGAAAATCAGAAACTTTTTTTGAATGCTTTCAATTCTTTTAATGTGCACAGCATAGTATGGATTGAGTGAACATAAGGTTTGAATTTCTTTAAATTCACCTTTCGATCTTTTAACAAATCCAAACATGGCATTCGAATTCGCAATACTTAATAATACGCAATAATTTACTTCTATTGAAACTGGCATTTTCGACAAATGTAACACCTAAATCTATAATTTCATTGACTCTTTGGAATAGTTCGTTGTTGACTTTGTATGAAGTAATTAACGAATTTCTTTTACGATGTAAATACATGATTTTTCATTTCTTAATATTTAAGTAAATCGAGTTTCGATCACGCCACTCACTTAATCTATCGATATCTTCTTGAAGTTTCTGCGTATCTAGGATTCAATTAACAGTTCGAACCAATTTTCACGTCATCAGCAAATATGAACACTTTTGAGTTTTTGATTATCTCGGTTATTTGATCTATAAAACCTATAAATATCCACGGCCCGATGTGAAATCCTTGGGGAACACCAGACGTAATTTTAATAACGTTTGATTTCTCATTTCCCAATATTACAAATTGTCGCCGGTTTGATAGATAAGTCTTGAACCAATTTATGTAATCGAGTGAAAACCCAAATGCGAATAAACTCCGGAGTGCTTTTTGATGGCTGATGGAATCAAATGCTTTACTGAAATCCGTGTACGCTACATCAACTTGATGATGGTTTTCTATCTCATTAATTATTTTACTGGTGAACTCAACCAGATTAGTTGATGTAGATCGGCCAGGCATAAACCCGTGCTGGTTTATTGATATATGACGTGCAACTGTGTACCGTGGTTTTAGACTCGGCCGGTGTATTCAATTATAAGTCTTGTTGTTTTTTGAAAAACAATTTTGTTTTAAACATGCCAGCATTTAGTTTATTTATCCCAATGCGTATTGAACTGATGGTCGGAAGATTAACAGGATTAAAGTTGACACAAAAATTCAGCATGCACATCATTTGAAACAGCCTGTCGCGTCGAACTCTCAAATTAATAGTCACTATCCATGGCCTTTCCCGACGAAAATAAGTTCATATGAATTCCTATACTAATCCCGAATATTACCTACCTTTTCCTCAAGCCAAGATCTTTTCTCCATTTCGCATAACGGTGGGACGATGTCTCCACAAAGTTCTTGGACCATTCACGTTGATGACACATATTTTCACTAGCTCCTGACGTAAGACGACTTAAGTGCCTTCCGGGATCGAATATCATATTATATTATCATAGAAATATCATCGTCCTCTGTATAAGGGAAGAGGAACATCTTAAAGAACTTCATGATGGGTCTGCTTTAATTATATCGCAATTAAAACAACGTTTTCATATTCTGTGACGGTAATATAAAATCAAAGCTATTTTTGGTCAATGCATGAGATGCTCTTGATTAAATGATTCGCAACAGCATCAATTAAATGGGGCGCGTGAACTTTGAAAGAGATCTATCGGAACATTTTCTTATAGAAGTTTGACCAATTATCGAAGTGTTAATAGTAAATAATAGCACATTCTACATTTTACCAAACCTTGATACGACCAAATAAATAATCACATAAAATACAGAGTTTCAAATCACTTATAATAATAATTATTTCGGATTACATGCAGATAATGATTTTTGCGTTTTGATTGATAGAATCTTGCAAACTAAATTGCGACATTTAAAAGGCAGGGGAGATCACCGGCTTATAAGAAGAAAAAATTTCTAGCCACTACGCGTGTTTGAATTTTATATTCTGTCTTATGCTATTATTCCGTAATTGTTAACAATTTGTATTTTATAATCAAAATTTACTAGTCATCAATCGTCGTCTATTACAATAATATACAGAGAGCACTTAATAAAATACAAATTACTTATAGATGTTGTTTTTGCAAATATTTGGCTGACTTAGGAATGCGAAATCCTCTGAATGCAATTAAACTTGGTAACGAACATGTTAAAAAGTCGTAATAACTATCAAGCTAATGCACGCTATATCCGACAGAAATACAAATTTATCCGTGTCTATATAAACAAATGTGTTGGATTAATTCAATTCCAGTTGATCTATAAATTTTCACGAGAAATGGAAATCACAATTATTACAATAATTTTGTGGGTGCTAGCAATAGTTTTGCCAGTTATTTTGATTTTAATAAAGGCTAATTTAAATTATTGGTCGCGCCATAAAATACCGAGCAGTAAAGTGTTGCCGTTTGTAGGAAGTTTTAAAAATTTGGTCCTTTTAAAAACCAATCCAAGTGGACTTCTACAACAGATCTATGAAAAGGGTGGTGATAGTCCGGTATATGGGATACACATTTTTAATAAACCGGCACTATTGATTCGATCACCGGATTTAGTGAAATCAGTGCTAGTAAAAGATTTTAATTTATTTTCAAATCGATATTCAAACTCAGATCCACATATTGATGCATTAGGCGGGAATTCGTTATTTTTTGTGAGAAATCCCGCTTGGCGTAAAATACGTGCGAAGTTGACGCCAATCTTTACGAGTGGAAAAATAAAGCAAATGTTTTATTTGATTGATCACGCGGGCGATGAGTTAAATGCACTTTTAATGAAAAGTGATAAACGAAGCTCAGTTGAAGTGAAAGAAATATGTGCACGCTACACTACAGATGTGATTGCATCTTGCGCCTTCGGAATCGAGGCCAATTCGTTACGTAATCCAGATGCTGATTTTCGAAAAAATGGTAAACGCATATTTGATTTTTCGTTCTACCGTGCGGCCGAATTTATGTGCTTCTTCTTTATTCCGAAATTGGCTTCTCTTTTCCGTTTTAAAGTAAGTTGAGAATATGTAATACAATAACCTCACTTGCTAATCGTATTTTAATTTAGTTATTTACAGACGAAACTTCGACATTTTTACGCTCCACAATGACCCATATATTGGATGAACGAGAAAAATCTGGTAACGTTAAAAATGATCTCATCGATTTTTTACTAACTTTAAGAAATTCGAAGGACGTTAATACGGATGAGATAAGTTGGTTCAACCCAAATTTATAATTTATAAATTAATTTGCTATATGATTATTATTTGTATATACAGAATTCTCTGACGATATGTTAATAGCCCAGGCAGCCGCATTTTTCACAGCCGGATTTGAAACATCATCAGCCACAATGTCGTTTTGTTTGTATGAATTAACAAAACAGCAACATATTCAAGATAGACTTCGGGCAGAAATACGCGATATTCTAAAAAATCACAATGGTAAGGTGTCGTACGAAAATCTCTCTGAAATGCCTTATTTGGATATGGTAGTTTCGGAGACATTACGTTTGTATCCAATTTTGCCATTCCTCGATCGACAATACGAAAATCCGAAGGGTGTTTATTCCCTTAAACCTCATCATGAGTTTAATATTCCGAACGGAATGCCAGTTATAATACCCGCTTTTTCAATTCAACGTGATCCAAAATATTATCCAAATCCCGATAAATTTGATCCAGAACGATTTGCAGATAAAAATAATATTGTTCCATACACATACATGCCGTTTGGCACCGGGCCCCATAATTGCATTGGCGAGCGATTCGGAATTATACAAACTAAGGTTGGCATCATAAATTTCTTACGAAATCATTATGTTTTGCCAAATTCAAAAACACGCTTTAAATTAGAATTTGAGCCTAAAGCGTTAATGCTGCAGGCAAAAGGTGGCTTATATATGGACATCGTTCGTGATGCAATTGTTATTTAGTAAAGTAAATAGAGAAATTAGTAATATTTTGTAGTGTCAGTCATAAAAGTAAATAAACAATAAAAACATGAAAAAATTAAATAGAATGATAAACATAAAGATGTACATCGCTTATTATACAAAACAATCCTTGTGTATAATCTAATCGCGAGCGGGATGGACGGTCTCAATTGGATCGGACTGAGGAACAATGGTTGGTAATGTTGTTACAGATCCATCCTCAATGAGTAGTTTGCACAATTTCACAATAGGTCTGCACATTTTATGGTTGCTTTGCTACTCGAACCAATCGACCCTCTCCGGTATAGGTGTCGACTGCATGCTATTCTCCATTTAGTTTGGGTTTGAAGTTGATGGATATATTCAGATGACCAAAGTTTCTAGAACCTTCTTACCATCTGCTCAACCAAATTCCGCCTTGCCTTTAGACCTAAGAACTCAATGTCTCCGCAGGGTGATGCCATAAGAGAATCTCCAATTAGGAAGTGCCTCGGTGTTAACGTCGTTCAATCATCAGCGGTTGGTCGGTGGTGTCAACGGTCGAGAATTGAGACATGCTTCAATTTGGGCCGTGAAAGTATATAATAACTCGAAGGTCAGTGTTGACTCCTATTGTTCTCTTTAGATGAAACTTGATTTAATTGCCGCCTACCTACCAAATTCTCCGCAGTGAGGAGTGTGAGGTGGAATGAAATGCCAATTGATTCCATCCATCGCCAACATAGTCGCCATATCATTTGGTAGTGTTGTCGTGGCGTTATCGTAGTTATTTTTTAAGACCGTATCAGCCCCTACGAAATTCGTTCCGTTTTCGGAGTAAATGTTTGTGCACAACCCTCTCCTTGAAACCAATCGTTTGTTTATGCTGCAATGAAAGCCTCTGTTGTTTGTGAGCTCACTATCTCAATGCATCTCAATGGATTTTGTCACCATGCTCCAGTTATCTCTAGTTGAATTGGCCCAGCATAATCGATACCAGTGTTAGCAGCAAATGTTCTACGCAGCTGAACCCAGGCTGTGGGTAAAGCGCATATAAGTTGCTCCACGTTGTGTTGTTTGTGACAGAAGACATTTGAGGCATTTCTGAATTATCTTGCGTTCAGCACTTTTTCTATCTATCCAATATTTATTCGTTAGATAGGTTAAAGTCATTTGGGTGCCCCAATCCAACGTTTTGCGGTGAGCATCCTCTATGATCCGTAAGGTAACTATGTTGTTCCTGGTTAATATTAGAGAACTTTGTGCAGCACCTGGTAGATCAGAATTTTGTAGTCGACCATTCACGCGCAACTGGCCATGTACGTCAATCACTGGATTCAGAGGCAACAGTCGGCTTTTCCGGTTCAAGGTGTTTGAGGCTCTTAAACACTCGATTTCGCGATTAAAGTCTTGATTTGATGTTGGATGACTTTGACTATTACACATTCTGCATATTGAAGGTCGGACAAACCAATGATCAGCCGCCACCAGCATAAAAAAATCGAGTTTTCTATTCCCCTATAAAACCGAACCAGTTATATTTGCATCAAAATTGCAATTGTAGACATAATGTACAATTTTCACCATTCAATCAGAGGGACATCGGTCGGTTGTAAAATCAATAATTAATGAATGAACGTGCTTTGCCTTTTGTTTGTTTTTGAACTACAGTAATTTAATGAAACATACAGTCCCACTACAATAATTAGTAACATCGCTGCAAATTTAATGCGACATGTGCTACAAATTCTCCTGCGAGGCTTTCAGTGGCTGTATCGAAACTATCGTACGTTTTTTCCAGTTGCAAGAAGTTTGGTCCATTCCACAAGTTATTATTGACCAGGGTTAATGGCATAGTAGTTGATTTCACGTGCCCCCATGTGGTTTCGGGTAAAATGGTTCTTATTGTAGATATTCGGTTGACAACAAATGTTTTGAATTCCCGTGTGAATCATCATGAATCCAAGCTAAAGTGAGTAAGTTCTATTCTCCGATAAATAGTAACGTTGCGTTGAGATGATGCTCGAAGCATCAGCGAACCCATGTAATTCCATAGATGATTTCTGTTGCATTAACACTCTTTGCTACGCGCCCCCCTTCCTGCATATTTACCTCAAAATTTTTATTGGGTACTTATCGGTCGTTGCTGAGTAAAGCTCTAGTTTGTAAGCTAAGACAACACAAGGCACGAATCTTTCAATCTATGTAAACTGCTTAATACATTATCTAGCACTGCTGTGATTAGCTTCCAAGCGATTAGCTTCAGCGATTCGAAGAGTGACAAAATGACCAAAAATCTCGAGCTTGAGAATTTTCATTACTAAGAAAACTAACTTTTACAAACCAAAGTGAAATTTAATTATCACATCTGTACATAAATAAAAAAAACTACTTTCTCCATACATTGGTTAAGTTAAACAAACAAGTTTAATTACAAAAATTACAAACATTTCATAACTTATTATTTTTTACTTTGATTTTATTCCTATGATCCCGTAGCATCTTGGCGAAATAACAGGGTCAAATAACCTGGTTAAAAATACATGTGCTATTTCATTTTCATGTAAATATAAAATCCGATCCAACAATAAGATTGACTCTAAAATCGCGGCAAATTGCATCCGCAACAAATAAAAACAGTTTAATAAAAATTTATCCGCCTCATACTGATTTTCTAAGGCCTCAAGTTTATCTCGACTGCAATCCAACTCTAAATTATTTTTTAGCGAACACTTTTCAACGTATTCCTGAAAATTTTCACATTTTATTTTACCAACTTGGATAATATTCGCAAGATCTGGATTCTTTTCCACAATGAGAACTTCTAGAAGTGCACGATAAAACAGTGTTTTATTTGGAAGTTCTTTCGTGAAATTTACTCGAGGTAATGATTGCAGGCCAAGCATACGAGAATTTCGGCCTAAATAGTATGATTTATGTTTAAGGTGCTTGCTTAACGGAAATCCAAAATTTTCGGGTGGGACTGGAATTTTCTCTTTGATTCGGTCGTTAAAAAATGTATCCACCGTAAACTCTTCGATTAAGAGATGATAACAACATCCAATATTTGTTACAATCTCGAAATCACAATTTTCCACGAATATTTTCAAACAATCAGCTGCTAAATTACCACACGTATGCAAACCGGTCAGAATATATTTGTCAGGATTGGACACTGGAAATTTACTTTTGATTAGTGCATGGAAATCCGTTTTGGTCGTAATGTATTCGGTGGATGTTTGGTAGTTGTTCCGATTGACCGAAGGTACGATGTCGGTTTGGGATTTTTTACGCCTGCCCCTTTTTGGAGGTGCCATTCCATTATTAATTTCCTCAGCCCGTTTTTTTAATCCATTCCAGGCTTTTGATAATTTTAATACACGCTTTTGAGCACTCTCCGTGTTTTGATTATTAGCATCTATACCGAGAACTTGCAAATTATATTGTAACGCTAGTCGAGATGATAGGTAACCTTTCCCGTCACCAGCGTCCACTACAAATAACTTGTTATCGTATTTCTTACACAAATTAGCTATCACTGATGATGTAACCTCGACTTCATGGAATTTTTTACCAGACATGAACTCTTTTATTTGAAGCTTAAGATCACTGTTACTTGGAAAGTTTAATGCTTCCAATTTTTTCAGAAAGTCGTTTAATTCCAGACAGTTGGAATTAAAATTTTTCTCGTGTTGAACTTGTATCGATGTCATAAATTTATTCAGTTCTGGATAAGCGATATTTGTGTAGTCGCCACACCACATATAGTCTAAAAAGTCTAATTTTCCAAGTGCATTGTATTCTATTTCGTGTTGAATTGCCGCTGGAATTAAAGTACCCCAATGATTTTGTGTTAGATAACTAACCATGTGACAGTTGACTAGATCGCGGAACGGGGTTAAAAATTTTATTAAATTGTTTAAGGAAATTTTTAACGCTTCCGTACCCATTTTTAAAATGTTAATTCGTCGGAAAATGGATATTTCGAGCTGATTTTAAGAAATGTACAAACCTTTTTGTAATTTCTTCGGATATCATTCACCAGTTGGAAAATATCAAGATTTTCGTCGTTGGTCGGCGGAAATTCTTCAATAAGTTTCTTTAAATTTTCCAATAGTTTAATAGTTTTTTCTAAATGTTTTTCCTTCTCATTTAAGTTAGACACTACAACACCATAATAAAATCCCAGCTCGGCTCCAAGTTCAGCACCACGATGATATCCCAAATGGTAACCGTCGGCGTTTCCTAAATTTTGCCCTTCGGCAAAACCTTCTTGATAACCGGTTTCAGCAAGTTTTTCCTCACTCAACAAAATATCATCAAATAAATCGTTTATATCACGTTTAGAATTATTATTTATGGACATTTTAATGAGAGTATCGAACAAAACCCATTGTTTTGTTTACTTTTGTAACAGAGCAGCGAACTAATAAAAAATATTTAATATGACATTTACTACCGCGTATTCTGACGACTGGAAATTGAATTACTTTATAAACGAATCGCGACATCTTTCATTAAAAACACAATTCAAGATTTAACAACAGTTTTTAATATGTAATTTATTATATGTTTTTATATCAACTATTTATGTTCGTATTTCGTTGATGAGCATTTACAATCACACTTTTGGTTAACTTTAACCGAATGATAACTCAATTTTTTCAAACGGCCTTCGAATAGAATATCGCTTATGGCCTTATTCGCGAAAAGCTGTTGTTCCGCAGTCAGTTTTTTGTATTCAACGATCCAAGCTCGGGCCAAAATTTCACACTCGTCGTCCGATTCTGAATCATTTGATTCAATACGAATCCGTTTAGAAGGTCGCGACTGGGAACAAGATACTTGTTCCTTTTCTATTGGTACTGGTGAATGGCGAGGTTCAGGCGTTTGTAATGGCATTGAATCGATACGTTCAATTTTCAGATGCATCTTTTGGCTCTGAGGGACACTTGACGATGAAGGGGATGGTGAACGTATTAATGGATCATCATTCTCGATCGTTTCTTTGTTGGGGATGTGCTTTTGTTCTTCGGGCATTACTTTAGTGCTGGACATTTCATCGTCCTCGACTGTCTCAAAATACTAGAAAAATAAAATTGTAAACTTCATTGTGATCCAAATGTACATTTTAATATTTACTTCATAATCTTCCGGTGCAACGACTAGAACGTCGTCTTCACTATTTTCCACCTTGCAATCCTTGTTCTCGGAATCCTCGTTCGTTAAAAAATTCATCTTTTTGAAATACCAGGAGCGCGGTGAATATAGTTGGTCGTCAACCGCTCCCATATTAATACTGTCCTCAATTTTACGAACCTCCTTGCGATAATTCGATCGTAACGAGTTGATTTTCTTTTTGGTTGAGGCCACGGTAGCATCGGGAAGGATCTCTCGTAACTTATTTGTTAGTATCAAATAGCTCCGTTGCTTTACTTGTTTATTTTTGTAATCGTTACATTGCTTTTTCCATAGGGCTGGTAGATCTCGATACAAGTCGATGAATTCATTCCAAAAATTTTGAATACTTATTGAAGTGTTCATATTGATGCGATACAGATTTATGCGTATCGAGAGGTTTTATTGGAGACTGACAAATAAAAATTGACAATATACAGTGCTGCTGCGATAGTAGACATTTTTACAAAGTGTTGTGGAACGTATTATTATTATTGTTATTTATTATTTAATGTAGATGTCAGGCTTTATATAATTTATTTTTTCTTGGCTAAGCCACAGCGTAAATATACACAGATTCAAAGTTTATTAAAGAACAGTGGATTATAAAAGTCAGTGCCTCTAATACCATATTTTGTAATGTCTTTCACTAGTCTATTAACCCACTAGTGAAATCTGTTGCGTATAACATCACGAACATAATTCCTCTATGATTTCAATAAGAATAAGTTAATTAATAACAAAGTTGTTATTGTTTTAGATATATATTCATAATGCTATTGTTTAAAAGTGTAATTGAAATGATTTTAAATAATAAATTAATTATCAAATTTAAAGAAATACAAATTGTTTTTAGTATGTAAATTTTCATTAGGCAGTTAAAATACATTACAAAATAACAAAAAGTAAGAAGAGAAGCAAATTAACAACTAGTAATACAAATATGTATTAAATTTATAAAGTTAATCATTGAATCGCTTAGGCGGCACTACGAAAGTAGAAAAACGACTGGATCTATATTTAGTTAGTATAATTTCATTTTGGGTTTGGGTGTATTTGTGCCCCACAATTATTCTTATTTATTTATTTATCAAGGGAACCACACTTTAAAGTATACAATTTCAGCGATAAAATATCAGCGTTTCCAAATAGTTTTTTACGACTTTTGCAACGTGAGGCCTAGTGTTGTCTTGCAGAAAAATAACTTTATCATGCCTTTCCTCATATTCCGGTCGTTTTTCTCGTAATGCACAGCTCAAACGAATTAATTGTAGTCTGTACCACTCGCCCGTAATGGAATCGCCAGTTTGTGGCAGCCCGTAGTACACAAGCCTCTTTGGTCCGACCAGATACACAGCATAACCTTCAAACCATGAATGTTCGTCTTAGGTGTTGATGTTGAGGTCGATGGCAACGATTGGCCGAGCAAAGCGTAGTATTTTTTTCTCTAGGGGTTTTCGTAGAAGATCCACTTCTCGTCACTAGTCACTATCCGATGTAAAAATGCCTTTCTCGTTTGCTTTTGAAGCAGCTGCTCGCAAGAAAGAAATCGCCTTTCCACGTCTCTTGGTTTCAATTCATAAGGGACCCAATTGCTTTGCTTTTGATCATGCTCATAGATTTCAATCGGACGAAAACTGTTTGTTGGGTCACCCCCAATGTGCCGGCAAGCTCCTCTTGCGTTTGAGTCTGATATTCATCGAGCAATGCCTCTAATTAATCGTCTACGAATTTGTTTGGCATCATCATTTTTAAAGCATCGAAACCATTCTCTACATTATTTATCGGTTGGAGCATTGTCACCGTAGACTTCCACAAGCATTCAATGTGCTCCAGCTGAACTTTTTTCCAATTAAAACAACAAACCAACACTTCCCGCAAATGCTGTTTAGTTATCAAAAAATCCGTAACAAAATACGTTTTGTATAAAACTCAAAGCAATACAAACTGATTGCTAACGGCAGATGTCTAATCTTTCTGAAACAACGGAAATCAGCTGTCACAATAAAAAATTTGTTATAGTCAGAGCCACTTTTTGAAAATGGACCGAATTAATTTGGATCCCCAATAAAATTTGATTTTTTAAATTTTTTATTAAAAAGAATATTAAGTTTAATTTAAAAATACATTTATTATCGCGACTACAATAAAAACTTCGAAGACTCGTAACAAAATTAAATTTCAATATGAAAAAATAAAAAGTTTTCAAATATACATTTTGTTTTGCAATGTATACATGGAAAAAAACTGTACCAAAAATGTGCCAAAATCTTAAGAATTTTATTTTGCAGTTTATTTGTACAAACAATGCATTTGTTTGTACAAATTGCGGTATAGTTGGGTTATTAGTGTTAGTGTTTCATAGACAATTTTTTATAAAGAGTATTATATTAGAACTGACCTTAGTGTAGATGAAATAGGTCGGCGACCTAATCTATCGAATTCTAACTACAATTGCAACAGAATGCCGTTGACAGGACATCTACTTGCGAGAGTGGTACAGTTTCTCCAACTCTCTCTGGCAATTAATCATTTAATTACATTATTCGTATTAAATTCTTTTGTATAGGAACCTGAAAGTAACAACATGAATTCACAATGCAAGTAATGAACCGATATTTCCGTTGTTGCTCCAAATGCCGAAACAGTTTCAACTGACAGAATAGTTGTCGAGGCATTCCGTTTTGAGAAGCCGTTCAGTTTTACCACTAACTCACAGTTCACATAGGAAATATTGTACAGGGAAAATTGAGATATATTTCTCCTATACATTTAGGAAAGAAATTACAAATTCGTATGGTGATCGGAATCACTTGTTTCGCAATCCCATTGCCTTCCCTATGGCCCTGTTCTGGTAATTTCCTGAGAAAAGGCAATATTTTTTTTTGGTTAATTTTGGAAAATAATTTAATTAGTCATGAGCGACCAAGAAAACCGTATTGCGATCAAGAAAATAAATGTCTAAAAATAGTTTATTGCTTTTAATTGGTTTTTGTTGATATTTTAATCGATTTTTACAAAGTAAATTTTGTTTATTAAAGTGAAAAACTTGATTTTGATATTTCCAATTGATGTTACCAGTTTTTAATATAAATTTACAGCCATAATATAGCCCCAGTTAATTCTTTACTAAAATAGGTATGGAATAATAAACGTCAAAACTGCAATAATGGGAATAATTTTTTCAGAAGAAACATTCTTTTCCAAAAGCCAGAATACACTTTGGGGAAAAGGGAATAAAATTGCTTCAAAATTTCAATTCCCCGGAAATTACCAGAATAGGGCTACTGGACATCCTTAAAATCGTTTGCGTTGTTAATCCAAAATTGTCAGAGGAGTTAAATCAACCATTCTTGCAACGTCTCGTTACAAATCAACCATTCTTGGAACGTCTCGTTACAAATCAACCATTCTTGGAACGTCTCGTTACAATTTCAGATCATCTATGATTCAGTAAAAGATAAATTAACACATGAAAATTATAACTCGGCCAAGGCACCCATAGGACGTTTACAATCATTAATAATTAACGATCTGATTATTCTTGTCTGTGGGCGAGAAGTATCTTAATTTTCCTATTATGCGCTAGGTGTTTACCCTTGACACAAAGTGAATGTAGAACATGTTGGAATTCTTTATTTTTACTACAGACATCAGTATTTTTGTGGATTGGAAAAGCGGGAAGCGCGACATCTATTGGGACAATTAACTCAAACACATTGAATTTTATGAAAACAAAATTGGTACTGATAAATGGCGTACAAAAATAATTTGTATACTTACGTGACTAAAACCAATGGATTCATATTTAAATTAAATAAAATTGGGTGGAAAGGCAGCTGTTAGGGCACTCTCAAAATACGTTGAAAATTGCTCAATGATAGATTGAAAATCCATTCAGCTTACCGTAAATATTAGATTTCAGAATTTCTTACAAATTCCATCGTTTTATTATCTATTTAGTACAGAATGGAATGAACATTTAAATTTAAACAGTTTACGGTTAATATATAAATATAAAATCTTAATACGATTATATAAATCATAAAAAATCGTGGGAAATGGTAAATTAAAATTATTAGACTTGACCCTAAATTACATTATAACGAAATATTTTTTAAATATTTAAAAAAGAGGAAAATGGCTAAGTGCTACTACTTAAGTCCTATATACATCAATCCGAATTATAAACCGCCAATCCCTGACCCTAGTTTATATAAGAATAATAATTAATAATAAGAAGTAAATGTAACGTCGATAATTTGGCCGGTATCCATACTGATTAGTCATTTGGCGGTATTATAGGAACATGTTTAAAGTCCGCAAAATTTGAAATATATAAATGTTCTTTTAGTAATGAACACAGTATACTGGAATACAAAAAAAAAATTCCCGGCCTCCACTTCCTTGTATGTTATCCTCGAAAACACTTAATTTTTAACCGAATATGCGCTATAAATTTGTTCTGCTTGTGCTTTAACATGATCAGATGCCGTTTTAGCTGCCTCCTTAATTTTAGTAGCCTTCGACATGATTGTATCTTGACTGTGTAGATTAGCCTGATGTCCGGGGAACATTGAGTGCAACACGTAATTAAATCCAGAAGACATTTTAGTGCAATTTTTTTTGAATCGTTCCACACCAAACGCTCGAATGGCCGGTGAAAATCCAAAAACTTTTGAATCGACCCATGCTGACCGCAAAGCGATAGTTTTGGTTGGATTGTCTTCTGCTATTTTGTAAACAACTTTTTCTGTGACACTCTGTAAAGAAGATATAAGTAAAATAGATACATTGGACTTGCTTCTTCTGTTTGCGAACTTACCATAACTTTTGTAAATGCGATATTTCGTGTGTAAGTAGTAAGGGTTTTTGTTTTCGGATCGCATATTGATTCCTCGACAATTTTCACCGATTTTGCATTAAAAAATCGTTCACCCCATTTTGGCACACGATTTGTTTTTGTAAGTAATCGTTTTGAGTGAAGTTTACCGTTACGAATTTCCCGGGAGATTGTGTCTTCCGATAAAACGTGCGAGCTGAACAAATAAAACATTACATAATTATATTAAACATATAACAGCTAGAAAAGCTCACCAAATTAAACTTAAACTAGACCCTTATAAATAGAATTACACAAATAACACAAATTATTACCTATGTGGATTTGGGTATCGTTGCCAAAATGCTTGCGCCACTTGGTCCCAATTAAAATTGAATGTTGTCGAATTTTCATAGTAATTAGGCATTTTCATTTAATGATTCAAATCAAATGTCAATGAAGCTTTTAATATAATTCCAATGAACTCTACAACTTCCAGAAGAGTCAGGCAATATTGACGACTTCTGTACTCCTCTCGAAATTTTATTTGGCCATTATATATAAACTTTAATTTAACAGAAACAATTCATTAATTTTTAATCAACTTTAAACCGCTGATACGAAATCTGGTGAAGAAATTAAAAAATCGAGATTAGATAAAAATAGATTCACAAAAAATACATTTGAGGTTATGTAAATTTCTAATTATGTACAACATATTTTCAAATTGGCCTTATTTCTTCTTTTCTGTATTATAAAAAATAAGTTATAACTTAAAAATAAATTAAATAATCCTATTACCAATTATGACTAAGGGTTATCATCGAATTTTTCACTCATTAGAATATTATGTCACTGTAATTAGTTAACATTCCAGAAAAAACATTTACAAAAAAGTTATGTAAATTAATACGGTAATCCTATATAAAAATTACAATATATAAACACAAAAACTAAACTTGAATGTTCGGTGGAAAATTCGGAAAATAAAATTCCACAAAAGATAATTTGTATGGGCGACCGTCACTCAATAATCCACATGACAGTACGCACGTACTATGAAAATGTTTTGCACCCCAAAATCAATATTATGTTAATTACCTTAATCGAATTTACGATGACTTAATTAGAATTTATTAAACTATTTGCAACGAACTAATTTTTGCACAGTTTTAATTTATTAGTTTAATTTAAATAAATAAAAATTTTTGTTTCATGTTTTTTTGTATGCGTCAAATGTCACTTTTTGCTATTCTGCGAATCGGAAAATTGGTCTACGGTTTTGCTCAAAACTGTTTTGGTTGTTTAGGGTAGTTTAATGAATTTTGGTGGGATGTCGCTGCTATAATTTTTTTTATACAGTTAAACTTGCGAAAATAGTTTGAAATTGAAATGATTTAATATTACTTTATTTTGCGATTGCTTATTTCAATTTAAAAGTTCATAATCCAAAATTAATTTATAGAAGGCAAATAATTTTTTCATATTATTGTATAATAATGTTTTGAACTACTGAGAATCACAAAAACAACAACTCGTCTGTTACACGATCTACCTACTAAGAGCACTGGGGGTAGGTTCTAATAAAACAACAGTTTTTCATGACTTTTTTAGGACAAAAAATTGTCACAGAAAGTTTCCGATTCTAATGAAATGTCATATACGATATTTACCGCAGTTTGAAGTACATAGCTACACTTGCATTAATAATACAAATAATACTGTTTTCACACTAATTTTGTAAGCAAATAGTCACCGAGAATTAAATAGGTGACAATTTTGTACTACTTCCCCCACAATTTTATGTGACATTCCGATAGTCTTTCTCATAAGCATAGCGTTTTAGAACTCACAACTAAATTGTCATTTTATGGCAGTTAAATCTTTAGTACAAAGATACAAAACAATGGGTATACCCAGCCCATGTAGGCCTCACTAAAAATAGTAGGCCTCACTAAAAATAGTAGGCCTCACTAAAAATAGTAGGCCTCACGCATATTATGGGCTGGATGCAAAATATCTCACTAAAAAGATGTAAATATCTCATTCTTTAGTGAGGCAAAAATTTTCTGTCTACTTTTGGCTAGTTATTTTTTGGTTTGAACCTGTACTTTAATTAACAATTTATTTCGTTCTATTCTCATTTGTTTTTATCTTCAAGGTATAAAGTTTCATAAATTAAGAAATGTGATATTTATTTAAGTATTAAAATAAATTATAGACATAAATCCAAAATAACATGAAGATATTGCATCCCGCCCAAATAGAATTCTACAACTGAGGCAAATCGACAAATGAGATATTTCAAATTTAGACCTACATGGGCTGGATATACCCAATTTGATCAGAATCTACATGACATAACTAGCAAAATTGTAGTAGGCTTTTGATTTTACTGGATGATTGATTAACAAACAAAATTAAATAAAAAAGTTTTCCCTATAGATATTAGTGGTAATAACTTAAAACATGTATATTATTTATGCTCAAACATTTATTTCTTTTACCCCTAATTTCAGCTGTTGCTTCCATTACTCACTATTATTCTCCACGCTCCTGTTTTATATCAGTCATCCCCGAGGCGTAGTATTTCCTGATACTGGAGTTTGTAACCTCGAATTTTATTGTATTTGACGCATATCTGTGATTTCTTTATGAAATATATCTGGCCACCCAGCTTTGTAGTTGCATACACGTTTCGGTAATTCCGTAATATATAAAAAAAAGTCTGGATGGACACTACAATGTTTCGCTATTGGCTCGCATGATTAACAATCCTTTACCAACTTCATCATCACATTGGCGCATGTTGATCACAACCACATGTTTGTTCAGAAATCTATACGTACTCCTTCATGCGCCAATTCCAATATTTGCTGTTGAGAGCCAGAGAGCCTTGGCATTATTACACTATTATTTATTTATTTTTTTTGTTTTGCTTACGCTACTTCGCAAGTATACACAGTCAAGTTATCTTCGGATTAATGGTTGATTGTTCCGTTGACTTCGAACCAGGTCCCAGATCTGCTGAAAGAGTCACATTATTGCTGGATGAGGCATATTGCAGTGTCGAGAGGGATGGTCACGTTTTTCCATCCATTTTTAGTTTAATGTTGTTCCCAAGCAACCAACATTTGTACTAATCTAAGCAATGGTTACTTGACGTTGACTGTGAAGTCGCATTATCTTTCTTCTCCACTCGCCCCCTCTATTCTTTGGAATGTTAAAACATCTGATCTACTTCAGAGGTCATTACTATATTTTTTATATACAGAAATCTCCGGTGGGAAACTTCAACACACTTTCCTTTAATTCACTTAGTCAACTTAAGATACGATTTTTATAAAGGGTTGTCCAGTTGAGACACGAAAAACACAAACTAAAACTACAAATATTTATTTTTGAATCAAGTTGGGTGCTTTATTTTGCAGGTTTTTCGATGCCATTTATGTATGAAAAATGATATGACTCAAATGTTCACCACGACTGGATTTATAGACGTCGAACCAATGGTCAACATTTTTGATGATATTTTCCAATAGGGACGTTTCTATAGCATTATAGGTCTTGGATGATGGCTGGACTATCAAAATCCTCATAAAAAGTAATCTAATGACGTTAAATCGCATGATTGGCCTGCAACAATTCACATTTCTCACGCGAAATTAAGCAATTTTCGAAGAACCTTTGCAATTCGTCGATATTCTCACGCATATTATGGTGGCAAGTTGCATCTAAATTCCAGTGCTTGTGCATAATTCGCAACAAACTGGTACTTGAAATGCCTCATTCAAGTGACAGCGCGTTGTTGATTGTTTCGGATTATCTCTCGCACTTGCCTTACAATAGCGATGTTATCTGGTGTGCAAACAGTTTTGGCCTGTCAGGCTTTGGAAAATCCAAATCTTCGAATTTACGCTCCAAACGACCGACGGTTGTTTCATTTGAGCGGTTATGGCGACCATAATATTCACGAATTGCGCGAAACGTGTTTTTTAATTTTTCACCATTTTGTAGTGCTCTTGAATAATTTTAACACGGTCTTCAAACGACTACGACTCCATACCGATAACTGGCAAACATTAAACAAACAAAATGACATGCAATGACAGGAAACAAACATGGCTTCTTTGCAAAATATTTTTTATTTCCCTTCTCATTTGGACAACCAAATGATAGGCTTTGAATTTCGTGTCAAATAGTCCTATTTATTTTTGTTCCTGTTTTTTCGATATTTTTCATCTTGATTATTTTTAAAATTCCGCGGGGTACAGCTTGTTTAATTTTTAAGTTGTCCCATAATAACAAGGTAGCAAAAATATCAATGAGTTTATCCAGCAGATCGCAGAATATTCACAATTTGGAGTTGTGGTGCTGCCCACCGGAATCAAAATAAAGTTAAGGCGGTACCATCGAAATTAATTAACGATAAATAATCTTGTAGAGTTATGATTTCATTGGCCAAATGCAGACAAGAAATATGATACGGCTTTTGACACGAAGAAGAAAACACTGGAAATTTTTATAGAGTTCGCATCACATTATAAATGAGCTTTAAGCTCAAAATGTGGTGCAACTTCTAATCAAAATTGTAAAAAATATATAAATAAATATATAAATAATTAAATAAATAAATGAATAAATGAACCCTTTATATATAAAGATATATATATATATATATATATATATATATATATATATATATATATATATATATATATATATATATATATATATATATATATATATATATATATATATCGTATATACTTTAAGATCTAACGTTTCATATTCATCATGACTGAGCCTAGACAAGGGATCAACAATGTTGGTCTTCCCTGGCTTACATACTACATTGAGCTTGTACGATTGCAGCCGTAGTATCCATCGTGGGTATCGTTTAGATGACGGTTTGAACAGGATCTTTAATGCCTTATGGTCTGTAATCAAGTCAAATCATTTTCCCATGACGTACATCTAAAACCTCTCTTTGCTTTTACTAACGCTAATGGCCTTTTCTCTATTTGAGACTGTTTCAGCTCGACGTGTGTCATTTCCTTCGATGTATACGAAATTATTCGTGCAACCCCATCTTTATTCTCTTTAATCAGGACTCCTCCGTGTCCATAAGGGCTGGCGTATGACCTACCATTATCTCAATCACTATAATTCGCTTCAGCATTTGAAAAATCTCGCCTCCTTTTATGTCAATTATCAATTAAATTTGATTCCGTTCCTTATTCATTTTTTAACGGCTCACTTACGTATTATAAATTTGGTATTAACCTCTCTATATATTTGAGCAATCCCCGAAACTCTTAGATTGTATTTGCAAAAATTGAATGTCATCTATATCTTTGGACACTCGTACGATTCCAATAAGTAGGTTTTCCATCATCTTCTGCAGAAGATATAAGATATTCCATGGAATATCTCAGTCGCACATGATATCTTAAACATTGGACGTTAAAACGGTAAAACCCCGCTGTGCTCCGTAAATGTATTATTTCTCGTGAGAGGAGTGTGGATAGTGTGTGGTGTTATTCTCATTTGATAAAACGCTGTTCAAATTCAACACTATCCTGCATCCAATTAAGGACGTCTAATTTGGTCATGTGTAAATCAGCTTCTAACTCTCGATTTTAATACTTTATCGATGTTCTGACAACTCGTTATTAGGCGCTCCTCATAAGTTTCCTGGCTTATTATATTGACAAATGCATCATTATGTCTACTGTCATTAAAACTCTTGCACCACCTAACACATGGTATAGCAGACCTTACGCTTATGCCGAAAATTGGATTTAGAATTTGAACGCTCCGAGCTTTCTCCACGCTGATAAGTCTAGAATTCGCAACTTGATATTTGAGTCCGAAGTCGCACTAATTATTGCCTCTGATTCATCTGGCCTCTGCTTTAATTTTCTCTATTTCTCGGCTGTTTCATCCTAACCATTTGAGAAAGAGCCACATACAATTTTCATATTAGTATCCCAGTTTCACCGTAAAAAGCAAGGTCTATTCCAAGCGGATGAAAAATGGGTTAGTGACTTTCAAATTAGTATTTTCAAGAACCACAATTGAAATTCATATTGGCCCTTGTTTATCATAAATAAACCTATAGTTAGGTTAGACCCAAAACAGTTACGAATTGGCTTAGCTCCGTCATTCAAACGTCATTTGTTAAATTGGTCGAGGAATGATTTAGCTTCATTCAAATTTGCCATTTCTCAGAACCCCAAGCCAAATATAAAACCAATTTTGAAATTCTATAAGAATAATAAAAGTCCCAAAACAATGCAATAACAAAAATAAAGAAACAATTAGAAAAGGCCTCTAAGTCAGCCAATCGCGAGTTGAATTTGATTTAGCCTACAAATGCTTACTCAATATCTTCATCATCGATTTGCATTCATCCTTTTTCTTCTTTTCTTCTTAAAACTACAATATACCTCCTGTAATTGCACACTGCTGTGGTGGAGCAATTTAATTTTCATACGTTTTGGCTTTTCAATATGGTCTGCCGCCACCATTATTTCGAGTTATCGACGCTTTTTCTTCTAATTTATAAGTGTTACGGTGAAAATCCAAACAAAAATTGGTAAACATTTTTATTGCTCCAAAAGCTATGACATGGGGGACTCCTATATTCCTGAAATGATTCACCATTCACCTCACGGTTTATTTGTATTAGTGCAAATGCATTTAGATTAGTAAGTGCTAACGGCTTTACCTATACTCTCATAGGCTTCCGGGAGCTGGTTGTGCTCCCCAAATCGCTTAGCCTTCTGATGTGGAATATATGAAACTACTAGGATGCAGGGGAAGTGTTTCGTTAACATCGGACCAAAGTTCAAGCGGTTGTTAATCGTGTAAACGAATTTTAAAAATACAAATTTCGCTCATTACTGATTCTGGACTTTAACCATAACGGCAAATCAAATTGGAGATTATTTTACCAATCATGATGGCCCTCCTGAAAATCCTGCGTAAAACTACCATGTAAATTTTGATTTGAAATAATTTTTGTAATCTCTCAATTTGAAAGTCATCAAATTATATGCTTATCTTTCCATATGTGGCTCTGGCGTTATTGCTGAAAATGGGATTTTTAATACCTTTTCGATTTACTTGTAATAAATAGGCCGTTATTTTTGTGAACGAAAACTCTAAATTCGATATTTTTTAACGTTGTTTCTGAAAAATTCGTTTTAGGGATGTCAGAGGATTTCGAGTATCAGAAAGTGATTGCGATCTTAATTTTTGTTGTTGCGTTGTTTTGAGACTTTTATTATTCTTATATAATTTCAAAATTAGTTTTATATCTGGCTTGGGATTCTGGAAAATGGCAAATTTGAATGAAGCTGAATCATTCCTCGACAAATTTTGCTAACTCGGTTTGAACGACGAAGCTAAACCAGTTCGTAGTAGTTTAGGATCTAACCTAGGTTTCTTCGTGATAAACATGGGCTAATATTAATTCCAACTGATGTTCTGGAAACTACTAATTTGAAAGAAACTAATCAATCTTTCGACCATATACCTCGGTTTTTATGAAGAAAATCAGATACCAATATGAAAATTGGATGTGGCTCTTTCTCAAATGATTATATTTAGGATGAAACTCAGTTTGTATAATAAAAACGATATTCGTTTGAGTTCCGAATGTTATTCATTCTCCGAGTGCATTGGTAATTTAATGGAATAAGGCTACTCTTCAACCAATTTGGATGAAACTCGGTTTGTATGATGAAAAAAGCCACTTAAAATGAAACTATGTGCAAGTACATAGTCATGAATGAACAATTTAAATGGAAAATAGCCATTGATCTTATCAATAAAGATAAAATGTAGTTGCTGGGATGAAAGTGGTATTCCAAAATCAGAGATTGGTTTGGAAAATGTTCAATATGATTGGAACTGCGAGATCTCTTTAACAAACTATCCGACTTTAATCCATTAACTTAGCAAAGCTTTTAGAACCGCATTTATTACCGCAACTTTTATTACTCAAATGAGAGTTTCATTCTAGTCATTTGAAAAGAACCACACCCACAGATCACATTGGTATCTCTTTTTCACCGTTAAAACCGAGATCAAGTCGGTTGAGAAATGGGTTAGTTTCCTTCCAAATTGATAGTTTCCAGCATACCATTCGGAATTCATAGTGGCCAATGTTTATCATGGATAAATATAGTTATATCTAAATCTGTGGATAAATCACTTTGTTGTATCTTACAACCCGAGTTTGGCGGCGAACGAATTTGCTTAATTTAAATTTGTCATTTGACGGACCCCGCATACAATTTTTAAATTCTATAATGCCGAGCCATACTAAGCGGTCAAAATATAAATTTGCAGACAAAATCGTACATAATTTACAGACATGCCTAGTTGAATTTTAAAAAATGTCTGCATTTGTATAAATTTATACATTGGTTTCTTATCACCATCCAACAGTCAAGCACAATGGAGCGATCGCTTCTTTAGAACCTTTGAACGTGAGACAGCAACAGATTGCTTTCTTTAATTAACTAATTGGATTTCTTTAATTAACAAATTGGAACTAAAGGATTTAGATTATAAAACTTACTTTGGTTGAAGTTCTATAATAAGGTCGTCTTGGATGAAACTGTGCCGTTTCTTAAACCATATATGTCATACAATTTTATTTTATTATATTATTTATATGGAGTATTAAAGAGAATTGGAGATTGGATTCGTTTCCCAGAGAACACTTTTCCAACAAAATTTATAAATTGTTACAATCTAAGTCTATTTTACTTTAATTAAGTTCGATAAATAGTTTTTCTTCAAATTAAAACTTTAGCATACACGAACTAATACCAAATACACCTCCAAAAAACTTTGCTATACATGAATCTGATAACAGATAATTGTAACCAACAAGAAAAAGTTAAACCAAATATAAAATTGTGTGTGTCTATAATTTACATCAATTATAGCATAAAATTAAAACCAAAACAAATTTAATTTGAACAATAAACAAGTTGTGAACTATGTACGGAAAAATAATTAAATTAAAGTTAATCGCACGTTCTGTATATAACGAACATATTATACATATGTATTTTATGTATATTGGTAAACAGAATCGACGAGAATTAGAACGAAATAAATATCACGGTGAAAATTACATTTGAATTGCGGAAAAACTTTTATTCTAATCAAAACTTGCTAATCAAAATTTCACGCGTTCATTATAAAAAAAATATTATTGGTAACGTATAAAGAAATTATTTTTAAAATAAATAAATTTTTAAAAACTTTCTTCTAATAATGCTGGAAGAAAAATATACGATAAGACGTGGTTTATCGTATTACTGTTTTGTACTCGTGTAAAATTATATTTTACTTCTCTGTAATAACTCGTCATGTAGTACGTACGAGTATATACGCATACGTAAAAGTTTTCTGCTTTGTTGCGAATTAAATCATATCAGCAACCAATTTTGCTTCGAAGTAATTTTCTAGTAATAATACTGAAGGAATTATCAAAATTCTTGCGATCTAATGTTGGAAGAGAAAATATATATGGGTTTCCCACTGAACTTCACCATGACAGGCCTACTGGTTCCTCTGGGTCCACAACGGTTTAACATTGAAAATTTTCCGTTATATTCTAAAAATCTGGTGCATAATTTCCCGAATTTTCTGGGAAAATCTTAGGAAGAAAACACTTCATCATTATTTTTGATTTATTTTCTGAAGATCTATGGAATGAAAACACTGACATGTTTATAAAATTAAAGGTATGAGGGTTGAGAACTCCAACTTTCCGATATTTTCTAAAAAAACAATTTTACAAGTACGTCTCGCTAAACTTAGTCAATTGAGTGTCTATTTATTAATGAAATAGTGATATCTTTAGGTACGAGTAGTTACTACTCGAAAATAATTTTGTGCCGCGTTCTAAACGATTTGAGAGCATTTTCATCTGAATCTAGAATGATCTTACCTGTAAATACGTAAAGAACAACGTTGGGAGCAACAGCGTGAAAATGTGAAAATTTCGTTTTTTAAGAACTAAATGTTGAGTGAAATCGAGTTTGACATGCCAAGTTATGTAGTAAGAATTGGTGACAGCGGTGGAATTGTGAATATAAGAAGATGGGTCTGGAAGATTCGGAATTTAATTTTTTTCAAGATTTTTAAGAAATCAAACTAGGCAACGATATCAACGAGAAGAAATGGAATCAATCGGGAGGTGGACTATTGGCAAACGGAGTGGTGACGTAGGGCTTATGAACTAGAAAGTTGATCATTCGAATACCGATAGGGCGCAGAATGCGAGGATTGCTAAATACGAGAGGCAATTATTGATGCCAGGTTTGGTCAGAATGATGAGATATAACAAGAACGGTTCACTTGGGATTGGATTGGATGTCGGTTGGTTGGCCGAGAAAGTAGGACAGTTGGTGTATTGCAACCACCTGAGAAGAGAGTTTGTGCATAAGTTACAGGCAGCAAGAATAGGATCCTGTAAAATCCTACCACGGATATTAGGCTTGGTTTATGATTATGGGAGAGAATTTCTAGAAGAAAACTATGCAGGACTTATATTGCAAGGTTTATAGAGGAATGGTTAGAGAGTAGTAACAAGTGAGAACCAAAGTGTGGAGAACAATTGGCATCAAAAGATGAACATTGTATAGACTAGACGTTGTATCCCGAACTTTCAAGAGCTTTAGGTGGGATGACCAGTATTTGGAAGGAGCGGCTGCTATATCTAGATCCCATTTCTCTAAAATTCTAAAAGGTCATGGGTGAGAGTATGCTTAATAGAATGTGAGAGAAAGTGGGGCCGAGAAAAGTTTGCTTTTGATGAATGATCCACTCTCCTTGTTAATATTTTTGCATATACTATATACAGGGTGGCTGACACGAAGTATTGCCAAAACAAAACGCCACAGAATTTCTATTTTTTGATGAATTTTATTGAATCAAAGTAAAAAATGTTCACAAATATTTAAATTTTCGAATTGCATTAGTAGTTTTCGATTTGGCCACCCTTAGCCGCCAGTATGGCCTTCAAACTTATTTTTTTACCCCAACCTTGCTCTTCAAAATACCCTAAATCGAGAAGTCTAGCGGATTTGCATCCGGTGAATTTGGTGGCCATTGGGCAGTGGAAATGAACCGTGGAACGTTGTTTCTCAGCCAATCTTGATTGACGCGCGCTTTATGACTCGGCGCCGAGTCCTGTTGAAATGTCCAGGCTCTGCGGCTGAAATGTTTTTGTGCCCAAGGCTTCAACGCTTCGTACAACACATGATCCCGATAAATTTGAGCATTTATCTTGATGCCACGGTTCAAAAAAACGAGCGGTGAACGGCTTTCGGCCGTTACGGCGGCCCAAACCATCACCATCGGCGGCGCTTGGTTTCAAGTGGCAATCGGTTGGTCCAAATTTTCAGTAGAACGGCCGGGCAAGTAAAACCGGTCATTTTGCTGTTCACATATTGCTCAATTATGAACGGTGACTTATCGGAGAAAACCAAATTCGGCAAATCGTCACTTTCGTGCAAGCGTAACAACTCCTTTGCTCTTTCCACTCTAACTTTTTTTGAGCTTCGGTGAGACCATGCGTTTTATGGAATTTCAAGGCCTTTAGTCCAAGATGATCTTTCAATAGAACTCGGTCCACCACCATGGCGTTTTGCAATGCTGCCAGTAACGTTATAACGATTTATGGTGCGATACACAAATATTTTATTCACATGCAGATGTTTTAACTGGTTAACAATCTGCGGCTGTGGTTAGCCAAATATAGAGAAATCACACTATTACGCTTGAATTCCATTGCGGATAATGTTTTTCTGAATATTTCCCACTAAAATGCTTTTGTACGCTTGTAAACAATGGAATGAACTGTCATTAGTGTAAATTTGAGTGCTCTGTCATCACTGATTTAACAGCAATGACAGTCTGAAGTTGGTAACACTTCGTGTCAGTCACGCGGTATACTTTATCGTTTATATGGGCTCTATATATTTTAGATAGAAGTGGAGTAACAAACAATCAAATTATTATAAAATAAAATTCTTTGACAGCTTTGATTAATTGGCAATGGTAATGCGAGTTAATGAAGACAAACGCGAAGGAAATTCTGTAATTAATTAATAAAGACAGTTTTTAAAACAAATCGACATTCAAAAAAAAATATATCTGAGCACATAGACCCAGGGGTATAAAATTTTGGTATAAAATTCCTATGCAAAGTTAGAAACGCATTGTAGTAATGGCGTATTAGACGGATCCCTCGGGCTCGAGCTTGTCGCTAATTCTATACAACTCATTCTCGTGAAAATTTTAAGAAAAAATTTAAATTTTACAAATTTTTTTGTCAATAATTTCATATAACCCTATTTCTAAACGCATTCCAGTCAAAAAATAAAAAAAATTTAATTTTAGTAAAAATGTGCCGGGTTGGAACCCATTCAAAAATATAGTAAGGTTGGTTCTGCAGTTGCATGTCCATGACAGAAATTTCATGACGATCGGTTGAGTGGCTGAATCCGATTGGTTTGGAAACTTATAGGGAGGGACCTCTTGCTAAACTAATTCCCGTGAAACATTAAAAAAATGGAAGAGTGACCAGACTTTCTTTTATTGCGAATGAGATCTATGTACTCGTATGTATAGATCTCGAATACACCACACTTGATTTTTAAAGCGAAACATTAAAGTTACCGGACTTTTGGTAAAACGTCTTGCATAATCAAAAATCATTATTCCTGCTTAAATTTTCGAAAGGACAACTATTATTGAAAATTTGATCTTTAACTTTATTTAAATTTTTTATTCTTTCGTTTCGTTTTTCTGCAAATACGCCTGGACTGAAAATATGCCAAATTTTAGTGAAATAAAGTTTTGTTTTTATCAAAACTCGTCATTTCCGGTAAAATTAAAAAATATAATCTGAACCAATTTTCAAAAATCCCCTAATGAATGTACTACTTTCGAAGGACCTATTCCAGCTTCAAAAAGCTTAATTATGTAGTTTCATCCTAACCAATCAATCCATATGGGCTTTACAGGGCCCGATTTTTTTCAAAAAATAGTCAGTTCCGCTTAAATTTTGGAAAACTGACCTGGGTTGATATTGTTCCAAATTAAATTATAAGCTTAACGACAAAAACTGTTAAAACGTACAAAAAACTGTTTTTGACTACAAAATCGGCCTTTGCACAGGTTAGACGGGTTGACTGATCGGGATAAAACTGTACACTTAAGTTTTGACCATAAATTATGGTCGAAATAGGACCACCGAAAATGACAGCTTCCATATGAGCTTTTTCAAATGGAAGCTGTCACTTCCGGCGAACCGATTTTGGACAAACATCAGTGGGACTTCATAATTTATGGTCAAAACTCAATTGTGAAGTGTGATCCGGATCAGTCAATCCATCTGGTCTGGACCAGTATTGTTGCAAATTTAATTTAGAATCTTCTAGTTCTTTGTTTTTTTTCTAGTAATTGATAAACTTTTGAAAATATTTGCAGAAAACGAGAAAGCTACTATGGAAGCTGCCACTTCTGGTGCACCGCGATTTCGGTCCGAAATCACTAGGCTCTCCAAATTTTTGAAAAAGTTTAAGAAGTTTTACCTCAATCAGTCAATCTGTCAGGGCAGTAGAGAACCAACAAACATTTGGTCTACGAGGAGCCATACATAGAGACAGACACAGACCCAGAGATTTTTTAAAAACCACTTGTTGACACATTGTTTCGTATTGTATTTCTTCGTAATAATCACTAGATGATAACAGGTTGTATATATGTATTTAATGCACGAAAACTGCATAATTCTATTTTTTATCAACAGAAGAATCTGTTTGTTATTAAGTTTGTTTCCGACATTGAGTAAAGGTAGTGGGGTGGTTGAATTTGTTATAAATATATGGTAATTGATGATTGAAAATTACGATATACACTATCTTTTGTGGGAAACCCTACTTTGTGCAAAAATAAATGTTTTCAGTTAAAAACCATAATAACACGCTGTATTTCGTGAACTCATAAATCGGTACATCATATCCATCACTGATATATTAAACTTTTACAATTTTAACATATTTATCGTGTATAATAATCGATTGACGAAAACCTAGGGGTTGTTTATGAGGGTTGAGTTCAAAAATCGAAGTTTACTTAAATTGAAAGCTCATCGATAGCTCCTAATTCCACAATAAAATAAATTATTCAAAATACCCCGTATATGCTGCCCCCTACTACAGTTATTTTAATTCCTGCTAAACTGATTGAGCTTAATATTTTTTGTTGCGGCTTTCTCTCACCAGGGGCCCTTAATTTAAAAAATTCTACAATCTAATTTTGGAAAATAAATTGAAAGAATCCATAAATAAATTGGAATTAAAGTTGTCGAACGATTTATAGGTCTCGAAACTAGTCAAGCGAAATATTAGATTATAAAGCTAGGCCTAGGCAAATACTCGTATATTCGAGAATTCGATGTTTCTATCTTAGAAATTTAAAAAAACAGAACGACAAAAAAACGTTCAAAACATTTTCACTATATCGCTATAGCGGAGTAATAATACCTGTTAAATCTGTGTAACTCCGTTTTACGTAAAAATAAATGTTTTGCAAGTTGTTCTTAGCAAATTTTGGCGTATTTGGTCCTTTTAGTAGAAGCTATTAGGAATTTACATATTTTTGCATTTTAGTCTCAAACTTTATTATATTCTAAAGGGTGTTTTTTTAAGAGGTTGCCGATTTTTTTTTTGAATAAAACACATATAAAATTATGAAATGACCAAAATTTTTTTTTATTTGGTAGATAATTTTTTGGCATTTAACATTTAAACACAATTTCTGGCATATGGCTACCACGACTATTTTTCACAAATGTCATTCTGGAGGTCCAATTTTCCAGCACTTTTTCAAGCATTTGAGGGCGTATGTCAGCAATGACACGTTGAATATTGGTTTCCAAAGCGTCAATCGATTGAGGTTTATCCACATAAACCAATGACTTCACGTATCCCCACAAAAAGTAATCGAGTGGCGTCAAATCGCACGAACGCGGAGGCCAATTCACCGGACCATTTCTCGAAATAATGTTGTCGTTGAAAGTTTCTTTCAATAAGTCGATTGTTTCACGTGCTGTATGGCAAGTGGCACCATCTTGTTGAAACCACATTTCATTCATATCCATATCTTCAAGACTTGACAACAAAAACTCATTTAACATGGTTCTGTATCGATTTCCATTCACGGTAACGCGTCGTCCTTCCTCATTTTTAAAGAAATATGGACCGATGATCCCACCAGCCCATAGACCGCACCAAACAGTACATTTATCAGGATGCATTGGTAATTCTAGAACGGCGTGTGGATTATCTTTGCTCAAAATGCGACAATTTTGTTTGTTGACGTATCCATTTAACCAAAAATGCGCCTCATCACTGAAGAGAATTTTACGGTAAAAAAATGGATCTTCGTTCAATTGATTTAACGACCAATCACTGAATTCACGGCGCAAACGATGGTCGTGTGGCTTTAATTCTTGCACCAATTGAATTTTGTATGGCACCAAACCCAAATCTTTACGTAAAATTTTCCATAAAGTCGATGGACAAAGTCCAATTTGCTGAGCACGACGACGAATCGATAAATTGTCGTTTTCTTCGACACTGGCCTCAACGACAGCAATATTTTCTTCTGTACGAACTCTTCTCATTCTTGTCGGTGGCTTGGCATCCAAAAGAGTGAATGTAGACCGAAATTTGGTAATTACGTTCTTTATGGTGGTCTCTGACGGACGATTATGTGCACCATAAAATTCACGAAGTGCTCTATAAACATTTTTAATTGAACACTGATTTTGAAAATAAATTTCCACGATTTGAAAACGTTGTTCTGGAGTTAACCTATTCATAATGATTTGCCAAACAATACTGAGTAGAAATGCCACTTTGAGCTGTCAAAACAACTGTCATAAAATAAAACGACATCTATCGGAAAAACAAACCTCCTAAAAAACCACCCGTTAGATAAGCAAACTTTGCAATCTTTAGATTTATTGATTAACCATCTAGTTTAACGCAGAAATGCCTGCTATAGAATAAAGCCTTTGTTGATGGGACTATAACTGTCTTTTTAGACACACTACCTTTCAATGAAAATAGAATACAGTTACAATTTTTATTGAAGTCCTAATTTTAGGAAACAACCATAGATCGATACAAAATTCGTTCACCTTTCTAGATAAATAAATATTCGATATCGCACTGTCTGGTGTTTTGTAAACGTTTTTCCCCATAAATAAAATAAATGAGTTAGACCAACAACATAAAGTTTTGGTCGCTGGTATTTATTTGAATTTCCCTTCTCCATGGGATTTTTGTGCTAGGGAAAATTTTCCAATCTTTGGAGGTAAATGAAAACTAATAACTAATTGTGGTGTGAAAATTCATACCATTGTGAATTTATTTATTTTGTTTTCATTTTATAGTTTTTTGTATAAAAACCGAAATTGAAATATATCGTTTTAGTTTCATCTATTTTGGAAAATTAAATTGAAGAAAATACTAAATGGAAAGCACGAAATATTATAGCTATGTACTCGTGTTTTCCATTTTGTGTATAGTAAACCTAACTATGTATACACAATAACGGTAGACAGTATATGTATATTTGTACGTATGTACGGGCATATACATAATTTGGTCGTTATATGTACGGTTTTTGTATACAGCAATATATTTGTTGATTTTTTTTTGTGTTCAATTTCGACGATATAAAAATTGTTATAATTCATGCAACAGCTGTCACCGATTAATTAAGTGCCAAACCTCGGTAATATTTTTCAGCTTTTTTTGTTGTAAGTACTACCCAGTACAGCAGTCCTTACTACCGTCCAAAACAAGGGAATAGAATTTATTTTATTTTAACAATTAAATATATTTGCTTTCGGTACGTTCAGATTCGATTTATGGAAGTCTGATTAGGTGCGTACCAGGACGGTCTCTAGGTTTCTCTATTATTTAGTTAAACAATATTTATGAACCCGGTTCGTTATTTATGGTTACAGATTGGTAATGAAAGGTTCGGAGATCTATGAATTTATTTTTTACCCAAAAGAAATTTAAATCTTCTACACATCAAATTTGTTCTAATTTCGGAAAAGTAATCTGATCTGTCCTACAAAAATACCGCGTATTATTAATACGATTCATATCTTAATGTGTTTCTTATTAACGAAGTGGTGATGTATATCAAATGTCATGGATCTTACAATTCACGGTTGTTGATAAAATAACTAAAAGAATGAAGAATTAATTTATATTTCCCTTTTGTTATTTTTCCCGCCGCTCGTTTTGTCGTTATACCCGCAATAAGAAATCACTGTCTTCTTGTACAAATTAGTAAATTAATGTATGTGTTATGTCTGAAATCTTTCATCTAGCTAACTTCACTTAAGCATAACTTTTAAGATCTGAGTGTCGTTTATAACATGATAAAAAACAAAACAATTTGACATTATGCGACGAAAAGGGAGTTTGTATACATTTTAATAATTTATGCAAATAATTTAAACCTTGGCTCACATAAATTTTGTAACATACTTGTATACAATTAATTATACGAACATGTGCACATAATAATGTGAGATGTCTTATTTTTGAATTCATTTTACTTGCATCAAACTCGAGTTGAATTTTTGTCAACTTCTATCAAATTAGAGTATGGAGATCGAATACTATGTTACTTATTCCCAATATTATGAACGCTGTCTGAATGACACCTTTATATACGATACACGTCTTTAGAATTTTAAATAAGTTAATAGTCAGGGAGGGTCCCAACAAAGGCGGGCTGGACCATCATTCTTTAGATGGGTAGAACGTTTGGAGCAAATGCATCGAGAAAACCCCATATATCGTACAGCGCATACAAACTATTACTGAGCTAAATCTTGATTCAACTAAATATACGGTTATAAAAAAGGATAATGTTACTGAGCAAATTCGTTTTAAAGAACTGCCACAATGGATGACTGCTTATAGGCAAACGATTATCCCCAAATATACTAAATAACAAATGCAACAGGCAATATTCAGATACAAAAATACCTTGTTTTTAAGTGAAGACAATTTTTTCATTCTCACTCTATAGCTTTTAGATTCCACGAATGGAGTGGCCACCTACAGAGGGGTCCTCCATCCGTCTCAATCCATCGCCCCCCAGTTCCGACACCCTATTATGCGTGGTCTTCCTCGAGGTCTTCGCGCCAGTGCAGTCAGGGGCTTCCACTTCGATCCACACACCGGCTAGTTGTTGTTGAAACACTTTATTTATCATGCGTTGTTGTGGGAACCTTGCAACGTGGCCCAGCCATCTATCTCGATTGGATTTGATAGAACCGATGAAGCCTCCGAGAATTAGTTTTATCTCGTACGAATTCGATATTCGTTGTTAGTAAATTTAATTGGACCAAAATGACCTTCGTTTCAACCGTACAGATTGCATTTTATAGTCATGAACGGTCAGGGTCAAGGCTCTCTACTTCCAAAAGTCAGCACAGGTCTTATGAGTGCTTTATTATAAAGTGCGAACTTGCACGACTGTGAAAGATGTTTAGAGCGCAATAACCTTGATTGGGCGTAGAAAACTCGGTATCTAAATATTATTCCGTAGCCATCGAGCGGTATGAAGTTGTTCTTGATATCGCTAGGTTTGTGGCCAAGAAATACGATATCATCTGCATATCCAAGGATTAGGCATGATTTATTAAATATGCAGCGTGAAATTTCCTTGTTATTTTTCTTACCACATGTACTCGAGTGTCGAATTGAACAGCACGGGCGTGAGTATGTCTCCTTGTCGAACACCAGGTGTTATTTCTGATACTGATCCAGACGTTATTAATTTATACAGAGAAACGAGTTTCTCCGGTACTCCAATAAATTCGAGCGCTGTCTAGAGATTCTCGTGGTTGATACTGCCGTATGCCTGCCAGAAGTTTATATAAAGGGTGATCCATCTAACGTTTGCAATTTAATTTGGCTCTAATTAAAAGACGAACGAAAGCGATTTCTTTTATTACAAAGAGTAAAATTTGCCATTTACCAAGTGTGGAACATAATTTCATTCAGATGACTTCCACGCTTGGCTTTACAGTGCCCCATTCTGTCAACCCAATTTTTCAGAACATTTTCGATTGCATAGACCCTTATCTCATTAATGGCAACTTCGATTTGATTTTTCAAGTCTTGGATAGTCTCTGGTCGTGTGTGTAGTCTTATTGAATTCTGTGTAACAAAAACACATTTATCATGGCTCGGTAACGCTCCCCATTGACTGTAATGACTGTAAGGGCGGCTCCTACCTCATTTTTGGAAAAAATGTACCAATGATGCAAACATTCACTCGTTGTGGATGCATGGGTTTCTCCATGGTTATGTGTATATTTTCTGAGCCCAAAATGCGACAATTTTGCTTGTTGACGTAGCCTCTGAGGTGAAAATGAGGTTCGTCGGAAAAGATGATTTTTCGGTAAAAATGCTAATTTTCTTCCAAGCGTTCCACAGCCCAATTAGCGAACCGAAAACTACGTGTACGCCCTTATACTGATCTTTATGGAAAACTCTCATCATAGAACTGCGTCAAATGTTCAATTCTTGAGCACAATGGCGAGTTGATGTTGATGGATGGTCAGACACATTCTGAGCAACAGCTGCAATGTTCTCGGCTGTACACTCTGTAAATGCAAATGCACGTGTTTGTTTGTCCATCCAATAACCATCCAGTTTCACGAACTCACTTTACAAATTGTCTTGTAGACATTTCATTTCTACTGAATTTTTCACGTAAATTTCTTATTGGGTATAACACTCACCACTTTAAAACTAAGTTTTTAATATTTTCCAATTTTGTTCAAGCGTAAAGCGACCCATTTCATAAATGTGAAACATTAAAATAATTTTCTGTCATAACATGAACGACGTAAGTGTTGTCACACTCGAAATAATCGGCAGTTGAAATTGAAAATGCTAGGTGGACCACCCTTTATATTATTTTATATTTCTACAAGTAGAAACTAGGCTCTGAAGTTGGTTGACCCGATGATATCACTGCCTTCTAGAAGTAGCTTTATCTCGTGGTTCTTACGAATCCGATATTCGTTGTTCGCAACTTTATTTGGACCAAAGATAGAACAAATGACCTTCTTTTCGAAAGTAGGAAATATTTTACAGTCGTTAAAGGTTAGCGTCCAGTCCTCGCTCCCAAAAGCCAGCACATATCTTATGAGTACTCCGGAGGTCCGGTCTTATGAGTCCGGAGGTATTTAAAGTTTTCAAGTCTATCAAAATTATGGTCGCCAATTCCGGGATGTGACATGGAGATGCTCCTGGATGTGGATAAGAATTTAGTTTTGTTGCTGTTCACTTCCAAACTAAGTTTTATTGCGTAGCGATCGAACGGTATGAAGTTGTCTTTGATATTGTTAGGTGTTCGGCCAGGAAGCACACGATATCATCCAAGAATTTGGTCTGATTTATTAAATATACAGCGTGAAGTTTCAATGTTATTTTTCTTACTATAGCACGAGCACGAGTACGTCTCCCTGTCGAACACTAGATCTTATTTCAAAGGACGTTGATACTGGTACTTTGATTACGGTTCGACATATAGACACAGACGTTGTTAGCTTACACAGAGAAACGAGTTTCTCGACATAGGCGGCACTGGCCGTCGAACCAATCATTTCTGGATATCTCTGATGGAATGGGTCTACTTCTTGCGATATTACTATAATGTGCCGCAGCAGGTATGGCTGACTATATAGCTAGCCATTGCTCCTGGATGTTAAGAGGAGTTGCTTCGTTGGAAAGGAGACAA
Source organism: Nephrotoma guestfalica (assembly GCA_963691935.1). Classification (NCBI taxonomy): domain Eukaryota; kingdom Metazoa; phylum Arthropoda; class Insecta; order Diptera; family Tipulidae; genus Nephrotoma; species Nephrotoma guestfalica. The sequence continues at coordinate 294,599,878 of OY829914.1, read as the reverse complement.
TGCTAAACATATTACGAGGAAGGAAACTTTCGAATTTCAAAATGAACATTTGCATACTGATTTAGCCCAATTTTTGCTAAATAGTGATCACGGTGAAAAATTAAGACTAGTCCAGGAGTTGAGAAAACGGGAAAATAAAATTTCAACTTCGCCGACGATAAAAATAAAACTCGATTTCAAGAGAAAACCAGAACTGATTTAACTTTAACAATTTTGAAAGGCAGCTAAACTGACGAAATTTGTGCTCATCATAGAAATACAATTTTCATGAATTTTCATTCATAAATTGAGGAAAAATAAACACGACCGTAGCAGATACTGTATTAAAAACGAAACACATGTTTCGTTTGATAATAGTTACTTGTGTTGAACAAAAAATTCAGAATCCAAGAAACTTGGTAGTACTGATTACATACTGATTATTTCAGATATGTGCATTACCATCCGAAAAATATAGTGGCTGAATTTATGCCATACCAGAATTGGCCCAATACTATTGAACAACAAAAACCGTTGAATGAACTGTTTTCTGAAAAACAGTGTTCTAGAAACATTGTAGGCATTTCTGATTGCATATTACAATCAGGTATGTTCATTCTGCTTGCAAAAAACGAGAAGGCTTCTATGAAAAAGTGCCCAGTGGACGGTTTTCGGGGAAAAATCTAATGTGCGAAGTTTCACCTCGATCATAGACAAACCATTTGGGCTGTAAAGAGGGCACATACATAGACAATACATAGAGAACTTTTGAAAACCGACTTTTTTCACTTCTGCGATATAGTGACAGTAAATTTGCAAAAAATATCATATATTGGCCAAAAACCATAAAACGGTGTAATAGCTGGTGGAAGTATGTAAGCAATTTCGAATAACAGCCGCAATTTGATGTATATGTAAATCCTAATTGGAATGGGAGCCGAACAGGTACGCTCAGATGACTCCTAAAATTGTTCTGTTAACTAATGAGAATAGATGAGAGTTCGAATTCTGATTAACACTATAATCCTTTAATAATTTCTGCAGCTGACATAAATTGTTTGGCTTTGTCAGATATAAAGGTTTCAGGTACGAAGATCATATTAAATTATTAATTTCGGATACTCTCAATTTTCAACCTGAGATATCTCACAATATTTAGATCCAAAGAATAACTTACCCAAAACCTCGCCATCTTTGACATAACAGTTGGAATTTTGTGTTGATAACTTTGAATATTTTTAATCAATGGAAAATGTTATCTAGAACACAAAGACAACATTTTAATAAGGTTTAAGGCAATTTTGGTAATTTTTGTCCCTTTGTAAACGTAAACGTGAACTTAATAAAACCTTAACTTTAATTGAAAGATCGTGTGTTGGGGTTAGGAGCTCAGAACAGTTAAAAGGGTTGAACTGGCCAAATATATTACATCCACCTAACTAAAAAGAGTTTAGGTCAGTTCTGAGGTAGTGATATAGTTAAAGATCTGTATATCATACGTCTGTTAATAATATACATACATGCAGTGGTGTTCAATGAAATAGCACACCACGAACATTTTTCATTAATTTAGAAATTTTTAAAAATTCCTCTCGAAAATTTACAATGGGGGCTTTCAGGGCACCCAACAGTTGGGAACATGTTGAGTAAAATTAAAGCCAACGTTATGAAAATGTTTAGTACTATGAAATTTTGAAATCAAATTGGCGATGATTTCACTAATCATGATGCCAACAGTTAGCGGTCCTGAACGCGCCCAATGACATATTACTGCAAACAATTGCAATATTATATACTAAAAAAATACATACATTTTTTTCGTAAATTTCGGGAAATCACCGAAAACCAATATAAAATAATTTTTTGTGTTCCATAAAATAGAACATCAGTCGTAATTTGATCTTTGCCGAATGCACATCGAAAAATTAATTTAAAGAAATAATAAATTAGGTAAGCATCATTCAAAAATTGTAAATAAATACTGCTATAAGCAGTTGTGGGTCGCACAAGTCATTGCAGAGTTGAAGAAAGGGCGATTGCCCACCGATTAAAATCTGAAGGAAAATCGGTATCAGAAATAGCACGAATCCTTGGTCGATTTCGTAAATTAGTGTCAAATGCTCTGAAACCGCAGACACTAGTTGAAAAGCGAGGCCGCATTAGAAGAACCACTAAGAAAAGAGTATGCTTTAATCGTAAGAGCAGCCAAAAAGCATCGTTTTATGAAGTCTAAGGAAATAAAACAGGATCTCAATTTAAACTGTCCGGATGCCACCATTTCGTGCCCAGCATGTTCCCTTGTTATCAAAAAAATGTGAAAACCCGGATAAGTTTGGCAAAACGCACTTGACCACTAAGGATCCGGAAAAGTGAAGGCAAATTCTTTGGATGAATGAAATAAAGATTAACCTGTTCAGTTCTGATGGCCAACATTATGTGCGACCACCACCAAATAAAAGTTTGTCGTCGCATTACGCCAAAAAACCGTTAAGCATGGTGGAGGATCCATTATGGTGTGGGGTGCTTTCTCTTGGTATGGACCTGGTCCAATTTATTGGATCAAAGAAAAAATTACTACAGACGCGGATCATACTTCTAAAAAAGCAAAGGAGTGCGGTTTAGTAGTCGTAATGTGAACGTTATGCAATGGAAACAAGAAATACAGTTAAAAGAAATAATTATGAATGGCAATTAAATCAGAATGGGAACAAATTCCGGTTCACAAATATTTAAAGCTGGCTGACTCTATGGACCACAAGTGCAAAGAAGTAATACAAAATGAAGGTCACACGACTAAATACTAGTTAATAACATTTTTTGCCACCATCAATAAGACTGTATAAAGACTGAAATTTGTGATGGAAATTAACTGTCCTATTTTTATGAACAAGCGCTTTATTAAATAAAATGTTTGATAATTTATTATAATGTTCCTGTTGTGAATTGGTTTTGAAATTATATACTTATTTTTCAGTTCCTTTATATGTTGTCTAAATAAAATAAAAATATTAGAAATTGATAAGTATTTCTCTAATTAAATAATATTTTCCATACAAATTGCCAACTGTGCTATTTCATTGAACACCACTACACTGTATGTCAGTTATAATAAACTAACCATATACCTACAATTAAAATGAAATTTATTTAACATACCCGACAATACCAAAAATTAAATTAAATTAAATCGGTCCCGTAATTTAAAATTTGATAGTGAACATTAAACAAACAACGTCAATATATTCGCTACAGGGTTCTGGGATAATACCTCTCCAAACAGGACGAGTTATGATAAATCATGTACACGTACATATCATCTATTTATATGTACATATACGATATGTACATTACATACATTGTATTATATGGTAGCACACTCCACATACATTTTTGATTTTGTTTTTTATCATTTTTAAATATTCCAGTCGATAAAATAAAAATAAATTAAAAATTAAATTATTTTATGATACGAGTCGGGGTACAGTACAGCAACAAAATTGTTTGATATCACGTTTAGCTAATAAACGGATGAATAAAAATATCCTGATAAAAAAAATTACCGGAATTAACCATAGAACACCGTTTGTACGTTCTCGGATTAATTTGTTTGTTTTAAAAATTATCATCAACGCGACGCATTTTCACATTTTATAAATAGGGAAAACAACGAGAAACCAAAAAAAAAAAATATAAAATAAATTTTCTCATATTTGGTTTTGTGGTATGGCTGTCTACCGGAATATTTTGGGTCTGAGGAATTTTTAATTTGAATTAGTTGGTGTTCAGATATCCAGCACACATGAACAAGCTATCGGCTCGTATATCCAATTCAAAGCTTAACAATTTGGTTATACACAGCCCAGAATCGAATTCAACAAATAGCATTCGGATTAAAAATAAATGGAATGGATTAACATTAAAAACCAAATGAATGCGTATCGATTTCATTTAATATCTATAAAAATTTAACGTCAACAGGATTAACCATTAATCTTCTTAACATGTTTTATAATTTTAAAACACATAATTATAAACATCCGTGTTGTGCATTTTTAATCAAATCCCATTCCAATAAATTTAATAATTGCTAAGCCCATCTATTTGTAATGAATTTGAATTTTGTTAAGCTTACAACTATTATTTAATTCGGCGTTCGATATAATAATAGCGGAGGTTCGCTGTATGATTTTCCCGATATAATACCCATTCCCCTAATCTAAATTTCTATATGACATAATAAATGTTAATATTATATAAACATAATGTTTTACATAAAAACATACACATTAAATACAATTAATAATAAATGTTGTTTTATTTGAAAAAAAAATCTCCATTTAATTACAATTAACAAATATTTGGATTCGAACTATTATACTTAGTATATCGAAAATATTATGATTGTGTAGGATACAAAATAATAATATTTATTTCTAATAACAAACAATAACCATTTATCCTATCTATTTACAATTAATATTAATCAAACTAAAATTGTTATCTATCCTACGAGTATATTGGTTTAGTGTATAAGGGGGAAGATTCTCCTACATAGTTATACAAAAATGATATATAAGTAAACATATTAAGCTACAAAGTGTTTAGTTTTATAATTTATGTGTGTTTCTTGTTAGATGATGATAAGAACCATCATGATGCTCTTGATGATATTAATTTCTTGTACGTAGTAAAATAAAGTAAAGTTACGAAATCTTACTGGCTTGCATTAGCATTAACAATATTCCTACTCAATTGCAAATATTCAGGGGCAGTTTATAATTGCTATACACTTCACTTTTCATGAACATCGCTATACACTTTACGCTATACACTTTCTTTGATTTTTGGTGGCCAACTGAGATCAAAATTTCTTGAAATTATGTGATCATCGAACTTGGTTACCAATAAGTCGAGTGTTTCACGATTTTTTGACATGTGGCACCATTTTGTTAAAACCAAAGATCATCTAAATCAATTTCATCCAATTTGCTGCACAAAAATTCAGATGCTTGTCACTTCACGAACATTTTCACTTACAGCTGTTACTCTTTAAGAGTATGATGAATGCGATGAATGAGTACGATATGCTCTACGACTTGCAACTGATCCAGTTTCTTCAAAACGTTCACCAATTTTGCGAATTCCAGGCTCTGTAGAACGTCCGTACTAACCAAGAAAAATGAGTTTTTGCTATTCACCGCTAGAGGAATATGATAGTAAAAAGGATTTTTTTTCTAGTAATTTTTGAAACCAGCAGAAAATTTATGAAAGTTTTAAGAAAATTAATAATTCTCGGCAGAAAATTTTATGAAAAATAAAAGAATTTATGAAACTGAAGAGAAATATATACCGACCAAATGGCACAGTGGTTAATGCTGGGGAGTGCTGGGTTCGAATCCCGATAGGGGCAGGATGCAAAAGGAAATTTTCATCAATAGATTACGATCTGTGATTAAAAGGAACACAACTACGACCCCCTATAGGCTGGCATGGAGCTATGCAATGCGCAGATGGTAATTTAAACTGGTCCCATAGCCATACGTTTTCGAGCTGGCAGAAAATGCGTAAAGTAAGACGGAAAAAATGAACCGCGAAAGAGCTCGGAGTGCTTCGGTAATTCTTTGATCATTTTTCCAGTTATTAGATGTTTGTTTTTGATAACCGTTTTGACGCATTTCCATTTAAATTTGACAGGAATTGGGTTCGAGTCGTCCCTCGTAAACTGTGGTAGTACGCAGTCATTATTTTGTTCGTTTGAGGTGAATACTTTTTGTAGATGGTTAGAGAAATCGATAGCGTTTTCTAAGTCACTTCTGGTCCAGAAGTTAACTGGTTTCCTTAATCCGTGGGTTCGATAGCTCCGGCCTTTTTAAATTTCTGGTTGCCTTCCAAATTGAGTAGTCTGTTTTTTCTGTAGCTGTGAGCTCATTTAGGTAATTCTGTAATTCCTATATTGTGTTCTTCCCGTATCCGATAAATTTTTAAAGTCATTTTAATGTGAAATGTTTTCAGTTTTTTAACAAAAGTGTTAGAGAAACCCCCTTTAACTACCCTGGGTTTAAGTTTTTTAACACTGTTGCAAAACTGAAAATTTATAAATTTTTACTGACGGCAGTTATGATTCTTATGTTAGTCATGTATATAGATTATTATCTCAGCTATCATAAAAACATAAGCCCAAGTTATTTACAGGGGGATTTTCTAACACTTTTGTTAAACAACTGAAAACATTTCGCATTAAATGACTTTAAAAACTTATGGAGTGCTACCGACACAGGAGCCTATTTTCTTTTGTTTTTCGATGTATTTGCATTATGATGATTCTGGTAATTCCAGTATATTTTGAGAGTCCTTATATACAGAGTGGGCCTGTTATGTAAGTTCTTTTTTCATTAGTAAATAAAACACATTTCGATAACTTTTTCCAATAAATGCGGATTAATGACCTCGAATGTTGTTTTAAAGTTGTTGAATTGTTCGTGGATGATTAGCATGCACTTTACCTTTCAAATAACCCCACAAAAATTAATCAAGTGGTGTTAAATACGGACTTCTTGGTGGCTAAGGAACTTTACAATTTCTTGAAATTATGCGATCAGCAAATTTTGTTGACAATAAATGCTTCGTTGGACGGCTTGCGTGGCATGTCGCTCCGTTTTGTTGGAACCAAAGGACGTTGACACGCAATTCATTCAATTTGGGCTACAAAAATCAGTTAACATGTTGCGATAACGTTCCACATTCACTGTAAGGGCATTTTCCTGTTCGATTTCAAAGAAAAACACACAAAACAATGACTCTTGGAGGATGAACTTCTGCTTCGTCAATAACATGAGGATTCTCCACTCGCAAATTCGACAATTTTGTTGATTGACGTACCCATTAAGATGAAAATGAGCTTCAACGCTAAAGATGAGTTTTGATGAAAAACCTTCACTTCGTTCAAGCATACAATTAACAAAACGACGACGATTTAAATGGTCTGTAGGTCGATTCTGGCTTTCCTATAGGAAAAAGGAATTAGGAAAGATTTTTCGTAGTATTTTTGTCGTAAAAATTTTTTTTCTGACATACTATGGTAAGCAGTTGGTGTAAATTTTTTCATAGACAAGATTAAATTGGGAATATTATTCCTATCCAATTTCGATAGAAAAAATATTTCCTAAATTATAAAAATTTAAATCAAACATGATTTCTCAGTAGGCCAAAAAATGATATTTAGACAAAAATGCCATGTAAATGTTTTTCCTATTTCTTTTTTCTACAGGAAAGCCAGAATCGACCTACGGGTAGCTTTAATTTTTGCGTTAGTTGAATTTTGTATGGATGCAAAAGAAGGACAACATGCAAAATGTGTCGTAATGTGGTTCGTGAAATGTTTAGTTCTTGTGAACGATGTCTGGTTGATGTGCTTGGTTCATTACGAACACTTTCACTAACAGCTGCCACTGCATCAGGAGTACGAACTGGATGAAAATGTTGATAGGTCTACGACCTTCCACTGAACCAGTTTCTTCAAAGCGATTAATAATTTTAGCAATTGCACGCTCAGTAGGACGTCCACGAGGACCAAAATTCTCACGTAATTTTCGAAATGTTGTGGTTTTTGAACGGATTATTTTCATAATAAATTTGAACAATCAAAATGGGTTGTTGTGGTTTTAGTTACTCCATGATGATAATTGTCATATTTTTGAGTTTTCAAAGAATTTTGTAGAACAGATAACATTAAGTACTAAAATTCTTTGATTGAAAAAAGGAACAACAGATGGCCATCCTGTATAATGTTATGAATTTGCCTGTCAAATCCGACGCGTATGACATTAATTGATATATAATTTTACAAATTAGTACTGATTTAGTACAACATTTCAAAACCATGAGTTTTAGCACTTGAACACCATTCTACAAACTATAGAGAAAATAACCCCTTATTAAGGTTGTCTAAATCATTCACATCATCGATGACTTATTTGATTTGTTGTTTAATTATTTTTTTGTTAATTTTTTTTGTTTTAAACTGAATGTTCGGCTTTAATCTGAAATAAATAATAGTAAAAATTTCCTTTCTCAATGTAGGCTAATGAAGAATTTCTTTACTTTTTTAATTTTGACTGATCGGGATGAATCTTTGTATTACGTTCCATAAATTAGGAGATCCCAGTGGTTTTTGATAATCGGGCCACCGGAAGTGGCAGGTTCCACATGAGCTTTTTCGTTTTTTTTGCAAATATTTTGACGAATTAAGAGTTTTTTTTTTGCTTAATTTTAATTATTACAATGTACCTAGTCTATATTATGACAAACAACATTTAATTTCTAGCCTAACTTGCTACTTATCTATAGTTGGTTCTGCCTTGTGCTGAAAATAAAGCTTACTCAAACGGTCTTATCCTTTTGGCTTCGACGTTTGCTGCTTTGCTTACCTGGTTGACGACTGTTTCCACTGCAGTCGTTATGGGGTTATAGTATTGTATGTTTGAGCCAAAGCCTTCGGATATTGTTTTTTTCGAGTGCCAGGAATCGATTGCGTTTAGTTATAACTTCTAAAACATTTTTTAGAGGGGCTTAGGACTCTATTTAAAACAAAATTCAGCTTCAACGATTGTGATAAAGAATTTAAGAGTAGATTTACAAGTGTGTTGAAGCGAGTGCAATGGGCAAACATTTCAGGAAATAAGCTTAGGGGTCATTTGGTTTGGCCGTTGTGTTCGTCTTATTCCACTATAGAACGGCATCAGTCATTTCTCAATCGATAGGGATGAATTCCGGATTATATGATGAAAGTGAGAATCTAATATAAATTAGGTAGAGAGGTGGTGTCTTTTGATTTTGTAAAATGAGTAAATTGGAAGGAAGAAAGCCTTTTTAAACGAAAAGTACGGAACTCGGTTGGTACAATGAAAATATAATAATTGATTTAAATCATTACGGACGTAAAACCAATAAGTACAATAAAAATAAATAAAATATTAAACAGTAAAAAGTACATTGCCATCAATATAATTTTTCTGTGTGTAAAATAACAAGTGTAAAGTGAAAAAAACTTTACGTGCAGAATATGCTGAATGTGACAAGGAGGTTCCTTGCTCCAAAAAATTACAACCGAACAACGATCGCAATCCATTTAAAATTTAAGCTCTTTAGATCGGGTCAATTCTTCAGCGATATCGACCTTTGGCATAAATAAAAAAAGAATTGCGAGCGGTTTACAATGCTATCGACCAAAAAACAATGTCAACGAAACAGAAATGGTTTCGCACTTATTAATGCAAAAAGCTATTGAATGTTATATAACCGTAACTTGAACAACTATGGCTTGAAAATACATAAGACAATGCACAATGTAACACATAAAACATTAAAACCACCCAGTAACTGTTTTTGTCACCACCAGGAATTGAACCCGGGACCCCCGAATAACAGAGCAAATGCTCTAATTTGCTATCAATATATCTATACGAGCAGCGCCGTCTAGTAGCCGCACTAAAAAAAAACAGGTAGCGAGTTTTCATCGCTCTATTTAATTAAGGCAATATCTGTGAAACCGTAATTAAAGCCACGAGTATCGAATAATATCGTAAACTTGTTACCATCTTAGAAGTAGGTAATAAATACTTTTACACATATAGACTATAGAGTTCAAGAGGTCTAACTGTTGTATTAAAAGGAATAGAGCCATCTGTAACACCAAAAGAGATATAAGTGATGAAATGACTGTCAAGGGCTTTCGAATAAGAACCGTTATTAACACTATTAACCGTGAGAAAATCCCTCGACCAACGTTCAAAGTTGAGCTGGAACCTGAAGCAGCAGAACCATAGCGACACACGAAATCTACAACTGCCAGCTGTTTGTGTAATATGCAGCAATTTGCCTTAAAACCCTGAAAGTAGCGCTAACAATAGAACATGATGGGGATTCAATACTATCTAAGAAAACTTACCGCGACAGAAGCAACATACTACTCTGAAATGATGCAGATAAAGCAAATATATTCGCTCAACATTTAGTTAAGGTATTTACTCGAAACACACTCGGAATTGTTGCGTGAAGAAGTCGAAGCTTCAGAATTTCAGCCAATTACATATAAATAACGTAAAGTAAAGACAATGATTAGCTAACATATAAATCCCAAAAAGGCATCTGGTCTATTTAGTGGAAAAATACTTATAGAACTTCTATTATACAAAAAGTTAACACACAGAGCTACCAACGAACTATCCAGCGATCATTAAAAATTATTTGCATCACCGGAAATTCTTTGTGAAGTATACTAGCGCATCTTCCAATTTAAATGAAATATACGCAGGGGCTTAATTTCCATAGTGCAGTATACTGGGTTCAGTATTGTATTTAATTTATGTAGCAGACCTTCCTACTTCGAATTATGTAACAGTTTCAACATACGCAGATGGTACAGCATTATAAGCTACACTTGAAAATTCTCAAAGCGTCAAGAATTCTGCAAGAACGAAATAGCTAAGTGCTTTTCAAATGGAGAATAAAGGCAAACGAGCATAAATCAATACACATTACATTCACTCTCCTTAAATATACTAGTCCTCCGATGAAGCTAAATAACATCAATCTACTCCAATGCGAAACCATTAAACATCTAGTTCTACATCTACATGGAAGATTGGCATGGAAGAAACATATCGAAACAAAACGCCAACAAATGAACTTCAAAAGTGTTAAAATAACTTGGCTAATCGGAAAACGTTTATACAAAATTGTTCAATAAACTGGTACTCAAACTCATCTGTACTTATGGAATAGAATTGTGGGCCTCAGCCTGAGCTTAAAATATCATAAAATTGCAACGTATATGCATCTTGATACATACGTAACAAAAACATACACCTTGATCTCAACATAGAAACTGTAGTAAACGCAATACAGTGTACTGCTGCAAAAAATACCACAGAAAGTTAGAACAATTCGATTTTAAAAGATGTAAAAAAAATAAACTTTTGGATGAAATAATGTTCCTGAAAGACTGGATTGCTTGATTTGCGTTATTTATGTTGGTGAAATTTACCCTGCGCAAATTTATGTTGAAACTACTCAAAAGTACACGATTTGATTTTAATTTTGTTGCCAATTATCCTAAAAATATGATCATAAAATCAACCCAATCAATCACAGGACCACCTTGTAATCAAATATAATTCTCTGAAATTCCGTAAGTGTTTAGGAAGTGAAACAACACGTTTAAAGTTTTACACGACATTTAACTTCACGTTTTCATATTCAATGAAATGCCAAAGAACAGCAAATTATTAAATATTAGGGAATTGTTAACTGCTATTTCAAATTATAAAAAATATTAATTTACGTTACTTTAAAGATCTAATCATAATATATAATGTCAATAATTTGCTTGATATAATGGAGAATTTCATGGAATTTCGTTTATCATTTCATTCAATAAACAATTAATTACACATTCTTTGTACAATAAATAATTTTATATTTAGCAGGGTATAGGAACTCGTTCCCAATAAATTTAATACGAAATTTAACTATTTCGTATTTATCTAAACTATTTCCAAATACACATAACTACACCAAACTATAATATTATATTTATTTGGTTTTGGTAAAATCAATAAACTATCAATGAAATTCAAATTGATTTAATATTTAAAAAAATAAAATAAAATTCTACAGCACACAAAGTAAATATTTCACTTGAATAATTCAAAAAATATTTTATTAAAATTATTTATTTGTTTAAAAAATAAAAATATCAATATTTCTGTTATTAATTAATTAAAATATAGACTAAGTGGTTTGTGTTGTGGTGAGCATGCATTTTGCAGTTCCATACATTTCGCTATGTTAATTGTACCGTGCCTTGATCTTGTCACATCAACATCCTAGCTTCAATACATTTTTGACAACCTAATCAATATTTTATTTATACGAATTTGCAAATCGAGTACGCATATCGTGTCATCTCCCTTTTAAATTATATAATTTTTATTGTATTCAACTTAATTTTATAATTGGATCGATGAACGTTAACGAAATACAACAAAAACAAAATAATTCATTTCCATCTGCACATTGTGGAAAGGAAAATCGGCCCCCATCCCAACGAATAAAATATACTAAATTTAAGTTCTTCCAATTCAAATGAAATTAAATAAATTATTCAACTTTGACAAAATACACAATTCGATTTCGGATATTTTTGTATCGATAAGAAAATAACAAATCTTCTTGTGCAAAAAAAAAAATTTTTTTTTTGTTTATACATAATTTTTTGTTATCGATTTCTTAATCAAGATAATGTCATTTGAACCGAACCAATTTTAAAGTTGACAAACAGAACCAGAGAAATGTCGAATGGAAAATCATCAATCAATAAATTTCCTTTTTATTTTGTTCGGATAGGAACATATGTCTGTCCATTGAAATTAATTTCAATCAATCAACCAAAATAAGTTACCTGAATTTGTTCGTATATAAACGAGCAGGTATATATTCAGGAGTGAGTAGGTAAATGCCATAGCAGAATACAAGAGAAATTTAAATGTTAAATTTTACGGGATTGATTTGCATGAAAATAAAAAATTAATTCGATGTAAACATATGTTACCACATACCTAGGTTCGACAATTCATTTAAAAAATAAACGGTAATAAGGTAAAAATGATATACAAAATTATATTGATTGAATTCGTTTCTTGTCAAATTCGATCGAAACCGATTAGCCGAAATGTAAGCTAAGAAATTTGCATATTTAAAAATATTTAGTATTTATTAGACGAATTTTTAAATTTTTATTCGAGAATTTTAATTTTTATTGCAGGTTGGCCTTGATCGCTTTTCTAACGATTCTTTTAAAAAAACAACAAACCACATCGCACCAACAACAACTCTAATTAAGTTGACCATCTTGGCAAGCTGACTAAGGATAGTAGGTTAGTTTTAGTGGTCAACTTAGACAAATTTTACTATAATTGATTGTTATCTTATTTCATTCTGTTATAAAATTTTATCCATTTATAACAGATTGCATTTTACCTTCGAGGATGATACAATCAGTCTATCCAATGTTTGATTTACCCAATCTTTCAGAATAGGCATTTATTTGATCAATGAGTTATAGTATTCTGTTTCAACAATACGTTGTTGTTTTTGACCGACTTTGTCAGAGCCGATCGTGATGTCAAACAGTTTCTTTTTTCCCTTTATAATGGCACTTACATTTTCATTTAAAACAATTTATCGAAATTTTATGATGTTTTCTGGCTAATCACTAAACTGATGAGACCACCGATTTTTTTTATTGAAAAAATTCCAAATCTCATTGCTTCGAAACGAACTTCCAACCTTTCGGTCACCTCGTTCTAAAATTTCATATTGTAATAATACATAACACAGACGCACATTTTATAGCTTATCAGATTTATAGTTTATTTTAAATTTTAAAATTAAAAATTCTTTTTATAGTTAACTCAAATTTAGTTGATTATCTAATATTCTTGAATTTGTTCAAATCGCTTTCATTCCCATGTGCACCTAAAGAAAAAATAGCCAAACAGAAAATCATTAAAAGTTCGCATTATATTTGAGTACTGGCTTTAAGGACGGATTGAATTATTAACAGTAAAATGTATTTTTCTTAAATACATGGTTTTTACATTTGAAAGCAAGCTTATAAAGTATGCCAGTAAAATAGGATTGCCAGATGTCCCGGTTCTTCGGAATGTCTTTGGTTTGGAGATGACAATTGAGGTGTCCTTCAAAATAGTTTTTTTCCATAACATCTTCAATAAATATATAGCTCATTTACTGCAACAGTGACCCAACTCAAAATTCACTCATTTCTAAGATATTGGAATCGAACGATTCCCAATAATTCATATTTTTATTATTTTGAAGCAAAACATCTCTTATGTAGTTATTTCTAGCTAATTAGGTAAAATTCCACATGAAATATGGTTCAATTCGCTAAACATTTTTAGATATTGGAAACTATCCTTAGAAAATTTGCAAAATATTAAAGAATTATAGAAATTAAGATTCGATTGAGGATGTAACAAAAAAATTATTTTACTGATTAGAATTTATTTTTATTTACTTTTGAAAAACGCCGTTTTTACAAACAATTTTGAGTGATATTTTCACATCTCTCTACTGAAAAATTCAAAATTTTGAACTGTGTCACTCGTGCAGCAAATGAGCGGTATATATAGTCAAAATCTTGCAAGAACTTGCAGTTTAACCGTACTATCCGCATTTTTATGAAATGTTTACGAATATTTTTCTTTATCTATATAAAATATTTCAGACAAGTCATTTTAAGTAGTTTTAATTTTATGTTGTCTCCAGGTGGGTCTTAGATAAGTGGATTTTGGAAAAAAAATTAATTCTATATATTTTCTGTTCTAAAGTACTAAAGTACATCAGATAAAGTTTTGATATTCTTTAAGAACTTTTCAATGATATGTGACACGGTTGAATTATGAACTAAAGAGCTACTTGTATATTGTCGAAATTTTCATGTGATCCGATCGAACGATATTCTACTCGAGTACGTATATATGGGAATAATAAGAAAAACTATAAACTCATTTATTGAGTGGTGTTTTGTGGTTGATTTCCTATGGCAGGTACCTGATCAACTACCGTGCGGGTCCGGAAGCTTTTCAATTATCCGAATAAAAAAATAGAGGAAGATTGGAGGGACCTTCAAAAAGTCGAGTAATTTTAGACCTAGGTAATTTTTTGCTATTTTTGTCCTACGAACCGAAGTTAAATTGAATTTTCTATAGCATCATTTGTAGCTGTCATTTTAGAGAAAAAATCGAATTTTATTGGATCCGCATATACGATTGAAATTTTTTGTAGTCTTCTTCTATTTTGAATTCAGGCAATTGAAAGCGTTTGTGACCTCTACATCAAGGGAGTCCAGTAGTATGTAGTTTGAAAGGGTTTAAATCAGTTGTAGGCAGATATATTTTCTTTTATTCCAATATATGGTTCGATTCTGAAAAAGTAAAAAGATACGTGGCTGTAAATCAATACGTAATGAATTCGCCGCTGTAACGGAAGTAGTTTTTATTATAAAATTCGAAGGGCACTCAAATATTGACCTAAACTCGCGTAATAAAAAACAATACAATGTATACCATAGAAATATTGAATTTTATGTAAATTAATAAAGAAGTAAACAATAATAAAAATGTATTTTTCAGGGTAGCGCAAAAAGACCGTTTTATTGTAAAGGTTTAATAACTTTTTTTGTAATATGTTTTTTTTTATTTTAATTTCAGAATTTTGTAAAGAAGACTAGGGAACAGAACAACGAATTAAAATACTTGAATTTTATTATAAAAACCAACGGTCATTTATTTTGACGCGTCGTGCTTATCGGCGATATATTAATGTGTGTTCTGTACCATCTCGACCAACAATAAACCGGTTGCAAATTTCCAGCAACAAGGTGCTGTAAGGATCCTTCCAGGTTCCGGAAGACGACGTACGACACGCACGCATGATAATATTCAACGTGTATTGCAGATTGTGTAGAATAGCCCAAAATCGTCAAAAAGGAGACATTCAACACAACTAGGACTATCACGAAGGTCCGAACAGGGTATTTTGGCCATAAAGAAAGAAAAGTTAAAGAAAATCCCGATTTCATTCGCAATTTAATAATGAGCGATGAAGCCCATTTTCAATTAAACAGGTAAAACTGTAGGTTTTTGACAACACAAAACCCAAGATCAATTCATCAACCACAAACACCCCAATTAAGTGTGGTCTTTACTAAAGTAACGGTAAGTTGTGCAGGTTCGATAAGCATCTATGTTTCCAACATGATGGGGCTATACGCCATACTGCAAGGGTAATAATGGCTCAGTTACGAGACATCTTTGGCAAACAAATAATTTCGAAATGAAGCAATTTCAATATTCACCGCGTCCACCTGATTTAACCGCTCTTGACTGTATGAAGCAGTGTGTATAGTTGTCAAACCACATTAAAAACAATATTTTTTCTGTGAATATCGTAGCGAAACTATTTATTCCGACTGTAAGTATATGTGTTTCTTGATCAACATTTAGGCGTATATAAGAAAATCAAAAAAAAATCCTAAACAAATAAATTTCATCAAAATCCTCCAGAAATACAATTGACATTAGCTTCAACTTTTGTTCGTGTAGAGATGCTATTGGTAACAACATAAATATGTGAAAACAT
Source organism: Nephrotoma guestfalica (assembly GCA_963691935.1). Lineage (NCBI taxonomy): Eukaryota > Metazoa > Arthropoda > Insecta > Diptera > Tipulidae > Nephrotoma > Nephrotoma guestfalica. The sequence goes on along the minus strand of OY829914.1, from coordinate 294,583,675 downwards.
TTTCAGAAAGATACAATGTTTTCGAGTTATTCGCTCTTGAAATCTTAATGTGTTACTTTACATCATCAAATTTGTTGCTGTAAAGTTTAAAACAAAAGTTTCGGTTATAGGGCCGAGTTACATTTTGTGAATACCATTTTAGTACATATCAGGCATTTTACAGTTACAGAGCTTATTAGAATTAGAACATTAATCTTATGGCACATCGCATGAGAGGTTTTGAAAAACAATAATTTTGTTATGAATCGTTTAGTTCACAAAGCTAGCGCTGGTGGCCAATAAACGTGTGTTATAAAATATGTGCAGGCCGCATATTATCGTAATGGTATTGAAAAATGTTACACATTTAAATAAGCATCCTAATACTAAAAATTACCGCTTATAACTGTCATATAATTAAACTTCTATTTCCATTTTCAACAACCTTATAAACCTCATGGCAATGCGGAAAATCGTAAAAGATACAAATTTAATTTTTACAAATACACTTTAGGTGATAACCAGAATATTTTCCTGTGTCGTTTTGCGACAATATTTGGAGTGGAAATCGTTAATTGCTCCGCATTTTACGAGCTATTTGCTAGTTAGATGAGTCGAACAAAATTTTGTTAACCGCGTGACGTTTAAGCCCTAGCACTTTTATCCTTAAATAAATCTGCTAATTTTCTTTCTCGTAGGTTGTTTATACTACATCGTATTAAAACCAATTTAAGTTATTGATATGTGCATTGAATGAGCGATTTAGGCGGAGAATCACTTGCATCGGCATGAGTTTATATTAGTTGAACCGGAAGTGTTAGTTTTTAAGATTTATTTTAATATCTCTCGGTTAATTCGGTTTACACAGCTTAGGTTGCGAGTAAATTAAACTTACCGACCAAATGGCATAGTGGGTTAAGCTTTGGCTTTTTTCATCAGATCACGACCCATGAGTACTATAGACTGGCATGGAGCTAAGCAATGTGCAGATAGTTCTACGAAAATCGAACCTATAGCCGTACGTACTCCAATCGGCTGGCAACGGCGTAGTAAGGACTGGAAAAGCAAACCGTGAAAGAGTTGGGAGAGCCTGGGCCCCAGAACAGATTGCAAAGGTAATAAAAAAAAATAAACTTACAAAATTCTAAATATATTTTTATTGCCATAAACAGATTGCAAACTACCTTTATATCACACCAAACGATAAACCCACTGGACCAAACGTATATTAATATGCGATTACCTCCATCATATTATTAGTACTTAAAATTACCTTAAATTAACTAACGTTCTTTTATTTCTGATTATTTTATTTTTATGAGATAAATAAAATCTATTTATATTTTTTTGTACATTCGTTGATATTCTATTTGTTTAAACTTAAAATGTATCTCGTATTTCTCGTGCTTTATAATATAAGTCAAAGTCGTGATTTCGGAATTTTGTTAGATTTTTTGTGTTGTCGGTTATATAGGTACAAGCAAGATTACTTTAGTTGATATTTAATTTTAATTGATTTGATATTAAGTTCATAATCAGTTGACGATGTACATTTAAGATAAGCCGATTTACAACTACTCACAAGAGATACATTTTTTCTGAACCGTAATTATAATAATTAAGTGGTTAGCATGGGCACATAATTAAACTTTAAATAATTTGAAATATGTTATGCGTTTTTAAAATAAGTTTATAAAAATATACTATGTGTATTATACTAGACCTCATATATCTTAAATACTGTAATATAATACGCGATCACACAGTCGTTCTTTCAACAGCCGCGCATATAACATCTGCATATTTACTATATATCATCATATATGTAAATTTATATTTTATATGATACTATCCCCATTCTTTCATGGCGATTTGGAATTTTGTTTTTGGATTTAAGACTCAATAGGAGATACATACATAACTTTAAGTAGAAGATTGGTCATATATCATCTTATTATTATCATTTTGTTCTGTGTTCGATTTGAATCAAAAGTACAATTTTCATTTTGTTGTTATTTAAAATAATATTTTGCAAAACTTTTTGATTTATTATACGATGAGAAATTATCCATGGTCTTTTGTTCTTATCGGTTAATATAATTTATAAGGAGACATATCACTTGATAAGAATAAATCACATTTAAAATATAAAAATTTTCGTTGCAGAAAGCTGTTCCGCACCATCAATATTTTGTGTACTGCTACATCAGATATAGAAAATACTTAGATTCCGAATCACGCTATACTTAATATATTTAATTTAAACAACCGTGAAGGACTAAAAACAAATCTGTTAAATTTAATAATTTTTGTTTTAATAATATGGATGTTAAACATATGTGGAAATAATAATAATACGCTTAATAAATTGCATTATGATATTAATTTATTTGTTTAACAATAAATTTATTCTTATCTCCGCCTTTCTAAATTTTATATAAAGTTGCATAAAAAACTCAGAACAATAAATATGATTTCCATTTAATCGGAATAATTTAAATATTATGTACGTTGTGTGTTTGTATAGTTACTATGCGAAAACTCAAATGATCTTATAATTTACAACAGATTTTCTCCAGATCATATCTAAATAAATCATGTGTCCAGATACCGTATACCCGCCGTCGGACTCGAACTATTTGACATCATTGCTAAACGACAATCTTTTGGTTGTGTACAGTTTTTTATTTTAAATATCTGGATAATTTTTATCCTCATGTGATCTCTCATGCGATCACTAGGGCCAATGAAGATTAATAATATAGACAGGAAACTATTGTGGAAAGTCCATAAGTATTAATCACTATCACTTTTCGAAAATAACTTTGACATGATCATTATTATCATTGCTGCTTTGTTCTCACTTAGAAAACTATTAGATAGGTGAAAGTTCTGTAAATCTATTTTTGGCGCCAAAATTAAATTTTAAGTTTTGAAGACATTTTTCAATTAAATGAGTAAATAAAACAAAATTTTTTGAGTGTTCATTTAAAAAATAGGTTACTACAAAATATTCATACAAATTAACATGAAAAACATTGAGAAGCAAAAATAAATATTTTTAGTACAAACTTTACTAGTCACGGCGTCAAAACTTCTTAATTTTCAGAAGTTTCTGATTTGGTAATATAATTCGTACTATAGGTACAAAGCAATAGTTGAATTTTTGCAGTTTGCTCGTTGCAACCTGGGGGTGGAAAAGTGACAATTTTTCATGACTTTTTTATTAGAACAAAATATTGTCACAGAAAATTTCCGATTCTAGTGAAATGACTTATGACTTTTACATATTGAATTAAAATTGTCAATAAACTGTAAATTCGCAACAATCCATTATACAAATTTTATAAATTTTTTTATTATTAATTTTTAATTTAATAATTTAGTTATGAATTTTATAAGAAAATTTAAAGTCACGGAAAATTAAATAGGTGACAATTTTGTATTATTTGTCACAAAATTTTTCGTGACGTTTTGCAAATGTCATCTCATCAGCACCGCTTTTTAGAACTCACAACTAAATTGTCGTTTTATTGCAGTTACAATTTTAGTACAAAGTCACAAAATAATATCATTTGTCACTTGATCAGAATCTGGGCCCTGATGAGTAGACCAACTTTTTATCAGTACGAAACCAAGCTGCCAAGAAGAGACCTAAGGATGTTCTCATTTTTGTAAGAGTTTAAGTATCCTGCGTGGTTAAAAATGGGAGGGGGGGGGGGGTGCGAATTTTTCTACTTTAAGTGGTAGATATATACTGAGTATATCTATTCTAATTTTTATTAAATACCAAGGAATCTATACCAAGGAATCGAGTTTAAGAAAATGACGGTTATATTAATTTTGGTGCTAATTAAAAATAGTAACTGCAAGGTTTTCACTTCTGAATTGATATTCTAAAAGGTGACTAGTAAATTTATTTAAGATTTTTTTCGGCTTTTCGGACAAAATATTATTTTTAATGGCATTCTTACAATGCTTACGACTTTTTTAGTCATAGAAAATAAAGAGGCCAAATAGCCTTAAATAAATTTACTAGTCACCTTTTAGAATATCAATTCAGAAGTGAAAATCTTGAGGTTACTATTTTTAATTAGCACCAAAATTAATATTACCGTCATTTTCCTTCCTTGGTATATATTTTAATAAAACCTAGAATTCAAATAAAAATTATATGAAACTTTTGCTGTGTTAGCTATTTTTGCTCTAATTGATCTGAGTACTGAAAAGCTGTTTCTTATTTCCGGTCAGATCGATCTGATCAATTTATAGATTGATTAAATCGATTTTTTGGATTTGCAAAAAAATTCCGATTTGTCGCATTGATTTTGGTTTGCTAACATCACGCATAACTCAAACTGCTCATAAAACCGCGTAACCGTCGCTGTCATCCACATTATTTTGTACGTGACTGTATATTAAATATATTATATTCTGTGACGTGACAATGGGACCAGAAATTTTTTTAAATTATTATTTGGACGAAGGTAAATAATTGTTTTACACATCCATATTCTGTTATAGAATATTTAGGTAGCATTGAAGATGAAATTCAAAATCTTAATACAGATCTGATGATAAAATAAGACGAAGCAAATAAAAATTTGGAACCGAATGGTTTAAAGTGGACGAAGTTACTAACACTTTCGTTATTTGCAGCAATGAATAATTTTCACAGTGATTTCGGTTATAAATAAAACATGTTTGGAAATGTATGGCCGAGGAAGTGGGAAAGCTTTCGGGAGTAAAGATAGCTGGGCAACAAACAGTGCGACACAAAATTCAAAGTATTAAAAAAATATAAAGTCGTAAAGCAAAATAATGATAGTAGTGGTCGAGAGAGAATTTTTTTGAATATTATGATCAACTAAATGAAATATTATATGAAATGCCAAAAGTCAACCCCGAAGCCACTTGTAGCAGCGATTCAGCATCGATTACTAGGCCTAATAGGATGCCAACGCAAACTGTAGTAAAAAATTCTGAGGCTGGGGCCACCAGTCAGAGTGATGCATTGCCCTCTCCGGAACCTCACAAAAAAAAACTTTTATTCCGACGTACCTGTACAACGTCGTCACGAGGAAAGATTATTGCGGCAAGATCGTTTCCTAGATTTACTGGAAAAAATGGTAGAAAAAATGTAAATGTAATTTATGTGATAAAAATGAAGATGTGATATATTTTAATGAAAATTGGTGGGTTTTGATTGATTGAATGAATTGAATGCTTTTGATTCAATGAATTTATTTGAAATTACAGATATCGTTGTGAATTACAAATAAAGTTTACTTTATAATTTAATATTTATTTCAATGTATTTATTCTTGATAATCTAGTCACAATTCATTTACATTAAATTTTTAACTAGGCAAATCAAAGTTTAACGTACATAAGTTTGTTTATAATGAATTACATGAATTGTATTTCTTTTATTTGTACCCGTTGGTTCTGCTAATTCATTTCTACTCCTGTTCATGTAATTTTCATTATTCACGACGGTTTCGGCAGGACATAATAAGTATGTGCAATAAAATCTAGTCGCCTAAACCGAGATTTCATAATTCCAAATGAATTTTAAATTCTCACTCTGCTTTTTGATAAACAATGAATGTTTCTGTTTATTTGTCAAATAGCCAGTATCTCTATATGGCGTTAATAATAATACCGTCAATGGATAAGCACGGTTACCAATTAAGTAGAACCCTTGTTTTATTTGTTTGTTTCAGAACTAACCTCGCCTACGTAGCAATCAATAAATTGCTTACGGTCGTTACAAATACCTTGTAACACCACAGAATGGTATTCTTTTCTGATAATATATGGCGTCAATTGCACCTGCTACTCCTGTAGTATAATAATTTTATATTAATTAATTATCTACGACATTAATACATATTACCTGGAAAATTTGGAAATCTTTACAGGTTCTTTACAGGAAATTTGTTCAGGTTCTGTATAAAAAATACAGAAACAAGAAGTTCTGGTAGTATAAATCTACTAGCCATGGTCCTGTATTATATTGTACAGGTTAAGTAATCCATTCCAGTAAATTTATTAAAATACCTAAATGTTTCTGCATTTGCCAAATACCACACAGTTACCATTATTTGTTTCTGTATTACAATTTCAGGCTTTCTTACGGTCACACGTATTCTCGATAAATACCCGCAAATATGGTTGAACGACTCTACATACGAAAATGGAGTTTGAACTGGTCATTCATCATTCGTGGCACTCTTTCTTCCGCATAATTTTCTATATTTACGGTTACGTCACTCTTTTCATTTTCCTCGTCAAAGATTTTTATTGCTGCTCCTAGCAATAATGCGAAAACGCGCTGTTTCTTGAGGTCGGCCACTTTATTACAATAAGTAAGTGACAGTTGATCTTATTTGATTTAACAAATCTGAAATCTGTTACTTATTTTAGATCGATTAGATCAATCTGATTTCAGATTTCAAGATCTGCACGATCTACAGATTTAAATAAGTAACACAGCTTTTGGATTATTCTGGGTGAAAGCCAGTTATTACTTTTACATCGAAGTAAGGTTGGAAGTTTGGTTTCAAACTAATGAAACAATGAATTCTTTAAATTAAAAAATTCGGTTGTCTCATCAGAGTGCAGTGACCAAACTAAAAAAATATTGAAAATAATTTCAAATTACATAGGAGGGGTTGACAATTGCGTAGCGAATTATAATAGAATAGAGATTCACCATTCACACTGATCACAAGTCTCTGACCATAGAGCAATTACATCTGTCAACTTACCACGGATGTCAGACATGTGAATGGTAAAGATAATATCGTTCGACCATGCCAAAACTACTCAAAGCTCAAAGCTGCTCTCAAGGCCCGATGCAACACAATTCACTGCAGTCAGAAATTCCAATGGTTTTATTAGGAATCAAAGCAACGATTAAAGAAGATCTGAAAACAGATGAACTAGTTTATGGAGAAACCATCAAACTTCAACATGATAATCCCCTTTGTCTTCTGTTCTATCAACCAAAATTTTATCCCAACGAAAATCAAATTACGATTTGTGATGCAAAGGAAAACAAGTATGACCCCTATCAGAGTGCAGAACTAAAAGTGCACCGCGAAAGAGTTGGGAGTGCCTAGACCCTAGACACCGGATAAGGTTTGCACATTGAATTACAACTCCATACGGAGGCCCCTATAAAATCATTCAACGTAGATACTTACGTAGGTAATTTGTCGTCTCAATTAAAAGCAAAGCACATCCAGAACCCGTTCGGAGTGCCGTAGCAGTTCAATTATTTAAAGTTAAACATTTGATACCGCATAACGAACGTTTTTTTAAAATAAATATAAATGAAACTTAGCGACCGAATGAGATTATTCAAATTGTAAGTTTGCCTAAACTCCCTAAATTTAAATTTGAAACTGGATTAAACTCTTTCAATTTAAATTGTAAACTTGCATTACGGTGGGGTGGGATGAAAATATTAATTTATTGTCGAAATAATTAAATTTGCATGTAATATATTTTTGTAAAAAAAAACTATTTTTTTTTGCTTAGAATGAACCAAAGAATCATTCCGTAACGGATTAGCACAACAAACACAGACAACACTGTACACTTTAGATAAAAGTCTGCAAACTAACTACCATAATCATGTCCATTAAAAAATTTTTTAAATTCAGTCACAATTTCGCATACCAAATAATGTCATGGCATCAGTTTAAAAACGGCACATTTCCAAACAGGATTCCGAATAATTATTAATTAAGTTAAAACTTTTATTATATATTTTCCATATGTACTGTACATATGTACGTAGAACTCATGGCCCGACCCAATTTCCAGGTCAGTACTATAGGCTGGCATGGAGCTACGCAGATCGTTCTATGTAAATCGGCCCTATACCCATACGTCATCGATTTGGCTACTGCGTAAAGTAGGATATTAAAAACGAACCGCGAAAGACAAATAAACTTTTATTACATAAAGCAAAACTCACAGTCTGCACAGCAAAATAATATGAACAATCTATTACAGAAATATTGCATGAATATATCCCATGGTTGGGATATTATAGCAAATGATTTTTATAGTTCTTCTTCTTTGAATTTGTGTTTTTCCGAAGAAAACTGAAGAAGTCGGGTGCAGAATAGTTTACTCCTACAACAATTTTCACGATTTCTAACACTATTTATTGAAGGTTAAAAATAAGTTGATTGAATATAATAAAAAAGTTTCTTTAAAATTCTATTAATTAGTCCAGATCTTATCGTAATACCTACCCTAGAAGCATGCTCATAATAACATATTGCGAAACAGCCCATCAAACTGATTTCGATTTTTCCGTTTTTCATATCTGTAGTGTCAAATGCATTTAGAACATTAAATTATTATTACAATATTAATGAAAGCAATTTAAAAAAATAAAAATTACTCACTGCTAAATAGTGAACTAGTTAAGTAAAGTTGAACGCAACAACAGTAACAACAATCACAATAAAGTCAAAACACAAAACAAAATCAATTACATAAAAATGGGACTGAAAATGCTACAACAACAACCAACATATAAATACCAATTTTTGTGCACGCTATATAACGTGTCCATCGTTTTTCTCTTTATCATAATAATAGAATGGGGAGGGTAAAACAAAAAAGGAAAATCCAACTTTGCGTGCAATATCAACTTTGAATTTATGTTATACGAAAAAAAAATATTTTTAACGAACGTAACCAAAAAACTACATTTATTCTGGTACTAGCTGCTAGGTAGGTAGTTGAAAGTATCTATCATTTGTAAAACTAAGCCAATATGGTTTGTTTGTTTTTATTTTCTACAATCTGGTATTTTGGTAGGCGTATCATTCGCAACAGTCTTTCATGGATGGCCTCTGATGTTCTAAGTTCCGCTGGTGCCAGCCAAACTGAAGATCTATAATTGGGTAAAGTTTATTGACTCTAATTTCCATCATCATTTGCTATACGTTTGTTCCGCAACTAAATTAGCAATGTTGGACGCAAAATAACAGATGTCGCACCGATAGAAACAAAACATTCTTCAACTAAATAAACGCTGCATAGATTATTTTGACTTGTTAATTGTGATAGAAACATATTTTGATTTGATGCGTTTTCGTTGACATTTTCGACTAAATAAGTTTATCATGACGAAGTTTATTTAGGGATAAATTTTCATATGAAAATGGTTCGTTTAAACTAGAAAAATTCATATTGACATTTTAATTGGGGACAGCCATTCCATATGTTTGATTATTACAAATATAATTTTTAATTGAACAATTTTTTTTAAATTCCTTAAAGGGGAAAAATATTTTTTGTATAATTTCGGCTAACGTATTGTATATTCGGTCATAAGAGAAGTGAACCTGTTCTTGCTTAAAATGTTACATCCTCGGGAGTAAACCGTACACAATTATGTAGTGGATCAAGGGCCGAAGATCTACCAGGCTGAGATACACGGTACTCTCCAGTTATTAATAGCTTTACTTGTGTATACTAATTTCTGCACATGTGGATCTTGCCTTCTTCGATACTGGTATAGCAGGATGGGATACAAATGAAAATAACTAATTGAAAAACAGGGGAAGTCCGTGGCAGGGCCTAGAAAAACCGTGGACTGCGAAAACAACTAGGATAGAGACTCCATCTCGAATAAGTAGAAACCATTGATACCACGTATATCAAGGTGCAGACTGCATCTACTTTGAGTGGTCTCAACATTTCTAATCGACGAAAGGTTTCTAGTGACGTCATAAGAAACCAGCTTTGACACTAGCCAACATCGACCTTAGTAACGAAGATTAGAGTGTCACTATGTACAATTGGAGTTTGGTGTTTGAGGGCATACAATTTCATGTTTATGAAGGTACTGAGAGAAAATCCAGGACCTCATCACAACTGTTGGGATGCAGGATAGAATAAAGGGTGTGTTAAACTTACGCTCGCACCAAGTAAAAGAAAGGAATTTTGACAGGAAGGAAATCCAAGGCCAAACAAGAGGATGTCATTAAAAATCTTGATTTATTTTAGTAAACATAATCCAGATTCAACAAATTTACTGGTGATGAATCTCTATCTGTCCGAGCACTACCAAACTTTCCACCAATTAACAAATAATAAATTAAGAAATATTAAATAAAAGTTAGAAGAAGTTACAGGTGTTCGTAAACAAGTGCTTTCGACGAATACTGAAATGCTTCTAGCCTATCACCATAACTAATATTGAACTACATAGAAGAACAAATCAGTCAGACATAGAGACCGAAATAAAGAGGCGAAAATGGAGATTGGCCATACGCTGAAGAAATCACTAAGTGATATAACGAGGATGTGATTGCACTGGAACTCGCAAGGGTAAATAAAAATAGGAAGACCAGCGATTCCATGGAAGAGAACAATGCTAGCTGAAGTGAAACAACTTGGGCAATCGTGGGAGATAAAAGCCTTAGCCACCAACAGAGCAACATGGTCCCACCTAGTAGACGCCCTATGCTCCTAAATTGGAGATACAGGAAAAAAATAGATAAATAAAAGTTGTTTATATAACGTGATATAAAACAAAATTTTTTTTAATGTAAATATAAAACTTGTATTGGTGATCTCGATGCCGGCTTTTACCGGGATAATTAATAATAAAAATGAAAATATAATAAAATAAAAAATAATAAAATATAAATTAAACAGATGAAAATAATATTAAATTGTATGATGTTACCCTCGAGACGCATATTTTACAAAATCATGTCCAAATTTTGCCCCTCCCCCCTAACTGGGGGTGCTATAGCCATTGGGGACGAGGGCACGCGAGATAAAAGGCACTTCATCAGCACATGACAACAGCGCACCAACCAAAAAATCGAAAATATTTTAAATTTTAGTATTTCATGTAAAACACCGCGCTGGTACAGACAACTAATATGTATGGTATGCAACTTTCATAGCCCATGATCAAGTGGCGCGCATCACCACTATGGAAACTAACGCGTTTTATATCAAAAGTAAACTTTGCCTACAACATTCCGCTTTAACTATAAATTTTTAACATTCAACTTAAGGATAATTTACGCTGTTATACTCCTGAATTATTCATTCTTAAGTTATTTCATTTAATTAAATATTTAAATTCAAATTCTCTAGAAGCATGTTTTGATAGCATAATGTAAATAATATTGGTCGTAAAAGCGTAAACAACATCTTTTTTAAACCCGTTTAAATATGTCGAATTTCGTACCAACAAAACAGCATTTGCGGGAAGCATTACTTTTTTGCTTTAATCAAAAGAACAAAGCTGCTGAAGCATTATTTGAAGGAAAACTTAGCTCAAACAGAAAAGAAACTTGCAGGACAGTTAAATGTCACTCAAGCAGCCATAAGCAAACGTTTAGATGCCATGAAAATGATTCAAAAAGAAGGAAAATGGGTACCACATGAACTGACTGAAGTCAAAATTGAAAATCGCTTAATGGTTTGCGATTCTTTGCTTACAAGACACATAAAGTGGCATTTTTTGTCTCAAATTATAACTTGCGATGAAAAATGGATTTACTACAATAACCCTAGACGCAAAAAATCATGGATTCATCCAGGCGAACAATCCACATCAACAGCAAAACGAAACATTCATGGAAGTAAGGTTATGTTGTGCATTTGGTGGGCTCGGAAAGGAGTGGTGTACTATGAGCTGCTAAAACCGAATGAAAGTATTACTGGTGAACGTTACCAACAACAATTGATAGGTTTGAACCATGCATTGAACGAGAATCGTCCGGTTTGAGCCAATAAACAGCGTAAAGTGATTTTACTGCACGACAATGCTTGACCACATGTCGCAAAACAAGTAAAAAATACGCTGTAAGTACTTAAACGGGAAATCCTACCACATGCTCCCACCAGATTACTATTTGTTCCGATCAATGCAAAGCGATCTTCAAGACCAGTACTTTAGAAACCACGAAGAAATCAAAAAATGGATAAATGGTTCGATGGAATCCATAAACTGTCAGAAAGATGATCGAAAGTCATAGATAACGATGAAAAATATTTTGATTAAAATAAAATTTACCATTTCTTAGAAATAAACGTGTTTTTTCTGCAAATATAATAACTTTTACGCCAACCAAATTTTTATAAATCATAATGATTTGAGTTCAGATCGGGTTAAACTCAATATTACAGATTAACACTTATTTATAAATAAATTACCAAATAAACACAAAATTATTGTAATAATTTCGATTTTAATTTAGAGAAAAATACAACAACTGGAAATAACAGTGATAATCATAATAATAATGGTTACAAGAAAGGTTAAGATGGTTAACTATTAATGAGTTTGATGAATCAGTAAAATTTTAGTTTTGTTTCAGATATCTCAGTATATATATATAAGAAATACATATAGGTGTTTAAGATTATAAGCTCTTGATGAACCATGACGTCAGCTACAGTATAATTATGAAGGAAACATATGTTGCATAAATTACATAGTGTACTCAAGCAAGATACGATTCAATTTGGGGTTGAAAGCGGATATAAATCTATCGAAACTCAATCTACCGTTCCCAGAGTAAGAAAACCTTTTAATAATTTACTTAACATATATTTATATGTATACATCAGAGATATTATCCTGTTAGGTGTAAATAAAAAGCTTTTTTGTTAGTTCATAAATGATATTCAAATGGAATAAATATAAAACAATCATGTACCTCTAAGATTTGGTATATGAGTATGTAGATACTAGGTAAACATTAAATTTCATCTTTTAATATGATCATCATATATCAAGAACTCCCATGTGCATCCATCAGCATCTTCTTACAATGTAAAAATATTAAACTTATTTTCTACAGAATTTTTTTTTATATCAAAATACAACAAAACAGCTTAATATTTTTCATAATACAACAACAACAATTTTATTATATAATATTACATAACGTATTATTTATATAGAAAATTAAAAAGGGAACATTTTGGAGAAAATATTTCAAGAATTTAATCTTTTCTGTTCGAAGGAAATTTTATTTAAAAAATAATAATTTATGAAATAATAAAATGAAATTTAAATTATAATTTTATTGTTATTAAGAAATAAATCTTGCAAAGATACTAAAATATCGAATGTTTGACAAACTCGTACATATAGGACAGTGTTTGACACTGACTTTTTAGATAACATAAATCCAGAGGCAGTCGTCAATTAAGTTGGCTTGTGGACAGCGAATTAACTCAAAACGGCCTCTTCTTGAATTTCCTCAAATTATTTTTATGGTAGCCGATTGCACCCTTCTAATCGTATTCCCCCGTAGGTTGACTCTGTACCCTTTGATATTTCTTTTCTAATTTTTACTCGACGTAAACATTTTGGCGATTAATTAGTTTAGACGTTTATAAACTTATGAAGCAATACACTAACAGCACAGGAACAATATTAAAGCTTGGTAAAATGAGTTGAAAAAAGATGGCACTATACAGTCGTAGTGGAATTGGTTATTATTTTTAAATTGACTCTGATAATTTGTGCATTAGCAGCTGGAGTGATGTTTACACATCAAAAATGTTATTTTACTACGTTTGCAGTTTGTGTGCGCGTGTTGAACTGTTGAGACATTTCCTCTCTTTGTGAGTGCAGTTGAGCAAGGGTTACGAGTTACAAGAAGCTGAAATAATTTTATTGTGAGTTTGTCTAATTGCCAATTTTTTGCACCTGTTTACCTATTTTTTTCATTTCAATGAATCGAATGTTGTTTACCAAGTTTGTTGCGATTGTAACGTGACTTGTGTTGGCCAAACCAAACAATTAATGAAAAAGATTGTACCAACATAAAAATGTAAATAATCTTGACCAAAATTGTACTGTCTTATTTACATATTGAATTTAAATTTATTTGTATATTTATTTCATAGAGTTCATCTATGTAGTACACTTCCAAAAATTGATTTTTAAAAATATTTTTTAAATGCCTGGAACAGACGTTTTTCTATATAAACCTCGGTTTTTTGATTTTACTATATCGATGTTTTGTTTTTATAAAAATAATCTTTGTTGTTTGTTTATGTTGCATTTGAAAATGAAACCGAAAGGATCGATGTTAAAGCAAAAATAAAGTTTTTTTGTTAAAACTGAGCTAATTACCAATAAAAAATTAATTAAAAAATAACTCAATAATATTATTAATTAGTGAAACTAATTCGGATGGTTTTACTGACTTATTTGAGATGGCTTACTATTAAGGGATCTATTTATTGCTCGAAGAGTAATTGTTAGAATCGCCCAAGAATTGATATCTATTTTGACTAAGTAATACCAGGACTAGTTATATGTGGGAAGTTTGTCCTAAATTGTCCTAAAGCAACAATAAATTTAAGGACAAACTTCTTACGACTATACATTCAAGTGAAGCGTGTCCTAAACTGTTTTAAACGCAAAGTTTCGTTTTAATTGTAATTTAACAGTGTAAATTATTAATAAATTATATTGTCAGTTCAATTTAAAACAACAGGGTTTGCATGAATTAGATTAACATTTTAAATTTAATAATATCAACAATTTTAAATGTTAATAAAAAATAAAGCACAATTTCATTTATTTTTCACACTATGAACTTCCCGGGAAATCTAAAAGAACACTGAGTGTAATATTCAAAAGTAGTAGCACTACCCAAAATTTTTGGAAAGAATTAACAAATTTTTGGTCTCAAACAATAAAATTTGTAAATAACAATTCGGCCTTACTGTTAGTTCCAATACTATTGATGAACGTTTCTTTTGTGGTTACCTCCTTTTAGATTTACGGGAAGCCTTTGACCCCGTTAACCGCGATATTTTACTGGTTAAACTAACAAAGCTTGGCCTTATCCAAATGCAAACTTATTTGTTTAGAAGTTATTTATCTAGTAGGAACCAGTTAGTACGAATAAATAGTTACACCAGTCTGAGAAAAAAATTGAATTGTGAAGTTCCTCAGGGAATGACATAGTGTTTAACAACTTAATGAGAACGCTACATTTGTATGCTGATGATTGTTTGATTATGTACTTTGCAGATTCTGTAAATGGGTTACTGTCACAAATGCAAAGTGACTTGGAAACATTAAAGCGTTTGTTTGATTAAATCAAACAATCATCTTACGTTAAATCACGACAAAACCAAGTATATACTATTTGAGAACAGAAATTTAGAGGCAGTTGTCTTAACCAACAATCCCATTACTTATAACACTTTTGTTATTGAAAGAGTTATTAAGCACACTTATCTGGGATTGTTTTTTTTATTTATTCAATATTACAACTGATTCAGAGATCATCTAGTAATTTATCTTGCTTAAAGTATTTTCACGGCTTAGGATGATTTACTTATTGGTTGCTCATTTTACAATAACCGCTCCAGCGGTTTCTACCTTTGGAGTCTCCTCACTCCATTGGTGGTGTCCAACACACGACAGATGTCTACATTTTACCATGGGGTATTCACAATCCCTCGCAGTACTTTATTTTGGAAGCATTGTATCATTTTTACATTGGTTTTCTTGGCACAACCCCAAAGTTGGATAGCATAGGTTCATACCAGTTTTAGGTATTTGCCTGTATAGAAGCAATTTCTTGTGTATTGAGAGCTCAGAATTTCTACCCATGAGCCAGTACATTTTCCTATATTTGATGTTTCACTCTTCCTTTTTGTTCTTGATGTGTTATTTCCATGCCAAGGTATTTAGCTATATTTGCATATGTAATTTGGTTTGCGTTGAGAGCCACGGAAATATAGTTTACATTTTGACTTGTAAAGTTGACGTGTACTGATTTGGCTTCATTTAATAAGATGCGCCATTTTTTAGTCCAGTTGCTCATGGTGTTAACTGTATTTTGACGTTTGCTTGTTGCTTCCGAAATATCTTTAACAACTGCTAGATAGCTGCATAAATAAAGCTGTATAAAGAATAAATAGAATAGGCCCAAGTACGCTACCTTGTGGTATACCTGCTGATATCCTTTTTAGTTCAGAGTAATCATTTTCCAATTTGACTTTATAGTGCCGATGCGTTATGTAGGATTTAAGAATTTGATACAATTGCTTAGGCAGGTCTCGATGTACTTTAAATTTAAGGCCTTGGTGCCAAACTTTTCGAAAGCTTGAGCTACATCCACGAAAATACTGGAGCATATCTTCTTATTCTCAAGTGCATCCTCAATGACATCCGTTATTCTTGTTCAAGTGTAGAGTGATTTTCTCTAAGCCCAAATTGGTGTGGTGGAATTAACTATCTCTCTTACATTATAGGTTTCAGTCTCTTCAGCAACAGTTTTTCAAATATTTTTGATATGACCAGAAGTAGCAATATCGGTCTATATGATTTTTTATCGTTTACTGGTTTACCTGATTTAGGAATCATGCCGTGGAACATATTTCAATCTGAAGGCTGCGTTAACTATCTGAACTAATTTACGCAAACCTTTCTCGAGAATGGCTTTCACAATCTGTCCAGTAATTAAGTCATATCCTGGAGCTTATCTGAAACCTAAGTTATTATTGATTTCAGTTTTAAGTTCCAGTAAGGTCACATGTCTTATGTTAAGATCATCTACTTTGTTTACGACTGTTGTATTTTTATTTGCTGTTTGTCTCGGCAACCATTGAAAAGCCTCTTTTAAATATGCAGCAAATAGAGAGACTTTCTGTTTACCACTAGCCTTGGAACCGTCATCATTTTTGATAGGGGGCACATGCATTTTGGTTCTTTTTAGCCCCTTCGTTGCTTTCAAAAGCGAGTAGTCGTCATCCTTTAGTTCAGACAGACCTCGAAGTCGCTTATTTATGCTTTCGTTCTTGATTCCCATAATTAGTTGTTTTAATTTGTTGCCCAGAAAATTGAGGATATTTTTATGTTGCGGAGCACGAGTCTGCTGCCAGATTCCGTTTCTCTTTAACTAGTTCTCTGACCTCAAGAAGATAATTGTGTTTCCTTGTGGTGTTGGTCTGAGAAATCGGATAACCTTCCCAAGCAGCTTCAAGTTCATCTTCCAGCTGCACCTTCATTCTAATTGGTTCATAGAGATTTGTTCGCTCTTCCACTAATCTCTTGAATAGATCCTAAATGGTTTCATTGTTTGTTAATTTAGGTGAATTATCTTCTTATTATTGTCATTGTACTCGGAGTCATATGATCACAGGTGAGTGGTCTGATGATAGTCCTTCACTATTTTCAATGCACGTGTAGTCTTCTAAAACTCCTTTTGTAAAGAAGGCAAGAAGATCTGGTACGTTATGTAGGTCAGCAGGCCAATATGTTGGTTTATCGCCAGAGAGAAATTGACAGTTGTTCTCGCGAGCTGCATTAAATAACTCTTTTCCTTTAGAGGTTGTAAGTCTAGATCCCCAATAGGTATTCTTTGCCTCGTGATTTTAATAGTCCACTGTAGTCTTCTTTTTTTAACTGATGGCTTGGGGGACAGTAAATATTGGAGATACTGAGAACCCTATTATTGATTGATTCAACTTTTACGGTTTTAACTTGCATAATTTCTTCTTCAATACCAGGTACTTCTATCTCTAGCGTCTCCTCCTGGATGAATAGCGTGGTAGAATTTATATTCACGTATTTTAGTAAATGAAGTTTCTGTTAAATGAAGTTTCTGTTAAATGAGTTTCCGATACAAGACATATATCTATTTTCCTAGGTTTAGAAAAATTTCTAGAGATATTCTATCGAGCACTTTTTTAGTGCTATTATATTTCGCATTCATACATTCAATCGCGATTAATGTATGTTAATCCGATTTTGAGTGGATGCTCAGAATATTAGATGAAAGAGCTAGAAATCCTCAAAAAACAGTGTTAAAATACATAACTAATAAGCCTATCAGATATCCAATAGAGAAACTTTTCGAAGAATTTCAATCATTCGATTTCTTAAGTAATCGAGAACTTTTAATTTTGATTCATAAAATAAAAAATATTCAGATCAAGTCAAATTTTGAATAAACTAAGATTCAAAATCAGTACGATGATAGTAGTACAAGAAAAATATATAATTTTGGATAATTTTAGAACGGGTTCTGCTTATAATAATAATTACACCCAGTGTTCTCTTAGATTTTCCGAAAATACATGTTTTCTATTTGGATTTGGTCTAGTACAAAGTGAAAACACCCATTCAAGCCGTAGTACCCAATATCTTAGACCAAAGCACTTTTAATAAGATTTTAAGCTATACAACTTTCGAATATTACATCCAGTTTTCCCCTAAATTTTCCGGAAAATTCATGTTTTTTAATTGGGTTGGGTTTATTACAAAGTGAAAGCATCCATTCAAGCCGTAGTAACTATTTATAATCAATAATATGTTTCTAATAAAAGCAGCGCCGTAAAATTTATTCGAAACACGTTACGCTCAAATACAGTTAGACCGAAAGTGTCGTACTGTACCAATCCGCAGTTTTATGCTAGAAACGCATTTTTTATGTGGAGTGGACATAACTGAATAAACGTTAAAAAGCATGTTTAATTTTTAGATAAAGGATGTAGAATACTAGAGATATTCTTGAAATAGATTGTTGGTAATTTTTTTACCAAAATCCTTAAGGGTATACGAGTATACTCGTAGTATTTTAACATTTGTTCAGTGTCACCATAACAAAATTACTGCAAGAAGCATTCTGAAGATATACATAACGACCTTAAACAATTTTGTTTTGCTTTTCATTAAATAGAAACGATCAAAGGAATTCCTATCCGTATCTAGGACTAAAAATACCCATATCATTTCGAACACGCATGGAAAAGTATACAAATTTCTTTAAGGTTGCGTACCTATTTATGTATAGATGCTACTCTTTGTATATCCTAAATTAAATAAATAAGAAAAATACATAAAAAAATCTACACAATTTTTTATGAGTCATAAAATTGCGAAAATGAAATAAAAAAAGGAAAATGAATAAACAATAAAATTGAAAAATTTTGTGGAAAAAGTGGAAAATCTAGGACATTTTTATGATTTTTAATTTATTTAATCATTTTTTATTACGAAAATTTTATTTTCATTTTTATTTATTTTTTTCGTTCTGTGGTGTTTTCTGTGCGAGTTTATTTTATTTAATCTTTTTTATTATTACATTTTCATATTCTTTTATAAATAACTGAATATCTGTAATGAAAAACTTTTGTGTCTCACATGTATATACAAAGCATTGGAGTCACACGAGGTCGATTTGACCTATACATAAAATTGTATTTAGCTCCATAAAAATATAACAAAATGCGATTCATAATTAATTTAATTAATTGTCTAATTATACACGTAATTGAAACGTATTAGTTCTTCGAGTCACGAAAATTTGGCTTTGTCTTAAAATAAAAGAATTTATAATAGTGAACGAAACTTAAATTAAACAATCAATCATATTTTAAGTCAGCTTATACGTTTATTTTCTCCTAACCTAAAAAGCATAAAGAACAATGTTGAAAAGGTCAATTTGGTTTCCTTTCAAAACAATTTTTCCTTGCAAGTCAAAGAAAATATAAACAATAACAGGAAAAGTTATTAACAATTCATGATAATTAAGATATTTAAATTGCTGTGTTGCTTTATTTAACTCGCGTCTGTCTGTCAAAAACTTGTAATATATACGTACATCGCATGAATGTCTTAAATAATGCTGGTTGCGATAAGAATTTTTGTTTTTTGTAATATTCATGAAAGTAAAATTATAATTAAACTAGAAAAAACTACATATTTAATTGTACCAATTAGAAACGGTATATTGCGCTGCAACACAAAATAAATTAAAATTATTCAAGTACATACGTAAAATGTTACAACTGCATTTTGATTAGAATCAAAATAGAATTGATTACAAAAAATAAAATTTTATTTCATTCGCCCAAAAGTGTTGAATACTTTGAACGAATAAAATTTTTTTTATTGCAATTAAATAAAATTTTATGTCCAAATCAATTTTACGATATAAAACAGAAAGGTAAAAAATAAAATAATTCCATATATTTTATTTTTAATTAAAAATTTATAAAATTAAAATCGAATTTACAAAGCGATTTGATTTTTTTTATTAATACTCTTGAATGTTTTGCACCTATGTATGTACATACTCGTATGTATTTACATGCAAATCAACCAGATTATGTTTGGGTTTTTAGCCATTAAATGTAGACAGATAGTAATGAAACATAAACAATTTAATGTTTTATCTATTTTATCTCTCGTTATTTAATGTTATATCACTTTTGTGCGACATATTTTACATTACCGCACTTACCAAGCCTATCAATCTTTACGTAACACACCTTCTTCACTGTCTGATTCCAAGCGTAAAGTGTTAAAAATTCGGCACTTTCTGAGGTGATGATGGGCCAGGATTGTTGCCGATACCTACCACATCATATCGATGGTTCATCGTCGCTGCCATTATCTTATAACGGTCATACTACTTAAGCCTTAACTTTCCTTGATTTAAACGGTCGTATATTGTAGACAGTAAAATTACGAGCACCCTTTCTTTACGATTATATTGCTTCAGAAACAATTTTTAATTCTTTTTAGCATTATACCACCTTCCATTTCTCTATTGCTAAGTACCACACAATACAAGAATCGATGAGCTTCTTAATTTTCTTGACTATGCTATTGAAGAAACATGGTTGCTCGCCAGCTCGGCTGTGTTTTGGTTCTCAAAATGACTCATATCGCTATAACATCTAATTACTTGATTGCATATGCTTTTCACAGGACTAACTCATAAGCACTTTTATTCAAAATTTCATGAATTAATAATAATTTTGGATACTTCTGCGTTTACACAAATGAAGTGCGTAGTCACGCTAAGCCGAAATCCAATCGAATTACTAGTTAACACTACGTGTTATTTGGACAGTAAATTTGGCTCAAAAGGGTGATCCAAAATTATTATTAATTTATGAAATTATAATGTTTTAAGGTATCTGACCATATAATCGTAAACACTTAACCGTCAGACCACTCAATCGCAAGACCAGTTAATCAGTAAGTTATAATTAACTCTAGTCTTAAAATCATTCGTGATCAAAACGGTAAAAAGCTTGGTAAACCGGCCGGCCACACAAGTATATGGTCATAGTTCATAAAATACAACAAAATTATCACCAGTTATCAAACAAAATAGCAGCCTAATAAGAAGAACAACCGAAAGACATTAGACAACCTTTCAAAGAAACGGAAGCAAAAACTACAAGCCATTGAAACACTCTTGCTTCGGTAACAAAGAAAATTACGGCATACATCGATCGCAAAATTTGGTGAGTATTAATCAGGTCGAGAAATGACGGTATTACTGGAGTATAACTTTAAGTAGGAAGTGAAAGCACTTAAAGCATCACATGTTCTAAAACACACAAACATTTACTATCAATCAATTAGACACAGCGCAAGCGACACGCTATCAAGACTAACATTTTCAAATGGCACTATTCTATGGCATAGTGAGTGAAACGAAATCACCAATGATGAGGTTTAGGAGAAAGGATGTTTTAATAAAACGTCAGAGAAACAGACAAAAAGCAAACATGCTCAATACTTCTAATACGACCACTCTGGTACGGTTAGGAACAGCTTTGAGAAAATCAAAGTCTAAGCAGCGTCAATAATTAAACAATAAAATAAAGCAAATTATCATCGGCATGCCAGAATTATGCCAAAATTACATAAAAAATGACAAAATACGCAAAGAGTTCAGTAGTTCTGAAATTGCATTCATTTCAACCAAATCTCTAAGGACCATCAAGGAGCTGAGAATAGATGCGATTAATCGGGAAAAATTGCGACTCACATTCTGTGCCGTCTTTGTATTCAACATCAGCAAGTGCTCACACCGCCTTTTCAAGGCGACCATCAGTACTTGCTCCGTAACTGTCGTGGGTTATGCGGTCCTTCCACAGGGGGTTTGCTTTGCGCTAACAACACAACCAGGAAAAGTAATTGTTACGAAACTTCAACAAAAGCCCCGGATAGTAAACTGGGATTTATAACGAACTACGACTCAAAATAAGGACAACGATTTAAAATTTGGAACATGGAATGTATTCAGCTAGATCCGCCTGGAGAGCTTTCACCAACTCTTCCGTCAGGTATCTCAGAACAAAAGAGTTTATGCAAATCCGTAACAGATTTTAGATCCATAAACATCCGGATCTGTGTACTCAGATTGCACACGCGACATCTCGTGCCCTTAACATTTCATTTGTGAAAATACATGCGCTTACGGAGGTGAAATCAGAACATCCTTAAGATACTTTCTATGACCCCTCGAAACTTTTTTAAAAAAAATTGCCCAACACGATATAAAGCTTATTTTGTGTGTGTGTTTTAAGTTTTCATTGTGGTATCCTGAGCCCAGACTCCCAACAGTTTGCATCAGACAACACACCACCGAATTGGCTCTCCTTTATAATCTGGTGTTAATCAGAACATACTTCCCACGTAAGCGATTCTATAAAGCGATGTGGAAGCTAAATGAAGAAGTTACAGTCAATCAAATTGATCATATTCTCGTGTCCAAAATGCTTCAGCAGCAAATCTAGGTAAAAAATAACTGTAAACCTAGAAACACATGTCTCAATGAGAATTGTCCTCGGCAGTCGCTCTCGAAAGCAGGGTAAGTAGAGCGCTTGCTCTGTTATTCGAGAATTCCGGGTTCGATTCCCGGTGTTGACTAGACAAAAAGTTATAACTGGGTGTGTTAAATTTTATAAGACTTAACCGAGAGTAAGTTTCGAGGCTGCCTACCGTGAAGTAGTTCCGCTGGTGACTTTTGTGATATTGGATCAGGTGTTGATCGATACGTTGATAAAAACTTCAGCAAAGCCAACTGACTGTTTTTCTCTTCCGCAATTATTTTAGAAAATGACGTTTTAAAAGTTCTAACAAAACGCTCAGCTTGACAGTTTGGCGCTGAATGAAACGGTGCGGTTGTAAGATGAATAATTGAATTTAGCTTACAAAATTCTTCGAATTTCCTGGATACGAGTTCAGGTCCATTATCGGATACAATTGTTTCAGGCAACCCTTCTATTGAAATTTTTTTTGTAAAACCAGAATGGTTGTTGTTGATGTAATATTACACATTTCCACCGTATATGGATACTTTGAAAATGAATCCACGCAAATTAACCACATTTTGTTAAAAAATGGTCCAGGAAAATCTATATGTATTCTTTCCCACGGTTTTTAGCGACCGGCCAACAGGAAAATTTCGCTTTCGGATTACTGGAGGCAACTTGACATGTTTCACATCTTTTTACTAATAGTTCAATGTTTTGGTCGATGTTTGAGAACCAGCAGTATCGTCGAGCAAGTTGTTTCATTCTTGCAGCTCCCCAATGTCCTTCATGCAGCATTTGTATAGTATGGTTTGTTGGAGTGCTTGTGGTATGACAACTCTGGTGTAATCTGTTTGAAGTAAAACGATTTTGTTCTGCAATAAAAATGCAAATTTACGGTCAACTTTTGATAATATTCGATCTTCTGACGTATATTTTTCGATCAATTTTGCGTTTATTGGGAATTTTGTAATGATTTCATGATTGATCTGTTGAACATTATGTAATTTTGATTCGTAGTCATCAAAGTTGGTATCAGGACCCATAGGTAATCGTGAAAGTGCGTAAGCGTTAGCATGATGTGTGGTATTTTTGTATTTAATGGTATACGTATATCCTTGAAGAAGGATAGCCCATCTCTGAAGGCGAAGTAAGGTCATGTCAGGTAACTTTTTGTTCGGATTGAAAAGTGGCGTTAATGGTTGATGATCGGTACAAAGTTCAAACTTTCGCCCCGACAAGGATTGATGAAATTTCGTCACTCCGTAGATTAATGATAAAGCCTCTTCTAACATACAAAAATTCCTAAATAAAATTGAAATAACGCTTGTGAGTTGCAGTGTTTTATTTTTTAATGCAATTCACCTCTCGGTTAAGTCTTACAAATCTTAACAGGGTGTTTTAATGTATGTGTTTCTGAATATCTCAAGCGGTAGTTGTGGGCTTTTCTCCATAAAAATTTTATTTAGTCCGACATCGACTACATACATGAACGAGAGAAAATACTCCTACCGACTGTATATAGAAGGGGCGATAAACGTGAATGGCACAAACAAGTGCTTACAATCGAAACTGCCAGACAGATACCGTTCTATAAAAGAAATCGCTACCGACTTTCATCGCCGTGTGTTAACAGGATGACGAATTTATTTCTCGTCACTCTTAATCAGACAGTTATGCGCTAGTGATCAACCAACATCATTGCGTATCAATATGACATCAATGTAGAAATGACGCCTCCACTCGCTCCATTTTACGTAAAGTGCGGGGTGTCATATCAAAATTAAAAATTATAAAGCACGGTGAGGATGGCATCTGTAATCGACAGCAATTGCCTCTTCTATCGCATGTTAGATTTGGTTTCAAAAATTTGGTTCGTAGATAAAATCCCAGACGAGTGGAAAATAATGATAATTGATCGCGGAATAGCTTTGTTAAACACCGGCGGCAAGGTTTTGGTCAACATAGTTGCTAACAAGTTATCAATTTATGAATTTTCAGGTCAACCGATCACACTTTTTTTGAGTAAGTGCTACGAAAAGGAAATCCTTGAACATTTTTTATTCATAGATTATCAACAGGCGGCGGTGATAGCATCTGGGCATTCCTTATTAATGGATGAAAAACAAGGTGATACTCGAAGGTAAGTTCTTGTAGGCTCTTGAAATAACATCAGGAGTGCGGCAAGGAGCCCAAATATTTCAAATTATATTCTACCATTCGTTAAAATATGTCGCCAGCTTAGCAAGGCCTAGCGAATCCAAATATTGCGGGCCGGAACATTGTGTCTCTCAAACAAGGTCTGCTGTCTTTTGAAACAACAGCGCAGCTAATCGGGCTCTATGTTAACAAAGAGAAAACCAAACACATAGCTATCGCACGCGAGAAGGCAAACACGCGCCGAATTTTTAACAGGCTGCACATAATACGATTAAGTGAATGAGTATAAATTACTGGGAATGATGGTAAGCGTGCAAAATTCAGTTTCTGCAGACATAACATCGCGACATTAACATTTTTAGTCTTGCATAGTTGCAATATGTCACGCAAAACACAATTGAATATCTTCAAAGTGATGATAAGATGATTAGTAACCTTTGGTAGCGAATTGTGGACACTAACCACTCGCCAAAGCTTCCCTTTTTTTCACTGAATTTTGAAATCATAAATTATCTGAACAAGATACATGGAATCGGACGTTCAACGTCCCCAAAATCTTACCATAAAAAGGTCCTGAAATCAGCAATGAAGACAGAACCTCGCAAGAGGTCCCCTTGTGGGTGGGTGGATGACGTTGTATAGGAACTTCAAACTCTTGATTATCGTGTCGGGCGCTCTGTTGTTGTAGATCGAGTTATCTGGAAGAGCATTGTTAAGGTGAAAAAATCCCTTATAGTCACATTTTAAACCCTTAAAAATATTAAAGAACAACACGGTTACTTTACGGCATTAATTAAGTTAGGGTCAGAATCATTGATTATCAAGAGAAATATAAGTACGATGTAAGCAAATTTAGGTTGGCTTGTAGTATACCCCGTAACAACCGCTCAACCCAACATACATGATGAATTAATTCTACAGGATCAGCTAATCGCATAATTTTAAAATAATCAATTTCAATCAGCCAGTAGCCTATAAAAGCATCCAATAAATTTGTGTGGAATCTGGAGTGCAGATCTTCTTAGCAGAAGATGCAACTATTGCAACTATAGCAGTTCACTGGAACCCGATATCTGACTGTTTCAAATGCAACGTAAATTATATATTATCAGATTTGGAACTTCCAAGGGAATTTAGCTGTCAATACAATTCGATCCAATTGGAATGCCCGTTTCTAATTACAATCACATCTAAACTAATGCTACAAGAATTATAAACATCAGAAATAAAATGGGACGACAAAGCTAATACAAAAATCACTTCAGAGAGACTAAAGCGAGATGAAATGTTCATACGTAATCAATAAAACATTTACGATTAAATACTCGTTGACATTTTGATGCGTCAGAGCGAGCAGACATAAGCTATGAGTAAAACAATCGTCACACGGTTTATCATGGCTAAAACGAAGATCAGGAGGAAGACCAAGAAAATTTAACAAAACTGCAAATTAATAACTTAACTTCTAAATTTAGAGTACGATATTAACAAGCAATAATTAGTACAATTGTTAAAGTTTTTAACCTGCGACAGCATCTCTCTTAACCAACGATTTACGACCGACGTCAAATAAAAATTCAAGATGGGAGACTGTAATTGTGGGAATAGGTCATTGAGTTAGTTCCAGTAAATGGTAGCGTGAATATGGTGGTAGAGCTAAGAACCACATTGTGGCCATGCCAGTCCTTCTTGACAGCCATCCTAATTTACCTACTATCTTAGGAAATCGACTGGTGACTTTTGTGCCACCTTATACATCCGCATTCGAATAAAAGTGAAATAAATAACAAATTAGAATTTTTTATTAACAAATAAATGTTTGTTTTCATGGATTCTATCTTAATGGTGCCAGAATGACAGGTGCGCATTACACATAACAACGACGCTGAACACCTCGATATACAACTAAATATATACTTCCAATTCATTCCATCTCAGCACTATTGATTTGACCATAACTTATAAAAATAAAAATTAAAATAAATAAATTAAAAAATGTTATCTACCGTTTTATATCAGTTTATGGCGAAATAAACTACGTTGTTGGCCTTTAAGCAAACCAATATTATATGCGAAAAGATAAAACACAAAAACCTAAGAATTAGACCACACAGCTTTTAAAACTAGTTCTTTTGTCCACTACCATACCTACCTATATACATATCAGCGCTCCAATGTCGTGGTAATAAAGGTTATTTTGGGTCGAAAATAATAAAACATAAAAATACGATATGATTAAAAGTCGTGCTGAATTGTTCAAAAAAAGCAAGTCAAACGAAAAGAATTTTAACGTCTCATTTGAATAATTGCTAATAAAAATGATAATGATAAGACATTTTTATTTTATTTTGGTTTTAATGAGTTTATAAGCAGGAAAAAGCAGCGCCGCGCAAGACAAAAGTGGGGCGATCTACTATTATGATAAAACGTTTTACGATGTGCGAATGTTAAAACTCTTAAAAGTCGATCGATCTATGCCTAAAACATGTAATAAGAACGCCCATATACCACCAAGCACATTAATGCATGGTTTAACAAAATAAACTTTTTTAAGCTCTCGTTGTTACGTCTCAAAGCTTTTTTATGTCAGCATCATTACACACAATTTCCGCTGTTGTTTATACTTTTAAACCTTTAAATGTAAATTAAATTGTACAAATTTATATAACAATAATATAAATTATTTAAAATCTTCCTACAAATTTACATATATTTTTTAACTGAGCTGAACACACACACATACACACACACATATACGAGTACACCATTAAATGAAAAGTTTAAAACTTTTTTTTCGTTTTAATTCCACTTTCCATTTAATTTATTTTTTTTCCAAACCAAACACTGTCATATGTGTGTACGGAATACGTACATATGATACGATGGGAAACTGGAATTCGAATATGAAATTTAAAAAAAATACTACGTATGAGAAATTTTATAGCTCCTGTGTCGTGTATTGTACTCAGTATACGAAAAACAAAAACGGATTAAGGTTCTATTATTTTGTTTTTGTGCTTTAATTGTGGCTTTTAAGTGAAAAAAACACAAAATTTTTAAGTGGATTTGGACCGAAAACCAAAAGTTGTATTGTTATGTTTTATATATTTGAATTTTCGTTTCGTCTATTGACCAAAAAGTAATAATTCTTATATATTACAGTACCGATGGTATGTATTAAATAATACAAGAACAACAAAACCTTTCAGTTTGTTTGATCTGGTCAGTACTTAAGGTTCGTACGATTCCTATGAGGTGACGAACCTAGTACGGATTTTCAAATAGGGTTCAACTCCTAAGATGTTATCGAATACAATTTTTGGTGCGTACAAATCAAAAAAATGGAGAGGTGAATATCTTGTAGTCAACACCCAACTTACTTTTACCACGAAAGTATACGTAAATTTCGAATATATCATATTTGATTTCTAAAGCGAAAAATCAATCTTACCGGACTTTTGGTAAAACTGTCTTGTACGACGGCGGAGTGAGAAGTCTGGTACAAATGAAACAAGGATTATTATTTTCGGCTAAAAAAAAATTATTTTTCAACGTAGTCGCGTTTTAGCTCCATACAATTGGTTCAACGGTTTTCCAATTTTCGATCCCTTCCGAATAATACGATTTCTCCAACCCTTCAAAATAGGCGTTTGTTGCATCGATGATCTCCTAATTAGAGCCGAATCTCTTTTCGCTGAGCCTGGCTAAGTCTGGAGAATATGGCGGCTGTGGAAGCAATTCGAAGCGAAATTCATGGATTTTGGCCATGGCAACTACATACGTGTGCACCCGTGTATTTTCTTGATGGAAGAGAACTTTTTTCTTCGCCAAATGCGGTGGTTTTTCTTTCAAAACGTCGTTGAAACGGTCCAATTAGTTGCAGAAATATTCGCCGTTGACTGTTCTTCCCTTTTGAAGGTAATTGATGTGGATTATGCCGCGTGCATCCCAAAAACCTGTGGTCATGATCTTGTTGGCCGATAAAACCGACTTAGTCTTCTTCGGCGTTGATTCGTCAGTAGAAATCCACTGTTTAGACTGTTCTTTGGTCTCCGGTGTATAGTGATTGATCCATGTTTCATCCACAGTTATGAAACGACGCAAAAACTCCTTTTTTATTCGCTTGAACATCGTCAAACCTGCCTCTGAAGTTGTCACACGTGTGCGTTTTGGTCGATTGTAAGCAAACGCGACACCCAACGCGCAATAGCTTTTTCATATTCAAATGTTCGTGTAATATATGGCGCTCACGTTCATCTGAGATGCCTACTATCTCAACTAACTCGCGCACTTTCACTCTGTGGCCTTGCAATACCGTATCATGGATTTTGTCAATCATTTTTGGTGTGGTGACTTCATTTGGGCGTCCTGAACGTCGGCATCAGTTGTGCTTGAGCGATCACAACAAAATCAGTAAACCACTTGTGAATCATTTTAATCGATGGTGAAGAGTCTTCATAATATTTATCAAGCTTTGTTTTGGTTTGCGTAATGGTTTTTCCATGCAATAAAAATGTTTAATTAACACACGAAATTCCCTTGTTTCAATGTTTGCAAAAAACAATGGGTTGTCTGTTTTCAATGGCCGTCAAAACTGAACTAAATGACCGATCTGTTTGAAAATTTTAATTTGGTCTAGTGGCAGGTGGTATTGACACATGACATCTGGGATTTGCGATTGTGGCGCCCTCAGTTGCATTTTTACCAGACTTCTACTACGCCCTCGTATAATCAAAAATCATTACTCCTGATTAAATTTCAGAAAGCCAGCTAGGTCAACTCTTCTTGAAATTTAATTTTTAAATTTATTTGAACCTTTTATATCTTTGACAGTTTAGTAACTGCTACATTTTTCAAGATCATTGCAAAAATTAAGAAAGCTAATATGAAAGCTGCCATTTCTGGCGCACAAAGTAACACAAACATATCGTAAATATCTCCCAGTTTATAGAAAAAACTTTAGTATGAAGTTTTAATTCGACAAGTCAATTCGCCTGGACTGTAGAGATGCTGAATTTTTGTGCACTAATGTATTTTTATTGAAACTCATCATTTCCGGTTGTTGAGAAAACAATATACAGAATAACCAGTGTCGATCTCGCTTCCACGGGTTCCTTATTTTCCGAGTAGTATTTGTTTGTGCAATTTTCTGCGTCTAACGGTATTTATGACGTTATTACCACACAAGAAACCCCATAGATCCGTTTAAACATTGAGGTAAATGTTTTATTCTAGTTTATTTGTGCCAAACTGTGAATTCCAAAACAATTTATTTAAATCAAATTATTTAAACTAGATGTATTTAACCAGTTAAGACTAGGATTCACTGTGCGTACTTGCATATCAGCCAGCTTCGGCCATATAAAAAACTCAATACAACCCTATTTTTAGAAGTTAATTTTTTTTAAAATATTGTATTGGTGATTTCTGGAAATTCAAACTTTAATTAATGAAATCACCTGAACTGAACAAACTGACCAAGTTTCATGATTATGCTTACTTCCTATCGGCCATAACCACCAGTGGAAAACTCTTATTTCAACCATAATTTCAAAAGATCATTTTAGCAAAACTTGCTAAATGCGCCTTCTATGTCAGGCTCGGGGATTATTGACCAATGGATCATTACTGTAAATGTAGGTCTGATATTTTGTTACCGCAAAGATGATAGATTGATAGCGAGCGCTTCTTTTCTCGTTTGCGGCGTATCTATGCGAATGCGATTGGCCTTTCAACTTTATCGTGCATTTGGGATAGAACGTCGTCTATAGATTGTTCAGAAGCTTCGATTATCAAAATAAAAGACTTAGAGAAGCCTAAGTATTTGTAATCTGGGTCGATTAAGATCACAATGGCGCATTTCTTCAAAAACTACGTCAAAGATCTGGTAATGTTAAATCGTCGATAATAACTTATCGACTATAAACCATAAAATTGATTGATGTGTTTTTTGGGTTATTGGTAGTGGCCATTCGAGGATTTTTTAAACTTTGGCAGGATTCAGCTTAGCGCCTTCTTGCGTAATTATATGCCTTAAAAGTTTTGTCTTTCTTTTGAGAATTTTGCATTTATCAGGTTGTATCTTGTGATTAAATTGTGACACCTTTAATTACTTCGCCAAGATTTTTATTGTGATTGTATAAGTTATGGTCTATGACACATTCTCCCGATTAGTCCGTTTAGAGCACCATTTTTCAGCCAAATGTTATTCTGTAGAAAAGATGGTACCCGATTGGGATCTGTTTGAGATCTTTTATTGAGAAATATGGATTTCCCAAGATTATCCAATATCTCTTCGATTTTTAGGCGGAATTGTACATTCATCGTTGATAGTTTTCTCGTTCAGTTTTCTATAGTCAATTACAACTTAACTTTCCGAGTACCTGACGAGTCTCTTTTTTTTGTTGATACTACCCATTTGTGTTGGTATAATGATATTCCAGTGCTTCATCTTTCGTGGTGATTGTTTATTTGACAGTTTACTGTTTAGTAGAATATTGTAGTAGATATTGAAGGCAACGAGATTGCAGATTCTCTGCTGACAAAAGCCGGATCGGGGTCTATTTTATTAGTACCGGAACCTGTCATTCCTTTATCTATGTAATAGTGTTAAAGTTGTAACTATGTGCCCCTTGTGGCATTGGGTGCGCCCTGGCTCAGTTCCAGCTATTTCAAAATAAATAATAAACATGAAACCGTTTCCGATGGGAAAGATCCGTGTAGTTGTTGTTGCATTATCTCCCTCTGGCACGCGCCTCCACGCTACCCGTACAATCATTTTTATAACCCTATAAAAGTTAAAACTAGTGAAAACCGTGAATGGATAATAGGAAACCATAAAGCACTAAACGAAAGAACATAAAAATACAAGCGTGAATAAAGAAACAGTAGGAAACGTATTTCGACCTTGAACATCAATGCGACCAAGAAAAACAGGCAATCGTAGATCTCATATATAATAATCACAAAGTATAGATTTATGAAATATTTACACTCTCTGATGAGCTTAGGATCACTAAGGTTACTCAAAGCGTTAATCACTGCCTTGCGGTCAGTAGCGAGCGCTTCGTAAGCACAATGAGTCAGAGCTATGATCTTAGCTGGAAAAACTCAAAAATAAGTACCCAGAGCAGTAGGCACCGAAGTCAAGACTATCTCGCCGACAAGAAACTCAGTGGTTTGAACAGTTTATCGCTAAATTCTTCCAAGAAAATTTAGAATCCAAAATAACACCCAGATGCTTTATGTGGTCTGATTTAGTGATCGCGCTCCCAACAAGTGTGGGCAATGAAAGGCCATCCTATTTCTGCGTTTGGTGAACACTACCATATCAGTTTTGGATGGATTACTGTGAAGATTCTTATTAACGCACCAGGACTCCATAGTATGGAGTGCTTGTTGCATCAGGTCAGATTTGACTTTCACATGATTTCCTGATCTTATCAACAATGTTGTCAGCATAATACTGGGTACAAACCCCAGGCTGTTGAAGTTTGATCAAAATATCATGGATCACCGAGAGCCACAACAGTGGTGACAGTTACACCATCAACTTTTACACCTCGGCAAAGCGAGATTTGAGCAACGAATCAATTCAGTTGGTCATATTGTTATCGATACCAAATCTGGTACATGAATTTATATTAGTAGCAAAAGATGTGCTATCAAACGCTCCCGTAATGACCAGGAAGATGTCCATGGGGAACTCTTTGTTTTCCAGGGATGATTTAACTCCAGTAACAAGCTCATGTAATGCCATTTCAGAGGATCTGTCAACTCAGGGGAAAATAGGCATCAAGTGGTCTGTAATGACTCTAACCACGATTATTTCTAACGATTTCACAAAGTTTGAGGTCAAATGTATAGGAGCGTGGTAAGAAAGTTCGCAAGAAGGTTCTATGAGCCGATCTTACACTATTTTTGTAGTCTTTCTGCCAGCCTGAAGATTAGTTTTTAAGATTTCGTAATAGTTTTCCTCAACTTTTTATTTGTTTGAGCTTTTTGAGCTTTTTGTTTGGTAATTAGTGGACAAGTATTCTCAAACGCAGTTTTAATTGCACACGATATCGAGTTTGCAAGAAATATCCTCCTATATGATTCTTGATCTCGTGGACGTGTCAACTTCTATTGGAATGATTGAAGTTTCAGTTTTTACTATGGAGGATTCTTAGATTGTGAAATATCATCAATGGATTTTGATTTTGGGTGGAAGGTAGCTGTTTATTTGTTTTGGCTTATAGGCTTCTGGAGTTAAGAGCTTAATTCTCATTGGAATTGATTTTATTTTTCGGTTTTGTTGCTCGAGCATATCCGAAGTAGGACCTCCTTAATTCTGAAACGTAGGCTGCTAATTCATCTTCCTTAATGAAGGCGCGAATGGCATGTTAAGAGGAAGTTTATACCTGGTTTTGTCTAGCCAGTGATTTTATATATTGAATAATCTCTACAGTTTTGTTATAAAACTCGTGCATTGACGTAGTATCCAGCTGTTTGGTTGCCCGCAAAAGATGGAACTTGTAGTAGGAGAGTTTTTGTTTATCTCTCGATGATTCCATTAAAATCTTTCGTATTTCGTAGAAAGAATTAGAATCTCAGGCGAACATATTATGTCCTTCGCTTTACCCTCTACCTCTATTTTACTTTTTACCGCTTGAAGATACATTTTATGCCGCTAGAAGGTACATTTAATGTTT
Source organism: Nephrotoma guestfalica (assembly GCA_963691935.1). NCBI lineage: Eukaryota > Metazoa > Arthropoda > Insecta > Diptera > Tipulidae > Nephrotoma > Nephrotoma guestfalica. The sequence continues at coordinate 294,550,244 of OY829914.1, read as the reverse complement.
CTAGTCAAATCATTACTGGTTTTCTATTCCTGTTGAAAGGGAGGATCGATTTTATTGGATCTGAGATCCTAAATAAATCTAGTGCAATATGATGATGTTTCTTCTATTGAGACATAAGGGGGGCTGTAATGGGGGCAACAACTGTCATGTTAGCTGGGTGTCTTCGGTAAATTTGGAAGTTGTTGCGCAACTGTGGATATAGGTACGCAAGTAATTTCACCTGAATTACTTGTCTCTGGGGAGGTTCTTTCTCTTATATACTGACTCTATATTTCTCTTTTTTTAATAGATATTGAGAACTTTCCTCTTTCTTCCAGAGTCTTCTGTTATATGATGAATTGTGTGTTCTTTTGATTCTTAGCGATAACTTTCGAATTAATCACGACTACCTTGTAGTGCGTAATTAAGTAAACTCTCCATGAAACTTGTGGTTATCTTCTAATGTATAAATTCTTCTAATGCATAAAAAGGAGTAAATATTAAATATTGATTGGAAGTGAGCTGTCTTGTAGTGCACAGTAAAAAAGAATTCAACTTGATGTCCTGATATATGTCTGAGCAGGATCGGAAAGGTGAGAAATGCGGAATAACGTAGTCTCAACTACGTCGAAGAGTTTTCCCCTTTAAATCAGCATGTTACAATTTCAACGACTATCATGTAAAACTGGGCTATAACTCAGGGCGAGCATATTCTACACCTTTTTCTAGCCGTGAAAAGGTATTCTTCGTTTGATAATGACACAACTCAACGATAGAGTAGTTGAGCGAGTATATTCGCTTTGCTTTAGAAAGGTATTCTCTATTATTCGATTTCATTGAACGGACTAAATTTTGGATTTGGTTTTGATTCGCCAAACTTTTGCACACTTGAGACCAAAATTTCGCAGCCATCGGACCTCTGGGCCACATGTTTTTTCGTGCAATCGCATTTCAAAAATTAAAATTACGGACATTTACCGATTTTGGACTTTAACCGTAACATATACACTACAATTTTAATAACTTAACTCAACTATTCCTTTTCTAGAATTTTTATGATTATGTAGGAAGCACGTTGTTCATTGCAACGCGTAGTCCTCCAATTGCATTTACAAGTTGTTTCCCCAGTATGTTGATAATGCAGTTTCCGATATTCTATTCTCGGTCGAGGCGAAAATAGATGAAAATTTAATTAGAAAAGATTATAGAAAGGATTGTGACGTAACTTGAATGCAACTGAGAGACGGCTTACTTACTTTATGAAGAGATGTACAAAGGAGGATAAAATCCTCAAATCGATAAAAATGTATGTCATATACCATGTCATGTGTAACTAACTGACTGTCACAGAATGATTCATAACGATTTTTAATTAAATTTAAATTTACGATGCTTTCGAAACTGACATTTATTTTATATATACATCCTTCAACTTTAAACGTAGAATGTTCAATTATGCAAACAAAGCTTTAATTAAATTATGTATATACATACAATCTAATTATCACATAATAAAAAAAGCTTTTTTAATAAACTCGAGCTATTTTTAAATGGTGTCTTGATTCATGAATATAACAAAGGATAATTTTATGTAAATTATTCAGTTGGAAAATAACTTTTCATTTCGTATAATACACAATTCAGTAAACACAAATATAATGTTTTGACAAACACCATGATGTCTTATGTATATGCGCCTAATAAGCTTAAGGATTATTTTAATACATAATTTGCTTTGTATGGTATATTTGAAGGTATTTTCCAATAATCCACAAAACACTTCATTTGAGCTAAAATATATTGCGGTGTGGATATGTGCGACTAACTACAGTAAAGTAAATACATAAAATTTACATTTGCGTGGTTTTACACATTAAATTTGAAAATATTTTTCTAGTTAATAACTATGCAAATTGTTATGATTTACTACGTTTATATAAGTAAATAAATAATAAAAAAAGGATATTGAAGAATTTTTTAAGTGCTAGAGCTATATTTAATACATGCACATATAATATAAAGGTTGGTACACGCGTTTACTATTGCTAACCGAGGAGGATAATATACAACTAAAAGCGGCCGCAAATCAATTATGACTCGTCATACTTCTAAACATGTTTTGAATAAACTTGATCTAAAATATATTATAACACGTGTTTTATCGCTTAACCATTTATTGCTAGGTTCGTAACCTCTAATTAAAATATTACGAAACAGGATATTTTCTGAATTTCGGAATCTCTTCAATTGAACGCCAACTCACCTTTACTCTATAATATTTAATTATTATATCGAAGCCTATTGTTTTAAAGTTCTAAATTTCATTCAGCTTTCGAGTTACAATAGTTAGTTGTATGTTGATAGTTTAAGGTACAAAGAGTAAAGTTTTGTGTTTGATACCGGGTTTCCTACGCTGATAGTATAATTGAACAATAGCATATTACTACTACACTATCACTCCATGTCGGTTTTCCATTATACGGTTTGAAGTGAGCCTATTCTTTCATTTATTTTGCTTTAGCTACACCCCATTGTACGGTTCAATGAATTCTAGCCAGGACCTAGGGCTGCTGGAATTAGCATATTGCTGCTGGATGAAACTTACTGGTAATGTTGTTTTGTTCCATTCCCACAATGACTTTCATACTCTCTCTCTCTCGCCACCTATCTTAAATATATTCTTGCACTGTTGAATTTACAATGTTAACAATTTGTTAGGTAATATTATACCTTGTATTATAGATGTTGTAACTAGTTTAGGTACTAACACATTTCAATAAACTACAATAGTATACTGTAAACTTTGGTTTTCCATCGTAATAGTTTAATACCATAGCACTATTTTCCTTTTATACCGTTACGAATGTGCCGGATCCATTAAATCCTGAATTGTGAGTACCGCTGTAAATTTGGCGAGTTGTTGGTGAAAGGATCCTGATTTGACAAGGCATATTCGTAACAGTATAAAAGTATTGTTACAAATTTTCTAAATATTAAATTGCCCATCAAACTAATAGGTGAGATCGTAACATTATCCCTGAGCTAAGATTGTTCTCCCCAATGAAAAATTACCGCCTCTGTAGGTTAGATTGTGTAACGCAAACAAAAGCAATTTCACTTTCGTCCTCGTCTCCCGACGCCATCCAAACTTGCAGTTACTCTCCATGGTTCTCTCTATCTCAACACACCCAAGCCAACGTCGTTCGTTGCCAACACATTTTTGACCATCATTTCCTTGGTGATCTTTCCAGCGCTAATATAGCTGTTGCACCTCATAATTCCTAACCGTTCGTGTACCTCTTCCATAGGCCCGCCTTTCATGGCGATCACCTTCCTTACTCGATCCTTACTTTTCATCAGTTCCTTCAACCACAGATTTGTTCCACACATCTTCTCTCTTTCAGTCATGGGCAAAGCACGTGTGGCATACGTCGGACAGTTCCTGTGAATTACCAATGGCCAATCGCTGCTTCCGATGATTTTTACTGCCCTAACAGCCACAACTGGTGGACCATCTTAATTCTCACTCGCTTTGGCCGGTATGTCCTTCAGGTACATTTTAATGCTCCATCCAAAGGAATTTCAACCGATCCAAATATATCCGCTCCAATAATCCTCTATATCGATTTGGCCAGCTGTCTTGTCGCCACCACTCGATTCCACGAAGAATCGTTTTCTGAACGCTCAACTTTTTGCTCCATATCGCCTACGTCAACATCCCTTTTATCAAATATTACATCTCTCTGGATTTATTTCAATACCAGTTTCAAATCTTGGAGCATTTGTTGCCTCTTTTTACTTAGTTCATTAAATTTTTGGTTCATTTGTGGTCCACATCTTGTATTGTTTCACGCCTCTATACTTTGTTGATGAAATTTTTGATCCAATTTTGAGTTTTGTTGATGAAGTTTTTGGTTTTGTTGATTAATTTAATTAATTAATTTAATTAATAATTAATTAACTCATAACTATCCAGGTCTAATCCTTGCTTCTCCATAACGTTACGTAGGTTAGGTTTCAGTGGTTGCTTACTGCACACTTACGCCAATTTTAGGCCCATTGTGATACCACTCATTCACTCCACATCATTAACCCACATTGTATTTATTAGCATTACCGATCGAAATCGATGATGAAAATTCGATTTGCATCTAGCCTCTGATGGGATTCGAACCCAGCACCTCCCGGTCCAAGTGCCGAAGCTTTAACCACTGCACCACTTGTCCGGTATAACGTTACGTAATCGCAATAATAATTTCTGGACATTTTATTCTGTAACCGTTAAACACACCGTTCGGTTCGATTGTGAATATTGTTTTAGAATTTGACCGTTATAACACCAAATCTCGTAATTCTTATCGTTTCCCGAATATTCCTGAAAATAATCTTTGAATAATTTTCCAAATTTTTCCACAACTGCTATTATTAAATAACTTTCACTATAGACTACTATAATCTGCTGTACAACAAAACTATTATAAACTATTGTAAAACTATCTCTAATGTCACTGTTTAAACCTATAGATGTCACTAATCTCACAAACAAGTTATGAATTTTAGAAAATTAACCAACTTTCTCTGAATAAAGATCTCGCCCACGTTGAATTGTTGGCCCATAAAACCAATAGGCGAGATCGTCACAGTAAACTCAATAGTGTTAAACTGTAGTATTATACTCTGAAATTCTCGTAATTTACATTGCTTCCGAAATATTCCTGAAAATAATCTTACAATACTTTTCCAAATACTAACTCTTTATTTATTGAATTCTGAACCCTTGATTGACGAATTTGCGTTAAACCGAAACCGAACCCACTTGACCAATCCACACTGAATTGAGCACACACCTATTGGGCGTAATCGTAACACTTCCACCACTGTATAACGCCAACAACTGCAAATTCACTATCTTGGGTTTTACTCGCTGGCTGCCCTTTCTTTATTCTGTACAATATACCTCTTTTATTTTGGTGTTCAGAGTAACCTTTTGCATCGTTGCGGATTGTAGAGCCAACCCAGTTGCTCTTCTTCGAAAGTTTTATTGCTAATCGAATGTTTTCCTCTTACAAATTTGTGTATCTCATAAAGTTCTTATTTAATTTTATCGACGTAATCTTAATCGCACAACGATGATGTTGGAGCACCATCAAACTTAATATTTACTCGGAATCGTAGATTACTCCCGAGAAGAATTCTGGCTAGTGTAATTCCGGTATTATTCCATCATTATTAATTGTATATGTCGGTCCCTGTTCCACTAACTTTTATTCGCAACCTCTGCCAAATATTTCTATGGTGTACCATTAAATCGTTCTAACATACCATCGGATTGATGATGCAAACGTGTTGTTCTTGCTTGCCTTATGTATGCCGAACAACGGACAAATTTCCATCGGAACTCCAAAACGACTAATCCAGTTGTTAATTATGGCATCAACGGTGGTAGTTGTTACCTGATTTTGTATAGGACCCACCTCCGACCATTTGCTGAAGTATTCCATTATTACTAATACATATCTATTACCGCTTTCCACAATATGGAATGGTTCTGCCACATCCATAGCAATTCACTCGAATGGTGTGCCGACATAGTATTGTTGCATCGAACCTCAGCTTTTACATGCAGGTCCTTTCTGCCCAATGATCACGTTTTTGCCACCACCCCACCAACTCTCTGAATCCTGACCAATAAAATCGTTGACAAATATTTATGAGTGTTTTTATTAATTCCGAGATGGTTTACACTTGCTTTTCCAAGTTACTCAAGAATTTGATTAACTCTCTTTTGCGGCACCACTAATTGTTTAACTTTGCCTACCGTGCTTTCTCATATTCGTTTTAAACAACCATTCTCTAAAAGAAAGCTTTCCCACTGTTGCTAATCGGCCTTAAAGGCGCTTTATCAGTAATTTCACTCCATGTAGGCCGACGATCCTCTTCCTAATAACGCAATAATATTGAAAAATCCAGGTCTAGTAACTGTTCTTTCTGGTTTGATTCATCGGTTCATTCCTCATCGGGCAGCACTTTCATAAGCCGTACACCAGCTCGTCAATTTAGTGTATACCTGACAAATTTAGAGACACGTAAATTATCGATATCGGTGGTCAACCAAAACAACCAACAGCGACCAAGTTCAGTCGATTCCACATTGCTGCGCATTGTATTCTACGTTTTGCCTCACGAACATTAAAATCTAGCTTGATCTCGAATTAGAGCTCTCCGTATGTCTGCGACCCAGTGAAATGTAAAACGCGCTGGCTCTATTGGTAACATTAGTTTAACAAAATAACTGTGATTTTGAATCAAATACCAAAAATTTACACCGATAAAAATTAAAAATTAAATTAAATTGAATTTGTTTTCCAGTGAAATTTAATCATTTAAGGTTATTTTTAACTCTTATCTTGACAAGTTTTCGAAACAAGTTCATGTTTAGACAAACTTTTAACGTTTTTATTATGATTGATAATATTTACTTACAATTTAAAATGAATAAATTCATCCCTGAAATGATGGCGGGTTTTGGTTAAAATATTTAAAAAAGTCAGATTAATATTTTGTATTAATGCTGTGAAAACGGGCTACAATCGCTGAATAATACTGTGGGCAAAAAATAGTAAGACATTGTTCATAAATTTAAATTAAAACTTACTACTTTTCGTTTACTCGTAAGACTCTTACTACTTTTTGCCCACAGTAGTATATGTAGCTTGTTCACATTACATTGTTAGAAAATTTTCTGATTAAGCTGTTTAACTATAAATATACGAATATTCTTAGACAAATTAAAAATCATCATAACTAGGTCCTGTTCGCCTCACACATAATATTTTGACTGAGCTATTTGAAATATTGTCTAAAATAACCTTTTTTTTGTTTTAATCCATGCAATCTTTTCTGGGGCCGAAGCACTCCTTGCTCTTTCGCGGTTGATTTTCCCGTCTTTCTTTAGGCAATTCCTGCCAAATCGAAGACGTACGGCTATTGGGCCGATTTAAGTTACCATCTGCGCATTGCATGGCTCCATGCCAGCCTATAGTACTGGACATGGAAGATGGGTCGGCCCATGAGTTTTGCACGCCGATAGGGGGTCGTAGTTGTGTTCCTTTTAATCACAGACCGCAATCTGTTGATGAACATTTCCGTTTGCATCCTGTCCCTATTGGGATTCAACCCGGTACCTCCCGATCCAAACGCCAAAGCTTAATCATTGTGCCATTTGGTCGGTAAAATAACCTTCGTTTGAATTAAAAAGCTCTGGTATGTTGTATAACAATTTCCACGTGGTCATTTTAAGTCGTTAGGAAATTTTTTGAACTTTAAAATGACATCATTAGGGATTCGGAAACTTCCCTAAGATAAAAAAATAATCTAACAATGTTTCAATTTCAATGAAAAACTGGAAATTTTTTAACAAATTTGGTATTCGTTTCACAATCATTCAATAATCATTATGGTCTCTATCTTTTTTTCTAGGCTAAGATGTAATTTTAAGAATTGATAGCCACGCTCTAAAAACTAAATTGTGAGTGATTTATCGATATATGGAGTGACAAAATTCGTACTACCATTTATCGTAGTAACGGTATTCCTCAAATGCCATTGTCTATCTATTTGCAGAATAAATCATTACTCGTTTTCGTCGTTTGCACGCCGAAATAGGAATAGTGTAGTTTTCGACGATAAAGCACATGGAATTCGGCGTGAAAATGTAATACAAACGGAGAAATGTAGAAATGGTATATATAGTAATACTAATATCGAGGTCCAGTTTACTGAACTAAGTTACATCAAGTCTTTCCCACAGTACAATTTCTTTTCTTTTCTTACAAATTTTTGTTTAAACCTACAGAGTTGTTTTAATTTCTAAGTTGTTTGTAATTGATTGGTTTAAAAGTGTCAGTTTGATCCTCACGATATTATGTCGTTTGTAAAAAAATCGCTGTAAACGAATAAAAAAGTTGTAATTGTTGTCGAAGGATTTCAAATTTGGCGAACAGCCAACAGCCAAAAATTTTATTTTTTTAGACATTATTATTTTCTACTGTACAGAAAATAAAAATTTGTTTAGACATGATAGTGGTAGGACATCAACTGTTCGTATATGTACATTTTGGTCCTTAAATGACATTCTGTAGAATAGTCTGGTGATTTCAAAAACTGAATTTTTAAATTAAAAATATAAATTTTTTTAATACATAAAACTTGTCATGTTTTTCCATCAATCTCAACAACTCGTTAAATAGCTTAATTTCTCAATCAGACAACGCAAATGAAACCATTTTTAATTAAAATTTTTTCCATGTGCATGTATCCAACATACTCGCATATGGAACACACATAAGCGCTACATGAAAAATGCATTTACAATTACAGCACACAACAAGAATGCGGTCTCACATAATTATAATTATAATTGAAAATATGTTTAGAAAAATTATTAATAGAGCACATTTCCGTTAACTGCATTATTATATTAACATAAATTCGTGTTTTATGTATGTATGTAATATTATAAAGCTCACAGAACAAATTATTGATTACAGAAACTTTCGAAACCATAACACAAAAACAAACAAATTATAAATTTATGATCTAATTTTATGATAATGTCCTTAAAATGTTGTTTAAGTTTATTGCATGAGCTTTCACCAGGAAAGTTTTTATTTTTTTTATGTATTTTTTGAGAAAAGTTGAATAGCCCTAAACTATTGGTATAACTAAATTAGTATTAGTAATACTTTTAATCTATATATATATATATATATATATATATATATATATATATATATATATATATATATATATATATATATATATATATATTTATATACATATATATATTATATATATATATATATATATATATATATATATATATATATATATATATATATATATATATATAATCTATATATCTATATATGTATAATATATCTATTAGGGCGACCCATTTTTTCTCATGTCTGATTTTCTACCGGACTCAGGGCTAAACATATTCGTTTCTATTAGAAATAACCTCATGCAAATTTTCAGGCCCATCGGACCACGTTTAGGGGTCGCCGAAATTGTTTTTTTTTGCAAAAAAAAAACACTAAAACGACCCTTAGTGGCGTTTTCTCCTCTCTCATATCACATCAGCTCTTTCAGGTTCTAAGTATATTTTCTAAGTATTTTTGAGTATGCCAAATCCATTGAAAGGATAAAAAAACGTGGTTGATCTAGTAGAAAATTTGTTTCCGGGCTGTTTCTTTCAAAAAAATTAAAACTTGTGAGTTCCGTCTAATTTTTAAAATAGTGCCTATCATGCATGATTGACTAAAGTTCCTAAATTTACTAATTGTGGCTATAGAGCAAAGAATTACGGAAAAATGAGACATTGCACGTCAACATAACTAGAAAATTAACAATTTTATAGTTGAAAAACGCCCAAAAGGTCGTTTTGCCGTGCAAGCGTATCTGCGAGAAGACATCTATTTTAAGGAATTGCACTTATTAACTGTATTTCTGTGGAGGTAAATAAAGTGCGATGAGTAACGCATTTATTACGAAGGATGAAATTCCGTATAAAATAGGATCAGTTTAGTTTAAGCAATGAGAGAAGTTGAACCAGCAACGTCTTTATTCGAATACTAAAATAAGTTTTATAAAATATTAATTGATTTTTGATATTGATTTTTAAGTTTGAAAATTTCATTAGTTTTTCAAGCAGTTTCTGAAAAACTTTTGGTGGTTAATATTCTTGGAAAATAACGTACAGACCACCGCATTGGTTGATTGGTAAGTTTTGTCACTTAGTATTTAATTTCATTTCTGACATTTTTCGTTATATAATTTCATAGGTGAATCTATTGAAAATCTACTAACAGATAATCTTCCAACGAATCGAGACGTAATTAGACGCTTCCTTCACAAACTGACAAATAAGTATAAGTATGCTAGCTAGCACTGTTGCGGATGAGATAGCTACCATTTGGCAGAAGTTTGGTATTTGTCATCAGGAAAAGAGGAATATTATTAGAATAATCAGTAAATTACATGAAACATATCGGAATCTCAAAAAATATATTAGCAGAATAAACAAGTAAAAGTTTTCTTACAAGTTTTCTTACAAGATGGATGGACACTCTTTGACATTGGTCATAGTCTTAATATTGAAAAAACAGGAGATCCGAAACGAAAGATTAATGCTTTTAACATTCGTTCATTATTATCAATGGATAAGAGCAATTCCATTTCGGACACCAGTTCACTTACATTGTCATCTAGCGGCAGTGAATATCAAGCACCAGTAGAAAAGAAACTAAAGCAAACAAAAAATTCCGTTTCATTTCATTCATTGCTACATATGAAGAACGTGATTGATAAAAAAATAGTAGGTGCGTTGGATCGATTGAAAATAAGCAATTCAGGAGCTGCTCTTCCAATCGCCACCTAATGCAAATGCATTAGGTCATGATTTAGAATCAATTGCAGTTTCTAAAGAGACCATACGTCGCCATCGACAACGGCTTTCAGTTCTCATTTAATTCTAACGAAAAATGTTAGAATATATAGCAGAGAAAACAATGGTTGACCGACTGTGCGTTATAGTATCCGGTTATGGTAACACCAAAATGTTGGGAGTTCCAATTATTATAAATGGGACTGGCATAGAGCAGTGTAAAAGTGTATATAAAATGCTTGAAGGCTGGGATATAACAAACAATAAGCTTGTTAAAGGAAGAACTAAGTGAGCCCGATATTCAGCTTTTTCAGTTAAAAGGCAGTTGAATCCTTTTAACCATACGCTAATAAACTGTGGTTTAGCTGATGCAAATGTTGAAGAAATCTTCAGTTCACCAGAGAAGGAGAATATTATTACCTTTATTAAGGATCTTTGGAAAAATACATAATGGGCGATATGATTGTAAAGCTCTTTTATGTTTATCACTTTTGTTTCTTAGAGAACCACTTACATATATCACTATACGAGAATTCCTTTAGTACCAAAAATAAATATTAAGGCTGCTGTGCAACAGAAAAAGTAGTAAAAATATCAAATATAAAAATCTTGTTAATTACATATGAAATGTTTTTTCGTATTTTAAATATTCCCAAAATTTCATCTTTTAAAAAGATGGAACATAACTTATCTGTGTCTCTCAGATATATCTTAGAATCATTATTAAGGCATTAATCAATTTTCAAAGACGATACTAGTAACATTTCTTTATCTATTTAAGTATCCGTTTGATTTTTTACTAATAAACTCTAACCATTGATTTAGCAAGTGGCAAACAATTATTTGAAATTTGTCCCTTTTGATCGTTTAAGCGCTTTACAATTTTTAATTTTTCAGTTACGATGACGTACAATACCTGTATTTTTCCGTGTTTCATTGCTTTATAGCCACAAATAGTGAAAAGTATAATAAAACAACAGGTACTATTTTAAAAATTCGCTAAAACCTATGAACTACAATTTTTTTTGCGAAAAACAACCCGAAAATTAATTTTCTACTGAGCCAACCACGTTTTTTTATTATTTCATTGAATTCGGGATACTCAAAAATACTTAGAAAAGAAACCAGCATTACTTGAACGAGCTGAAGTGAAAGGGAGAAAAAAACATCACTAAAGGTTTTGCTAAACGTGGTCCGCTAGACCTACCTTATTTGCATAAGGTCATTTCTACTAGAAACTAATATTTTAGCCCTGAGCCCGGTTGAAAATCAGACATGAGGAAAATGGGTCGTCCTAATATATTTTACTCAAAACAAAATAAGAAACACTTGCTACTAGGGTGCTAACTTTCGTTGTAGATCAATTTTACCGAAACTAATGATGCCATATTTTCCATTAATCTTTTGTTTTTTTGTGTATCTAAAATCAGATTCATATCACATAACTGTAAAACGCAGTAGACCTTCCCGTAAAACAATAGAAAAAATAAAGTGAAAAATGCACTCATTCGTAAATATAATTTTAAGTAAATTGGGTTATTTTTATCAAAATTAATTTGTTGTCAAATACAAATTGTGTGAAAATCATTTTTTCAATAAACCAACAAACTTTCACGAATTAGGATTCATCTAACAGCCGCGGAGGTGGCAAGAATGACAAGACTGATCCATGAAGGAAAAAGTTTACAAGATATAAAATAAAAATTTTAATTTTTAAAAATAATATTTGTTTCCACTTTATTTTTGCTTTTGTTTTACGGGAAGGTCTGGGTTTTACATTAGTTTGGGTAAAATTGATCTACAACAAAAGTTAACACCCTAGTAGCAAGTGTTTTTTATTTTGTTTTGAGTAGTACACATATATATATATATATATATATATATATATATATATATATATATATATATATATATATATATATATATATATATATATATATACACATATAAAGGGTGATTTTTTTGTGGTTAGGATTTTCATGCATTAGTATTTGACAGATCACGCGGGATTTCAGACAAGGTGTCAAAGAGAAAGATGCTCAGTATGCTTTGACATTTCATAATGAATAGACTTACTAACGAGCAACGCTTGCAAATAATTGAATTATATTACAAAAATCAGTGTTCGGTTCGAAAAGTGTTTCGCGATTTACGTCCGATTTATGGTCTACATAATCGACCAAGTGAGCAAACAATTAATGCGATTGTGACCAAGTTTCGCACTCAGTTTACTTTATTGGACATTAAACCAACCACACGAATGCGTACAGTGCGTACAGAAGAGAATATTGCGTCTGTTTCTGAGAGTGTTGCTGAAGACCGTGAAATGTCGATTCGTCGCCGTTCGCAGCAATTGGGTTTGTGTTATTCGACGACATGGAAGATTTTACGCAAAGATCTTGGTGTAAAACCGTATAAAATACAGCTCCTGCAAGAACTGAAGCCGAACGATCTGCCACAACGTCGAATTTTCAGTGAATGGGCCCTAGAAAAGTTGGCAGAAAATCCGCTTTTTTATCGACAAATTTTGTTCAGCGATGAGGCTCATTTCTGGTTGAATGGCTACGTAAATAAGCAAAATTGCCGCATTTGGAGTGAAGAGCAACCAGAAGCCGTTCAAGAACTGCCCATGCATCCCGAAAAATGCACTGTTTGGTGTGGTTTGTACGCTGGTGGAATCATTGGACCGTATTTTTTCAAAGATGCTGTTGGACGCAACGTTACGGTGAATGGCGATCGCTATCGTTCGATGCTAACAAACTTTTTGTTGCCAAAAATGGAAGAACTGAACTTAGTTGACATGTGGTTTCAACAAGATGGCGCTACATGCCACACAGCTCGCGATTCTATGGCCATTTTGAGGGAAAACTTCGGAGAACAATTCATCTCAAGAAATGGCCCGGTAAGTTGGGCACCAAGATCATGCGATTTGACGCCTTTAGACTATTTTTTGTGGGGCTACGTCAAGTCTAAAGTCTACAGAAATAAGCCAGCAACTATTCCAGTTTTGGAAGACAACATTTCCGAAGAAATTCGGGATATTCCGGCCGAAATGCTCGAAAAAGTTGCCCAAAATTGGACTTTCCGAATGGACCACCTAAGACGCAGTCGCGGTCAACATTTAAATGAAATTATCTTCAAAAAGTAAATGTCATGGACCAATCTAACGTTTCAAATAAAGAACCGATGAGATTTTGCAAATTTTATGCGTTTTTTTTTAAAAAAAAGTTCTCAAGCTCTTAAAAAATCACCCGTTATATGTATATATATATATGTGTGTATATATGATATTCCGAATAGACAATTAACACAAATAAATATGTAGACAGTTTTTCATTTAAGGAAAAATCAATACGAGTACTTATACGAAGAAGAAAAGCATAAAAAATTTAATTAAGCTCTGCACACAACCCTTAACAAGCATATAACAAAATTAGAATTTGGTTAGTCTTTTCATACAAATCCATTTACCCAAATAATACAACAAACTTTAACTATAATAGTAAATATATAGTAGAGTAGTAAAGCTTTTAATTCTTTTATGGTCATTCAAGTTTTAAAGCTTTATACATAAAACGTTTTCGTATTATTTTATACTCTCGTTTCGCTTACAAAATACACCATGCACACACACACACACAAAAAAATTAACTACTACACCGATATAGTTTTTCATATAATTTATTATTATTTTTTAAATATTTAAATTTAAATATTTTATTTAAGGATAAAAGAGAACCGTCCAAAAAATTCTGAGTTTCAAAAACGTATTTTCCCTAAAACTCAACATTAAGCAATAAAACGAACAAAAAAGCTTCATTTTAAGCTTATTATATTGTACTGTTTTTATACTTGTATAAAGTACTAGCTAAGTAAATAAAGAATGAAACTGGAAATAAAAAAAAAGTTTAAAGTTAATTTCCTAATAGCATGCAATCCAATATTGAGAAAGTTGGTTAAATACTGTAACTTTTGCCTCTTTCGATAAACATTGCTCGTCGTAATAGAATTTTTTTTTTTGATATTTTGAATTATGATTAAATATTTGTAACACTTTTATTCGACAAAATTTAGTTACAAAATTATAATGATTTTCGTGCAGTTAGAATATTACCCAAAGCTCATAACTTTTAGAAGCGCCATTACCATAAATAACGTTACCCGCGTAACATGCCAGTAACATGATATAAGTTTGAATATTATTTATTTAAAAAAAAAATATGTTGACAATTTAATTTTACCATTAATGTTAAATTCTTATCATTTCTATGCATTTGTCACGTAATCAAAATAGACGAGTACATTGAATTTTATTTAATTAATCATGACGATAACCATAACCGAACCCTTTACACGCAAAATATGTAATTCAAATTCAAAGCAATCTTTCTTTGGATTCCATCGATGCATACAACTATTAAGTGTCATCTGTCACCCTTTCTAATAAAAAAATGTAGACTCGTAGATCAGAGATAGGTATCCATTTCAAACTCATTAAAACTCGTAAAAATTTGTGTTCGAACAATTCGTTTTTAATAAATCATTTTATTTATAATTAAAATTAAAAACTAGGAGTATTCCACTTTAAATAAATTTCGAGTAAAATGTGCTTCCTTTTTTATAGCGGCATCACCAGTCATTCGCTACACGTATAAGAGTCGCATACTACTCGGATACAACCCTGTTGTATATAAATATGTATAGATGAGAGACAACCCTTTAATTAACATGCAATATTTATAAAAAATCTAAATTTCTCAGGTGGTTTCCTGATCAACATAAATACAACAAACAATTGAAATTTATATTTCAAAAGGGGTTATACGAGCTTAACCCTTTATGTATATATGGAATACGAACATAAAAATGTCGTAATGACACAAAACAAAACCCATTAAATCTTTTGGCCTGATGTCATTCTTGTTTATTTTTTAATGGATAAATATTTTCACGTTAATATTTTTCATTTTTATGTTTTGTTTTGATGATGATGGAAAATATTTTAATGAGTTTTCATTTTTGTTATAAATTCTTCCTTCTTTGAATTTTGTTGATTTTATGTCCTTTTATATATTTTTAATTTACTATGGTGTCTGTGCTATAGATACAGAATTTACTATGTTTAAAAAATATGCATCAATAATTATATTAAAAATCATAAAATAGTTTTATTGGTGCGTGTTATGATGATGATTGAGCGGGTGGTATAATTACGCTTTATACTCGTACCATTTGGTTTTTTATTTTGGTCGAGTGAATATTTTAATTAGTCCAATTTTTTGTTTATTTTTGTAATTATACTACACTATACACTGTTAAAAATATAAATAACCAGTGCCATTTTCTCGTCATTTTAATCAATCGGACAATAAAAAATGTTCGGGAGCGAATAATTCATCGCAAGGTGAATATTCAAGTTGTTTAAAACTGCACCGACCTAAATAGCCCACCTCAATGAAACATCTACCATAAGTTGTTACACTTTTAGTACTACTTTTGATGCAGCTATGATATATAGATCAGCGATTCCCAAACTGCGGTCCGCGATCCAGAGTGGGATCGTCTAGTTTCTATTTAAGATCGCCAAATAATTTTAAAATTTTTAATCATTTCTGTCAATCTATATGTGATCCTACGTAACGTAATGTTAAGGATTATAATGATTATTATTAAATAATATACATTTAGTTTTGGTTGGTCTGTAAATTATTATTCATGCGATCGTTGCATTCTCGTGGTGTAATACAACTGTTACACTCATGTGTTCATTATGTCTGCCTATTCTTTCTTACCTTGTATTGCCACCTCACAACACACAATTAATCACTGTGTCTCATCACAACCCCCCCCCCCATTAAAATTAAAAATAGATAATAACAACAATTCAAAAAAATAAAGCATAACTTCTATTGACGCTTATCGTGTAGATCGATGAATCAATCTAGTCATGCCGTGATCATTATATAAAGCTGCGGAGCTCTTCCGATATTAGCTGCGACGAGCATATGGCATCTTCTCCTGGGAATCCTCTCTGGCCTCCCCAAAAGGCTCGTCCTGGGATTCCGTTTCCAGTTCTGGCAAGACCTCCTGCTCTACTGCTCGTTGCTTTGCTGCTGGTAAATCAAAATTGTCGAGCAAACTGTTTCCGCCGTTTTCGAGGAAAATAACTCGTTTTTCATTTGATCTGCATGGATTTTAATTTCTATCTTACCTAATTGTGTTTCGGTTACCAAAATATAGTTTACAAACCTGCATCTCTTCATAATAACACCGGCTGACCATATTATTGCTGAAAATTTTGATCAACACATCCTCACCAGCTTCGAACTCTTTATTGAATTGTTTCTTCATTTTCGCATCGCGTTCTATTGGATGTTTTTCCCTTGCTTTACATAAGTCCGTTTTCAGCAGAGTAAATGAAGGTGTTTAACGATAACAGACGAAGAATTTGCGTGAAGTTTGATCGGCATTACCTTCCTTTTCTAGCTTCTATAATTCGGTCTTAAACGAGTTGACGAATTTTTCACAGCAAGAGGGCTGATATCCTTTTTACACAAATTGAGGAACGTTGTCCGAAACGATAGTGTCGCAGAGTCTTTGACGGGGAAATCGTTGATCGTCTTTTCAGCTGATGTTGATTACATTTTAAAATCTGCTAAGCATTTACTAAACGCGTCAATCATCTCCAGGTACTAAAAACCATTTACGGTTCCTGCAAAATCGATGTGTACTCTTGACCATGAACATTTTGGCATTGGCCCTGACTGCAACGTGAATTTGTTTAGGGTTTTCGCGTTTGTAGCGCAGTTTCTACATGGCTTTACCAATTTTTCGACATCTTCGTTGATCTATGGCCAATAAATATGCTCTATGCTTCGTGTTATGGCAGCGACTCGGAAGGACAATGCGATCGCGATGGTGCTTAGGTGATCACGGCCAACCGTTATCGATAAGGACGGAGAGCTTTAACAGTGTTTTGAATATATAGGTTTCGTATTGCAGGGCTTCAAAAGGTTACTGGCACCTGTTTTGATGTGTCAATTGCGAAACATTCGTCGATGTAGTTTGCGTTTCCCAAACTTCCAATGAAGCTTCCATGTGTCTATGGATATGATGGTGTAATCGTAAGTGAGCAAACTGAGTGGATATCGTTGCAAATACCCAGTCGAGTACATTGAAATGACGATCATAATCAGCTGTTCGCTCCAAAAATCGCCAACAGCTGATTATGATCGTCTACAACTCGAACTTGTGACCACAGATGTATCGAGGAAACTACTCCATAGCGAACATAAATGCCAAAGCCTCTCGCTGGATTGGCGGGTAGTTTTTCTCGGTCTTCATAATTAACGACGCAGCGTGCATGATGGGCCGCTTCTTTCGGTTAGCGCAATGCAACCGCCACCACGCCAATTTTCTTATTTTCTTCTTCGGATCATAGTGAGTTAATGGCAAGTTCGACGTAAGTACTTTTATAAGCAAACCTTTTTGGTGTGCCGGTTTTGGTGAAAACCTTTTTGGTGTGCCGGTTGTCTTAAATTTTATGTCATAGCACAACAGTTTGGCCAATGGCTCACGAAGGTCGTAGCGTTTTATGAATTTGCCGTACCGTGTACTGCTCTTAGAAATCCTTGCAGTTGTTGAACCACTCTCGGTACGGGAATTAGCCTTAGCATCTCGGTTTTCTGGGGATTGATCGTAAGCCATTTGCAGCAATAACCCAGATGGCCCAGAAATTCCAATTCTCTCTGTTTCGAGAAAATTCCTGTTTGGTTCCAGTGCTTCGTTCAACCCCCTTCGTTCTTTCTATTTTTGATGGCTACCAGCGGCGCAGCGAAATTCGAGTAATCGATGTGATTGATTATTCCCAATAATTATAATCTCTTAAGCTCATTTTTGATCGCTTCAGCTGTTCCGAAAGGCATTGAGTGCCTATTGCGTTAGATGGGCTTTGTTCCTGCCTTCAGTGTAAAAGATGCCTTCATTTTGTTGCACAATCTCAGTGAATCAATGAAGAGCGATGGAATTTGCTAAATTTCCTCAATTTTATTGCAGACACTCGCAATGGGCACGTTTGCTTTTGTAGAAACAAATATTGGCAAAGTTCCCTAGAAACTAAATCTGATTCTGATTACTCTTACTATTTAAACAGTTATAATGATTTCAGTAGTTTGTCTGACGAACTTTATAGGAAGTATATCAGACTCATGTTATGCAATGTAATCGCTCATCCTAAGAACTTTTGGCGATTTATTAATATGAAGAAAAAATTTCGCTTCGTTTTCGCTTTTTCCCATCCATTTGGAAAAGTTCCTTTATAGTTCCGATCCATAAGAAAGGCTGCAAATCAGACATTTGTAATTACAGACCGATTGTAAAACTGTCTTGTATTCCTAAACTGTTTGAAAGTATTGTGTATGATTCACTGTGTTTTTATTGTTTACCGTTTTTTTCTGACAATCAGCATGGTTTTCTAAAGGCACGATCCACACTCACAAACATTACTGAAATCACTTCACAGATATTAAATACTATGGAGGCAGGGAATGCGGTTCGTGTTATTTTCACCGATTTTAATAAGGCGTGTGACAGGATTTCCCATGCAGTTTGTTTGTTTAAGCTTAGGGCTCTTGGCTTGAGACCAGTATCAGCTCATTACTCAACAACATTTAATTAATTAAAAATTTCTCTACATCTATAAACGCCGATGACATGAAAATTTACAAACGGATTGCAAATACCACCGACAAGAGCCTATTACAATTCGATCTCAATAACTTCTTCTTATGCAGCAACAATAGACGGGTTACATAAGACTCCCGGACAAATCCCTGAGGTTACTTGACAAAATAACTCAAGGTCACGAATATCACATACTATGCCGACTTGAAAACCTAATAAAAAACACGGAGCCTCCACGCAAAAAAATCGTGATCTACAAAACGACACAACTTTACACTTATTTGTATCCAAGGGCAATTTTTTACGTATGGACCAGTCGCAAGAAATGATGAGTAAATGCTCAATACCTATCAGAGAATTGATATTAGCATAAATTAGGTCATCGACAAGCAAAAGACACTTGCCAAACTCGAAACATTTGATGACATCGTTAATAAAAAGTAAAAAGTTACTTTCCCAAGCGACTACCTTGTGGAACTCAGGAAGGTATGTTAAATGGAAAGGAGCAAACTTTGGAAATATTAACACATTGCTTTCGAGAAGTAAGGTAAGACGCAATCCATTTAATTGGAATGAAGTCGGATTCGAAATCGATTCTGAATAAGAATTTTATGATCCAAAAGCACGATTTGGCAACAGTGTAAAATACATCATTGAAAAAGACCATCAAATTAGTAATTGTCGATTTACCCGTAATAAAACCATGTTGACGCGAACTTAAACTATTTTGTATGTGCACTTCTACTCTAGATTTACCTAATGATTCAAAAAGGTATCGTTGAAAGAATTGAAATGCCTCTATAACAAGTAACATCGCTTCTTCTACCCGATTTAAATATGGGAATATTAACGACGTTTTCCAAATATTAGCAAACACTCCGCTAAGCGACTAACATTAAACGAATGTCGTGTGTAAACCTTCTAAGCGAATAATAGTTTCTGAGACATCGAATTGATTAATTGATTAACTGTCAAACCTGGCAAGCTTAGCAAATCAGGAAGATCAAAAGAGTTTTAGAAAAAATTTGTGCATGCGTTACTTATATCAATCGAACCTGAAAAAGAAACAT
Organism: Nephrotoma guestfalica; assembly: GCA_963691935.1. Lineage (NCBI taxonomy): Eukaryota > Metazoa > Arthropoda > Insecta > Diptera > Tipulidae > Nephrotoma > Nephrotoma guestfalica. The sequence goes on along the minus strand of OY829914.1, from coordinate 294,530,066 downwards.
TAGTAAGTGGAAATCAAAGGATTTCTTTAATTATTTATGGTTAAAAAAATCGTTTCGGGTTAAGTGAAATTTCATTTTCAATTTATAAAATATACGATTTATAAAGAAAATTAGCGGGATGTTATGTTTGTCAATTCCTACCTCATAACGTTGAATATCTTGAAAACTCCAGATTTGAAATATTTTTTAAGCAACGATTGAACTAAGACTCGACAAAAGTTTAGCGCGCCCTTATAGGGCGTTGTTTTACGGAGGAAGATCCGCCCGCCCAAACTCATATCTAAAATCATTTTTAACAAAATCAACCAAATTACAATTCTAAAAAATAAAATTTAATTAAAAGTGGTGTGTGGTATATACTAGAGTGTCTAGCTTAATCCGGACAAGATTCTACTTCAATAAAATCTAACGATGAAGAAACCATGTCCAAAATGCGCCCATAACTCAAAGTTAGAATGGACATCTTCTGTGGTGCTCACAAAGTTTATCCAGCCCCACGATTTTTTTTTCAGATTAATCGCCTGCAATCAACACCTGGTTACTTTCCTCACAAAACGGTACAACTGCATTGGCAACGAATTGAATGAAATCCTGGTATACGTCAGAGGAATTTCCGTTGCACATTTGCCTTGAAGATAATAGACTCATAGTGTGAAGATCGATTTGATCAAATTTTAAGTCGTTATTTACCGCAATACTTATTCTGATGGGAAATATTCTTCAAATTTGAAATCATCGTTCAACCATAAGTTTCTGCTACATGCAGATGGAGACTACCCGCGAGTGATTGGGAGGGGTGAAAGATCCTTGTGCGTTATTATTATTATTAATTTTTTTATTTGTACTAGCTTGTTAATAATTGGCAAAAATCGCATGCATAACGGAAACTGCCATGATTAGATAAAATATTTTAATTCCCTCATAATGCATGCAACCCACGCCAGCCAGCATAACACAAACCCAATTATTTCAAAAGAATAAATTACTTAATTCCAAATAAAAACTTAAACTAATTACTTCAGTTGAAAATCATAATACAACTGTAATGATTTGAACTAATATGTTTTGTAGTTGTTTGTTTGTTTGTTTACCTACAAACGTTTATAACATGTAGCGTGCTACCAAATATATGTCGCTATAATACCCTTTCGTAATTTTTTTCATAGGAACGCTCCTAACCGAAATAAACAAATATATAAAATTATATTTATAATAATATATTCGGTTTATATAATAATAATAATTATATCATATATGTACAAAGATATAATACACCTATTATCATTTTTATCATAAATTATGTTTGTTTTTAGTGGTGACCCATATACATTTCATCGTTGTCATTTAAATTCCGTGACTACATCTATTAGAACCGTCCATGTAATAATTCTAAGCCACATTGTGTTTGCTGTGCAAGAGACGAACTAACAACACACAAGAAATGCCTTCTAGATGGTGTTCTGATTTAGCCGTGATAAAAATCTTCTAATTATAATTAGAAATTTAAATAATTTGGCTTTTCTTTTTGGTAGCATGAAAGAGGTGGGAAGGATTGATGATTATTTCATCACTTTCGAGTTTCGTTTTTATTAATTCACCATGTACACAATGAATTAATTCGGTGACGTAAATTGATAAAAGGGGTTTTGATTTATGAATTTTGATTAAATTCTGTTTATAAATATTAAATTTATTGATACGTGTACGCATTGAAAAAAATACTTGACGGCTTTTAGTACCCTTTATGAATATTTTGTGTATTTTAAATTAAAAAATTACCCAAATACTTTAGGGGAGTTATTTTTATGAGTGCATTGGTATTTGCCTATACGAGCGGTGGCAAACAAAACCATTTCGGTTGTTTGTACACATATCACTAATAGACCATAACAACGACTATATGTGGTATTATTTAATGGGCTAATAGACTTATATCACGCATTTTTGATATTTGCAATTTTTTGTTCACCAAGCAATACCGGAAATATTCTGTTATCAAATTTAATGCAAAATGTAATTTGGTGAATTTGAATCCGATCCCCTTATGGATTTTGTTAATCAATAGCCTTACAGTATACTCACAATACACGTATTAACGTTGTTTTTAAAAAGCCAATCGAAAACAACAAAAAAATCGTTCGTTTCGAGTTTTCATGAAATTGAGTTTCATTTTTATCAAGCTAAAAATATCGTATTACAAATCAAATTTGAGTAATCGCATATCAATAATTCACAATCATTACGAATAAAAAAAATGTTAGTGGCTTTTATGTGTGTGTCATTTATAAATATATTATTATATTTATATGGAAAATTTGGGTGGCATGCGAAACGAATAATCGGAAACCTAAAATAAAATTTCGTGCAATTCATTCATTAAATATTTAGTGGCAGCAGACGATAAATAGACGTGAAAATGCATCCACAACGCACTAAATATCGATTCGAATTCTACCCTAAATTTTAACATAAATTATTATAATATATTATCATATATGTAGCATACCCACTAACTCATATACTATACATATAAATACAAGCAAACGACTTTTCTGCGTGGTTAAATTTTTAACAAAAATATTTTCCCATTAAATTACTTCACGGTGGTAGTCGCGCAAAAATTTAATATCCGACCAAATTCAAACATTGGTTGAAAATTTAACAGTTGGATTTAGTTAAATTTGTTATTTTGTAATAATACGAATATAATGTGAAGAAATTAGAAATCCATCTAATTATACGTATGGAAAATTCTAAAATTAATGAAAAATGACATGACATCTAATAATACATGTTGATGGATACGAGAACAACAAAAACACCGAAGTGGAAAATTCATAACATGTGTTTGTTGTAAGAAGAATTATAATTAAATTATATTTAACTGTCATCAAAATCTTGAGTTTCATCTTGAAAATATATAGACTAAACCGAGATGTGTTTTTTTTTTCATAATAATTAGGAGTGTAAGAAGAAATTTTTTTAAGATCAAAATATGTAATTTGTTACAATGTGTGAGGTCTTGCAAGTTGTTCTAAGTAATTACTTCCGAAACTAATCATATGAATGAAAACGGATTAAATTAGACTGGTTGAAACGTCTGTCTGTGGAGTAGTTAAGGTAGAACTAGATACTTTAATCTAGTTTTATCTAAGTCCCTCTTTTCTTTATGGTAATTTGGTGAGTATGTTATTACTATGCAGTACCTATTACCGATTTGGTCTGCGTGCGTATCTCTGGGTTTTATGATTTAAAACCAAATATTTGATTGTTTTATTGATTGGAGAGTGTGGCCTAACCTCTGGGTAAGATTCGGTTGACACCTTTTTAATACAACGAAAATTAGACCCAATCACAAATGAATTTTTTTAAATTTACTATTAAACGTTAACGAGGTAACCACATATTACACATACATATATCACATATATATATATATATATATATATATATATATATATATATATATATATATATATATATATATATATTTATATATATATATATATATATATATATATATATATATATATATATATATATATATGTATATATACATACCGAGATATCAGCCATTTTGGACGCACAGTTGTTGTTTAACAATTGTTTGAGTGAGCCGATGTGAGTGTTTTTGTGAAAATGGAAAAAATCGAGTATCGAGCTGTCATTAAATATTTCTTTTTGAAAGGCAATACGCCTATGCAAATCAAAAACGAGTGCGACGCTGTGTACGGAACTCTGCACCATCATTCACCACCGTAAAATTTTGGACAACTGAATTTAAACGTGGCAGCACCAGCTTGGGTAACGAAGAACGTTCGAGACGTTCAAAAACTGTAACCACTGATGATAACACCGCTCCAGTTCACAAAATGGTGCTAGACAACCGTCGAATTGATGTTAGGGAAGAGGCCGAGATACGGAAGAGGCTATGAATATATCCAAAGTTGTCCGCCCGTTGGATGGCGGGTGGCTCACTTTGGACCGGAAACGTGTTCGAATGAACAGTTGGTTGAAACTGCACGTTGTGTAGTTGAGACGTAATAAATCAAGTTAATTACTGTTGACGATATACTTGGCTGCACCATTACACTCCAGAATCAAAAATACAATCAAAACAGAGGTTTTGACAGCAGCAGCAACTATCAACACAAAATTGACATGTAATCAGCAGAGTAGCGAATCAAATAAGACAACATTTAGGCGTTTATTTATAATCCAACCTTTTGTCAGTCGGACGTTACAAGTTTCTAGTAATACAATGTATTGTGTAACGGTTAGCTCAATGGAACACAACTATTTTAGATTTTTTACATGGTCTAAATTTCCAGCAACAACAGTCTTTAAAAAAATTAAATTTAATTAAGCTGTCAGTAAATTTGGTGGTAAAATGTCTTTCTATTCACGATCACGAAAATCACTTATAATTTCTGATGGATTCGGGGCTAGGGATACTTCTGTTTACCCATCAACTCCAAAATATTTCAGCGTCGACAATCGGCACTGTTTTAAAAAATATCCTGCGCTCACTGCGGGCTTTGAATTTCAATCTCTGAGTGATATTGATAAATACATATTGATATTGATAAGTGACAATGATAAACGGCATATTTTTAACTAAAGATTTTTTTAGAACATAAACATTAAGTACTAAAATTCATCGACTCAAAAAGGACCGACAGATGGCCACCCTGTATTACTACCGCTTTACTTTTGTTGGCTCTAAGATTTTATTGAATTTTTCGAAAATGTTATGCGCCTTCTTGCCGCTCCCGCACTTTTGACACTTTTGCTTTACGATATTCAATTCAACATAACAACTGACGTTTCCAACACAGCAGATGGAATTGTCTTATCGATGTGGTACATCCCATCGGAGTTCAGAAATTCTAACAATCTTATTGGATATTCGGACCTCAGTCATAGAAGACCTCAACAGCACTCCAGCAGAACTTGCGTATGATCAAAACATTAAAGTTCCCGGTAGATTCTTCATCAGATAACAAAATTCGATTCCAAACACAGAAGTGTACTTAGGGAGAAGTTGCTTCGTACTGTACCATAAGAGCTTTCACCGCTACATCCCATTGAGGGATTTGGCTGCCTTATTTCTAACTTTACATAATCAATTTAGCTTCGTATTAATAAATGATTGGTTCAATGAAGCCTAGCGAGGTCTCAGGACTATTGGAAGGCATGTCGCTGCTGTATGAAGCATACCGGCACGCTGGAGGGGGTAGGAGTGATGTCATTTTATCTTCCATTTTGACAATTAGGTAAAAAACATAAAAATTCTGTTACCATGCGGTCGCCTAAATCTCTGCTGACGAAAGCAATGGTTGCTTGACGTTGTTGGTGAAGTTGTTCTCGCATTATCCCTCTGCTATGTGTCCAAGAGTTTTGATTCCTACGACCACAAGATATCCGACTGAACAGGAAATTTATATGCCCAATGATCTGAAAAACAGTTCACATATATTCGTGCGTGTGGATGGAGTCAGAAGTTCATTTTTGGCAGGTGGTTTAACTAACTAATTGGAGATCTCATTCACTGTATGACGCCTGTTTACTTAATCTTCTTTGTCTTAATCTTTGAAATATTCTAGTGACATCTTGGTTTCAGTAGTAGCATTAGATTGGTTGTGATGGTTGAAATACAAGTGCGATGAACCCAGGAGATAGTCTTAAGTTAGTGTATTGTGTGTTTTGGTTAAGAAACGGTACGCGATAGAATAAAAGCGAACGTAAGTAACGGGAAAATAACAAGTGGTGTTAATGTGAAAATAGTGGTGTAATCAAAAATAATTGTGGATAGTGTTGTTGTGAATTAATAAATAATTGTGGAAATTATTTGTTAATATGTTTTAGTGATCAGTAAATTTTAGGGAAATTATTGTGGAAATGTTTCTGGTACTTCCGAGAATATTCCAATAGTGGTGCACTCTCAGTAAGTATTAATATTAATCAGAGTTTATTTCCGGAATTTTTCGGTGTATTCATAATCCAGTGATACGAACCGGATTGGACATGGAAACTTCGTAACATTATTGTTACTTTTCTTTGCATAGCGACTACAAACTTTAGCGTGCTGAGTAAGGTGAATGTTTTCCTCAATTATACCAATTTTAGTTGGACTTTTCTATCTCTTTGAAGTACCCTCCAAATACATTGAATTTAATTACATTTCACAAAAACACCTCCTTTGAATCTTGGGCCACAATAACAAATGATATTTATTTTAAAATAAATCCTGTTCACTAAACATAATTTAATTTTCTTTCAAACCAAAAAATGTTGTTATCTTATAATTAAAAATAAACACAAAAATTAATTTTAAATTATTTATTTACTTCCATCTCTATATAAATGGAGGTATAAATGCAACCCTAATTTCTAATTAAAAATTATTTATTTGTTTATTTCTAGCTGAAAATTTGTATTAAAATTACACAAACAACTGAAAATTGAAATTTGCATATTTGCTTTAAATTAAATGATTTTGCAAATATTTATTATACGATCTTTGATTTATCTCCATATGTGTACATACGTTTGGCGTACATTTACGGATACATAAAGTACAAGGCGCGTAATGTACCTTATCAACCCTTTGAATTTGGTTTTTTGTTAAAAATTGTAAAAGGGTTGAAAGACTGTGAGTTTGTCAATTAATTATTTAAAATTGATGTGTGTGGTGGGGTACTGCATAAACCAAAGAATCAAAACCAACAAAAAACTGTAATTAATTTATTACATCAGCAACATTGTTAACATTCTTGTGTACATTAATTATGGTAGTGGCAACATAAACTGCGCGTCGCCATATAACAGTACATTTTAACAACCAATAAAATTGTATTTAATTACTAATCTTTATTGTTATAACACTACTTTGTGTATTTCATACCAAAAGCAATATTTTATGCCATTTTTTGTTTTGTTTAATTAAATTTAATTTTATTGGCAATTCAAAAACGTACAAAGAAATTATTTTAATTATGTTAGATTTTCTTGATCGCAATCTTCAGGAAATATGACTACTTAAGAAATACCGACTTTAACCAAAAGCCAAACAAACCGACTGAGACACATTGGGTACAATAATTTTTTAAATTAAAAATGAAAACGAAAAGTAAATGATTTGCATATCAGCGCTTGAAATCAACGAAAACAAATAATAAATATTTTCATCAATTTATAACAACAAAGCAACAATAAAAGCGAAATCCAATTTCAAATTATATAAGAAACCAAAATTAAGATCGTTTGATTTCTATAGTTTCTGTAACAAAAACACTTCCATTTTCAGCGGTGACCGGTCTCATTGCCACTATTTATTTAGGCCAGTCGTATATGTAACACCGTGTTATTACTTTTATACAATTGACTTTTAAAAAGTATGTCATTCGTATTTAAACTAAATGTGTTGCTTATTATTTGAATTTGGTGTCTATTGGCTAAAGCAGGTTGATAATGGAGAATTTTCAAACAAGGCGAAACTAAATTATGACGCATAAATACCATTTGTAATTTAAGTAATTTATCGCTTACAAGGTCGGACACGAATTCTAACAAATTGAGTTACACTTCTAATTTAGGCTGCCGCAATAATTCTCAAGTGTTATCGCAAAATGCAGCAACTTTGCAAATATTTTCTCTCGAGTTCTTGCAGCATAGTTCGCATCAGTCCCATTAAAAAGACAATGCAATTGAATGATAGCATAATGACAAAGTACGACAATATTAATCATATCTTATTAATTTCATAATGAAATAAAATGTTGTCTGACTGTAAACATTAAACAAACAATTTGTTTGTACATACATTTTGATTTGGCGTTTTGGTAAGTATGCGGATGGGTGTGGTATCTATTTGATTTTAGGGTTCAAGTTTCCGTGAACATTCCACCGCTGTAGACTCACCAGGGTTAAGATTAGCAAGATTAGGAAGTAAACTTAACTTGTTGCACAGTCTCATTCTCCCTCTCACATCTCATGAAGAGATTTTGCTGCCTGCACGGTGATCCTCTAAGTATCTCAGTTCATCGTACGCTCTCTCCAGTTCTGGAGAGAGATCCTATCAATCCTATAGTTAGCAGCTCTTAGTCGACGTTATCGCGCCAGCGTAGTCTAGGTTCCTCTGCAACATACGCCGATTGGTTGTTGATGGAACTCTTTTCATATCAATTGTTGTAATGAGGATCACTCAACGTAGCCCAGCCATCTAACTCGGTTTGATTTAATGAATCCGATAATGTGACAATCATTCAAACTCGATATTCGTTGTTCGCAATCTGAACTAGACCATAAATGGATCTAATGTAAATAATATTTTATAATCGTTAGGTTGGTCCAGATTTCGCTGGACGGCACGGGCTTTAACATCTGCTTGGACATCATTTGTTGATGTTATAACTGACTCGAGAAATTTGAAGTCCTCCACATTGTCAAAGTTATGGGCGTCTGATCCGAGATTTACCGTATGAAACCTACTTGGTATTGATAGACATTTAGTTGTACTGCTGTTCATTTCGAGACTAGGGTTTTTTGATCCCAGGAAAACAATTTTTTTTATTAACACGAAATTTATCTACTTGATCCCAGCAACAAAATATCCCATCCCATAATAGTTTATCATCTTTTAAGCTAAAAATATTAAGGATAATATCCTCAGTGCCATGTGTGTTCTAACTTCGATATATGTTTGAAAATCACCTATAACTGCCAAGAACTTTATCGGCTGAAAATGGTGTGTTGAGATGGTACGTATTAGAGCGAATGCCGACCAAGTAGCCAGCGCTAGGCGTATAATAAAATTTGTGTGAATGACCAACTTTCAAAATTCCCGTTGATGTTAAATAAAAATTTGTATTTCTAGAACTTTATAAGCCGGAATTGTTCATTTTATTTTGGGTTGGTAATGATAATGGCAAACTACGGTGAGCTCCCAGTGCCCGCTATAAGGTCTCACATATATTTATTTGAAAACCATCTATAACTTCCAAGTACTTCTGGACCACAAATAGCGATTGTAGTTTTCAAATGGTATTTAGTACAGTGAATGTCGACCAAGTGACCAGTACCATGTGAATTTTGAAATTTGGCTAAATAGCCAACCTCCAAAATCCCAGGTAAAGGTAAATACACATTTATATCTCTATAGCTTTCTAGGCCAGAAATGGTTTTTATGTTTTGAGTGATGGTGTAGCTCTTCAGAGCCAGCCATTTGTTATGTTTGGTACAATCTATCAGCTTCGATGTGCTCCTATATATAATTGAATGAAAATTGATCCTATCCTGGGTTGAAATGACAATCAATATTTTAAAATTGTATGTACTCGTAGTACAGTGAATGCCAGCACGAGGTCTATAAGTTTTGAGTTAGTTGATAAGGGCAAACTTTGGTGAGCTCCCAAGTGCTAGCCGTATTTTAGAATTTGTACAATGTTCCAGCTGCGATGTGATCTCATATGTAAGTCATATATAACTTTCAAGAACTTGCTGGACCGGAAATGGCGATTGAGTAGATGGTTTCACATTTCTTCTTATTTCTCTAACATTCAGGCGGTCGATGAATGGAGTTCGATTTTCATCACTTAAGATGTTCATTTTACGGCAATCAATTAACAATGCCACGAGACCAAGCAATCCCGAATGAACCATCATGTATTCATCATTATTTACAGTATCATAATTTTAACGACATAAGTTAGAACGGTGAGATGAAATTGTGCGGTAATTGGTTTCAATGATTGGCACATTGAGATGCAATTTTACTTTTATAGCATTGACACCATACTTTGTGTGAGTTTAAAATCCATATTGATTTACCGCCACCCGGCACTCTTTGAATATAGATAAGTTGATCCGGATACTTGTTTTGTTCTGATGAAGTTTCTGACGTAGCATTACTTGTGTGGCTTTATAACAGAAGACATCTAGATACAGGTTCTTCAATATATGTTTTGTTATGATTATCATAAACGAAAACTTTATTTGAGGAGAGTGAAATGGCAGAAAACGGCAGGCTGCCAATTGATTTGCGGTCTAGTTTCGAAAGATGATTAGTTATGAAAATATCGTAAAATTTCATAAAATCTAAAATTTTCCGTATCGAATTCTGGTTGTAGTGGTCAAGTATATCTTCGTTATAGTAATTTGGTGCAGTAGGAAGTGTTTGCACCTGTGGTATATCTGCAATCCATGTTGACGATAAGGCCAGTTTATATTTTATCATGTCGTTAAATGATATGTGTAATATCCATTTGATGTTTGGAATGATAACGTGGTTGATAACGAAATTTCCTTATTTAGACGGTTAACCCTGCAAAATACATCTAGGATCAGTTGAAATGTTTCGGATGTTCTTGAATTTAATGCAGATAAGAAAAATCGCATAAGCTCATCCAGATCACTTCTCACTTCATGGGTTTGTTTTTATTTTTTATTACCACGGCATTAATCGTCTTTTTATAATGCATCTTAAGATCAATATCATTTTTCTTTAAATAATACTCCAGCATACATTTGCCCAGTTTATCGAACATAGCTATAACGATAATTAGTGATACATACATTCGGTAATTGCTTAGCTTTTGGCCACGATGTTATTTTCGGTTCGTTGTAATTAGATGTTTTATTAGGAATGTTCTCTAAGAATTTGGACCAGTTGTCATAATCATCCCTAATGATGGTAATTCCTTTACGAAGCTTGGATTTTATTTTTTTAAAATGATATGATCTTATGATTTTTTATGTCTTAGGCTACTTGCTTCGGCATACAAGGTAGTTTTACTGTCAGATGGAAATTTGTCTTTAGAGTTGATGGTTTGTCCGCTTTTTTTTGTAAAAAGCTTTTGTTGACCCCATTCAAAATATTTTTCGAGAAGTCCATCTGGCCATAACTTAGAAGTTAAAGTTCTTTGAAGTGATTCACCAGGTATGTTAATTTGGCTTAGAATTATTAATTCTTGTAGAAAAAAGCCATCGTCTGGGTTGGACTACTCGTATCTCGACGTCACTCGTTTGCTTTTCAGTAATATTTTTTTTATGTGAGGTTCTGGACCGTTTGGCATGTTTAATTTCTTAATTTTCGAAGATTTTCTTCGAATATTGTTCTTGCACAGTTAATGTAGTAGTTAATCCACAATTTTTTGATTAGAAGCTAGGTTGTCGATGTGCTTTTGAAATCTATTATTTTAAAATCTAAAGACAGCTTTAAAATACAAGTTTTAATGCTATACAATGAAATGGTTACATCGGACAAGCTTGTGCATCACTTCTGTTCGTTGGTTTCTGCTGCTGCAATATGCTGGTTTTGATTGCAGTGATATCTTGAGCGAAAGATTTTATATCGTCATTAAGTTGACCCAATCTTCCCACTACTGCCACGATATTTATTTGGTTGCAATTATCACAATAACAACGCAGAATTTATGTGTTGCAGTTGCTTGGAATATAATATTAAGCATTTGGAGTTATAGATTTTTGAGCAAATGCCATTATACGATACAATACGTCACGATAATCGCACACTTTTACTTTCTCTTACATAGTAAAATAAAGTATAATAATCATAAAAAATTTTGGCCTCGAATTTTAAATGTCTGTAGTTTCTCTACAGCGCAGACGGATTGGCTGATCGGGATGAAACTTTTCTCATAAAATAGGAGATTCAATTATTTTTGGCTAAAATCGGTTTATTGAAAATGGTAGCTTCCATAGGAGCTTTTCCATTTTCCAAATATTTTGAAAAATATATCAGTTACGAGAAGAACGGTTATGAACTAAATGATTTTAAATTAAATTTGCAACAAATTCGGTTCAGACCAGTTTTACAAAATTTAGGCGGAAATGACGGTTTTTGACCAAAAACTGTTTATCAGAAAAATCCGGCCCCTGTACGACCCCTACGGTTTGATTGATCCGGATGAAACTTCATAAATTGTGAGATCGCAGTGCTTTTTGGCCGACATCGGTCCACCGGAAGTAGCAGCTTAAAGAGGTGCTTTCTTGTTTTTTGCGAACTTGAAAATTGTATAACATTAACGAATAAACGGTTAAAAACAAAAATAATGTAAATTAAATTTCCAACAAAGTTAGTTCAAATCATTTTTTTAGTTTTACCGGAAATGATGAGTTTTGATAAAAAAAACTTTATTTCACCTAAATTTGGCATCTCTTCGGCCCAGACAGATTGACTATTCAAAATCAAACTTCTTACTAAATTTTTTCGATAAATTGTAAAGTGTACCGGAAGTGGCAGCTTCCGTAGGAGTTCTTTTAATTTTTGCAATAAAGATTAAATTTTCAACCAGGGTCCAGGATTGACCTTGTTTCTTGAAATTTAAGCTTAAAGCTTAAATAATGGCCACAACAACACCGCTCAATTTTTTTGCATAGATAACTCGGATCCATAATCATAATGTCAAGGTTACTGTTTTATATACAAAATCACTGATCAGCACTTTAAATAATATATTTTACATACATATGTCTCTAACCACTCTAACCAGGTGAGCACTTTAGATAGTCAACAGTTTTTAGTTTACGTTTAGCACATACTATACGAGTATGTATGTAATGAAAATTAAAATAAATGCACCAGCACAATTAAAATACAAATACGTTCGGTTTCAACAAATGTTGAGAATATACTGGGATTATACTCACGATGTCTCGATGCACATGTTTCGATTTACTTGGAGGGCGGCCAGAGGCATGGGATAAAAGTATGTATAGAAAAAATTGCATGTCTTTTGAGAACAGCTGTGCAAGATTAATCGAAGCTTGATTCTTACGATTTCAAGTTCGATGGTAGAGTGGGAGCTGGTGTGTTCTGTGGGGAATTAAATGTAAGTCTATCTTTTTGTCTACCTGATTACTGCAGCGTGTACCAGACTGAAGTTATAGCTTTTGAAGAGGTCATGAACTGGTTGAATCACAGTGTAACATCGTTGACTGATATTACTATCTATGTGTGGACAGTCGGGCGGCCATTCTTTCTCTGGATTCAGTTTCCCTGGCGTCAAGAGTGGCGTTGGAATATCACACATCTCTTAACAAGATGAGTGATCACTTCAATATCCAGTTGGTCTGGGTTCCGGGCCACTCTGACCGAGGAACCGAGGTAGGTGTAGGAAGGCCTATGTCTGTGCTGAAAGCAGCGAGTCACAAGAAAGCATTGGTCTTGGCAATTGCTATTTGGGAATTGGTACTTACCGGACACTGCTTTTTCGGAGATCATGTGAGAAGGATGGGTCTGGATGCAAATGACTTCTGCAGAAGCTGCAAGGGCGAGGAGAAGGGGAGACAATTGTTCATTTCCCATGCTCATGTCCTGCGCTAGCTGGCAGAAGACATGATCACTTGGGAAAATACACTTAGGACAGCCTCTCTGATATCGAAAGCTGTAATGTGCGAGATCTTTTACGTTATGTGAATAGCACTAGATGGGTTTTTAAGGGAGTTTAATGATGTTGGATCCTGCGTTATATACAATGGGCCAAAACTGGCCTAAGTGTGCGATATAAACCACTGAAACCTAACCTAACCTCGATCCATACGATTCTCTTATTTTTTGTCAGAATATGCATACAGAGCCGGAAGAAACAAATTCTCAAAAAGCTCAGCCAAAGTAGGGTATTTATAATAAAGTCAAATATAATTTGATAACCACTTACAACAGTATTCGCACGAAGGAACAGATGCGGTATTTAGAAGAAGTTTGAAGAAGACCAAAGCAATTACAAACGATGCCAACGTCAAATTGACCAACATAAAGAGTATGTTGTGTTTTAAGGATGTTTAAACGATGATTTTCTTGTTAAAGAAAGTGACTGGAATTACGACCAGAATTTACCATTCCATGAAAATGTGACTCGGTTACCTCCGTACTCCACAAGATGCATGCACGGATTATAAAATATGCACGCTTGAAAATAGACGACTTCTATTAGGTGCGGCTTTTTTTGGTAACGTTTTGCTTGGTCACATTGATTCAGCTTACATTTTGGAAAACATTTCAATTCATGTGCCTTGCAGAATATTTCGAAACCACGAATTTTTAGCACTAGAACACCATTCCACAAACTATGGTGAAAATAACCCCATCATTAATAGGTTGTCTAAATCTTTTAACATCGTCGACGGCCTATTTGACTTTAATTTATCAAAGGACAACATCAAAAATATCCTGAAGAATTATTTTTAAAATTTTTAATAGTTAAATCAAAATTTGATTTATATTTTTGTGTTTTAAAGTTCTTTATTTGATTTTTTTTTTTGTTTTAAGTAAAATTCTGAAATCATAGATTTCTTTAAATAAATAAACACCAATGATAGGCAAAAACGGGAATGGCCAAGATGAGGAAAGGTAGTTTGGTAATTTCTAACATTCGGGTACAATTTGCCAAATATTAGGGCAATATCTGCAAAGTTTTGTTGAATAAATATTTGTTGAATGAAATTTATTGTACAACCATGATTAGCACATTCGAAAATTAGCCATTTTTAAATATTTTAAATGAAAAATTTTAATTTCATGAAATCTCTGGGATTATCCCAGTACTAATAAATGAAGAACTTCTTGATGATTGATTAACTTTAACAGTTTTTCATTTGTTGCATACAAACTACAAGAAAAAAATTCCCTGGAAAATGCATGTCAAAAAATCTATCTCATGAGCTCAGGAAGGAAATGGCGACGAATTGTGGAAGGGATTATTGGTTCACTATGCCCTCTCATATAAATATTTTGGTTTCTAAATAACAAAACAAAATTTCCCTCTAAAATTTGTAAAATTTCATACCCATTTTCAACGTACCGGCTTGTATGTGGATGGATGGCACTATTCACAATAAGTGCGTAAAAAATGACAGATTTGTGAGTGCTGACTGGAACGTACATAACGGAATCAGTTTTTAAAGATCGCTTAATTTTCTAGCTAAGCACCAGTTCGAGTGGGTTGCTATACTGATATTTGATTCTGTCGGGAAAATTGTCTCGCCATCTCGATTGTTCAAGGCGCCCATTTGTATTATATTTGTTTTATTTTATCATGATAAGGATTCACTCGGAATGACTCAGTTGACATTGCCGTATATCATACAGGGAATCAGGGAATTTAAGTCATTGGAACAAATCAACGAATTAAAACGAGATAAATGAAATAAGTTGTTAATTAGATTTGAACATCTCTCTAGAGTACTATATATTCTCTCTCGAAATCTAAATTTTTATAATTATAAAGTTTGGACTTATTTAGCTAAATAGATACTCTTGCTATTCAAATTTTACAAATAGGCCATTGAACATCATGATACACATGAAAATCTCTGAACAAAACTCCACGACAATGTAAAATCTTAACTGCAATTGATGGAATGACACATCAATTACAAACGATTTTTATTTCTTCGAAAACCAATCCTTAAATTGTAATTCTTCAAATTTTTCTTATTTAAAACTTAAAAAATAAAAATCTCTGATCAAACGGTCGCGATAAGAATAAAACTTATATTATTTAATTTTACTTGCCTCGTATCTCACTGATCTTTAATTACATTTAACATATGTTATTGATATTCAGCTTTAAAGATTTTATAACATCAATCTAACTAATGTTACTTTAAATGCTTCTTCTTCTTCGTCTTCGTAATGTTCGTCTTTATTGTTTTAATTAGAGGTGAAAATAATATTTTCGAGTTCACATTTTGGATGTATGGATGGATATACGAAAGGTGGGTATACGGTGAAAATGAATTTATTGATCAGTTATCAAAATGTTATTTGTATTTTGGGAATGGAATCGTAACTGGGCTTTATCCATATCGTATACGAAAACACCTACAAAGTATTTCTTAAAACTGTACAAAGAACTATTATGTTTTGGAAATAAATTACAGTTTATTGTTTGCGGACAAATTTAGTTTTTGTCTTATATATTACGAGTAAATGGAACTAACAACTAGACTACATTTATATATTTCTGTGGCTTTGTTGTCTTCATCGTACACGAGATTTATGTGGTGTTTTAGGACTGGCACGGAATGAATAGAATTTTTTTACAAAGATATAAAACTATACGACGATGAATCATTTTCTTGTTGCTCGACTTTAAACTAAAATCCTCGTTGTGGCTGGAGAAATTGTTCTTGCTAAGACCACGTAATCCGAATAAAGAACACGAATAATGTGACATTAAAAATTCCAACAAAAATATTGAAAATCGCCCACAACAGAACAAACATTTGCTTCAAGTATCTTCTTGTTGTTTAAATGTATCTTTATTAATGAGATTCTTCATTAAGCATTTTCTTTTTGAACTTGTAAGAGTCTACAAATACAATTATTCTTTTGTGACATCAAAAACATACAAACGAAATTTTAAATTCATTTCTTATGTATGTTTTTTGCCAAATTGAACCAAACAATGCGCAAAATTTTTAATGTACGTATAAATGCTCTGTTATGTACTCCATCCAACTCCGCATGCACATAAATATATAAATTATATAAGGAGTTAAAAATATATAAAACCGATTCATTCACGCACACGAGGTACTTTTGCACATATGTGCACGGAGAAAAATCACAACCACTTAGGTACGCACGTGATATTAATCAAATAAACACTTAACAGTTTCTTGTAAATAAAAATAAAATTGAAATTATAATTTTATTTTTTACGAATGTCTGTTGAATTAAGTCTAAAAATCCTTTCGAAAAATTTTGTATTTTATATTGTTAAGTCAATCAAATGTTAAAATCAACAAAAGAATCCAATTCGATTGTGTATTTTTGATGGAAGAATTACTGAAAAATAGGGTTAGTCAGTTACATAAAGATGATGATTATTATTTTTTTAACTGAATGTTATAAAATACTCGCAATATACGAAGTGTTTGACAGTAACAGAGTTGGATTTATTATTTCTTTGATTAGTGTGTGACCTCCTTTAAACATTATTTATTCAAAGGTGACGGTCACTTTACTAGTTTCGATAAATTATTGTTAAATAAATTTGCATGCGATCTTAGTTAGTAAAACTTTATTCAACAACATTAAACTACCTGTAACTAGAATCCGTCTCAACAATAAGGACACTAACAATACCTACCTCGCACTTTATCCATTTAAGTTCGGGCATTTAAGTTCTTGAAATCCTGATAAAAATGACGAAAATCACTATGGTTCAAAACATCTTCAGATGATATCTCAAGAACGGTTTATGCGATTCTGGTACCTAATTTTTCGTTTATTATAGAATATATACAGGGTGCTTTTTATGTCAGCATAGGCGAGATCTTTTAAGAACATTTTTCATAACATGCTCGCAGACTTCTGGTTTTATTTCAGCAATCTCGTTTCAAATGTTGTTCTATGCATCGAGGTTATGGTTGGTTTATTGGTATACTTTTCCTTCAAGTATCTCCATAGGAAGAAATCGAGAGGGGTCAAATCTGGGGATCGTGAGAGTCTGTCGGTATCAAAATTTTTTAACATTTTTCGACCGGGAAAAGTATCTCGCAAAATTTGCATCGTAGGACGAGCTGTGTGTGATTTCTCACCGTCTTGTTGGAACCACATGTTCCGCAGGCCTAATTGATCAAATTCGGGCACAAGAAAGTTTTTCAACATGTCCTGATAGCGATCACCAGTAACTTTACAGCATTGGCTCTAGCATCCTCAAAGAAATATAGGCCCAATGTCGCCGCAGGCAGTTACACTACGAGCGTGTAGCGGTCTTTGATCTACCAATTGAAAATTGATAGTGCCCCAATAGTAGCTACACTGATTATTAACAAAGCTAGCCAAGTCGAAATGTGCTTCGTCGCTCATAATGATTTTTTTACCAAAAAATATAGGTCGCCTCCGTGTCCATTGAATTTTATACGGGTAAAAATACAAATCTTCTTTGAGGATTTTTAAAAAACATGATGAAGACACTCTCAATTCTTGTGTACGGCGTCGATAAGAGGTACCTGGACATTCAGCAATACTATGCCTGATTGCATCAATTTTTTCGGCTGTACGTTGGCTTAATACAATGGTCGCCCAGTCTTTACTTGATTACTGTATATGGAGTTAGTATATCCAGTTTCACTCTCTTTACGGCAACTCCGACATGTACAAGTTCTGGCCGAGTTTGAGAGATTGTCTTGTGTTTTTTTACATACACCTATACGTTCGACCTATATGCTGCTTCGCCGCAAACAGAAATATAAGTGAAATAAAAGTGTCATTGCCCTAGAAGTTTAACACAGGCTGCGAGTGCTGTCTTCTAGTTCATCACAGGGCACGCATCTGATCCAAGACGAATAGTTTGGCCATGTTCGGCACATATATCCAATGGACAGAAACTGCAAGTTTTTTTAGTGAAAAAGAAATCACATCCATCATGATTGAATTTTTATTTTGGACGCCGCAGCCATCGCAAATCAGTCGAAGAATCGAATTCTCCTCAAATGAAGTAGAGCGTAGTCGGTAATATAAAGCAGACTCAATCTCGTTAGAGCCTTTCGTATGGTCACTTTCCATCAAAACGTATAAAAATACATTTTCTTTACTGAGGCTAGCAGATTGAATAGATGCAGAAAAAATTCCCAAAATTGGATAGATGCAGTTGTCTTGAAAAATCACTGGCCGATCTGGTACTTTCGGGAGAACTATACTTTGCTGGCATTCGATGGAGTTGGTTACCATTCCTTCTTGCCCCTCTCGTGTGAGATGATAGAAACTCGCTTTTAACTTTTGATTTGTTATCATTTTATAAGTTGCTCCTTCTACATGATGCATGTTGAGCAGATTAAAGCACGTACTAAAATTACGTCTAAAGTAGCTTTGTTTAACATGCAATTCAGCCGGTTGATCTGCAAATTAGGTGAACTTTGAATCGTCTTTGAATCTATAAATGATTTAACGGCCGCTATTGTTGCAAATTATTTCGAACTGCCGCGTTCTCTATGCCCCGGGTTTCTACTGGGAGAGTACGTTTATTGTAATACCGTTTACATATTACGGTTACCCGACATTTTGATACATTTAGAATGTTAGTGAACGTGCTTTGGCAAACCTGTGATTTCCATTTATTTTGCGAATGAAAAGTTCGAAGAAAAATTCCTTAGATTTAGTTGATCCGGCCCATTTTTGACATTTAGTTGCGAATAAATAAACATTTAACAACATGCTTGCAAGCGGGCCATATGCAAGTTGGAATTTTTGGCGGTTTCTTTATTTTGTACCTATTAAAATTATTATAATTCATAAAAACAGCTCCATTAATCAGAAATATTAAATAGTTACCTGCTTATTTTCTCTTGTTCTCTTTTCCAATCACCATTTTCTTTCGCGATTTGGAACCCATTTCATCGGCATTTAACCACTTTTTATTTAGTTTAAAATATTGCCAATGCACAAGGGGTCTACTTTTCTTGACTAAAGACTCGAATACACTATTATAAAACAATATGAACACTACTACCCGTAAACTAATAACGGTAAAATTGTAGTTTACTGAAATTACAGTGAAAATTTTAGGAATTAAGGGTTTTTGTATATAACCACGGTTTTGAAGTCTGATTTTCTATAGGAAGTCTCCATTTTTGCAAGTCAAACCCAGAATGATCGTACAAATAAAGTTGCCATCTTTTTGCCAAACAATTGTAATTAAGGGTTTTTGTAACTCAGGGATACATGTAAGTGTGACATGTCATTGAAAAGGTCATGAAGAATGTCACAAATTTAGCTGAAGTATATTAGCACTCGAAATTACCGTGGCGCTGATTACAGATACATTTTTTCTCATTCCGATATGATCATGTAGCATATGGTTTTACGTTTTTGAACGAAGAAAAATTTTTTGTCAGCAATTTGTTTCACAAATTCAGCATTTTGGCGCTGGTGGCAAATTATTCCTTTGGTATAGAATATAACGGGTGTTTTTTTAGGAGGTTTGTTTTTCCGATAGATGTCGTTTTATTTTATGACAGTTGTTTTGACAGCTCAAAGTGGCATTTCTACTCAGTATTGTTTGGCAAATCATTATGAATAGGTTAACTCCAGAACAACGTTTTCAAATCGTGGAAATTTATTTTCAAAATCAGTGTTCAATTAAAAATGTTTATAGAGCACTTCGTGAATTTTATGGTGCACATAATCGTCCGTCAGAGACCACCATAAAGAACGTAATTACCAAATTTCGGTCTACATTCACTCTTTTGGATGCCAAGCCACCGACAAGAATGAGAAGAGTTCGTACAGAAAAAAAATATTGCTGTCGTTGAGGCCAGTGTCGAAGAAAACGACAATTTATCGATTCGTCGTCGTGCTCAGCAAATTGGACTTTGTCCATCGACTTTATGGAAAATTTTACGTAAAGATTTGGGTTTGGTGCCATACAAAATTCAATTGGTGCAAGAATTAAAGCCACACGACCATCGTTTGCGCCGTGAATTCAGTGATTGGTCGTTAAATCAATTGAACGAAGATCCATTTTTTTACCGTAAAATTCTCTTCAGTGATGAGGCGCATTTTTGGTTAAATGGATACGTCAACAAACAAAATTGTCGCATTTGGAGCAAAGATAATCCACACGCCGTTCTAGAATTACCAATGCATCCTGATAAATGTACTGTTTGGTGCGGTCTATGGGCTGGTGGGATCATCGGTCCATATTTCTTTAAAAATGAGGAAGGACGACGCGTTACCGTGAATGGAAATCGATACAGAACCATGTTAAATGAGTTTTTGTTGTCAAATCTTGAAGATATGGATATGAATGAAATGTGGTTTCAACAAGATGGTGCCACTTGCCATACAGCACGTGAAACAATCGACTTATTGAAAGAAACTTTCAACGACAACATTATTTCGAGAAATGGTCCGGTGAATTGGCCTCCGCGTTCGTGCGATTTGACGCCACTCGATTACTTTTTGTGGGGATACGTGAAGTCATTGGTTTATGTGGATAAACCTCAATCGATTGACGCTTTGGAAACCAATATTCAACGTGTCATTGCTGACATACGCCCTCAAATGCTTGAAAAAGTGCTGGAAAATTGGACCTCCAGAATGACATTTGTGAAAAATAGTCGTGGTAGCCATATGCCAGAAATTGTGTTTAAATGTTAAATGCCAAAAAATTATCTACCAAATAAAAAAAAATTTTGGTCATTTCATAATTTTATATGTGTTTTATTCAAAAAAAAAATCGGCAACCTCTTAAAAAAACACCCTTTATATTATAAACGTCTATGTCACTGACTGATTCACTCGAGAACGCACAGTGTGACCAAAAAAAATCGTCCGTGTGATTTTTCTTTCAAAATTTCGTCAAATACACAAAATGCAATCGTAAAATCGAATGAGCGCACACATACACACAAAATTATTATTCTTTAAACATAAATTCCATAGTTGATTTGTTTTTCGATTTCGTTCGAGTGATTTTTTTTTTCAAATCAACTCAGCTCTTCATGATATTAATTTTGTTCTCAAACAGCACGGAATGCCATGCGGTTCAGTTGGTTTGCCTGTTCCAAGCGGTAATTCACCCGAAGAAGATCAAATTTATGATCAAGAAGAAGAAGCACGAATAGCAGTCGAACAAATTGGAAAGCTGAATGAAGTCCAGCTTGCATCAAAATTATGATTGCAGTTGAAAATAATTACGCACAATGTAAGCTCTTTTTTATCGATGGTCCCAGTGGCTCAGGCAAGACCTTCTTATACACAACTTTAATGGCAAACTTTCGAGGTGAAGGAAAAATTGTGCTGCCATTTGCAACAACCGGAATAGTAGCCACTTTGCTGAAGGGAGGATGCACGATTCATAGTGGATTTAAACTTCCAGTGCCACTTCTTGATAATTCAATCTCATCAATGCGAGTGACATCACCAGAAGCTGCAGTTTTGCGTGAGGCTGCTTTCATTGTTATCGATGAAATTACAATGCTTCCTAAGAATGGTCTCCGCTGCATTGATAAGCTCTTGCAAGAGGTGATGGGAAATAACATTAGCTTTGGAGGTAAGACAGTTTGAACAACTGCCATTTATGAGGAGGACACAATTCAAATTCCGACCGAAATGATCACAAGTCAAGATCTAATCAGTGTCATTTTTAATAATATTGAGCAAATGCCAACAGATGAGCTCTCAAAAAGAGTTATCGTTGCTCCAACGAATGGTCAGACGCTTGAGATGAATCGAAGAATACTCGACTTGATTCATGGTGATGCAGAAATTTACTACAGTGCAGATTCGTTAGTAAGTGAGGATCTTAAACTCTCCCGTTGAATTCCTTAATGAACAGAATCCATCCGGTGTTATCATAATGCTTCTACGAAATCTAAATCCTAAAAAAGGTATGTGCAATGGAACGCGTTTAATTATTGAAGAGCTTTCGTGAAACTTTATTAAGGCCAAAATCATTTCTGAGTGCAACAAAGGCAGTACGGTTCTAATCCCTCGAATTGATTTGGCACCTTCTGAGACCAATTTACCATTTATTTTGGGACGACGACCGTTTCCAATAATTCCGGCATATGCAATGACGATAAACAAGGCGCAAGGCCAGCCTTTTACTAACGTGGGAATTCATCTTCAAACGGTAGTGTTTTCCCATGGGTAATTGTATGTCGCTCTTTCCCGCTCAAGATATTCTCATCAGGTGAAAATAAGAATCGAAGATAATCCACAGCAGGGAAAGCTTTTCAACGATGACCGCCAATTTTCTCGAAATGTTGTTTTTAAAGAAATCCTGTAGTTTAATTTTTAACAAATATTGTTTATAATTACAGTTTTTTTTGATTTTGTAATCTTACATGCGATGTATTTAAAAAATATTTAACTACACTTTGCTGGAATAAACGGGCGCGAAGCGCCTCAGTACAACTTAGCCTATAAAAATAACATGATACAAATTTTTACAAAACCAATTTATAATTAAAGAACCGGAAAATTTTCCTGAGTGTGAAGAATATTTTAACGCGGACAGTTCCGATTTTCATTTTATGTGATTTTTCCGGGTTGGTGCAATAGTAATTATATTCTCAGAAAACTTTTTTTTCATATACATATATTTCTTACCAAATTGCTCGATGTATATCGATGCCATATGACCAACGTTAACACGTTTCCGACATTCGGAACATGATGATGCGATAATGCTTTGATCCACAGCCCGGACATGACATTAAAGCATTTTTATTTCACACACCCGGTTACACGACACACTTCGTTTGCGGCGGAACGACTGAGCACGATTTTGTCTACCTCGAGTGTTCAACTCATTCACGTTTGAATGAATTTCGCTTTCGTTCTTCAAAATTGGATACTTTCATGAGTTTGGTCAATTGAAATAACATCATACTATCATATCTCGAATTGCGAAATTAAAATATGATTTCTTATATCCTTTGCATTTGAACTCACATTTTGCAGTCACTTCCTTTAAATTAGCGTTCACACTTGCATACGTATCTGCACTACTCATTTTCAACTGCCATAACTTGAACCGGAATGTTAACACATAAACCGATATGGTGAAATATTCTGTCAATCTTTTCTTATTTTCACCTAACGGTTTCTTTTCAAAACTTTCCTTGCCGTACAATTTCATGATGATATACAATTTCATGATTTCATGTATCGATTCCGACCAGAAACAAAGTTTAGCCAAGACACATAATTTTTTCGGGCTGAAAACCAGCTGTACGAGAATATAAAAAACGAGAACAAATTTTTTCACACAGCACCAATTTTACAATTCTGCAACTTTTCGTTATCCTTGTCGCCAAACTGTTTCAGATGTTGCCAGCGTTTACTTTTGCCTGTCGCAAAACAAAACTACTTTCTAAACTAATTCAAACAATGAAACTATTTATTAGTTCATTAAATTATAATATTGATATTTTAATTGACAGGCTAACATGCTATGACGACATCCAAACGTGAACTGAATGACAATCAAGGTTCGAGAATAATCGATGATGAGAGAACTGAGAAAATACATTGTTGTTGTACATGAAAGAAGGCAATGAAGCTTTCTAATCAAATATTTTATAAATCTGAAAATGAGGCTTGGAAACTGGTTCCATTTTTTGAAAAACATACAATTTTTACTAAAATAAAATTAAAATATTTATTTGGTTGCAGGTTGGATTGACAATTATACGGATTCTGAGATACATTGGAGACACCTTACTCGGCAGTTATTTATATCAGTAGTAAGATTCGAAATGAACCTTAGTTATTAGCATTGGGTCTGTGGACTTGGCTAATGAAAGGTGTACTAGAAAAAATCAAGGTATTATTAGGAGAATCCACAAGTCGCACTAAACCGCCTTGAGATTTTTGGCTTTGGTAGCTAGGCACCACTTCATTCCTCCTGTTACTTAAAAACGTTACATCGGTGGATTGTCGAAGGTTCTTGTTGAGTTTATCTTACGATTTATTTATTATCGCGATTTTTCTACGTGATACCTCTTATCTTTTCCTCTTATCTTATACCTCTTAATACATACCAACGATTTCTTAGTTATCTACTATACGCAAAAAATGTGATAATCCTGGGATGTGGAATGGGTGACGTATGTTACATATACATATTTTAATATTAAGATAGAAACACCCGAATTTTCCCAGTTAGTTCGTATTATTCCTGTGTCACCCCTTTATTCCCATACATTACAAACATAAAATAATTCGTTGTTATGGTACGTTCCCTTTGTTATTATTATTTTGTAACAAAGTTAAAAATTTTCCAGTTTTATTAATGTTATTTTCTGGATTTTTGTGTGCCTCCAACTTTTCTTGCGATTTTCTTCTATTTCTATACAAAGTTAACGTTTTATTGTGTTGATTAAAGGAAGTATTTTGTTACAATTGTTTTACGTGGATTGCATTATTAATTTATACACGAAATTCAAGAACTTCAAGATTTTCCCTTTCCGCAAATAAATTTATTTAGCAAGGTGTAAAATTTATTTCCGTTAACATTTTTCAATAATTTATATGAGTGATTTTCACTGACTGGATAATTTCTATGGTGTCGTTTGGTAATGGTGAAATATTGCATACAATTTTGATTCAATTCATGTACTTATACCCGTGTACCGTAAACAAGTAGTTCTAGTTTCGTTTTGTTTGCAAAAAGTGTAGGATTATTCAATTTAATGAACGGTTATTAATTTATCTTTATATTTTTCAGTTTTGTTGTATTTAAGAAATAAGAAAATTTTTACCATGTAGCATAACAATTTATAATCTAGCGCAAAACCGAACAACAGAAGCAGCCAACACACAACAAAAGTTGCACATACCGACCAACGTGATACACATACCCAGTAGTAGTATACGGAAATATTTTATTATTGATTTTAATGTAATTATTATTTTTTAAATATAAATAAATGAATGCAATTAATTAAATTAATGTTTTGCAGTTAAGTTAGTTAAAGTTTATTTATTTATATTTTGTATATTGTATAAAAAAATGTGTTGCTGCTATTATTAAAGTTAAATGGACAGCACAACAACAACGAGCTATGTTTATAAAATTGCATGAACGAGAGTGGTACAAGATGGAAAACAAATATTTAGCGTCATTGATACCTTGCGCGACTCATGATCAATTTGGAAAATTGTACAAAAATTTAAAATGATTTATTGATCGTATTATATAAATTTATATACGAATATAGTTTTGTATGCAAGTTTTAATATCGACAGTGATTTAGTTATTCAAACAGGTGTAACCGTATATATTTGCATTATATATGTGTACGAAAAAAACTCAAACGTTTAAATCGAAATCGATTAATAACAACATACTCGTACTGCTGTATCCATACATAGTCCAAATAATGAATAGTTATAATGACGTACATAATTCATTTTGAGATAAAATATTTAGTAGATATACTACAAAAAAATCAAAACTAAAATTTAAGAGCTTTCGAATATATAGTTTTTGTGTCCTGAATTGGTTAGAGAACCATAAAGTGCACTCGAACGTTGATAATCATAATTTTGATCATTTCTCTATACAATAATTATAGAGAAAAACGCTTTATAATTTTAATTTATTTTGTGAGATTAGAAAACTAGAAAATTTAATATAGAACGAAGATGAATTATTTAATTTAATATTAATTATACGGTTGATAATTTATCTCTTGTACGAGTGTTGCAAAATAAATTTTGAATCTAAAATTGGAATTATCTTTTTTGCTATTGTGTGTACTCGAACATATAGATAGTCCTATAATGAATAGTATTCAAATCCTGTTTACGTAGATATCGGAGTTCGAAGTTTGTAGATTATCTGAACGCTGTAAAACAGAAAGTGTTCTTCCCAAAAAATCGATAGTCGAAAGCCAAAGTTAAACAGCCGAAGGAATATCAACGTTTTACAGCATAGTAACAAATTTCACATTTACTTGAAACCAAAATACTTTTAATCTAGATCGACTTCAAGAACAAATCAAAGCAAATCCAAAATTTCTTGGACAATGTTAAAGATTTAGCGGACATGTCCCCATCATTTTTGCAATCAACCGCGGAATAATAATTTATCAATCACTCCTAAGTGGTTTGGGGACGGCTGTGTTCTTAATAAAATACTTTCATTTAGTGCGCTAACATTTTAACAGCTTCACTAAATTATCCACTGCGATTCTCAGCTAGCCAGAACTTAAATAAAATTGAGCCACAATAATGATGAAAACTCCGTTATATAAACTGCTTTTACTTTTAATTTTTCTCGCTTCGATAGTTTATTGACTATCCAAGTATTGCACATAACAAACGCCATTTTTCGATGAAGGGCTTTTTGTCATCAAAACGGTTTAAGATTATGCAATCATCATGTAACTGTGAATTTGCTAGCTTGCCCTAACAGCTTTGGGGTGCGGCGTCTTATTTCATTGTAATTAAAAATTTTGATACTAGAATCCTTTTTACAGATAAGGAAATGCATATTCTTGATGGGCCAATTGAATACTGATTAGATCATAAATATTCTACTGTCTCTTGATAAATATGTAACATAAAGTTACTGACGATTATCACTCATCATTTTCCCTACTATTATTTTGGAATGCTCCTTGGCCTATAGTTCAAATGGCAGTCTCTTGCGCTATTTACCCAAAATGATTTCTATACTATTTTGAAAGGCGTCGTCTATTCTAATCTCACGAACGTGACAAAGGCAGTCTGATCACCCGTACCTTGTTATCTTGTGCATTATTATAATTTACGTGCAAAATTATAATTTACGTGTTATTTGTTGCTTCTTAAATTTTTTTAGTTCATAATAAACTTCTTGTAATATGGGTTACATTTCCAATGTCTACTTCTGTTCTAAACGTCAAATATATCGGCACTTACTGCATGTTTCCGCACTGGATTCCTCATAGCTGAGCTAATAGCGGAGTTAAAATGGTCTACTTCGTCTGGATATTTCAGGGCAAATGTACGAGCCACATTAACCAGTGACAATATGCTCGGAAAGGCTGACGAAAACCAGTTTGGCTCACGAATATGAAGCTGATCCGAAAAACGCCTTTAAAAATATAGGTGTGTTTTCCGCTAAAACTATTAAAAGGCCCTTCAGCCTGAAAAATAAAAAACTATGGAGAACCCCGTATACACCAAATAAATTCCGCGTTTAAAAGATATTAAAAGAAGAAATTTATCACACTTTAATTAACCAATTTAAAAAACAATTACCTGAACAAAGTTATTTCACATTTTTTTACGACCTTAATATTTCGGTTCTGAGAGGTTGGCAGATGCAACATAACGGTATATGGTATTTACATGTAATGGCCAACGGCATCAAACACACGAATGCTGATTGCCTTATGATGTGGATAAGGGGCCTTCCCAGCTGATTTTATATTCGCTTTGATTCTTAGTCGTCGTACGTCACCATAAATTTCTCTGTTTACACAGGTTGACACTCAATTCCACACAATGTGGAAAAGAGGTCTTTCGGTAATGGGGTATGTCTTTCGGTAATTTTGGTATATGACATTAACAAGTACTGACCATCTGTATCAAGCACAGCAATGCTCATTCTCATACGATGGGGATATAGCGCCTTTCCAGCTGATATAATATTGGCTTTTGGAAGATTGTTTATCGGAATTATGCTCATATATGACCAACAAATTTCTATGTTCCTTTGACTTATTAAGCGAATTTTTACCAATAAAATGTAATTTTTTTCGCAAAAGAAATAAATTTGTACTAGGTAATATGGTCAGAGGCAGTTATGTATAAAATTTTGAAAGCCAAAACTGACTGAACCAAAACTTATTTTAAAATTACTATTCTCAAATATTTGTTCTATATAAATTAAATTGAAGCTTCCAAATTATTGGAAACCCTTAAAAATTATTGTCTATAGTATTTTCGATACCATTCGATGATCAGGAAGCCAACCTAGAAGAAGTCCAGGTAACGCAAATCGTCGATTCAGACTCGAGAGCTCTCGGGCCTATCATATTTGATGACGTTGCAGTTAAAACATTCGGATTGCTTTAGAATAGAAGCAAAAGCCTTATTGAAAACCCTGTGGATCTCCGGCACACCCTAGGATAGGAAAGTATGAGAAGACATGGACAATTTTTACCGAGCAGAAGTTGTTTGCGCATCAGTTGAATATTTCTATGATAGATCTTTAAATAGGGCAAGATTGTTAACGACAGAAATAACAATTGCAACCAAGTTAACATTAACGAGGTCTGAGCTACTTGCGAATTTAATGGACAAAGTAGCGAGAGGGGATGAACAATTTGCCTCAAGAATTTTAAACATTTGTAACAAATTGAACCTCGGGAACCCAGAATTAGATTTTTATCCCAAGAGTACCATCCAATCGCTAAATTATTTATTAAAGCCGAACATAATTATAAAATTCACCTTTGCTCACTTTCTCACTGGCGCTGGATCATACATGGTCGAAATTTGATTACGTGGAACCTATTCTGATTCGCACAGTAAAGGCAAGAGGTCACAAGGTGCAAACAAACTATATTTAGCGGTCTTTGTTTGCATCACAGCTAAGGCCGTACACATTGAACTGGACTGTAAAGATTTACTACACGTAGAATACTGTTGTGTAATTTGTAAAGCGATAAGGACATACTAATTCTCCTCGATACTAAACACGATTGCGGTTGTTAAAGTAATTCAAGCTAGATTTGGGGAAAAGATGGCATGACGAGTAGAATCAATTTCACCATAGAAGAAAATGATGATGAATCAAGCATAAAGGTAGGGAATCTCGTTCTGATCGAGGAGTACCACATTCATCCATTAAAATTGCTAACTGTTCGAGTGGTGGAAATACTATCCATACATAGACCAAACCTATCGAATGGCCGCATCTCGTGGCCCGGGGGGAGGTACAGCCGTAAACTCAATTCACATTCTTCGCGATAACTAGTTCATGAAAACGAGATACAAATACGAGTAGATAGTCGTGAGTCGAGCAATAACTACAACCAACTATACTCATCAATTAAACGGAGACCAATAAGCCATATTCTGCTAATATTCAAAAAAGGAGAGTCGTGATCAATTTTTCAGAACAGGATGGAAGCCGAAGAAGAAGCTGAAATTCTGTGACGTCATAAGACCCTAGCTACCCTATTACATCGCTAAATACTCTTATTAACAAATATTAACTAGCTATCAATTCATTTTGAGCACCAACAACCGTTGGTGCCTATTCTGTGCTAGTAAGAAACACAATGCCTTTATAAATGGTAAAATTGTCAATCAACATTCTGGTTTTCTAAAGACTATGTCAGATATGTTTTTGTTTGTCATAAGAAACTCAATAACTTAGTACGGTTGAAGTTGTCACCCGTAAACATGTATTTTCCAAACCCATCACTACCTCGGACGTTATTACCACATACTCGTATTTCTTTAAACACGCGTTTCACTCGCAAATGCTATAAAAGTAACAGATATGAATTCAACAATTGGCATGAAATTTGAGAATTATTAGACTCCCCTTCAAGATGTTCTTCGAATCGTGTGTCAAGCAATTAAGGCTTCGTTAAATTTTGATCGTTAATATTGAAAACTTTAACATACTTAACTGTCACCGTATTTCCTAGAGCTAATAACATATAATTTCTACGTGTGAGAAAAATTCTATAATTTGTAGGGTTGAAATTTAGAAATAGGGCAGCCAATGATCCAAACTTATTGAAACATCTACTTGATTATGAGTGACGTTTCATCATGAAGAAAAATTAGTTTGTGTTTTTGTGTTAAACCCTCTGATGAATTCCTCCATGAAAAGTAAACTACTTTGCGGGTAAAAAAATAAGTATTTAGCCAATTGGTTAGTTGGCTTATATCCGTAACAAAATCTTCAATATCTGTAGAAAATCTTCAGTTGATCATCTCCAAAATATATGGTTGAATTTCCAGAAAGATTTAGAATTAAAAGATTTTAAATAAAATTTGCAACAATACCGGTTCAAAACTGTTTTTTATTTTTTTACCTAGTACAGTAATCATGAAAAATTTTGACCTCGAGATTTTTCCAGATACCATTCGCTCTATCGCCAAAGTCAAAAAATTAGTTTTTAAATCAACTCTGTGGGTGTGTAAGCGGGGTAGAACTTGATACTTTATGATTTTTGGTTGAAAACGGATATGAACTAAAAGATTCTTAATTAAATTTGCAACAATTCCGGTCTTAATTATTTTTCCCGAATTTAAGCAAAAATGACGTTGTTTGATAAAACATTGTTTTCAACAAAAATTCGGCGCTCACAGCCCAAATCGATTCATTGAATGGGATGAAACTTCATACATAAGCTTTTCCACAAATTGGGAGATTTCGCTGTTTTTCGCCGAAATCGATCCACTGGAAGTGACAGCTTTAATAGAAGCTTAGAACCGAAATCTTTGCAAATAATTTGAAAAGTATAGACAACCCTCCAAGATACCTTCCCTCGAATTACACGGTTTCAAACTACACGATTTTCGAGTGTTTCTTATTTCTCTTCTCTTTGATTTTGTTTTCTGTATACCATATCAAAAAAAAAAAAATAAAACGCAACGTTTCTTTTTATTTTCACACAACCGTTTATTGTAGTCTCGAACAACACGGTTTCAAGAACACGGAACCAATTAATCGTGTTCTTCGAGGGTTTCCTGTGTACTATTTATGAGTAAAACAGTTATGAAGAAAATTT
This sequence comes from Nephrotoma guestfalica, assembly GCA_963691935.1. NCBI lineage: Eukaryota > Metazoa > Arthropoda > Insecta > Diptera > Tipulidae > Nephrotoma > Nephrotoma guestfalica. The sequence goes on along the minus strand of OY829914.1, from coordinate 294,498,836 downwards.
TTAAATTTAACCGGAAATGACGATTTTTGGCAAAACCTGTTTGGCCGGCGTCTCTACAACCCGAACGGATTGATTAGTCGGGATGAAACTTAACATTGAAACTATTTTCATAAATTGGGAGTACCATGCGAAATGTGGTGGATATCTGTGTATCGGAAGCAACAGCTTCCGTAAGAGCTTTTTCAAATTTTGCAATGAAGATTAAATTTTCACCATGGGTTGACCTTGTTCCTTTTCTGAAATTTAAGCAGGAATAATGATTTTTTATTATACAAGACAGTTTTATCAAATATCCAGTAGGTTAAATTTTTCCATTTAAAAATTAATTGTGGTATGTTCGAGATCTATGTACATTTATCGTAAAAGAAAGTCGAATATCGGCCACAACAAAATAATTACACCACTTCATTTTTTCTTGCACTAACAATTTTAGATTATGAGTTAACTACTCTACTCAGAGGTACATTTATTCTGATGTATCACATTGGTATTCACTACTCCGTTCGATATAATGACACACCAGCAATGCAATTCAAAATTTTGTGTGGCCACATAAAGCGTGTGACCCATTATGAGAGTCGAGTGCAAATAATACTGTTGGGAGTTATTTACATTATTAAAGAAGATTGTAGCCAGGAATTGTTTGGGCTTGTAGAACACAAATCGTGAGGGTGCACAATACGCATTATCACACAAGACAGGCAGACACGTACACAGAGAACTTTTGGAAAATTTTTATTTTGCCAAATTCAAAAAGTAATTTGTATTATTTTTATATAACATAAATAAATTAAAATAATAAGAAGTAAACATTTAAAAATAATAAATAAATATTTTTATAAATGACGATCAGATTCAGCCGGATTATATTTTATGCACGATAAACATTTAAACGCTTTCTTAAATCCCGTTCGAAATTTCTCACTCATCCAACAATAAATAATTGGATTACAAGCGGGGTGTGCCATATTCAAAATAAAGGTCCCTAACCAAATGTTCCAATACAAATTGTTGCTGGCTCTTGAATCCACAATATCAGTGATACCATCAACAATCAAAATTATTCGCTGCGGTAAGTAACATATTAGGAATACTAACGTTACTACGATCACCATTTTAACCACTTTCTTTCTGCCCCGATCTTTTGCAATTTGATTTTCGTTTTGTTCACCAACCACTTTCGACTTCCAAAGGGCCGCACCTATCTTAGTGTAGGCGTACACCATGCAGAAAAATGGCACAATGAACGACACAATCAAAATTCCTGCAAAGTACGCCCTTTCTAAATTACCATTCGGCCAATTTCGCACGCACGTAACATGTTGGCTGCCATCACCTTTTGTGTATCGTTTTGCTGTGTCAAAAATCATTCTTGGAATAGTTAAAGTGAAACTCAGTATCCAAATTCCAACAACACTCGCAAATGTATTGATTGCGCTCAATCTTTTTTTCAACGGATATATTATTGCCATGTAGCGTTCAACCGCGATCGCACATAATGTAAAAATCGAGGCAAACATACTTATAAAGTGCCAGCTGAACATAATCTTACATATAAGCCAGCCAATTGACCATTGCAATGTGATAGAATATGTTGAAACGATTGGTAAAAATAAAGCAGATAGTCCTTCTGCAATAGCCAAATTCACTGAGAAATATGAAATTATAAGCGTGTATGTGGTATAATATAATTAGATTCTCACCAAGAAATATATTTGTTACTGTTCTCATCCTTTTATGGGCTAGAACGATCCAAATGACGGTAACGTTTCCACAAATTCCGACTATAATTACGATTATATAAACTAAAAACCACAATAAACCCAGCCATAATGTGCTGTTAGCCATATTTCACTAAATTCCTTACTTCTACATTTAAGAATAATCTTGCTCTGGTACGACAAAAATTTTATTGTCGCACATCATACAACAATATCAAATTGCTAATTGTGTATTTGTCAAATGGAATCCCCTGATGATCATGATAATTTCCTAAATTAGAATAGCTAAATGCACGATATACATATTTGTGGTATACCTAAGCGATAAATACAATTGTACATACAAATTATGTAACGCCAAATTGCAAATGATAACAAAAGTAGTAATTCAAGTTTAGTTGGTATGTGAGTAAATTTATGGGTGTATACATGTTGCGGCCAACACCCGACTTTCAAAGCAATGACAAATGTGTTTTAAGTCTCGGGGAAGAAGCTCACGGTCGTTATCGGAATCTGTTTTTAATATCTGTTTGCACTCAACAAAAAACATTGAATTAAACATACTGACGATTTCTTCGGTAATAAATTGCATATCATCTATGTTTGTTTGCGATCACAAAGCTAGAATTTTACCCACAAGAGAGAGTTCGTGAGAGTTTTTATGAAATGTAATTGAATTTATCACGGAGTGGGAAACTTCATATTTTCAGTTAACGACCTGAAACAAATCAACGTGTTGTGGATTTATTATCTTAAAAGTCATGAATCGTGAAGTCATGCATCCTGCACTCGAACACTTTCGGAAGCTGTATGCCAAAATTAACAAAGGTCGGTAATTATCAAGTTTTCACCTGTTCCAGCCAAAATTCTCGATAAGTCAGATTCGATTGTAAGTAACAACCCGAAAAATTTAATGCAAATTCAAGTCGTAAAATCATCGAGGTGAAGTTACCAACTACCAAGACGTTGGAAGTTTGGTTTCGAAAATGAAACATTGAATTCTTTAAATTAAAAAATTCGGACTAACCTACAAAAATATTGAAAATACTTTGAATTTACTTACAAAGTATAATCACAATGCCTTAGCGGATTATTATGAATCAACTCCTTCGCAACTGCGATTTGTTATTGTATTTGCATACAAGCAATTTCTATATTTTACGTCTTGGCAATCTCACCACGATGTAAAATAATATTTGGCTATCACCCAGAATAACCCAACATTTCATAAAAGATTCGTAGAAATTGATATCCGAGAAATGATGGTGACTAAAGTTAGCAGAAAATTTCAGCGAAGAATAATCTGCATCATCAGCATGTTGCGTATGAGGCACAGGTAGTACAAAATTCTATGACTAATACCTATTAGTCGAAAATTACATGATCCTGAAGTTAGTAGAAAATTCTCACCGAAAACAAAATTTGGATTGTCAATCAAAATTGATTTCACATAATTCGCAATTTAAAGTTAATATTTTTGTTCTGAACAACGATCAACAGCCACGGTCGACACTTTTATAAGCAAACTGTGTAACAATCACTATGCATTTTTTAGACTCTCATTGAATACGAACTACTGCCTAACACCAATAAGCAAAATAATCACTACCGGAAGATAAACGTCTAAAAGAACGGATATCTTTCGATATCTCAACCAATCAAATAAGCAATTGCACTATAATCTTCTTCACTATATGACTCATCTAGGGGCAGGTGATATAGCGGTTAGAATATTGCAACCGAATGTTCTGAAGGACGAGTACTTCGAAACGAAAACAAAAGTGCGACACAACGAACAAGGAATCAAAACAACAAATTTATTTCGACACAGTCGCACAATAAAAACGTCGCACAATAGCATAGTCACCACCACGATGCCAAAACTCGTTGATGGAAATGTTATTATAAATACTATCTATTTTGACTTGGATAAAGGTTCGACCTTGTACTTTGGGCAATTAGTGATCTTATTGAGGTTTATTTTTATTTCTCACTGAACCAAGCCTTTGTTGGTTTCACCAGTCTTATAGTTGTGTATATTCACTACAAGACTGGAGATACATGTACTAAAGTGTGTTTGCTACAGTATGTCTACAGTTGTCTGCAATTATTGCCCATAAGTTTGCTCGTATGCTTAAAATGCAATCACTTCTGTGTTTATTACTTTTTTAAATTGTGGCCTTTTAGCTTGAAAACAAAATAAGTGTTTTTGAAACAACGAAAAGATCGTTAATTTTTTAATGTTTATCCCTGCTCATGTTTCTCCATACCGAGATTGGTGGGCAAGTTTAAAGAGTCGGGGACAATTAAAGATACTAGAAGAACTTTTTTTTTCCCTTTATTAATTACAACTGAGACTGTGCTCATCTAGCAATTTATCTTTCAAATTTACAAATTTTACATTTCTTAAATAATTCTGATTTGTTGGGATGAAACCCAATGGTTAGTCCCAAAATTAATTAAACCTATTTAAAATATAATTTTAATTTGGTATGTTTACTATGTCAAGTGGCCTCGTTCTTTGAGGTCTTCTTTCAACGACCGGGTAATCTATCATATGGCGAATATAGTACCTTATTTCGTGTTTGGCGGCGTGCTTTTTTATTTTATCTTTGATATATTCCGTCTGTAAGTCCTTGTGAAGGTCTTAATTTCTTGTGTACCACGGAGCATTTACGATGCTACGGAGAACCTTATTTTGAAACGTCTGTATCATTTTGGCGTTTGTTTGCTTAGTACATTCCCAGAGTTGAATACCATAGGTCCATATCGGCTTCAGTATTTGCCGATATAGCTGCAGCTTGTTGTATATTGTAAGCTCAGAGCCTCTACCTATGAGCCAATACATTTTTCTGAACTTAATATTAAGTTCTTCTTTTTTCTTTCTCACTGGTGCTGCATTCTACATGGTCGAAATTTAGCACGTAGTTTGCGAACTAAATTCGATTACGTGGAACGTATTCTGATTCACACAGTAATGGCAAGAGGACACAAGATGTACACAAACTTTATTTAGCGATCTATGTTTGCATCACAGCTATAAGGCCATACACATTGAACTGGACTGTAAAGATTTACTACACGTAGAATATCGTCTTGTAATTTGTAAAGCGATAAGGACATACTAATTCAACCCCGATGCTAAACACGATTGCGGTTGTTAGAAAAATTCCAGCTAGATTTGGGGAAAAGATGGCATGACGAGTATACTTGAATCAATTTCAACCTAGAAGCAAATGATGATCAACAAAACATACAGGTAGGGAATCTCGTTCTGATCGAGGAGTACCACATTCAACCATTAAAATGGCCAACTGGTCATGTGGTGGAAATACCATCCAGACATATACCAAAACTATCGAATGGTCTTATCTCATGGCCCAGAAGAAGGTACAGCAGAAAATCTAATTCTAATTTTTCGCGATAACTGATAGATAATGAGATCAAGATAGAAACACGTAGTCGTGTGTCGAGCAATGACTACAATCAAAGAAACGGTGTGACAAATAATAATGAAGCCACATTCCAAACTATGCGGAACTGTCAATTTGATAATGGCCTTACGGTGAAAATCGCAGAACAGGGAGGAAAACGAAGAAGAGGCTGACGTCACTTCATAATGCACCAGCCACTCTATCACATCGCAAAATGCCCTTATAGTTATTTATCAAGAATGAGGCACACTTCAAATATCAATTGGCTATATCAATTCATGTTGAATATCAACGTTTTGTGTCTACTGTGCTAGTGAGAAACATAATGCCTTTCCAAATGGGAAAATTGTCAACCAACATCCTGATTTTCTAAAGGCCATGTCAGAAATGTTTTAATCGTTTGTCCGCAGTAGCGCAAATCAATGTAAAACTAAAGGAATATATTATCATAATTGTCATAAGACACAGTACTTTAGTAGTAGAAGTTGCCACCCGTAAACAGCCCTCTATCTTTCGAACCCATCACTACCTCGATCGTTATTATCATACACGTAGGTTCTTTAAACACGCGTTTCACTCGCAAATGCAATAAAAGTAACAGATATGAATTTAACAATTGGCATGTAATTTGAGAATTATTAGACTCCTCTTGAAGATCTTTTTCTAGCACAGAACAGTGTGTCAAGCAATTAAGGCTTCGTTAAATTTTGATCGTTAATATTGAAAACTTTAACATACTTAACTGTCACCGTATTTCCTAGAGCTAATAACATATAATTTCTACGTGTGAGCAAAATTCTATAATTTGCAGGGTTGAAGCTCAGAAATAGGTCAACCAATCATCCAAAATTATTGAAACATCTACCTGATTATGAGTGACTGTTTCATCATGAAGAAAAATTAGTTTGTGTTTTTTACTGTACAGCGCACTATTAAAATTTCAAGTTAAACCCTCTGATGATTTTAGCTCCATGAAAAGTAAGCTACTTTGCGGGTAAACAAATAAGTTTTTAGCCAATTGGTTGGTTGGCTTATATCCGCAACAATAAATTTAAAAATTATGTTTGAAATTCTGACTAGAAAATCTTCAGTTGATCACCTCCAAAATATATGGTTGAATTTCCAGAAAGATTTAGGATTAATAGAAGACGTCGAGATAGATCACTAATTATTGACTTTTCAGTCTAACTAAAGCACGAAACACCCAATTATATTTCCAGGAGAAAAAAAAATGACCTTGAAATTTTTGCAGGTTTACCATTCACAATTTCGCGGAAATTCAAAAAAAGTAGTTATAAAAACATTTCTCTGTGCGCATGCACTGCCGTTCAGACTAAATGTTTGTACCTTCTCTATAGCCCAATTGAGAGATAACTATGAGTTTTGTTTGAAATCGGCCCACCGGAAGTGGCGGCTCTCTAGAACGCTTTTCGGATTTTGCAAATATTTTGAAAATAATATCATTTCAGAGTAAAACGATATGAACTAAAAGATTTTAAATAAAATTTGCAACAATACCGGTCTTAATTATTTTTCCCGAGTTTAAGCGGAAATGACGTTGTTTGATAAAACACTGTTTTCAACAAAAATTCGGCCGTTACAGCCCAAATTGATTGGGATGAAACTTCATACATAAGCTTTTCCACAAATTGGGAGATTTCACTGTTTTTTGCCGAAGTCGATCCACTGGAAGTGACAGCTTCAATAGAAGCTTAGCACCGAGATCTTTGCAAATAATTTGAAAAGTATAGGCAACCCTGCAAGATCGCGTTATTTGAAGAACACGAGTTTCGAAGAACACGGATACCTTTCCTCGAATTACACGGTTTCAAACTACACGATTTTCGGCAATGCAATTCAAAATTTTGTGTGGTCCACATGAAGCTTGTGACCAATTATGAGAGTCGAGTGCAAATAATACTGTTGGGAGTTATTTACATTATTAAAGAAGATTGTAGCCAGGAATTGTTTGGGCTTGTAGAACACAAATCGTGAGGGTGCACAATACGCATTATCACACAAGACAGGCAGACACGTTCGCAGAGAACTTTTGGAAAATTTTTATTTTGCCAAATTCAAAAAGTAATTTGTATTATCTTTATATAACATAAATAAATTAAAATAATGGGAAGTAAACATTTTAAAATAATAAATCAATATTGTTAAGTAAACTTATAAACGCTTTCTTAAATCCCGTTCGAAATTTCTCACTCATCCAACAATAAATAATTGGATTGCAAGCGGGATGTAACATATTCAAAACAAAGGCCCAGAACAAAATGTTCAAATACAACTGGTTGCTGGTACTTGAATCCACAATATCAGTGATTCCATCAACAATAAAAATTATTCGCTGCGGTAAGTAACATATTAGGAATACTAACGTTACTACGATTACCATTTTAACCACTTTCTTTCTGCCCCGATCTTTTGCAATTTGATTTTCGTTTTGTTCACCAACCACTTTCGACTTCCAAAGGGCCGCACCTATCTTAGTGTAGGCGTATACCATCCAGAAAAATGGCACAATGAACGACACAATCAAAATTCCTGCAAAGTACGCCCTTTCTAAATTACCATTCGGCCAATTTCGCACGCACGTAACATGTTGGCTGCCATCACCTTTTGTGTATCGTTTTGCTGTGTCAAAAATCATTCTTGGAATAGTTAAAGTGAAACTCAGTATCCAAATTCCAACAACACTCGCAAATGTATTGATTGCGCTCAATCTTTTTTTCAACGGATATATTATTGCCATGTAGCGTTCAACCGCGATCGCACATAATGTAAAAATCGAGGCAAACATACTTATAAAGTGCCAGCTGAACATAATCTTACATATAAGCCAGCCAATTGACCATTGCAATGTCATAGAATGTGATGAAATTATTGGAAAAAATAAAGCAGATAGTCCTTCTGCAATAGCCAAATTCACTGAAAAATATGAAATTATAAGCGTGTATGTGGTATAATATAATTAGATGCTCACCAAGAAATATATTTGTTACTGTTCTCATCCTTTTATAGGCTAGAACGATCCAAATGATGGTAACGTTTCCAAAAATTCCGACTATAGTTACGATTATGATACCTAAAAACCACAATAATACAGCCATAATGTGCTGTTAGCTATGTTTCACTAAATTGCTTACTTCTACATTTAGGAATAATCTTGCTCTGGTACGACAAAAATTTTATTGTCGCACAACATACCACAATATCAAATTGCTAATTGTGTATTTGTCAAATGGAATTCCCTGACGATCATGATAATTTCCTAAATGCACGATATACATATTTGTGATATACCTAAGCGATAAATAGAATTGTACATACAAATTATGTAACGCCAAATTGCAAATGATAACAAAAGTAGTAATTCAAGTTTAGTTGGTATGTGAGTAAATTTATGGGTGTATACATGTTGCGGCCAACACCCGACTTTCAAAGCAATGACAAATGTGTTTTAAGTCTCGGGGAAGAAGCTCACGGTCGTTATCGGAATCTGTTTTTAATATCTGTTTGCACTCAACAAAAAACATTGAATTAAACATACTGACGATTTCTTCGGTAATAAATTGCATATCATCTATGTTTGTTTGCGATCACAAAGCTAGAATTTTACCCACAAGAGAGAGTTCGTGAGAGTTTTTATGAAATGTAATTGAATTTATCACGGAGTGGGAAACTTCATATTTTCAGTTAACGACCTGAAACAAATCAACGTGTTGTGGATTTATTATCTTAAAAGTCATGAATCGTGAAGTCATGCATCCTGCACTCGAACACTTTCGGAAGCTGTATGCCAAAATTAACAAAGGTCGGTAATTATCAAGTTTTCACCTGTTCCAGCCAAAATTCTCGATAAGTCAGATTCGATTGTAAGTAACAACCCGAAAAATTTAATGCAAATTCAAGTCGTAAAATCATCGAGGTGAAGTTACCAACTACCAAGACGTTGGAAGTTTGGTTTCGAAAATGAAACATTGAATTCTTTAAATTAAAAAATTCGGACTAACCTACAAAAATATTGAAAATACTTTGAATTTACTTACAAAGTATAATCACAATGCCTTAGCGGATTATTATGAATCAACTCCTTCGCAACTGCGATTTGTTATTGTATTTGCATACAAGCAATTTCTATATTTTACGTCTTGGCAATCTCACCACGATGTAAAATAATATTTGGCTATCACCCAGAATAACCCAACATTTCATAAAAGATTCGTAGAAATTGATATCCGAGAAATGATGGTGACTAAAGTTAGCAGAAAATTTCAGCGAAGAATAATCTGCATCATGGTAGTACAAAATTCTATGATAATTCCTATTAGTCGAAAATTACATGATACTGAAGTTAGTAGAAAATTCTCACCGAAAACAAAATTTGGATTATCAATCAAAATTGATTTCACATAATTCGCCATTTAAAGTTAATATAGTCTGAGTGTATGTAGAATCATAGTCATGGAATTAAAAGCATACCGCATGTCTGAAAGTAATATGAATTGGGTGGAGTTAGACTAATGTGGATATATACCTTTTTTTAGTTAATTTACGAAGGGAAATTAGCGTGTGAACCTCGAGGCTTTTCAACTCAAGGACAACACGAATATAATTAGAAGATTGAAAATAGTAAAACCGTTTGAGTTAGTGTAGTACATCTAATCCAAAAGCGATGACACGGTTTGCACAACTAAAGTATAACCAAACAACACTGCCAAAAATATGTGGAACATCAATGGATAAACTCCTAAATTAAAAGTACAGTAGTAATTGCAAAAGTTCTGAGTAAAATCTTTAAATATAAAATTGTCCTTTTCGCAACATATCTGTAATATAATCCTCAGAGTGAAGGTTTGATCGGTTGTCTGCTTGAATGAAATCCACACTGATTTCTACTTTCCTCAGGTTAGCTCAAAAAACCGCACTTTTCACAAGAAAAAGTGGTACAGTAATTTCAAAGTTGATGACAGAATTAAATTATAATTTCCGAATTAAAAAAAAAAATAATTTAGCCATGCTTGAAAGAGCTTGTCGATGACCATCCCCATAATTGTCCAAATTCGTTGAGGATTACTGTGAGGATGGAATCTATAGCAATATTTTGTCTTTTATTTTGTGTTAAAGCTTGCTAACGTGCGCGATCTTTTTCACAAACTGCATTCAAGCAATCTTCCCTCAACTGGTTATTTTTGGTTGTCGTCGACTTTTTACAACTCTTGACACGTCTGTTGCTATAGTTTTTATAATATTTTCCTGGTCCTCCATGTACTGGTTTTTAAAAATATCTAATAGGGTATCTTAGTAATTTTTTATAAGCTTGAAAGTTTAATTTACCAAAGTGGGGTTCATTGGAAATGGTAGTTTGTATATGTTGTTCAGAAAAGAAAGGTATGTTTCACAACTACTGTTAGCTTTGTTCTGATGTTGTCTATTTGGTGGGATCAGCTTGGTGTAGTGTATTATGAGTTTCTAAATCCGAGCACTCAAGGAAAATCGCGCTCACTACTACTGCAGACAAGACAAAATTATTCTTCGGAATGATAATGCTCGTTCATGTATTGCGGAACTCAATTGAAAAGTTTAACACCACCCGCCGAATTCTCTAGACATATTTTCCCGTCTGATTACCACTTGTTTCGTTCGAAGACGCATGGTCATATCATAGGAAGATACCAAAAATTGGGTTGATTCATGGATAACCTCAAAAGATGAAGCGTTCTTTCGACGTAGTATCGACGACCAATAAATATTTCTAAAATTAAAAATGCTGTGGTGCAGAAACGACACAACCATATCAACTGTCGTTTTCCTCTTGTATCTAGATGTTCTAATGTTTTAGTTACAAAAACCTCCACAGTGATTAACACCTTAATTTCAAAAGCAGCACTCGGAACTTCAGGATCACCTGGTTCTATGAGTCTCACTAGTTTCAACTCGAAATTATAGAGTTTTTAATCTAACCTTTCCCTACAACCAGTTTGTTGTCTCGCACCATCTTGCGACCAATTTCGATTGACTGACTACGCAACTAATACCGATAACTTAGATGTTCAAAGCGACGGATGTCCCAAAACAACGAAAAGATTGTTCATTTTTCAATGTTCACCCCGCTCATGTGTCTCCATACCGCAATTGGTGGCCAAGTTTGAAGAGTCGGAGACAATTAAAGATACTAGAAGAACCAATAAACCAATAACTTCACGGCTAAACAATATTTTTGCTATTGTAGTTGATAGTGAGTACAGAACACAGAAACCTCCACTCGTCGGCCCTATATCCAGTTGGGAATTTCACGCACATCATTACAGCGAATTTTGAAACAAGAACCTCGTATGTATTCTTACGATTCAACTGGTAAAAGAACTCTCTCCAGGCGATTACTTATTGCGTACACAGTACTGCTTATTATGAATAAACAAAACTCGTGCTACTGGGGGTACTAGTAATTCACAAAGGCTTCACCAAAGACCTCTGCATCCACTATTGGGCAATATTTTTTTAAGGAGAAAGTTCATCAGGTTACGGTTAATAGCGCCCGATATATGGAAATGATCCAAAATTATTTCTTAACCTGCTCAGGCAGCACTTTCCATTTCGTTTAAAATTAAAAAAGGGTGATTTGAGATGACCGCCAAGATCACCAGATCTCACCGCTCCGGACTTCCTTCTCTACGGTTATCCGAAAGAAAAAGTTTACATAAATAAACCACAAACTTTAAAACATTTTAAAGAAATATTCGTGCTCAAATTTTGTGAGTAAGCCGAGAAACTTTAAGAGAAGTGATGTAGAATGCACTCAAAAGAGCTCGGATTTGTGAGTGTGCTCAAGGTCATCATTTAAAAGACATTATTTTCAAAACTTCGTGTACATCCCCCAGTGTATGCTCAAACCAAACCAGTAGTGGAATGTCGCAGTATTTTGATGGACTGTTTCATACCAGTGTCAGGATCGAAAGCTTGTTTTGCCGACCTTTGCAAACCTGAAAGTCGTTTTGCTTTGCTGACCGATTGTGATTATTTCGATTACCACCGACCAATACATACATTAGGATAACAGCAGATAGAAAATTCAAAGCACGTTTATTAACACTAACGTAACCTCGCAGTAATTAACAATCGTTCTGATAATATTATTCACCATACATTTTTAATGTATACCAGTGCATCCCACCATCCGAATGTTTTCATCGGTCGATAGTTACTTACCTGAGTGTATATGAATATAGATTCATCTAACATTTGACTTTATAAAAAAATAAGGGTTTGACTTTTATTTAGCTCTCCTATTTTTTGATATTGCAATATAAATTAATATCGGTCGGGTGGATTTTTGTATTTAAATTTTTATTTTCCTGTATGTGCCTCTAGGATCGGATTTTCTTTTACCATTTTTTATTGAAAGATGAATAAAAGGAAGTAGAAATGTTTATTTTGTGTGCATACCCTTTTTGGCATGTGTTTGATACGAATACGATACACCATTTGATTAATATGCTAATTCGCTAACAAATTGCCATATTACAATATACCACGTTGCTACGTATCCGTATCCGTATGTCTAATTAGGTTTCGCTTTTCATTGCGTATACCCAAAAACCCAAGGTTATATCGAGGTTGAAATTTATTACCTGACCCAAACCAATTAATTCCAATAACAACGAATAGATTTTTTTATAACAATTTACCTCTCGCTTATATAATATTCATAAATTTATATTCTAAATTTTCTAGCAAAACAAAAAGAAAATCTCGTTCATAGCAGCAAATCCATTTAGATCGGTATCATTCTGCTCAACTTCCAAAAAAGCATATCCATCTATAAATTACAAATTCAAAATGATTCCATTGACCCTCGAAACCGAATAAAAAAAATCTTATCTCTGATATCGGAACGCAAAATGTGTATGTGTTGATGAGAACCGAAAAATTATTCAACATTTATTATCATTGCAAATTACTTTTTACATAAACAGAAAGACCCAAAACTATAAAATTCGAATAGTTTTTATTTATCGGATATCAATAAATCACATGCCATTCAGGTATTTTGGTTTTTATCTCTTAGCCAGACAAAGTACAGTGTATAGTGTACACAAGCACAGTACTACACTATACATAGTGGTTGATTGATGAATAAAAACTACATAGTTCTATACTAGACCAAATTATACAAAACTGGTAGTTTTAATTATTTCTAGCTGGACATCTACAAAAGTAGATAGATTAATCGATCATAACGCTTTTTAAATTGTTAAAACATGAAAAATCTAATTAACATTGTGGAGAGAACGGATGTCTATAGCATGGTGTAAAAGCTCGCTGTGTTCTCACAGCTTGACCAGTAGTTTTGATAATTTAGTTTTTTTTCTATCAATACGGTGAAATTAGTCACTGTCTTGTGTCTGTGTGTACGAGACAAGAGAAATATTTATAAATTATATCCAACTATACGTTCTACTGTAAAAATTAATCATTTCACTAACAAATCATAAAAATTGGAAACATTTATCAATTACATGTCAGATAAATGTATCATTTTCATCATTTACAAACAAATTATAATATTCGATTTAAAAATATTTTTTTTTGGGTCGAGTTTGTCCCGCATGACAATATCATCAGTTCGTAATCAAAACAATGTTATATTCTTATATGCTTCAAAAAATGTAATTACCATTCTAAGATTATGTTATATTTTTGACACCACACAGTTGGTTGTGCATATAAAATGTATGTACAGATATAGGCTGTCACCCGTAAAATGATTAACACGAAAATTATGGTCTTTGGATATGCCTGCCAGAAAAGCTGTATCTTGGATGTAGAGATAAACATCGAACTTAATTTACTGATGGAATAAAATTGTGGTGTATCCAGGTTGTCATAAATGTTTATTAATAAAAAATAAGAACCAACATTGATATAAATAGAATTCTTTATCGCATCTGAATGATCAAAAATATGTATTCAAAAATATCTGAAGATGGGAAAAAATATTTAAATATGTAAGTCGAGAATGAAGAAGTTTTTGCATTTGAAATTCATTAATAAATAGTCGCATACATTGTAGTTGTAGTTCGGAACGATATAGATAATTACTGCGAAGCTTGCTAGTGTTACGTGACGTGATTTGATTTTTCAACTTGCACTTTATTACTGTATAGCTTACGTGTAAAAGTAACTAGTACTCGCACAAGCGTTAGAAATTAATAATTTCAATTCTGGTTGGAATAATTCAATTCCAACCAGAATTGAATCCTTAACGAGACCAAATAAAATGTGTGGTGATTTATGGTCCTACCAATCACAAGAACCTCCTCGGACGAACAAATCCAGCACAAAGTACCACCAGCAGGACCATAAAATGGCCACGTGGCGCCCGAGCAGGAACCTGAAGATCATACTGTTTAACCGTTAAAATAGCATGATCTGATGGTCATTTAGTTCTTTTTAGTAAAGTTGGTGACCTTAAAAAGGTATTCAAGGAGCTCCGAAAAATTTCTGTTAGCGAATGACATCTTCTAACTTTTATAAATTCAGTTTTTTCCGTTAATTTTCCCCCCTCGCTGATTAAAACTCTAACATCGGTAGTTTGAACTTAGTCCATGATGCGTCTGTAGTTTAGATTTTAGTCGTTATTCCGCTAACTCTTACAGGTTACAAATGAATGAAGTTTTTCTTACCCAAACCCTGCTTTTATTAATTTTTTTCATTTAGAATCCGATAATTTATTGTGGAGCCACTAAGACAACAATGATCTAGATTTTAGTAGTGATTTTGAGTCTTCGTGAATTGATTTCTCTAGATAAAAAAAGGTTGTTTGATGATCCCATTTTTCCACTTTTACTGGGCCAATCACTCTGTTCGGTTAAACTAATTAAAATATTTGTTTAGCTATTTACAGTACATGATCCGTTTTTTTGATTTTACCGATGATTTCATAATTCTTAGTAGCCTGGGTCATTAGGTAACTCAAGTAGATATGACACAGACCATGGAAGAAAACGACAATTTCGAAAACGCAAAAAAAAGTCAAAAAACTATTCAGATTATTAAACCATGAATATTACGGGAAAATCTAATCACCTTTTCTTTTTTGAGGGGCACTCTGTTCAATTCGTGACTTCTCAGCCTTCTTGTCATACGTGAATTTTTTAAAATACGTTTTTGTCTGAAAATCAGTCATGTCGAATTTAAATATATTTGATTGTTTCAGCTCGGAGAAGCTTGACGTTAAGTACTCCATTAGAGAAATAGACAAAAACGATCTGCGAGCTATATCAAAACTATTAGGGCGCCTTCAATCTGAACATGTAGATGAGAAATTGAAACCCGTTAAAACTCAGATTCCAATATCGCCAGACTTAGAAGCTCGCACTTTCGTTGAGATGGCTGTTGCGATTCAATCCGCAGCTAATAAATTAAACGAGCATTCATCACTTGAATCATTAATTATATAATTATGTCAAGTAAATAATTATGATGCCCGGGCCAAACGATTCAAGCTGGCATATGGTGACATAGGAATGGTTACGCAAGCTATTGGAACTCTCCGACGGATCATACAGAGGCTTAGATAATACATTGAAGATAAAAGCAATCCTATTTTAACCGCACAAATAATTGCAACAGGGGGTATACACAAATCGAAAACAACTAAACCTGCGGGTTCCGGCGAAACTAAAGCTCGCCCATTTTGCCCGAAACACATTTTAAAATATAACGCTGAAACCAACGTTTACAAGCATAATTCCAGAAAGCCTGACGTTTGCGAAAAATTATCCTACTCATGAAATTAGTAGATCTCGGGCGATACTGGGATCAAGAAATTTTGAACCAACTATCAAGAATCCTCAAGTTCGATTTAACATACCCACGGAGTCCGACCCGTATATGAATATTACTGGATCGAATTCAAACACCAGTCTTAATTATAGTGCGAACTCTTACGCTGGAGGGATGAACAACATCAACAGTCCAAATGCTGGGAGGAAGACGCAGCCACAGATCCGGATCAATAAATATTTTTCCTTAGTTCGTCTTATAATGTAAACGTTAAGAATGCTACTCCGCGTATCCAATCTTTTCTAAACGACCCTGTTGGCAAATTTCCTAAGTAGCGTAATTTGATTTTTGATGGATCCAAGACAAAGGGCAGCGGTAATTACCATTTTGCCACATCTTCGATTTTTTTGCGGAATTAAATTAGAAACTAGTCATGTAGACATGATGAGAGGCTCGGAGATACGTATTTAATAGGATGCAAACCTCTTAAGAAACGATAGCAGACCTTATACTAGACATTGAAATTCAAAATATTCGTTTAAACGTAAGTCGTTTGAATCAATTAGAACTTCTCGATATAATAAAAAGCAACCTTCATCCGGCGTTTAGAAACGAAATTATATCGGTTCCTATCCAAAAAATTTAGCACCTTCGTGTAATATGCAAGCGATACGAAAGTTTGTAGTCTCAAACTGGTTTCGATCCTAGATTAAATTATCGACCTAGTTTTAGGTTGATAATTTAATCTATTTAATCCCGTTAATGAAGTCGCGAGACGATTTTGAGCATTACAAATCAAAATTTGGTGACATAAGCAAATGGCAACAAAAACAAGGTGCAAAAATATGGTGGTAACGGTGTTAGATAGATAATTGGCCCAAATATTTATCATAAATTGAAGCGTCGACGAAAATATCATTAATTGGTCAATATAATCGACTAAATAATGATCTATGTACATGAACTAATTGTGTTTTCGTGAGGGAATGTGTGTACACATTTTATTTTGTGGCACTACAATTACGGTAGCCTTTATGCTGAACCGATCAAAACAACCCCCTCAGACGAGCAAACCCGGTACAAAGTACCACGTGATCGGCAGGACCATAAAATCGCCACAAATATTGGTATGTAATGTTCTTACGTGGCCTTCGTCGCTATCAATAGATTGACTATAGGTAAAGTAAGTTTCTCGCAGTATGCGGAACGTTTTGACGCTTGATTTTGATACAAATAAATTGCAGACAGCTCTTACTTGGTGAATAAAATGTGATATGTTGGAAAAATTCGGAACTTTGATTTAGGCTTAAAATAATTCCCGACTGTACAGCCTAACTAGTTGTCAACTTGTTAATTATACGAGGCTAGACTAAATTTTGTTTTAAAAAGTTACACTAATTTTACAATTGGTCGAAAGGTCATCAATTCAAAATTCATCAATGAAATATTTGTTTAAAAATGAAGTTCCATGATTGATTACACATGTAGAATATTAATTTACTACGCGGTGTTGAAAATATGGCACAATAATGCATAGAAGGTAATTGTTAACCCCTTCTTATGATCGGCTGAAAGCTGCTGTAATATTTTGGTGGCCCAATACGTTGCACATCACATTCCAAAAGTTACGGTATGCTTTTTAAACCTCGTCTGTGTAGTCCCCCATCATTTGTTATAGGATCTTTATCTCTCTGTAAATTTGTTATATACTCGCTGAGAATGCTGCTTTGTCTTTACTCGACCAAAGTAGAATTGATATGAGAGATCATCTTGTAATTTTGGACCAAGAATTGTATTTAATTTAAGTTTTTTTTTTTTCTTTTCCCTGTACTGTTCTGGGGCCGAGGCTCTCCCAACTCTTTCGCGGTTCGCTTATTTACGTCCTTAGCTTTACGCCTGTATTGGCCAATTCGAGGACGTACGGATATAGGTCCGATTTTTATTACCATCTGCACATTGCATAGCTCCATGCCAGCCTATACTGGCATGGAAGATGGGTCGGCCCATGAGCCCCGCACTCCGACAGGGGGTCATAGATGTGTTCCTTCTCATCACAAATCGTAATTTGTTGATGAAAATTCCCTTTGCATCCTGCCCCTATCGGGATTCGAACCCGGTACCTCCCGATCCAAACGCCAGAGCTTTAACCACTAAGCCATTTGGTCGGTTTAATTTAAGTTACGAATGCTTTTATATTTCTTACCTGTGATGTGTCAAATACTAGCCTTAATTTGTTGTAGTATTAGTTGTTTTGATTACTGCATGATGAGGAATGTAATATTCTAGGTGAATGAATCAAGGCCGGATTTGTTTCATTGAAAAGGAATTCTTATCAATTGCGCATTTGTTGTTATACACTTCTGGGTTCAAATTTTTTGTTCTTTCCAGAATCGCTTTCACTGGTGTTCGCTGTTCTTCAAAAGTCGATTTTATTTGTTTGGTTATAAATTGTGTCAGTCTACATTAGGTTTTTGAAACGCCCGACAGACAAAGTCGTATCGGCTTTTTGATTTTTGGTTAATTCTTGTTTGTCGTTCTTTACAGATATCGCAGCTGCTGCAGTTGGCCTTAATTTAATCTTAAACTCAGCTAGGTGGTAAGCGTCGTATAGTTTGATCAATTTCCGCTTTGTGTCTTTCATACGTAGATCGATAAGTTTGTCCATAATGAATAGGTTTCGCTGTCCTTCTTGTTTTGTATTTTTGTTTTCCCGAAAACTAGCGCCGTGTAAACTAAACGAGGCCTGTAAAGTCCCTTTATAATTTGTGATGGTTCGCAGCATTTATATAAAGCCTTGTTAGCTTAATGCCGGTTTGCATGATCATATGACTATCGTCCTTTCTTTTTCCTTATCTATTGAGAACAAAATTAATAAATTTCAACTAGTTAAATCGGCAACTAGAAATCCAATAAAAAAGGGGTTGAAATTTTGTATGATAAAGTTTTAATATTTTTTTTTAAATTTTCCCTTTAAATTTTAACCCAAACATTTTTTTTCGTTCCTGTCGAAGTCTTACGCATCTCTGCACATTAAAAGTTCCTTTCTACTTTTTGTATATAAATAAATGGAACAACTCAAAAAGTACAAAGTACTAAATCAAATAGGGGCCCAATTGTTGTACACATATAGACATATATTTCATTCCTTTTGTTATTCTCACTTGATAAATTGCAGGCACTTATTATGGATTTGTGAAAAATTTGTTCCAATCAAAAAATCGAAAACCACCCACCGCTCCGTCGTATATAAACTCATAAAAGTACGATATACATAAATTTATGAATGATTTCATCTTGAATGCGGCATTAATCAAAAAAACCATCATACAACCGATTAATTGGACAAGAGTTCAAAGTTCAATAATAATCCATACATACTCGGATTTGAATAAACGGGGAGCGCCAAATATTTATCATAAATCGAAACTTCAATCGATTTCTAATTTATTCTGTAAATTAGATTGTTCTGGTTTCTGGTTTGGTTTTAAATGAAATTCATAAAATTTACAAAAATATAGAAAACAAGCCACTGTGAAATTGAGTAAGGACCTTCGTGTATAGTGTTCAATATTTTATGTGTTATCATTGCCCGAGATAAATATATTTGCAATAAATTTTGGAATGAATTCTAATTTTTCAATTATCGAAATTAAGGTTTGCACGCATGTAATTACAGAGGGTAATATCTAGTTTAAAGTTATAGTATCTGGTACAGCACAGATATGCTACAGCAATAAAAGCAATTTTCTCATTTTCCATTAGCCGGTACACATATTGGTATTATTTTTCAACCATTGAGAAAAATAGATAAAAATTAATAGTAATTTTCAGTTAATTAAACATTGACAATTTATTTTTATTATTATGGATCTAATAAATTTCTCAGGACCGGGCGTTATACGAGTTGGAAAATTGTAATGAAATTTATTCTGGTAATTCATCGCAGTTCATCACCACCATTTTTTATGTTGTTTAAATCTAATGATAACGCCTCGTTATGGCGGAGGAGTATAATTTATTATGTCGAGTCTTGATGTTGATACAAGTTTCAATTTTAATGTTCTGTTCGACCAGATTGTTAGAATGGAAGGAGAACTTCTGGAAAATTATGTTACTCCGAAGTATGTAGATATCATCGGAGTTAACCAATTATATCAGAATGCACTTATAATATAAACTGTTGCGATGGGCTATGTTTAGCTGATGGAAAACATATTCTAAAAATAAGCTTTGGGCTATTCGGTTATCTTGTCTCATTGCCGGTGTTAATTCTAGGGTATCGGAAAGTTTAAGTTTGCAGTTTGCGTTAAAATCTGTTTTGATGTGATACGAAAAAAAAATAAAACACAATAGTGGGATTTTTTAAATGCTATCGAAGGCTTGCTGGAACGGCGATATTCTCCTTATGATTCTAGCCAATATTCTGTAAAGCTAGCCCGCGATAGTAAATTGATTTATTGATTGCACTATAGCATCAAGTACTGGACCAAAGTTCCGTCTAATGCCGAGCCTATTCATACAGTCTGTTTATATGTAACAAGAGGGAAGGATATAGGAAAGTAATTTTTTTATGACGAAATGAGCCGGGTGTAGATACCTAGCGATTGCACGGCACAAAGCAAGCCAGTTCTAATATACTAGGAGAAAAAATGAAGTTGTAATGGTTACTAATGTTATTGGTCTTCATCTAGAGTCGTCAAGTATTTTTTGATGGGTGCCATATACTGTTTAAAAAAACGTGAAGTAGTGCTAAGCTGGTTTCAAAAAGTGCTAAACCAGGGCTAACATTGTCTTAGAAGTACAATTACGCTTAACAAATTTCAGTATTGAAACATTATACTTAAGTTGTTCCGTAAATTGGGAACCTTCCATAAAAGCTTTTTCACTTTTTGTAAATATTTTGAAAAGTATATTTACAAGTAAATTTTTAACAGAAACCCGCTTTTAAACAAAAATTCGGCCCATGTACAGCCCAAAGGGGTTGACTGATCTGAGTGCTTCATATTTAAGCTTATTCTGTAAGTTGCGATATCCCAGTGATGTTTGACCGAAATCGGTCCACCGGAAATGGCAGCTACCATAGATGCTTTTTCATTTTGACAAGTAGTTTAAAAAGTTTCTAGAATTTACGAGATAACGATTAAAGTAATAAGATTGTAAATTAAATTTGAAACAAGATTAGTTCAAATCATATTTTACCGGAAATTACGATTTTTGATAAAAAAGGCGGAATGATCTTTTCGGAATGAAACTTTATATTTAAACTTTTTCCATAAATTGGGAGTTCCGTGTGAAATGTGGGTAGATTTGTGCATGAAAGTGGCAGGTTCCAAAGGGGCTTTTTTAATTTTTGCATTGTTCAAAAGTATAGCAGTTACAAAAAACGAAAAATAATTACCAGTTTCAAATAAATTTAAATATTAAATTTTCAACAATGGTTAGTTTTCAGTTAACTGTTCAGGTGGATTCATTATTGGGATGAAACTTCATACTTAAGCATTTTCCATAAATTGTCTATGAAGATAGGCCAGGTTCTCATCCCAGCCCAGGATTTGTTTATATTTTTTGTTAAATATGGTGAACTATCTCATCCCACAATTACTTTTCGCAGAAAACTGTACGTATAGTTTACACAAATCTTTAGTATTTGTTTTAAAGTAACTGAATCAAAGAAAACATTTTAAAACTTAATAATTTTCCCATCCTTATAGCGCCAATATCAACATACAAATCGGCTTGGGACTTTTATTTTGATTAGTGGTCATCATCACAAGTCAATACCGCTTGGTTCGGTTTCCGAAATTCATGGTTCCCGGGAAACATAAATTTACCTCTTTCATACTTCGGCCATACAGATTAGAGTCTATAGCGCCAATCTAAACATACTACAAGTTCCGGTTGCGGAACGAAAGCGGATTCGACTTGTAATGATGACCACGAATCAAAATGAAAGTCCCAAGTCAAATCGACTATGCTGGTTTGCTGGTATGGTGCTATAAGGATAGGACAATTCTAAAGTTTTAAAATATTTTCTTTGGTGTAGTTAAATTACAACAATTTTCAATGATATTTCGTTTTCTGCGATAAGTATTCACATTATATTATCTTTTGAGATGCGGTAGTTTACATATTTAACAAAACATATAAAGAAATCATGGGCTGGGATTGTAATGCAGTTTTAGCTAGCCCTGATGACATTTTTTATTTTTCTGGGATGAAACCATTTGCCTACTTCATATACTAGTCGTAATAAGTCTTTAGCAAGCAAATTACCGAAATGAGTATTGCATGGCTATGCCAGAATACATGATTGTTGTCTTTTGCCATTCTCATAATAACACTAGCGTTATCTGAGACCAAAGCAAAAACATTTGTAGAATACAATATTTTGGGTATATCAATTGATTCTAAGACTATTTCTGAGATTTTATCTGCCGTTATTCACTGCTCTATTAGATCTTTATCATGTAGATACTCCTGCTCTGCCTTCACGAAATGGATGATTGTAACGATTGATTTTTGTATTACTGGAAGAGTTCCGCCTTCCATCGAATAGTAACACCAAATGATTTGACTCCTGAAATTAAATTTTTAATAAGCTTTATTTTTTGGCAGAAGTTCCTTTCCTGCTGTTTTCTCAGCAAAGGCTAGTGGAGCTTTTTTAATAAAATTTTTAAAATGAATCTTCTCAAAGATTCTTAGTGGTAATTCTTAGTGCTGGAGCTAATGAAATGTAGGCGATGAAACGTGTTGGTAGTTTGTGAGAATGTGCAGACTGAGGGTGACCTAAGGACTGCAAGTATATTTAACGATGATGCTGTTGAACTTAAAGAAAGGGTTGGGCGAGGTAGCTAACTCAATGTAATCTACGCGGTTGCCGACACCTAATCTATTACATATATTTCTTAGCGATTTTTTGACAACCGAGGAAATGATATTAAAAATTAAATTTTCTCATTGGCCTGATAAAGCTCTTGTCCAGCTATTAAGTGTTCATCTTTTTACCCTATTAATTTTTTTTCTATAAGGTTTAATTTTGACATTTAATTTCCCTCTAAATTAACTTATGTATGCAATTTTGTCGGTTCAGTGAACAAAACATTTATAGTTCAATTCAACTCCACATTTTTTAGTTTAGCCAAATATCAGTAGTTATGTCAGCAAAGTATTTATGGTTAATTTTTTTATAATTTTTATAGAGATGACACTATGAGTTCTTAATTATGGTTTTCACGCGAACATTAATTTTTAATGTTGTGCGCCTATGTTTAAAAAAATTGTAATTTAGTCTGAAATTAGCGTATGAAAACTTAAATATTTGGTGCTGTGTACCTATTTTTGCAACATAATTATTGACCAAACTAATTTCATGTTAGTTCTTACCAGTTGTTAATAGATGTCGTTCACTTATTGCGCTAATCTAATTCGCTAATTTATTTTAACTTTTATCAATTGTCAAAGTATTTATTTTCGATGGTGGATATTTAACAATTTAGTACAAAATATTAGGCCTAATACGTTTAATGGATACAGTATCAATTATAAGTCACTAGTACAAACTAACGCCAATTTAAGCCGTGTTTTAATATTGGAGCACTATCCGGCGCCGAAGGGAAATTTCTACTGAAACTGTAGCTATTTATTCACTGATGTCGCTGTACCATAAAAATGAAAAAATAAATTCATCCATAAAACAAACATTTAACGACCTGATATATTCCAATTAACATTTATTTTGGCATGACGTTATAAAAAATAAATCATCTTGCTGCGTTTTAAATTTTTATTGAAAGATTAAGTTTCTAATGGTTTAAGGGTTGTACAAAACAAAGGAAATTTAAAATTTCACTTTGAAAAGGATAGTGCTCCCGATAGCGGCTTCCGATTAATAGGTAGAGCAAAATGTTTTTTTATGGATTTTTAACTAAAACGTTGAATGAAAAATCTTACTTTAGAATTAAATAAATTAATTATATGCAAAAATAGCGCGCTAAATGTAGAAAATTGGATGCTCCGGATACATCTATCGGGCGCTAATAAAAAACACGGATTTACATAGTTTACCTAGTAATTTAGACAGTGTACTCAAAGCTGTTTTTTTTATGGTTAGTTTATATAGTCATTCATAGATGGCACAAGGCAAACCGAGACTGATATTTACATAATCAAAATTTGCTAACTGAATTAAGATTTTTCAATTTCGACAGTATTTGTAATCGGCTATTGACAAATCTGATCTAAGTTTGCAGTGCAGATGTGAATCTCATGCATGTTTGGTTTAAAGACATTACAGACATCTATATGTAACTGGTGTGAAGTAACCTAAATAAAATTAGTTGGAAATTTTGACAAACAAATCAACGTCAGGCACAAGTTATCTACGCTGTCGATGCAATTAGTAGATGACGCATAAACGTCCACATCTGCTTAAAGGTGGTAGTTTTATCAGATCTTTAATAGTGTCACCATTGTGATGATTATGCCAGCATAACTTGATAAATCAATTCCCTTAACCAATTTGATGATTAGTATGAATTCACTTTTTCACGAATAAAAAATACAATACTTTGAGTATACGTGCATTTTCAATTACTTTTGTCCTAAATGAAGTATTTAATGTGCCGGGAAGAGTTATTATTCGGAATCCGACCGGAAAATAAATGATTCCAAAATAATTCAATGGACAAACATAAAAAAGTTAGAAAAACGGCCAAAGTTGGGTTAGATATTTTTTATGAAAACACAAATAAACAGCAAAATTGAATTCGAGAACTATTTCATAATCGCGCAATATTGATCGAAAATGGTCCATCGGTAGAAATTAAATTGCGACTATTTTCTAGCAAATTAATCATTTTTCTTAAAACATCGTAGAAGTTGCACTTTTGCATTAGCCTACATCCTCTATGGCCTTTTTCCAGGTGCATAAATGTGAAACCGGAATTTATTAGTAAACAGTACACGTTCATCGTATGCTAATGATTAAGAGTATTTTATTCAAAGTATAGCCCATTATTAGTTATACATTTTCCCCGTCTTGCTGGCAATGACCAAAAAAACTGTTCTTCTTTTGAGGCAAACCAGTTACCGAGCCATTTATGTAGGATGGGAGGTGCTCCTCGACAAGCTCGTGTCCCATCGATGCAAATAAGTGATAATCGAACGGAGCCAAGTCTGGCGAGTAAGCCGCATGTGAAAGTATTTCCCAATTAAATGCTACCAACGTTTCCATGACCGGTTTTTCTTTGTGTGATGACGGTGCATTATAATAAAGCAAAATCACTTTGTGTTGCCTTTTTATCATATTCTGGTCGTTTTTGACGCAAACCTCGATTCAAATTGATCATTTGTTGTTGGTAGCGTTCAGTATTTACGATTTCACCAGGTTTTAGTATCCCACTCTTCTGATCCCACCAGAGCATTGTTTTCCGTCCGAAGCGATTCGGCCTTGCAGTCAATGTCGATGGTTGTCTTGGATCAACCCAAGAAATTTTGCGCGTTGAATTCTCAAAATAGAATAAATTTTCATCACCAGTCACAATTCGATGGAGAAATGACTTTCTTTTGTATCGGGTTAGCTACATTTGGCAAGTGATTTTTCTATTTTCCTGTTGTCTTTAATTCAGTTTATGCGGCGCCCATTTTCCCAGCTTTTGGAACTTTCTCGTTCAATTGATCCGCGAGTTGTTTTTGCGTTTAAGTATCATCCTCTTCCAACGATGCTTATAATTCACTGTATTCAAACTTTTATGGTGATTTTCCACATACTTTGCTTCTCACGTCAAAATCACCACTTTTGAATTTATTAAACCACTAATAACATTGTGATTTATCTAGAGCATGCTCATCGTAAGCCTTGACCAACATTTGATGCGATTCTGCAGCAGTTTTCTTCAAATGATAACAAAAAATCAATGAAGTCCGCAAATCGTAATATGTAGGCACAAAACTCGATATTTTTAACACGTAAAAAACATGCGTTATTGTATGAAACTTGTTTGGTTATGAATTGGATGTTGTTGACAGATGTCAAAAGAAAACAATGGCGCCGATGACGTTGTTTGTCGAAAGGTATATTGACAGGTGGCGCCATTTATAGGTAAATTCCGGTTTCATATTTATGTACCTGGTAATACTTTTAATCGAGTATGTCAGAAAATATTTTTCAATCCGTTTAAATTTCCTGGTCACGTTTCATGATTCCGCATCAGAACTTTCCTCTTCACTAAAATACATGCATCATTTCTGATAAACACATGTGGTTTGCTAACCTTGCAGACATTCGTATATATTTATAAGTAAAAAATATTTAGTTTTATTGATTATAAATTTTTAATAAAATTTTACCTGTGTCCCTAAAGGCGTTTTTTGTGGTGTTTAGTACTAGTCTATTGCACACTTAACACAATGCCACACAATTATTGTTCCGCTTCGTTATTTCAAATCCAAGATTGCTAAAAATTTTATTCTTAAGTCGTTCCAGCCTAATGAATTTTCTTCGATTAACAATCCACAATACGAATTTTTGACAGATTCTAAAGCGGAAAACTCGCTCAATTTTGTTTGGTAATAAAATCAATATTTTGTTTATTGAATTTTATTCAAATTTTATAATATTTATTGTCAAACGTCAATATATTACGTGTAGTATGAAGTGTCTATGTGGTCTATTGTAGTCGAAACTTTTCGATAAAACAAGTTTTACAATTTGTGTGATTTAGCTAAACTAGGGACAAAATACAACAGTTTCAACCGTTCCGTTTTCCTATCCGTCTTTCCGTATAATTTAGTTTATGTTAAAAAAACGTCCGACTCTTTTCGTCTGAGTTCGTTCATTCTGTCTAATACTTCCGTTTATTGATGGAATGCAAACTGTCAAAATTGAATTTTGATATGAATACGTGACGGAAAAGAACAGATGTATTCTGTCCCTAGTTTAACTCTGCTAAATGAATGTTTAACTCATACCTATGTGAAAAACGAACAAACTACGTCTATAATAAATGGAATTCTACACTGAATTTAGGTTTTGATAAACTATAAAAAAATAAATAAATTGTATCAAAATTCAAAACTAAAAATATTTTTCCCCATAGTTTATTTGTTGATTTATGATAATTTTAATTTATCTATTTCGTAGAAAATCTGCCGTCCCTCCTCTTCATCTATATTTTTGAATGAACTTCACAAAAATAATATTTGACCCAATTATGCAATATTTTTATAGGATAATCTACTGCTGCATTTTACAGTACTAATATACAAAATATCAATTCTCATGGAGCTAGACTATAAGAAAGATTTCCAGATCTGGATCAGAAATGTTTTCACAGATTTTCATTCATTATTTATCCATTTTGTTATCAAAACATAGTTTCCTTCATTTCATATCACATTACAGACAATACAAATTTATTTTCGAATGTTTTCTTTTAATTTTCCTGTTCTTCCTCAACATATAACATCCATATCTGTAAGAATCTAATAATCTATAGATAGACAAGTAAAATATTTGTTTAGCTTAATTGTTCAATTAAGAGATATTCATCATGATTATAAGAAACCAGAATTATAAAGCAAAACAACAAATATTGACTTAAGATTTTACATCTATGCTGTTCTGAGCTAGACCATTTACATACAATATACATAAATATGTATTCATTATATATATTCGAAACTATTTTCGACTAAACTCGAGCACATACAATTACGAAAATCATTGAAAATTTCAAATAATGCTTTCATTAAAATATTTGGTTAAGTTACATAACTTTCAAAACCACTTGCAGATATGTGCCAAAAAAGTTTTCCAATTAAATTTTGTATTCCTAAACAATGTTGTCAATTTATTTTTATCTACATTGTAGGTTCTTAGAAGTCCCTATACAACCTAGTTCAGTTTACCTTGTTTTAATATTTAAATTGTAATTGGCAAATGTTGGCCTATCAAAATCTCGAATATCAAAATTCCCGAAACCAAAATAATGGAAACTGAAATCCACGGTTCTGAGAAAAACCCGAACTTAAAGATATTCATTTACGACAGATAGATTTCTTAGCCGATTGGGATGAAACCCAGTTTTTATATTTTACAATGAAAGTGGGATTTCAATATAAGCGAGGTTTTGGAAATCGACTACTTTGACGTCTGACGTAACGGCCAGGTGCTGCTGGATTCACTGGAAGAGATCGCGTTTAATATTGGGAGGTATATTTTATGCGTAATGGATGATTATATTATGCGCGTCGTAATGGACGGATACTTCGCGACTGACTAATTTTAGCCTATTATAGCGATTATTACGCAGGGTGTGTGTATTAACTCCTCAAGATACTTCGAATAATTCTGATTAACCTGTTTCAAAGACGCTGTAAACAGACTTGCTACTACAGCCACCGACAGCATAATCATAGGCTGCGAATTTGCGATACCAAGAAGTCGGAAAGAATTCCAAAAGCCTAGACAAACAGAGTTAAGAGAAATTAAAAAACTGATGTACAGGTAACTAAGAAACTCGTATTTTATTGAGATTGCACGCGAAAAACAAAAAAGCTTTGAACAATTTGTCTCCTTATTTGGTAACAGCAATCCATGCGGTTTTATATATAAATACTAGGCGGGTAAGATTAAATATCGGGAGTCATTAAGCTTAATTCTCAATTCTAATAACATGGCAAGAAACAAACCAACTGCTACGATGATCCTGCAAATGATTCAGAAGAGCAAATGAATATACGAATATTGAAGCAGCAGGCACCTACGATTGGATTCGCCTTTTAGTGAAAAGGAGGTTGAATTAGCACTGATGAGTAGGAAAAATGGCAAGGTACCTGGATCTGACGTTATCGAAACAGAAGTGCTGAAGGCAGTATGGCCTATCATTGGGAGTAAACTAACACATCTGTTCAATAAGTGTTTAGAGCTGGGTGTGTTTCCGCAAATCTGAAAAACAGGTACAGTTGTTGTGATCAGAAAAAGAGAACATAGAATTGAAAGTGGCCCTAAAGCATATAGACCATTAGTCCCTCTATCGGTAACGGGCAAACTGCTAGATAAATTACTAACGGACAGGATGATAGAAAAATGTAACTCCAGTCTACTCTGCCAAACAATTCGGGTTCCCCAAAAATAGCTCAACGGAAGATGCTATCCTAACGCTAATGAACAAAGTTAAAGCCTCAAATGTAAAGTACGTGTTAGGGCTATTCACCTGACAACCATTGGCACTTCTAAAATTATTTATAAAATAATACTAGATTATTTAAAAGATGAAATAGCGATAATTCAGGATTATCAAGGAAATATTCAGAAAACGTTAACAAAAGGGTGTCCACAAGGATCAATCATTGGTCCCAATATTTGGAACATCGTTTTCAACGATAGTTTCTGCTGCGAGGACGACGAAATTGCCTATGCCGACGATAAGGTTATAATCAAATATGGGCACCCCAGACAAGATCTTGAAAATAAGACTCAGTTGGCACTAAATCGTATGAGGGAATGGCGCATGAAAAATAAACAAGTTCTATCACCTGGAAAAACAGAAATGATGTTACCTAAAGGTAAATTGGACACTAATAGACCGCTTATTTGTAAAATTAAATAATGTGAGAACAAAACTGGCTAAAACTGTCAAATTTCGAGGCGTTAGTATTGATGGGCTTCTAGAAATTACAAGTCACGTTAAAACTATCGCTGAAAAGGCCAAAAAAGTCTTAGATACCCGCATTGCAATCTTGCAAGAGGATTGGGGACTTAAGAACCGTACGCTGCTTGTCTTATAAAAGGGAGCAATTGCGCCCATACTAACATACGTATGTGCAAGCCGGGTAGACAAGTTAAATGTTTACCACACAAGGACACTGGAAGATGCACATGACATGCCCTGTTGAAAATAACAGATTGCTATAGAACTACCCTCAAGCTTGCATTAAATATTATTGCAGGTGTTATGCCGAAATATATCAAACTAAAACAGAGTGCAATTATCAGCAATATTAAGAAGAGACGCACGACTATGACAACGAGAATTAACATAAGAACTAAGAATTCACATATCCGGAGAGCGAAAGAAGAATGTAGCAACTTGTGTCAGCACAGATGGTATATCTCCATTAAAGGAACATGTAAGAATTCTTTCCAAATGTTAGGGTGAGGCTCAACCCGAGAATTACTTCAACAGCTACCTATTTAGATTTACAATTAATAATAATGAACTATGCTTCTGAGGTGCAAGTATAGAATCACCTGGCCACATAATCTTTGAATGTGCACTATATCAAAATGAGAGACGAAGGCTTCATTCTAACGTAACCTATGCAAATATTACATGATCGGCTGATAAAACCACATTTGTGAGCAACAGTGCAATTTGCAGCTTCACGAACTTTTGTATTCATGCGTCAATCGAAAAATAAGACAGTAGAAAAGACGCGTCCAGTACTGTCATCTAGACCATGCATGCCTCTACGATGGCTAGGGACGGAAACATATCCACGTACTAGTGCAATGGATATAGCTAAAATGCATGAATACGAATCTAATGTAGTTATGGGGAACGTAGTCGCTAGCAGCATATAGGAACGCCAATATAGGTTAGATACCTCGGTGTGGCGTTTCAGCCTGATAGCTCAGCTTAATAAATATTTAAATAATAATAATAATTATATCCTGTTTCACCAAAGCTGCCTCAATGCATATATGTACATATAGGTATAAAATAATATACTCAAGTAATCTGAGATAATGGGATCTTGTATTCTTTATGTAATTTGAGCATTTGCTACTTCTAGAATGTAACGATGATCACATAGTCAGCCTAAAGTGTGGCGAACGGCAACAACAAAATTTGGTTAATATCAGTGTATATAAGTCATTAAAATACCTGGTTAAGTTACATAAGGCGTCCTGTGCTTCTTTTCGAAAATTTTGTTTTCTTATTTCCAGAAAGTTGCGCCAATCCTCTCAATGTTAGATCCTTAACATTAATTTTTGTTTACTCAGGGTTTTTTCTGGTTTTGCAAGCCAATATCGACCTAATATAAAGCCAATTCTAGAAATAAATCCAATTAGTGGCGTATAGCAGTGTTGTTCAACTGCAGTGTTTGTGTCGAAAATGGCACAGACAACTGATTTTTGAGTAGAATATGTTGGGAATTGGTAGAATATGTCGATAATGCGTAGAAAATGTAGATTGTTACTTCTTTTTGTTGCTGTTTTTTTATCTCGTCATTTTAAAGTATATTTCAGTTTAAATTTGGGTTTATCTATATCAATTGTTACAAAACGAATAGGTGAGATTGAAATTAAATTTATATTTTTAATTCGCATTCTCATCTGGTTTTATCATTAACAAACCATCACGATACGTATTACAGTATTGGTATTTCTAATAGGACAGATTGGTAATTTTTTTCTCTCACCTCAGAAGGCACAATTCGGTTACTTCTTTTAGAAAATATGATCATTTTGAATAATTATTCGAACTAAACTAATCTGTTAAAAAGTTTATTTTTGAAATCGTTACTGTCAATTGTCACGAGCAACAAACTGAAGTACCGGTAGATAAAAACCGCCAGCTAAAGCCCCATAATAATTGTATATAATTCGATCGTCAGCACACCAATCTTTATGCATACAATTTAGTTAAATAAAAACAATTTGAGCCTATAAATTTTAGCCTCTTATTTGTTCTTTCGATTAGAATAGCTGGTTATAACGTGTAGCATCATTTCCATAAATGATTTACTTTCGATTTCGACATTATAAATTTTACAGTGTATTGCCGAAGTTTATACGTATTATTTTTTGTCTTGAATTATTATCTAACACATTTCTCAGGTTCTCATACGGCTCGAGAGGTCTTTTTGTTAATCGATGTCATCGATATTGGTACAACCATAAGCGATTCCATTTACGTTCGTAAAATAAAATTAATTTGTTGTACGAGTATGTATCCAGCGTCAATAAAATTAATTATACTATGTATAGTTGGTATTGCTTTAGCAATATTTTGGAGATGGTGCCCTACCGAGTTCGCAAGAGGTTACGTTCAAACTCTCATGCACTCGGCGGAGGCCCGCTTATCATTCGGTAAATTATCGTACACTGGATGCTCTAGCAACTTACATACTAGGCGTGAACGCAAGAAATTCGGCAAATGGGAGTAATTCATGAGGTGCTTTCATGAGGTTGATCAATATTCATAACGCTGTGTGTGTCAAAATGAACATTATCGGAACGAATACTTCATTGACAATTTTAACGTCCGTTCCTTCAGCAACACAATATAGTTGGGCTTTCTAGAAATTTAATCGATAAATCAGTTTTTTGTTTGATTTTAGCATTTTTGATTGTTTCAACCCGAATTAAACCAAACAAGAAAATTGCGGAGATATGGCGAGCATCCGACGAGAAGACACAACTGATTGATTGTTTTGTGTGGTTTTATCAGATTGAATTTGTCTGAGAGCTGTGATTAATCTTTTCTCTCCCAATAATGGGAACTGTACATTTTTTGAAATTGAACCAAAACAGCTAAATCATACAAGCAACATCTGCTTTTCCCAATCACTTCGTTTCAGAGCATAATAACACATACTAAGTATAAAGATCAATGTTCAATTGCGAAATCGGTAAATTTGCGAATTCAAATTTGAAAAACTGTTGAAATATGGAAAATATTATCGCGCAATGATTCACCCTTCACTCGATGGGCTATTTTATATGGTTTAATTCTATTTATAATTCTTTGTGTAAACATTTTTGTGATTTGACCAGAAATACTTTAAGGACCACGTGATAAGATCCGCACGTTTCTACCTCTATAGATTGCTCTATACTAGACACAACTTAATCTCAAAATATCTGGCTTTAAATCATTTTACGGGATTTTAAAATACGGGATTTTTAACAAATTAATGACAAGTGTGTTTCGGAGAAACTAGAGGACCTAGTAACAAACACTTTAGTTGAATTTGGGATAACATTAAAAAATTATGTCCTGGCCTCATGTTATGATGGTACTAAAGTTATGGTTAAATATGGAAGATTACTGGCAATTACCAGTCAACTCTGCTACAATCTTGCAATTCATTCATTTACCAGTTACAACGTTCCACATTTGTTAAAACAAATGTGAAAATGGTGAATTATCAAAATCTCAAGTTATGTCTTCACGAGCCAGCATTATACCTTAATGAGGCAAATTTTTAAGTTTTTTAGAACTAATTATTTATCAAAGCATGTAAAGATGAAGGAAGGCAACTATTTAAAACTTCTTTTAGATTGTAAAGCGAACACACACTCATTTCGGCAATAAATCGATTTTTAAAATTGAAAAATTGCATTAATACTGGTACTTAATGAATAGGGCGTCGAAAAATTTAACGACAAGTATGTAGAAATATTAAAAGACATTTCTTTTAATCTCGAACTGAATAAAGAAGGTGCGGCACTTTTAACAGCTGAAGGTACTCTTTAATACGTACTAAAAAAATTAAAGGAGATTAATACACCTCTTTCTCCAGAACCGTTTTACAATTTGAAAAATTAAATTGATAGACGGTGACAAAAGGAAATAGTTTCATTATTGCAATAACTACATCGCTACATTCATCTAAATCGAAATTGATATTAAAACAGCGCAACCAAATATTTTACGAAATTCAACTATTGTCACGTCTTTGTTTTAATCAGAACAAACAGTGATCAAAGTTTAATTTGTTTTGTAGGACAGCTGGAAGAAACAACTGCCTGCAATGAGCTACTGAACTGCCTTACACCATATATTTAGAAGTATTAGAACCGCACATGCCGGATAATTTTCAAGATTCACTTCTTACTGTAAACCATACATCAACGGCATGCGAACGGATGTTTTCCGTTGCTGGAAGCGAATTAACTAAAATTCGAAGTGCGGTAGCTCCTTCTACAGTTAATGGATTACCATTTTAAAAATATTATTTTATGCAACCCTTGCAAAATTTACCTTGATTTAACTCGTTTTGAAGTTATCTTGAATTAAATACAAGCCCGTTCTCCTTTTCCGTTTTCATTAAAGACGTGTTTTGTTTAATTTTTTTCGGATAACACATACCCGATGCCCGAACATATTTATAAAAAGACCCCATAAAGTAATAAATTTTTGTGGCGAACACCCTGTATACAGCAAATAAATAAATAGGCACAACTTAAATATTTATGCCAATATAAATTCGTTGATTTATTAGAATATTAAAATTTTTTTTCTGACTTTTATACGTACAATTTGCGTCCCTCCTCGCATCACACCGTTTTTAATTCCGATATACTCGAATGTGTGTCGAGTTCCACACATAATTTATTAGTTGATTTCCCATTTTCTTCCAATATTTTTCATCTGCAACAAATACACATTTAGTTCAGTTTATTTTATTTACGATTTCACTGTGCCAGTGAGTTAAATGAGTTATGATATTTTTTTATATTACGACATTAATTATTTTATATACGAGAATTAAGTCGAAATACGTTAGACATGTTATTTCATTGGACAGTTTATGTTGCGGGCTGCTGATGTTCATAATTAATAGAGATTATGATTTGCTTGGTTTATATACCTCAACATTTAATTTATTATATTTTATAATGTACAATATGTTCAAATATCATCTTACAATGCAAAATGTCGTAACATTTTGTTTCCCATTACATATCATGCACCTTTCACATATCATTATTTCAAATTATTCTTCTTCTTCTTGCATGCAATTAAATTATTACATTTTCTGTTATTGTTTTTGTGCAATATTGCAATAAAGTTAATATATTCATCATAAACTTAAAATTTATGTTAATTTTGCTTTTACAAATTATTAATTTTCACTTATAAAAAAAATTATACCTACGCTCTACATACAAGAAGTACATTTATTATTTTATAATCATGATTTTAATCATTTTAATTTATTTTATTTGCATTTCATTCTAAATGTCAAAGTAAAATATTGCTTTTAAAAGGTAAATTGAATTATTTTGTCCAATTATGCCACTCAATTATTAGCACGTTTCAATTAATTAAAAATTCATTACGTTGAATTAATTTAATTTATTTTATTTGTTCAATTATGCTTCATCTCTTAATTGAAACTATTTTGCAAAACGGTAAGAAGCATTTAACATAATTTAAATAAAAGTTTTTAGTTGTGTTTATTGTTATTGTAATGTGAAAAAATAATGAATTATTTTACAATCGGATCATAAATTCACGTTTTCTGATTCGGTTAACAAGTTCTTTTACTGAATTAGTAGTGTGTCCTTATTTATTGGCGAGCCAAATAGTTTGGAGAACCCTTGCTTATGACATCGCTGTCTCTTAAGCGATCAACTCCACTGTCGAACTCACCCTAAACAATCGTACTGGACTTCTGCTGGATCTCTCCCAAGGATCTTTGCTTCATTTCATAAGCCATTTCGTCCTTTTTTTCTCTGGCTGTAGACTCTCTTTAAATAGACTTGCATTATCCGAGCTAGAATCAAACGCTTGTCTCTGGCTTTGTTTGTTTCTTGAACCCTCTATAAGTTCACTTTATTTCTGGTGTCTGATCTTCTCGCCAGTTTTAATGTTGAGTTTCTTGTAAATCAGGCTTCCTCGCAAAACGATCATTTTATCGTTGCGTACAATCCTGGATATAGTGACCTACAATAATTTCCCGCATCTTCTTTGGCTGTTGATGTCACCTGGCTCAACACTTGGCTGACGTAATCGTCTGTGGCTCTAATAACTTTGTGTTAGTTGCTCAAGTTTACTATATGTGGGAGTTGAATCTTGCATAATTCTATGACGTGTAACTGTTCGTATCTTAGTTTCAACTTAGTCATGGCCCGCTCATGGCTCCTTTCTGTTGCGGATTCAGTTTGCGATACATATGCAGCTTTCTCACGAAGAGACAAAATTAGTGCATTGAGCTGCTCCTCCCCTGTACCCAACAATTGCTCTGCATTGCGCAGCTTAGAACTGCACGATCGAATGTCGGAAGTTTAAGAATTCCCGTTGAGATTCCGGCAACTGGTTCTGTCGATAACGTTTTATTTTGTTGGTCATCTCCAATAGTTTGTGATATTTGTGTTTCAAAGCGGGCCTCCACTTGCTTAATTTTTGATTTGTCCCTCAAAATCCTAGAGCTGGTTATCTACTTTTATCTTGCGAGATTTCATTTTGTCTCTTAGCTCGTTAACTCTGCCAATTGCGCATTTTTTTATTTGCGTAGCTCGGCAGATTGAGATTTTAGCTCCACTCGTAATTCTGCCAATTGTGTACTTTGCCATTTTGTTGATCATATTTAACGGCCTGGGCTGCATGTATTTTCTTAAGGTTTTTAAACATTGCTGGTATTTGCATAATCCCACTTCTAACGCCAAATGTTACGAATTTTGGGCGTTCGATACGGATTCGTACTGGATTTCGTAATTAAAGCACTCTGTGATGTATGTATAAACTTTTAATTCCCATAACACCTCTAATTTAACACGCTATGATAACGTTGTTATTAATTCCAGTATTTTCCGTCATGATTGTCGCCACCATTTACAATTGCTTTCGCTATTACTAAATTTTCCTTCACATGGAATGTCATTCTAAATTTTAATTCCCAATCAAAGAAAGACGAAAAAACTACTACTACCGCTTCTGGTGGGCCACTTTCAGCAAAAAGCACTGGGGCCTCCCAGTTTATGAAAAAAAGCTTAAGTAGGAAGTTTTATCCAAATCAATCAATCCGTATGGGCTATCCAGGGACCGAATTTTTGCAGTTATTTATGAAAAATCGCCATTTCCACTTAAATTTTAGAAAACTGATCTTGCCCGATATTATTGCAGATGTAATTTAAAATCTTGCGGTTCTTAATCGTTTTTATTGTAAATGATATATTTATTTTTTATATGTAATATCGGCAAAACATGAAATGTTCCTATTGAAGCAGTCACTTTCGGTGGACCGATTCCAGGCAAACATAACTGTACCTCCCAATTTATGGCAAAAGCCTATGAAGTTTCATCCATCAAGCCGTATAGGCTGTACAGAGGTCGAATTTTTGTTAAAATATATTTGTTTGTCAAAATAGGTCACTTGCGCTTAAATTTTGAAAAACTGGTCTGAGCCACTATTGTTACAAAATTTATTTAGAATCTGTTAGTTCTTAATGACATACTTTTAAAAATATTTGCAAATAACGATAAATCTCTTATGTAGGCAGCCACTTCCGGTGAACCGATTTCAGCCAAAATTCATTGGGATCTCCCAATTTATGAGAAAAGCGGAAATATGGAGTTCATTTCGACTAGTCTGAGCTGTAGTGAAGCTGCAGACGTTTAGTCAGCACGACTCTACATACGCGCGCACGTGCATACAGAGATTTTTTTAAACGCGATATAGCGAATAGTAAATCAGTAAAACTCTTGAGATCAAAATTT
Organism: Nephrotoma guestfalica; assembly: GCA_963691935.1. Taxonomy (NCBI): domain Eukaryota; kingdom Metazoa; phylum Arthropoda; class Insecta; order Diptera; family Tipulidae; genus Nephrotoma; species Nephrotoma guestfalica. Next base: position 294,461,432 of record OY829914.1, on the reverse strand, counting down.
AAGGTAAAAATTTGTTTAAATGGTAATAAAATATTTTAGCAGGAATTATACCCCGCAGCCGTAAATAGGGAGACAATTGTCGGTTGGGTCTACTTCATGAAAACAGATTATAAAATCAAAAATATATATGTTGGGAAAAATAAAAATAAACGGCGCGTACTGAGTATTTGTAAACTGATTAGGTTTAGCCGCTCAGGATATCCGCTCAGGGTAGTTCACGTAAATAAAAATGAAAAAACCTTCGGCAATGCAGTCATGATGACCACACTACCATACTTCAGCAGACGATGAACAAGAAAGTTTGTGTACAGAGCTTTTCACCCTTAAATTAATAATTTTCCAACCACAGTGTCGTGATCAATCTGTACGGACGACAAAACACCATCAACTAAAGTATTCAGGTTGGTAACAGCTCTTGGTCATTTGAAGAATATTTAATGTGGCTCTATTCTTGTAGTTCTCTGCGAATAGGGAGGCAAACAAATTTACATACATATAATTTCTGACAAAATTATTTTTTTCTGGAGGAATTAAGTTTGAATTTAAACCTCTTCGCGCTGCTTCCCTGGGTAATTCTAAATTACGCAGACGTAAAAATTATCGAATCGTATTAATGATCGATCAACTGAGCGTACAATTTTGAATATGGCACACACATTTCAAGAATCTGGGTCTGTAGCAGTTTTGAAATCATCTGTGCGCATTCGTACCGACCTCGTCTGGCTGAAAATATTGCTGCCGACTGTGAAAGTGTGGTCGAGAGCCTAAGCATTTCAACTCGTCATTGTGCACAGCTAGACCGCTCAATTAAATGAAAAGGATGTGAATTTATATGGTTTCAATAAGAGGCTGCCACATAGGACACATACAATGCAACAATGGCTTTATTCAGATCATGTCATTTGACACCAACTAATTATTTATGTCATGACTTTTTTGTTTATCAGCCCCTAAAACGCCACATATATACTCCCATTCTCAAGAATATATACATTTACAGCCAAAATTATCATGACACAAAATGTTTTCGAAATTTCGAGAGTAAAAGTATGGCATTTTGCTGGCACTTGGAAACTGTCATGACAGAAGAATTTCGAGGCTGACACATAAAATAGTATTATTTATTTGCCCATCCCCTAATTTTGCTTTTCCCAGAATTTGTATTTGATTTATTTTATAGCAAAGACTATCAGCTTATGTCTGTGTGGTAAAGGAAGATCGCAAGTAATTTCTGTTATTTTTCAGAATTTTTCTATAAGGTGGAGTTAAGCTTTAGTTTGTCGTACTCACAAACTATTCGTTTGCCACACTTGAAACGAAACGATGCTCTGAGTTTCATGAGTTATGTTCTTGTCGAGGCAAAGTCCTAATTTTACCTCTACCCTGTATGTGATGAATTATGTACAAGTCACTTTATGGCCCTTGCCATAAAATTCATCTAAATTTAATCAATTCATCGAAAACATGTATAACGAGAGTATAAGAAAATTAGTTGTGCCCAGTCTTTCAATGTAAACATTAATTAGTGCGTGCCTAAACAAAAATTAACAAAAAATAAATTGAAGTGACGGTTTGTGTTATTTGTGCATTCTATTTTGTTATAGAATATAAATTAATTCTAGTGTTTTACTAATATAGTGACTTGCCGAATCCACCAGTTACCGAGTAGAACCGGGTTCATCTATTTATCTAACGCCTACGTAATTACGCGCGGATAAAAGCCCCGCTAAGGTGAGCTTTACTGTTACCAATATAAGCCAAGCTCTTGATTTATCTAATTTTTTTTATATACAATTTCTTTTAGTTACAGTGTGATATTAAATTGTGCGATCGGATAACAAATAAACTACCTACAACCAGTCGTGTTGGTGGTTTGTAGCGAATACTGCCCGCCCGTTCGGTTAAAAAGCAATTGGAGGGAAAAATCCGTGACCTTGATTGCATATTGTCCTTATTCCGTTGGCTTGATGACGGTGGTGTGACGTTGTATATACGTATATTCGCGCCACCGTCTTGTTATAAAACAACCTACTAAAATACGGTTCCACAAAACGAATTATCAGCTCTGGGTGGAAAACGCTTCTCTTTATCGAAACACATACTCGTATAGGCGGCATGCATAATTCAATATTTATAAGCCTCTAAATGGGGGAATATGCTTTTAATTTAAATAATTAAATTTTGTTAAGTGACCTTAGCTATATAGTAAATAATTATGTATCGTTACCTAAGTGTGGTTGTACCGTTTAAAGTACATCAGTTACGTAACATGTAATTTTCTTAATAATTTCTTTAATTTCTTTAGTTTATCTTTATTTAATCCTTAATTAAGTTATCTATTTAATTTCGTTATTTCTTATAGCTTACTAAGATTATTGAAATCATTATTGTTAATTTATTTGTTTGGTTTAGTGTAAAATATTTTGGTGATTGCAATTTCTCATCATGGAAGTAAATTAAGTTAACCTACCCATTTGAATGTTTAGGTTATATACAGGTACTTATATACATATACCATCGCCATCAGTGAAGCGCTTTGCAGGTCGGTGAGTGGGTAAGTCATTTTTTTTGTTGTTATATTATTTATATTACTATATTGCTCATTTGGGTATTTTAAAAGAAAAATTAATTGGTTAATTAATTTAGTGAATGCGTGAAATTGCTATCACTTGTATGTAGCGTATTAGTAATTTTCAACATTGTTTATCAATATGAACGTTTTCTGTTTCTTAAATAAATAAGGAATTTATAATGTTTTAAAGTTGCTTTTTTAAAAAGGGGTTAGAAGGAGGGTCTGGATGGGGAGAAAGGGGTATTGCTTCGGTGATTTGTATTTTGTTTTTTCTTGTATTTTGATATTTTCTTTTAAAGCAGCTGAACACAGTTGTGGAATCTCCTATTACTCACTCCCACGCCGACTATAGCTAGCGGGTTAATGGCTGCTAAGGGATCAAGATTTCACAACCTCTGTTAACGGCACTATTTCCCGAGGGTTCCGTTACACACTGTTCGGGTATACCAGAGAGAAGGGAATTTATGAGGTAATTTATGTGATTTTTCAAAAAAATTCTATGAGGTGGAGTAATGTATGAGTAGTTCCTCGAATAATGTCTGGTGGTAGAGGAAGATTTTAATTGATTTCTATTATTTTTTTCAGAATTTTTTGTATGAAGTTAAGTTTAGATATAACGGGTGATTTTTTAAGAGCTTGAGAACTTTTTTTTAAAAAAAAACGCATAAAATTTGCAAAATCTCATCGGTTCTTTATTTGAAACGTTAGATTGGTCCATGACATTTACTTTTTGAAGATAATTTCATTTAAATGTTGACCGCGGCTGCGTCTTAGGTGGTCCATTCGGAAAGTCCAATTTTGGGCAACTTTTTCGAGCATTTCGGCCGGAATAGCCCGAATTTCTTCGGAAATGTTGTCTTCCAAAACTGGAATAGTTGCTGGCTTATTTCTGTAGACTTTAGACTTGACGTAGCCCCACAAAAAATAGTCTAAAGGCGTCAAATCGCATGATCTTGGTGCCCAACTTACCGGGCCATTTCTTGAGATGAATTGTTCTCCGAAGTTTTCCCTCAAAATGGCCATAGAATCGCGAGCTGTGTGGCATGTAGCGCCATCTTGTTGAAACCACATGTCAACTAAGTTCAGTTCTTCCATTTTTGGCAACAAAAAGTTTGTTAGCATCGAACGATAGCGATCGCCATTCACCGTAACGTTGCGTCCAACAGCATCTTTGAAAAAATACGGTCCAATGATTCCACCAGCGTACAAACCACACCAAACAGTGCATTTTTCGGGATGCATGGGCAGTTCTTGAACGGCTTCTGGTTGCTCTTCACTCCAAATGCGGCAATTTTGCTTATTTACGTAGCCATTCAACCAGAAATGAGCCTCATCGCTGAACAAAATTTGTCGATAAAAAAGCGGATTTTCTGCCAACTTTTCTAGGGCCCATTCACTGAAAATTCGACGTTGTGGCAGATCGTTCGGCTTCAGTTCTTGCAGGAGCTGTATTTTATACAGTTTTACACCAAGATCTTTGCGTAAAATCTTCCATGTCGTCGAATAACACAAACCCAATTGCTGCGAACGGCGACGAATCGACATTTCACGGTCTTCAGCAACACTCTCAGAAACAGACGCAATATTCTCTTCTGTACGCACTGTACGCATTCGTGTGGTTGGTTTAATGTCCAATAAAGTTAATAAAGGTTGAGTGGAGATATACATACTACAGTTAACCGTATTCAGGAACTAACTGTTAGTCGGACTTCCTTTTCTATTACCAGGCATAAACCGATAGTCCGACCAACAAATAGATTCTGACTTCGATTCAAGGAACTATATCTTAACTCAGCCTGATAGAAAAATTATGCAAAATCACAGAAATTATTTTGAAAGTTCCCCTATGGTCAGACGTAAGCTGTTAGTCCGGCCAATGAATAGTTTCTGAGTTTGAGGAACTAAAGTTTAACTCCGCCTCATTGGTAGAATTTTTTGTATGACGTTGAGTAAAAATATAGTTAGTCGTATTCAGGAACTAACAGTTAGTCGGACTTCTTTTTCTATTACCGGGCGACCAAGTTTATTACCGATAATCCGGTCAACAAATAAAAGTCACAGAAATTACTCTGAAAATTCCTCTATTGTCAGAAGAAAGCTGTTAGTCCGGCCAATGAAAAGTTTTTGAGTTTTAGGAACTACATTTTACTTCGACTCATAGAAAATTTCTTAAAAACTTAAAAAAAAAGTTTAAATCTTCCTCTATTACATCCCGTTGGTGCAAACGTGTTGTAGCTACACTTTATTTTCGGGACTATCAGTTAAACAGTATGCAACTCGTATAATAGATGATTGTAAAATTTTAAACTTGAATTAATGGTTTTCGTATTGTTAGTATACTTTTTCCCTTATATAAATTTATAGCTAAAATTGTTAATAAAACACCACAGTTGTCATAGGAACCTTTTTCTATTGTTGGGGATATAAAGTTGGGCTATCTTCTTAAAGGTCTTTAATTCAACAATAAAATTTGAATCGTATTTTCATCTCTATATAATTTGGTTTCAAAACATTTATTACTCGAGTTCGACACTGTATGGCTTGAGTTTAAAAATAAAAATTTCAGTTTGTATTAGTAACGTTGTCGGATAACTTTTGTTGTCTATAACTCAACTCCTGCGAAATTTGGCCACTTATCGAAATCATCTATGTCACTGTTAGCTATTTGTATATACATGATTGTATAATTTCTTTTGTAGAAAAGGCACTCTTTTGTATAGAAACAAAAAGTAGATAAGCAAAGTTATAGGCTACTTTTATGTTGTACCATGGCAATACGCATACTTCTCAGTACATGTTATTGTCTACTCTGTAAATTGTAGTCCAGATAATTTCATACAGTCGTAGAAGCAAAAACTTTCAGAAAATGAACGTGGTCTTACAATTACACACCACTAATTATTTAATTTCCTTAGGTTCAAAGAGATCCGTTGTTGGGATTTTAAATAATTCTGGAACAGCCATATTAGGATCATCTAATTTGTTAGTATGTGTCAAATACTTTATTTCTACAAAGTAAATAGTGATACAAATTAAAGAGATTAATCATTTTTGTATTAACATGCATACCGACCTAACTATATTCACGAATTATAAACAGTTAGTTACTGTTCAAGGATTTACATGCGCGATACACTGAGCGAATGACATTTGAAATAAATACAACAATATAAATAAAATCCAACCGTTTACCAATAATTATTATTGCTTATTATTTAAATTAATTCAACAATTGTCACGATTTTCTGTTATTCAAACAACACCATTTTCGGTGTAAATTTTTTATTTTATTTCGATTAATAAATTTGCAAATACCACATTGGTATGTAAATATTAACATTAAACAGTTTTGATTTCTTCAAAAAAATTCGATTTAATTCAAAAGAATTTCACTTTCAATATAATACTCGTATTATTCAAATATTGAGAGATTGTTATGCAATACAATCGTGTATAATATCAATGAATGGTTTGGTTTGTTGTCGGTGAGGCGTTCGCCATACAAAACCGCACAGGTCGTCATGGGGTACGACACTTTAAACTTTGTGTACATTTGATTTTACAAAAATAATGAATGTGAATGGTTTTGTACGGGGTGCTACATCATGCGCAAAAATATAAACAACAACTCAAAGGGAAATCACCCTATTTCGAATTTACGAGCCTATTCTACCTTACGAAACAATCCAATAAATTAATTGCCAAAAAACATAAATCAATTTCCCTTTGATGTTACGCGATATTATATTTATGTAAAATGGTATGAAATGTTCTCTAAATCAAATATAGATCAATCACTTAGCTCTTGTAAAATATACGGAGGAAATTTATTAGTTCTAATTAAAACAACCCTATGTACCCCCTTATTTCGGTTCAATTTTCAAAGTTGAAAAAAACAAAATTGTATATTTCCTAGTTTACCAGGATCATCTTCATCACCATTATGGATAATCATGTTTGAAAGTTTTACAAAACAGCAAAATAATTGATTTTTACTCGATTTAGGAAAAACATTTCGTAAGATGGAAAACCCCCAATTTAATGCCGATGTGCTGCGGCGGGTGTTTGTGAGAAGAATGGTGTTAGCACACAATAAAAATACGTTACAAAAGTGTTTATAAAAAAGGGTGATTCTTGTGTTTTAATTATTCATTTTCCAGTCAGTGTATGTAGGGGGTGAGCGGGACGTTTGATTTCTTGCCCGGGAATGGGTAAATTTTAATTGGTTTTTGTTTTTACAACAAGAAAAGTATAACAGTAAATATCACGTGCAAATTATTTTAAAGTGTTGTATTTTGACTCAATATTTGTTATATACAGAAAGGGAAATACAAATTTGTGAAGGAAAACATTGTTACACCGCACGAGAGTGACGGTTCATAATGGAGAGTGGGTATATTTAGCAAATCAGCCCTTTCTAACACTTAATAAAAATAAAAATAAATTAATATTTTAACAAAACAATGTTGAATTATTTTGTTAAACTTTAGAATAAATTTAATTTAATTTAATTTACTACCTATTTCTACTAAGCACACACAGATGCTGATGATAGAATGGCAAATCTGTATTTCTTGTTTCATTGACATTTTCCATGTTCTATAATTTTCCATACTTTTACGAAGTAAAATAAAATATAACTTTCATGGAAATTTTTAACCTCGATGTTTTTGCAGACTTACCATTTAAAATGTTTTTAAAAACTCTGCGTGTATATGTGTGTGTGGTCTGTGCAGACTAAAAGCTTGTGGCCTCTCTATAGCCCAGTCAGAGTGACCGATGGAGTTTAAACTTCAGACTTAAGCTTTTCTGGAAATTTGGAGGTCCCACTGAATTTTTTGGCGAAATCGGTTTAAAGTAAGTAGCAGCTTTGTGGAAAATTATAAGATTTATGAGAAATTACACATTGTCTAAAAAGAATCTAAGCTAAATGGGCAACAATATTGGTCAGCATCCGTTTTATATGGAAATTTGATTGAAATCTGATTTGTAATGGAAAATATTGTCTAATAAGTAACCTTCTGCTGCTGCACGACAAGCTAACATTCTCTTCATAGAAAAAAATTTACAGGTGTGTGATTGCTAGGTCTGGCCACCAATTAATGTTCGCTCTGCGAGAAAATTTTTCAATTGCCAAAGCGCTCACGTGAAATATACATTGTTTTTGTATGAAATGTGGCATCGGCTTGTTGAAACTACATATTCTGGCCATTTATTCCTTTAAATTTGTCATACACACTTTCTAATTGCTGTTTTCACATCATGATCACCGGTTCGTAACAACAATTTGTCCTAGATTTATTAAGCTGAAGAAACTCGGAATTTCTTAAGATCTTGGTCAGTATTTTTATTCCAATATACTCGAAAGCTTCTGTCTATTTTCCAGAGTTGTCTGATTGTAGGTTTTACATCATGTGAGGTAAGGCGATGGTTCTTGCAGGTTAACTAGTTGTTACGAATTTACGAGTATGTCCATAGTAGAATAGACATCCGGTATTAGCACCATACTCAAATTGGGTTCTGACGAAGGCGAAATATAATATCTTTATTGTCCCTATATATATAGATAGAGCTGGCTCTAGCTATGCACTGTTCAATATGATTAGATAAATTCATATTTTCAAATAAATGAACTCCTAGGCTCTGAAATTCAAATACTTCTTGTAGAGTGATACTATTTATATTTAATGTTACTGTTGCACAACCGAGGTAGATTTTTGATTAAAAACTATTGTCTTCACTTATTGATGTTGAGACTGAGCAGGTTGGAATCACACCAAGTCACACCAAATATTTAGTAGTAGTTTATGGATGCCGTGAAGTTCTTCATGGTTTTAAAGATTGTAGGGTCATCTGCAAAAATTAGCACCTATGAATAATGAATTACTGCGGTGATTCCTTTAATGGAAATGGTGAAGGTCCAAGGGCCAATATGGCCTTGAAGCACGCCGGAGGTGGCTGAAATTAATTCAGAACTTTTGTTCCCAATTTCGACTTATTGAGAGCGGGGCTCAAGTGTGATTTAAATCAGGTTAAAAGTAGCAAGCATCCGTAGATTTTATAATATCCGATGGAGTCAAAGGTCGGGTGATTTTTGATATCTTTTGTCGAGCTGTTAGTGAACTCTGAAAAGTTGGTTGCAGTTGATCTTTTTCACATACAACTTTGTTCATATGAATCCTGGTACCACAATTCTGAATGAATTGCATATTGCCAGTTCGAACGACTTCGAAATTGATAAAATTAACCTTTTGTGACGTTGGTGTCACTCTTGTTATGTTTCGCTTTTGAGGAAAATGCCTTGTTTCAATAATAGTTTGAAAAGAAAGGACAAAGGAATACCAAATATTTGTAGTTCAAGTTGCTATACCATCCGAACCGCATCCATCTCTGAACAGCCTATACACTGATTGAAACAATTGGACGAACTTGTTTGATACAATTTGTGTAAAAGTCACAGGTTCAATTCCTCCAATACTGATTGAAAATTCGATTTCAGAATGGCATGGGAATTGATGACGTGAAAGTTCACAAATACATTGCAATACGGATACACAGGTATAAATGAATGGAATAATCTCGATCAGCGATGCACAAGTACATAATCACAAGTATTGTAGTTAAACAAAACACAGTGGTGTACTCGAGAATTATGTACATTCGTGGAAAAAAATATCGGATGTTGGTCACACCCTTCCATTTTTCCAGTCGATTTGGAAAAAAATAGTAAATTTATTATTTATTCCATAAATGTGCAAATATACGAATTCTTCATAAGCAAAACTAAAACTATTTAGTCATAGTCTGAACTTTATTCTAGTATGAAAAAAGATGTAAAGTGAAATTGTTTTCGGTACAAGCGACAATATTTATGGTACATACAACACGATATTTGAGACAGAATGATTTGTGTTTTGTAGGATGATTTTAGAATTTTTATCTAGGCATTTATATGGACAGACATTATGTCTAGACTGCATTTTACTTATGTGTCTCGCACGCTCTCTAAGACATTTTTAAGTAATAATCGAAATGGATGTATAGATTATCGAGCCAAGAAATTGAATTATATTTGGTCACATACATACGAGTATAATACGATATTATTTTTTTAAATGTCTCTATACATGATGTATGTACCCAGGCGATATTTAAATTAAACTAAACACATAATATGTTGGATTGTCGACATAGGTAATTTTGAGTTTATTTGTTACTCTCGGAGGAACGAAAGTTGGTTAAAGTGTGCCTATATCATTATTTAAAGCAATTAGGTCTTAAGGCGGTCTGCTAGGTCTGCCCAATAAATTATAAAGTCGCAAACAGTCTTGTTATCTAATGCAATGTATAGTACTATACAGATGGTATGGTACATACATTTTTTAAGTAAATAGGATACATTTATCTCTGAACCAGGTAAGCGCACTTCAGAACTTTTCTAAAGATCTCCTATAAACCAATAACTTGTAGTAGGCTCATACGTCGGCGTTCTATCGTAGGGCCAAATTCTTTTTACTTTCCTATACGATTTTGGATTTTATTCTAAAGCAAGTATTTCTTCCGGTTTGATTTTTACGAAGGATTCTTAGATGGCTATGCAATTGGACTTTCAGCTAAAATTTACTTCTAATAGGCTTCGATAAGTAATGGAATAGGAAATATGTAGTTCTGCACTATTTCAAGGTAAAGTGGGAGAAATGTTTTTGACTAGTTTACAAGATTTATCAATATTTATTATATTGGAAATATGATTAACTCATTGCTTTGAAATAAACCCTGAAACTGGGCCTTTTTTACTGTTGTGGTATTGATATTTATAAATTTAGAAAAACTAATACATTTACCGATAACATAGATCCTTTCGTGATTTTGAATATTTGAAAGAGAAAAACAATAATTTTTTGCAAGAATAAGTAACATATGGCTAAATATAAGTAACATATGGCTAACACATAACTTGAACTAAGTTGGTAGACGTATATTAGTCGTGAATATTTCAGTTCAACACCTTCCGGAGACAAAAAGAGAAACTTTATTTATACTTGTCATTTCTCTCTGCGGAACGTGTAACCGCTAGAAAGCGCTTCTCTAAGGTGGTGATCCAGAGAACGCTCGTCAGCTTCAACGGATACTGAAGGGTATTGAGGAATTAAAACACTCTCTGTGGACCAAACGCAAAGATCAATGCAAAGAAAGACACAGCGAAAGGAAACATTATCCAGATGGAAACCCCGGCTTTATTCTGGAAATTCTACCCTTCCATGGATTCTGGAGGAGCCCACCGTTTCAAACAGGAGGTTTAACCAATAAAAACAGAGATCGTTACATACGAGGAGAGTGAACTGATCGCAAAAACGGACGGTTCCTATATATGATTCTGCGTCTGGAAAGAGCAGAAAAAATGCTTCTTATAGAAAGTGTTAAACAATTCAGAAGCAATGATTCAAGAGATTTCTATCTCACCAGAAACCTAATATTAATCTTTTCGAAACGGCAAACATCAAGAAGTCACAAAGTGTGTTTCCTGAATACAGCCGAAAAAAGGATTTTAACAATGCAAACAATGCCACTTATATGGCCACATGAACGAAATAAATACAATCAACCAGCATCAGCATCAAGACAAAACATCATTCACTAACTGTTTCTGCAGTTTATTGTCCATCGCGATATGAACTTATGAAAGGTGATTTTATTAAGTTTCTACAAAGTTTAGGAGAGAACTAGCAATGCAAAACATACTAATTGCAGATCTGCAGAAAAAATGGCACCATTCTAGAATACTTTGGTTAAAAACACTGAATAATTTGACTGAGGGAATAAGGAGAAAAAATATTATAAAAAATGGAGCAACCACATCGTACCCACTGTTTTGACGAAAAGATCAAAGAAATAAAAGAAAGAAATTCAGAAAAACGACAGGTTTTGACATCAGTTTTCTTTGGTGCAGCTCATGAGGCTTTGCCTACGCATATTCACAAATTCAAGATCAAGTCGTATACCTTCCATTCGCAAGCGACATTCTATTAACTAATAATCAGTGTTGTGCAGATTGATTACGTGACATTAATTACGCGAAATTTTTTACATTACATGGCGTAACAAATGTAAAAAATGTAATTAATTTGCGACATTGCATAGAAATATTTAAATTAGTAAAATAATTTAAATTACGTTATTTCCTAGTCGATAATACGACCATTACATGCAACTACATCTGTTGAAATTTTGACATTTGAATTTTATTTTTATTGTTGGCTAAAATAATTTTTGTGTTCCTAATTTCCTATGCATACCAATACTCGTAAATCCGGAGTTTTCGACTTTTTTCTAAATGCATGTGTTAAGTGTAAAACTGTGAAATGTAAAATTATTTTTTATAAATTATTAGGAGGAAGCTACATAATAGTTTTTAAAGTGCGATGGACAGAATGAACGCATGGACGAAGCGATGATGCATCAGGTAGAATGAAACAAAATCCGTACGTGTTGACTACACCAACCGAAAAGTAAACATATTGCCTGCGGTACAGCTTAATGTCTCATTACCACATGCCAACTCAGCAAAATATCTAGGTATGAATCTATATGCTAAACTGCTATGGAAGATGCATGTCAAAAGAAATATGGATATCACAGACAACCCTGAAAAATGTATTGGCTTTTGGGAAGAAACTCCCAATTAACAATATATAATAAACTGATAATAAGCAAATATTGAAATCATCGAAAGATTCCAAAACATAGCACTAGAAGTATTAATTATGTTGTATTTGGCACGTTTTTAACACTCTTAACACTATATTTTCCGTAGGCACTTGGCGAAACACACTTACTATTTTGCACGTATGTAATAGCAACCTCCTTATGTAATAGGGATCTTGCAGTGGAATCATTCGCTATCGAGATTCAAAGCAGCAAAAAGAGGGGCTCCAGATTTACTCAAATGCCGAAACTAGTCAAACGCTTGACCACCGAGAAATATTTAGGCTCATAAGGATAAAACCGTTTGAGTTAGCTTTATACTCAGCACAAGACAGAACCAACGGTAGGTACAATTTAGGAGAAAGCAATGGGAAATCCTAAACATATACTTGTTACATAGGTTAGAAATAAACAAATAAAATTAGCTCAAAAACAAACAAACTTTACAATTGACCTTCATCTTTTACATTATATATATATATATATATATATATATATATATATATATATATATATATATATATATATATATATATATATATATATATATATATATATGATTTAAGCCCTTCCTACTTATCACAAACATAGATCTTATTAGTTGAATATGTGACTGATCATATTGGGACTTAGTATTACGTTCGGGTCATAGATGTGTTCCATTTCATCACAGATCGTAATCTGTTGATGAAAATTCCCTTTGCATCGCTATCCAAAATAAAATTCACATGACGGTCCGTATGTTGATTGATGATTGATGATTCGGCCATTTCCTCATATGACCCCATAGCGCCAATCCTAACTTACAGATGGTCTTGGAATTCAATTTGTAGATAGTATCCATTATATCCAATCGATCTAAAATGAGATCGGTTACGACACTTTAGGTTCCAGGGAACCATTCGTTTAAATCTAAAATTTTTGTTTTATTTAAAATGGGCCATCCCAGGATGCTTTGCTCATATATGGGCCAATCTCAACATAAGGCTTGTCTCCTTATCATTTTATCATAGATATTTCAAGAATAAACACTTTAGATTAAGTATTAACTTGGTTTGTGTAATTTCGAAATTGTCTGCGATACATTTAAAAATCCTGGGATGGGATATAACTAGTATTGCCTAATGACTATTTTTTATTTTTCTGGGATAAAATACTAGGATAACTTCACACATTTGTATTATGTGTAAATATTTTGCCCGGGTATAAAATCCGGGGATAACTTCACATACATGATAAGGGTCATATACAAGCCATTTGCTATCCAATGAGTTTGACTGTGCGATATATGAAAACGGCCATGTTTGACCATGTGTATCTCTGTTCGCAGGGGTTTACAGATAAATACAACGGGATTTGTTATTTACTTGATAAGGCCATTACCATACGATGGGGATAAGGGTCATGTACAAGCCATTTGCTATCCAATGATTTTGGATTTGCTATCCAATGAAAACGGCCATGTTTAACCAAGTGTATCTCTATTCACAGAGGTTGAAAGATATAACACAACAACACAAGTTTGACCGTGCTATATTTTCTACTTACATTTACAAATTTCGGGATAGCTACACTTTATCCGAGAAATGCACCGATTTCTTTCGCGCTAACATATTTGGCGCTAACTTCAGCAACAGAGATACACATTTTGTGAACAGAGATACACATGGTCAAACATGTCCGTTTTCATACATCAAACAGTCAAACAAACTCATTGGATAGCAATTGGCTTGTATATTACCCTTATCCCCATCGCATGGTAATGGCCTTGCGGATGTGTTTTTAATGGCCTTATCAAGCAAATAACATATTCCATTATATCTGTAAACCTCTGTGAACTGAGATACACATGGTCATTTTCATTAATAGTTCATCGTATGTAAATGGCCTTATGGATGCTTTTTGTACATGATATTTATTCCAATCGTATGGTAGTGGTCTTGCGGATGCGTTTTACTACTGTCCTATTACGCCCCCATAAGAATTTGAACCTGGTACCTCCCGATCCAAAAACCAAAGCTTTAACCACTGTGCCATTTGTCGGTTTCATCTAGATTATAAAATGTTAGGGTATTATTCAACTATGTCAATACTGTTACGAGTGATTTATCCAACGAGAATTGCTCATTGTGGTTTGGAGAATTGATAAATTTTTTTATAAGATCGGTGTCATCGGAAAGTTACTTCTGTATAAATCCAGGCGAGTCTAGAGTTTTCCATGATTATCTACTAACGGCAAAATATTAAATTCCTTAATCAATTCCCTAAATCAATTCAATTTGATTTACAAGCATTTTGCAGCTAGTTGATCAAGAGCAAATTATATTCCCAAACGCAAAACGTTATACGTCAAATTAAAAGCAGTTACGATTATAAGAGCATTGTGACCTTTCAGGCATACTCTTTTATCGGACCAAACTAAACATTTTAAGTAATTAAAAAGGAACTCATGATAAAAATGCCGCTAAAAAACTATTCAATTGGATCATCTTTGTAAACAGTGTTCTATGCGGCTTGAACTAGTGAAATCGTTTTACCATATTTAACCGCGCAATCGACCGCATCTAAAACTAATTGCCTTGGTACTTTAAATTTGTGGAAAAATAGGAACATCATTATGGTTTCGTTGAAAAAACATCCGGAAGATCTACAAATACAAATATTATACTTAAATATTGGTCGCTTGGGCTCGTTAATTCAGCGTAAATTGGTTTTATGAAATTTTTAAAATTAGTGACATCTAGGTTTAAGTAGTAGCATTAGAAGAGTTTTATAACAGTTTAGTGATACAGCAGATTATAGCCGATTGGTTGCGATCGTTCGCGGATAATCTTTGCGTTATATAAATACGGGTGTGATGATCAAGTGTGAGTGTTAAGATAGGCTTTGGGGAGGCGTGGTTAAAGACAAAGAAAGTGAGTAGCGTGAAAATTATAAGTGGTGCTGAAGTAAAATATTGTAAATGGTGTTGAGAGAGAATTAATAAATAATTGCGGAAATTGTTGTTGTGTGTTTTAGTGACTATGTGGTGTGTATTGAGAAAATTATTGTTGAAATATACCAGAAGTGGTGTAAGTATATATTACGATGGGTTGGTAGTACGATTCATACAGTGTACGAACCGAATTTGACAGAGTAGATTCGTGACCTTTATAATTGATACTCTTAGAATAAACTGTCACTAGAAAATTTAATTATTATTAATTTGACGCTCAGGCCGACTTATTTTAAAATTTGCAATCGCCAGTACTATAGGCTGGCATGGAGCTATGTAGTGTGCAAATGGTATTACGTAAATCAGATCTATAGCCGGACGTCCTCATTTTGGCAGGCAATGCGTAAAGTGACAAGTGAACCGCTAAAGAGTTGGGAGTGCTTCGGCCCCAGAACAGAATGCAAAACAAGTGTTGTTGGTTTATACCAAATTAAACTCCTCTCCGTTTTAACAAAAGAATCCTCAACGTCGAAAAAAAAACAAATTCATCATTCGAATGAAACCAGAATAAAATTCTGAAAACAGATCAAAACAGAATTCAGTATCTGAATCACTTTAATACATTAACCTAATTAAATTACGTAAACTGCTTGTATTCATAGTGGAGTATGCGGAATTCTCAAAAAACGAAAGTGTTAATTATACGGTTAATAATATGTCAACTGTAAATGATTTATGAATTTGATATACCATTCCACGGTACCATGTAACACGACTTTATATTATTTGTGTACGCTAAGTGTCTTATTTAAAAGCTCAACTCTTTATTTTTTACGTGTACTTATTTTGAATATTTAAGGTGTATGTACGAGTATATAAATCAATCTATGCGGCACCGATATTTTCTTATATTCAGCAAAAGCAAATAAATCATTTTATTATGAAACTACAAAAAATTGTTTATGTCTTTTAATATTTTGTACTTTATGAAAGAATGAGATCGTGTTACTTACAAAAAAAATTATAATGAGATGATTTTTTCAGTTTCCAACCAAATCGCATTACAATAAATAATAATTCGCGTTTTATTATATTTTGTGTGTGCGAAGAAATCACAAAATAAAGCTTTTGTACTTTTACTGCGCTTTGAATTTTTTTCGCTTTAGCGATGAAAAGAATTGGGTTGTGTGGGCGTGAAATGTATCATTTCATTAATTTTCTTATGTTGTGTATTGTAAATCGTTTGTTCCTTTTATTTATTTGTTAACATTTACGAGTGTGTGTATATATAGATGTTCACATGACACGACTTACATGTCCCATTTCAAATTATGTAATCAACTTGATTCTGATGATGAGTATTTTGTTTGGCTTTCGGATTCAGGCAATTCAATTTTGAATTACATACAACGAAAACTGAACCGCACCACACAGAATTACCCCAAACCAAACTAAACCAAACCAATCTTATTAATTTAAATTGATATACGAGTCTGATTCTAGATTACATAATCATTGAGCATATTTTTATTTTTCCAATTATTATATTACATTATTATTTGTATGATAATAAATAAATACATTGATTTGGTTTATGTGCTATTGCTGTGTAGTTTTTCAATATAAATCGGTAATCAGATTGTCTGTGTGGTGTGGAGGCGGGTACATGGAATTAGAGAAAAATTAGAATTAGAAAAATGAATGTACCTACATTAGAATATTAAATTTGTATTACGAGGTATTGATAACCGCAATATGCTAGGAAATATTTTTTTTTATTTATTATTATTTCTAAAAGTTGATTAGATGGATTTTTGTTTTTCCAATTTTTTAAATTATTAATCAATCGCATAGAATGGAAAATAATATTTGATTCTAACGAATGTAGGTCAATTCTATGTTATTGTTACATTAGTCGGTAGGTTTTCTCATGGGATTATAACATAAACCGCAATATATCCATGTAGTTATCTAATAATGTGGACTCATAACGGGAAATATATTGAGCTAGCAAAAGCATGAAAAACTGAATTCATGTTGAACTAGTAATTGTTGGTCTTCCTCACTGAACGATTTATGATTTATGCCTTAGGACGATTTTTTCTCTTTATTATAAACTTTTATAAATTAGAGTGTGTACATAAGCCAGAACCGCCTTTATCGATTTTTAAAATTTGATATTACGCAATTTTGAGGTTCATTCGTTCGAGTGTAAGAGATTTTTTACATCGACGTTATTTCTCTTAGAATTTGAAGACTAGTTCATATAGTTCATACTTGTCTCCTACTTTGCGTGGGCTACATTTCATGAAGGGATTTGCCGGCCTCAACGTGTCCTTCCAGAGTCAAATTAGTTCTAAGCAATTTTTACAAATTTATTATTCGAATAGTGTGCGGTGTCCAACCCTCAGCTTACGATTATGTAATGAAATTTTTTGAAAATCGGTATAATATTCTTTCAATGAAGTGCATTCTTCGAATTTTACTTATTTTTACGTAGTAAAATAAAGGATAGTAAGCATGAAAAATTTTGAGCATGAAATCAAAAAAGTTGTTTTTAAAAGGTTCTGTGTGTATGTGTGTAATACCACAAATGTTTGTGTATTCACTGATCGGGGTCAAACTTCATAATTAAGTGTTTTTCTACAAATTGGGAGATCTAGGAGTGATTTTTGGCCGAAACCGGTCCACGAAAAGTTTCAGTTTTTGGCTTCTAATACATATGTGTGCAGCCTAAACATTTATAGCCTCTGGCTGCACACCCAAGACGAGGCGATTGATTGAGGAGAAACATTATACTGCAGTTTTTCCTCTGAATTCGAAGATCTCTGTGATTTTTAGCTGTAATTTGTCCACCCAAAGTAGCGTTTTTTTTATTTTTGCAATTTTTTTGAAACAATAACATTTAAGAAAACGACATTAAACTGAAAGATTTTAAATAAATTTTCTAACAATATTGGTTCAGATTAGTTTACAAAAAATTAAATGGAAATAACAAAAACTGGGTTCCAACAAAAAATACAGCTCAGATGGATCCCCTCAGATCGGGATAAAATTTCATAATTTTTCCATTAATTGAAAGATACTAGTGATGTTTGGTCGAAATCGGTCCATAGGATTTTCTTTTTTTTACAATTATTTTGTATAATTATTTACAAGAAAAACGATTATGAAATAAAAGTTTCGTATTAAATTTGCAACAATACCGGTTCAGATCCGGTTTTCAAAATTTAAACAGAAATTACGATTTTTGACAAAAAATTGCAATTTATTATGTAAATATAGGATTTCCAAGTAATTTATACTAGGTGTCCCACACCGAATTTTTGACTACACTAAATAGCCGTTAGTTTCTACTAGTGCGATTGATAGTTCTTACTGTATAGTGTAAAACGTATACTGTGCCTAAGATTTAATTCTAAATTGATTTCTGAGTTATTGTTTATCAACCGCATCGATAATTTAAACTTCGACTATTGATTGGTACATCACAAATTTAATTTGGAAATTAGAATAAAATTTTCAAAGTACAAATTGAAATTAAATTAATTTAGCCAGTCATTTAGTCGATAAAATTGGTATATCAGGCATCTAAATTTCAGAGTACTAAATTGTAAAATTTTTCTAAAAATAGAAAAAAAGTTATCCCTTTATCTGTTGCTTATATCTACTGATATTTGGCCAAACCAAAAATATATAGAGTTGAAATGACATATACAAATTTTGGTCACTGAACTGGCATATATATCTTTTACTGATTAATTAATTTAACAATGCAGGTAAATGTAAAAACATTTGCAGAAAAAATACATTTTATCAAATTGACTTGGCAGTTGATATATTTCTATCTTAAATGTGGTTATTTAGTGGATACTAGTTCAAATATGGGTCGTGTAGGTTAGTTTCATCACCACTCAGGGCTGTGGTTGGTTTTTGTTTATGGTTAAATTTTAGGTGTGTTCGTCTTGCTAACCATGCGGGGTTGGAGCATGTAGTCACTATGATAAGATTTACTTGATGATTAACGTGTCGCGTGTTACCATATACCTCTAGAGTTAGGGATAATAAACCGAGTAATTGTTTCAACTTAATGCGGTATAATATACAACATGACCCAATTATAAATTAATTTTTAAGTCGTCCAGTTCATTTACTTTGAGGTTTTGCATTCGACCTCGTCGCTTAGAAATGCTTTATAAAGAGGAACATATTACTTGTCTTCAAAAACGTCTTCAAACATCTATGCAGTTGAGCATTCATTAGTGTTAAACCATTAAGCCGATGATAATTTATTCTTAAAGGTAAGCACGAAAATAATTTCGGAAGTAGTTACTAAAACTGATAGAACTTTTCCAATTAATTATTTTGTTGATGGCCTTAGTACTGAACAGTGACGTTTAAAGTCACCTCTAAAATAAGTGAGTTATTTGTATATTTAGGAATAATTATTATAGCGTTATATAATAAAATCGCTTGAATTTTGCAGCCATGCGACTAAACTGCATTCAAACCACTTACAAATTGTTGGGCCTAAACTGTTACTCAAGTGAAGCATTAACCACAGAACATTTCGCGAAAGCATTTCATGATTGCATTACGCCATAGCTTACACATATTGAAATTGTAGGTCGCGATCTGTGCATGGAATACATTGGATCGAATTACTCACCAATAGACTTCTCAAAATATTTGGGGTTCAACAGTGCACAATTTAATGAAATTGACGGGAG
Source organism: Nephrotoma guestfalica (assembly GCA_963691935.1). NCBI lineage: Eukaryota > Metazoa > Arthropoda > Insecta > Diptera > Tipulidae > Nephrotoma > Nephrotoma guestfalica. Next base: position 294,441,490 of record OY829914.1, on the reverse strand, counting down.
CGTCAAAAATAGCAACGGTTGAAAATATTTCAAAAACCCTTCTTCAATTAGATATATATTACAAACACTTTAAGATCATTCTTTATTTTGGTGCCTAAGTTATTCGCTAGAACTGTTTGAGACAACTCCATGCTATAACGATGGAAGAACCAAATAATTGAAGAAACTAATATTAACAGAATAAACAATTCTATATACGTTTATGGTGCGGTAATTTCAAAGCTCTTCCTCGAATTATGCGTCAGCTCTTTACAACAATACATTACTACTTTTATACATCATAATGAAGTTCAAAAGTATGTGCTTTTATAACGAAGCTGCAAACTTGAGTGTGAAAACAATTAGATTCTACACCGAGAATTTATAATTTTCGAAAAGAGTTCGGTTTAATTATGATGAGGATGATAAAAGGTTTAACCGTTTTACCACCATCGGAGATTCCAATTTACTTCGAAGAATTGAGATTGAATCTTGATTACGATGGTAAAAAAAATTTCTAATTGGATCGAGAAAACTATGTTTCAGGGAGATAGAGCGTTTATTAATTTCAAATACTATTTTAAACTTAAACTCTTTTTCTATAGGTAATACAAAAAGAGGGCTGCGGACAGAACTCAATTAAAAGGAATTCCCCAATATCCTACCGAGTTTTGAACAGTTTCAGATTTAGTATCTGAAAGTTTACCTCGAACGTTTTAAATACGTTTTAAAAGAAAACGAATTAAACAAATTATAGCAAAAACAATTGGTCGATAGTAGAATTTTTAAAAGGTTTTGCGCGAAATACAACATTACCTAAAACTCAATATCCAGAAAAAATCTCTGTTTTAAAGAAGCTTGTGCTACTTTCCAAATAGGGATTTTCGGATTTTTGATGGATGTTGAGTTTCGGGATTTTTAATTTCGTAATTTTGAGTTTCTGGATTAAAATTTTTAAAAATTTTTTCTGGATTATATTTTTTTGGAATTACAGCCATTTAATCATTTAAAATGTCGTGTATTTGTCAATTGGATCAAGGAAGAACCAGCTAATTTTTCTCATAAAATCATCTTTTCTGACGAAGTGAATTTTGAAATTGGTGGATATGTTCAGGAAAATTCATTAATAATTCATGAAAAAACTTTACATCCAAAACGAGTTATTGTTTGGTGTGCATTGTGCTATGGTGGTATGGTGATAATTGACCCGTATTTTGTAACAATGCTGCTAGTAAATCTGTAACTGTGAATGGTAATCGATATCGTTAGATGATCACTGATTTTTTTGGCCTGAATTGAATGATATTTTACTGGAAGACATCTGGTTTCAACAAGCTGGCGCTACACCTCATTTTGCGAATGAAACAATTGAATTATTGAAAGAAAAATTGAATGATCGAAGTTAGTTAATGAATTAACATTAGTCCATTTCTTGAACTAACTGGTATTGGCCAACAATATCTTGGGATTTGTTGTCGTTGGACTATTTTCTTTGGGGTCACGTGAAAAATCAAGTCTATAAAACAATCTGCAATCGATTCCTGAACTAAAAGATGCAATTATTCGTATCAATGGTATGACATAGAACCACAATTACGTCAATGTGTAATTTGAAATTTTAACAAAAGGACGGACAACTGCGGATGTGCATAGGACGTGTTCATTTTGCAGATAATGTTTTTCGCATATAAATAGCATCACTGACACTTTTCAATAAAAACATTTATGAAGTCAAAGCAAACTATGTGGTTTATTTAAGACTAGAAAATCCTCGCAATTTGAAAGACCCTTTACAAGACAGTTTTCCCAAAATTCCGTTAAGTTTAATTTTTATCTTTGGAACATATGGGGGTAGCATATTTTCCCCTCCTTTTTTGTTATTTTATTTTAATTAATTTTTTGTTGTTTAACGTAAACGTAAATCAAACGTCGAAAAATTGTTGCTAAACCTAACTAAACGATTCCAATAATTAATTCCATCAAAACTCTCTCGTAAAGACTAAATATTGTTGGTTCTCAACAACCCAAACGGATTGACTGATCAGGGTGGAACTTCATACTTAACTTTTTCCATAAATTGGGAGATCCCATCGGAAGTACCAGCTTCCACGGGAGCTTTTTTGCAAATATTTTTGAAAAGTATTTATATCATTTACGAGAAAAAACGACTATAAACTTGAAGATTCTAAATTAAATTTACAGCAATATTGGTCCAGATTAGTTGTCAAAAATTTAAACGGAAAAGACGATTTTGACGAAAACATATTTTCAACGAAAATTGATCGGGATGAAACTTTATACTTGAGCTTCTGTCATAAATTGGGAGATACCAGTGGTTTTTGGTCGATATCGGTCCACCGGAGCTTTTTCGTTTTTGCAAAAATAATTGTAAATTTAATTTGTAAAAAAATAATTCAGATCACTTTTTAACCGGGAATGATGAGTTTTTATAACAAAATTTATGTTACCAAAATTTGACAACTCTAAAGTACAGGCGGTGACTGTTCGTAATGAAACATCATACCTAAACTTTTTCCATTTATTGGGAGTTTCTTGCGAGATTTAATGGAATTTTGTGTACCGGAAGTGGCGGGTGCTTTCTCAATTTTTGTAATGATGTTGAAAAGTATAGTAAATACAAAAAACGAAAAAGAATTAAAAGATTCAAATCAATTTAAGGATTAATTTTTTAACAAGGGTTGCCTTGCTGGTTTTTCTCGAATTTAAACAGGAATAACCGACCAAATGGCACAGTGGTTAAAGCTTGGGCGTTTGGATCGGGAGGTACCGGTTTCGAATCCCGATAGGGGCAGGATGCAAAGGAAATTTTCGTCAACAGATTACGATCTGTGATGAAATGGAACACATCTATGACCCCCTGTCAGAGTGCAAAACTCAAGGACCAACCCATCTTCCATGCAAGTATAGGCTGGCATGGAGCTATGCAATGTTCAGATGGTGATAAGATCGGACCTATAGCCGTAGCGAAAGAGTTGGGAGAGCCTTGGGCCAGAATAGATTGCAGGCATAAAAAAAAATTTTAACAGGAATATTTTTTTTGAAAATAACAATAATCAACATAAACACAGTCATTGCATTTTTGAAAAATGTATTAAACAGAATTTATGCTCGAACTTTGGTTTAGTAAAAATTGAAGGCGATTATAAGCAAAAACCCGCAACATCTAAATTCACAAATTCGAGTAAAAATCGAACTCAAAACCAAATACGCACAGCTAGAACATCTAGATATCAACAAAAGAAATCAACAAAATCCATGCCAAGAAAATTTCGAAGTTAAAATCCAGATCAGTGAACCCACGAACAGGGATCCAAGTATGAACATTAGTTAGTCACAAAGAAATGGATTTGCTGAACCGAGGTCTGAAATTTGCATCCACACCAGTAAATGCACTTTCAGAGGAGATTGTGGCTGATCTTGAAAGTGGAATTTCAAGAATGGGTACACAGGAGAAGCAAACAATCCGTTCCATTAACCAAAAATTCATTTTAAGATTCTATTTGAATAAATGGGGAGCCTCCAACAAGAACAACTTCATGAAATGTACCAATTTGCTGAAATCTAAAACTATTATATATGTTAAAGCAGGTAAAGGGGGTTGGTTGGTGATTCTATATGATAAAACCGGCAAAAACAGTATCCAAGATGCTAGAGAGAATCTTAAAATTACTAAACTTTCACTATAAAATGGATATGTTAAACCCTAAAATTCCATTTCTATACGTCTTACCGAAAATCTATAAATTCGTAAACAAAATGCATCCCATTGTGACAAATATTAACACACCGACCGCAAAATTAGCATGCTGGCTGAGTTTATTGCAGTCAACTACTTGACTTACTAGATATTGCAATCAACTACGATTTTTTTTTCTTTATCGTAATTTTAGAGGTAGGCAAACTTCTGGCACCTCTTTGGGAAGGAGTCTAGCTACGTAACATCTTTATATGTCATCTGGAGAAATGCATCAGTCCTTCACATATGTAGAAGAAGTTGTCGCAGTAATCAAAAAATCCACCTTTAACGATACGAAAAAAATGTTCAACGAATAGGACCGGACGATAAAATTCAACAGTGAGGAAGGGGTAAACGGCGTTTTCTGGGCATTAAAGTAATACGCAACGAAGATAATTTTGAAGGTAATCTACCAACAAGAAGAGATTGATCACAGCTGACTCACACCACAATGAAGCCCACGAGAAGGTTGCCTTTCATTCACATCGACTATTTAACGTTCCCATGTCCCAGAATGAGTTTTAGAAATTTCATACCCCTCCATTTTTTGCTTTATAATTTGATTTTTATTTGTTTAGTTGTTTCACCTTGAGATATTTTGATTTTGGCAGATTGAAAGTTTCCTAATCTGAAAGAGGCGTCATGGTTTTCACATATTAAACATTTTCTTGTAGAAAAAGTAGTTTTCATAACCAAACTATCTGCCTCCAGAGATAGTAATTAGGCGGATGTTAGTATGCTGTTGTTATTGTATCACGATGTACCTCTAAGTATCAAACCCTAAACTAAAACAAAAATAACACCTAAATTATCGGGGACAGAAGATTGAGTTGATTTTTTTCATAGTGGATAACTCTCTCCGAAAACTGAAATAGTTTTTGAATAAATTATTTACTGTTTTCATTTAAAAAGGTGTTAACACCCTATACACTATATGGTTCATTGCCGTTTTACATTTTCTCGAATGAAACCTCGTGCCTATCAGCTTAGTCACACTGACACATAAGATGGGTTGGCACTGAAATCTATTGCCGAACAAAGTACTCATCTGTTGTTTTTATATATTTTCCTTCATTGCGATGGAAATATTGAAGTTGAGTCAAATGGAATTTCAAATAATTTCAATCCCCGATTAGGAGATCTGATGAGAAAATCAGTCTTTTCGGACAGCGATGGCATCGTTGAGAAATTGTGGTAGCGTCCAATTTGCAATCTAGTTCTGTACTTAATATTGTGTTCTTCGTACATATATACAAATAATACAGTGTAAATGTTTACCAGACAATATCAAAAAAGGATATTTGCAAAATTAAAATATTGTATATAGTGGCAGACTATATAGTTTCTATTGACCATCAAAATCCATAAATTAACTTGACTGTCAGTTTGGCCAACAAATATATTAGTTTGTTGAATGGGAACATCCAGCAAAAAATACGAATCTCTACATGAATGGAACACATACTAGTATACAACATAAAATTTATAACATTTAAATTCGACATACCAACAAAAACTATTTCTATGCCACACAACTATAAAAATCTTCTCGTTCCATTATATGCGAACACTCCGAATACATAAAAGAAAATGGGAAATTTTATATAAAGGTAATGTTAAAATTGGATATTTTATTGACCTCATCCTAAACTATCTTTCAACATGTTTTAAATAACCAAAACTTTTTATAAGCCAGGACATACAGACTATTATTTACTGTACTCAATATGTGCCTCCGTACACATGAATTAATTTTGTATTGTAGGAAGTCAGTTTTGTATTTATTGCAATGTGTGGAGCGGGAGTCTGGGTAATTATTGTACAAATTTGCATTTTGATTTTGAAAACCGAACAAAACAGAAAGTTACACGCCTACCGCATAATTAACCAAAAGTTTTCCATTAATTCAATTGAGGACGGAACAATTAGGATTTTTTTATAAAATTTCGAACCTTAATGAGCGGGGGTAGCATTAAGAACGAAAAAATAATTTATTAAGTACAAGAATGAGAAATTATATCATCGATATGGTCTTCCATTTTCTCATCTGAATAACGAACTTCCCGATAAATACGTAACAAATCCTTTTATGTGTTATTTTATTTCAATGTCGTGACCTTATCATGATCTATTCCTCTTGGTTTATAATATCCTTTTTTCATTGTTTCACTATTTTTAGGGTATGGATTCTTTTAGGAAAATTGAAAAAAGAAAAAAAATCTGAAAGAGGAAATCCTTATCGGTTGTTGTTTGGGTTGTGTCTGTATTATATAAGAAAAGTTTTTTTATTTTATTTTATGAAGATAGTGGAAATATTCAAACAAGCATAAAATGATAAATTTGCTACGTCGGTATTATAAACTATTATACAAACAAACCATTCGATTAACAAATTGGAGTTTTTTTCCTTGTTTCCGGTTAAACGAAATGTTTTTAGCAGCAGTGTCAAGACAAGCACAATATTTAAATATTATATCCTTTTTGTATTCGGTTGTTTGCGATCACGAACGTAATAAATCAGTACCCGGTTCATTACACTGTTATGGTCTGTTGTGTACAAGGCAAATAAATATCAATCAATAGAAATCATTGAATTTTTGGCGGACAAAACGCCAGCGCATTATTTATAAATCTAAAACCATAACAAGGAGAATAACCGCGCACGCCCGAGATAAGAACTACCTAATTAATTTTGATCTGATGAATAAACTAAATGAACGTGTAATTACTTATATTTATTTTATTTTCGTTTGGTCTTAAGATGCTCGGTATCAATTTAAATCATCTTAAGTTGTTTTGTATTTTATTTCAAGGTGTATTTGTTTAGTGAGAGAATTGCGCGCCCACACACATGGTTATTGTTATACACATATATGTAGATTTGATTCATTTATCCCTCCAAATATTAATATTTAAAAAAAACACGATATTTAAGATCAAAACTATATAGAAGTTTTTGATTGACATTGAAATATGATCATATTTATGATTTATTTTGTTTGGTGTTTGAGCAGCACATACACGAGTATATATTTAAGCGAAAGATCAAATGTTTAACTTACTGGCATATTAGAACCGAAAACACACAATATTAATTTATCTCACATATAAGAATGATACCATGCGAAGGAAGATTTTTGGTGTCGATTAAACATAAACATTTCAAATGTGTGTAGGGGCAAGGTTAGTGCATTTATTTATCGTTTGCAATTAAAGTCAATTGCATGAATTTTTAATTTCAATGACTTAAGTACGTTACTCCCAATTTTCGATTATTTTTTGTTTAAATTTTTGCGGAGGAATATTATCGATGAGTTATTGATTTAAGTTTAAATAATCCTTTTCTATATAAATCATTTGACAATAATTTATTTAAGCTACAGTTGTTGTATAATAATTTATTGAATCGTCCTCGAACTTGAACTGTAGATATGTACATATATAAGTCCGGCAATTGAAAAGTTGCTTAGAGACAAACCATTTAACCTTAGATATTTTAATTTTATGCTAGCTTCGGTTAAATACGTTCTTAAACTAGCAGAATGCATAAAACAGTACATAACAAGAGACTGTTGTCCACACGTTTGCCAAATAAATCAGACAACTTCAGTTTTTATTTTTATTGAAACTTTTATTTTATTTTATGAGCATCAAATTTCGACCAGTTCGTTTCAAGATTATCAGCGCCATTTCTTCATTCTATTTCTTTCAAACATTTACTCGAGATTCTAACCTAGCAAAATTTACAATAATTCGGCCATCCTGTATTGAATGATGTCCGATCATTATGCGCCTATATTTGACTACGTTTCACCTTTGTAACTTTTTCAACTAATTTTAATTTATTTTGCAATCAAGAATTTAACTCACATTTAAAGAGGTTTTGAATCACTGTCTTTTGATTTTCTGTTAAAGAATTTTTATCTGTCGATTGCAAGATGTAAATTCAATCCATTCATTGTTCTCCTTCGGATTAGGTATCGATCGTTACCCATATATTTTCAAATTTCATATGGTTCTCTATTGGTCTGTGTACGTCTCCACGACACTTGGGGGTGACACCTATTGGTGGACACCCTAAACCAAATGTCAGACAACCCTAAATAGATCTTCTAAAATGGCCAGCACCATTACGCAGTTGTCGAAATAGACACATTCATGTGAAATGCTTTCTTGTACTTCTAACCTCTATTAGAAGTAGCACGGACATGTTTTGCTCATACGAGCCGGATCTGCGTGTCATGCAGCATCAATATGGGTAAGGAAATTTAACATTTCGTCGTTCAGTGCATGGCTTGACCACTGGAAATAGTGATTCAATAGTGTCAAAACAGTGCTAACCAGAGTTAACATTATAATAACACGCGTGAAGCAAGCGTCGATAGAGGGGGTCCTCGAAAGGTCAAGGAGCTCACAAGTAACACAACAGGCGTCCTGTTACAATAAATTTGTGTGACGTACAAAACCAGATTGAGGCCTGCGTGTGCGATGATGAGGAACTCGAGGGAAAAATCGATAAATGCGTTCAAGCGGATGATTGTTACCTCATTACAATCAGCTTTCAAGGTTGTGGTTTTCAACGGCGAATACACTAATTTGATTGAATTCAAGAATCTATTTTTCGATCTCTGAAAGTTTTAGGATTGCCGGTCTCCACATGGGACATCATCTTGATTAATATCATCGCCCATAATTTGGATCCAGAAACCCTTTGAAATGAGAGATGTCATTAACCTGAGCACAGTATCCGTCATACCAGGATCTTACCGTTATCCTGAACACTAGATGGGAATTACTGGAGATGATTTTCTTAACCAGACCATTGCATTTATTTGAACCCCAAAACGAATCCCCTTCATCCTCGTATTCGGCGAACACTCAACACACAATCAACTCGTTCACCGTCATCACTTCAGACTCTCGCAACCTCACGTGTCAAATTTCTGCTGAAAATCACAACGTATATTCCAGTGCGATAAATACAAGTCTCTTACTTTCGAGGGAGCATTGACCACACCAGTTCGAATGGTAATTCAGCTTGCGTTGGGTTTGCAACAAAAGACATTACACACGAATACCGAATTATGATCCGTCGAATCATCATCTCAACTCACGTCAAGATGTCATTGAGATGCTTCAAAAGGTTGGTTGCATCAGCAATGTTAGTGATCGGCAAGGTGAAGCGTACATCTTCGGCATGGTGAAGCGCAAGGCAACCAATCAACTGTTTGGCTTAATGGCAACTATCGAAGATTATGAGACCATCGACAATACACTCGGGGCATTCTGAGAAATCAAGGATAACTGTTCATCTCGATAAATAAGGGACGATGAGTCAGAATTCAACAGATAGATAATCTAACAGAGTGATCAACTCTGTTTTGAATGCAACAAGTTCATACAAGGTCTACCTGGAATTGAGTCATATGGAGGAAGGGCTTAATGACTACGATAGCTCGCCAGACCATACCTGCTATCTTCCTCATCACGTTGTAATGCAACGCAAACTGTGCGTGGTATTCTTCGCATCACACAAAGCAACAATCGACGTATTTTAAACCAGCAGCTTCGCACTGGTACAAAACTTCAACACAACTTCTTCGAAATACTAACCCTTTTTCGCAACCAGATATATCGACAGATGGCGCCCGAAAAAAAAATATCAGCGAATCGGATGGCGACCTTTTCGAGATGAACAAGTTCGAGTTTATCGTGTGTGTACTGTTGTTTACGATACTGCCAGCGCTCCTTATTTCGAAATTCGTACCATCCATCAGATCAGATAGCTCGTGACGAACAGGAGAATCAAAACCCAGTGACAAATGGTGGAATAACAGGTTCTCTTTGAGATACTGATGGATTTTCACGAGTATCAGGGTCAACTTGTACTGGTTTGAATGAACTCATCGATCATCTAACACATGGGTAACATCAAATTAAAAATATTTTTCCATTTTTCTATATTTGATAAAATTTGTCTTAATTTTCCGCTTCGCTATGATATAGCAAACATCCACATAAATGGTGAAAACATTGGATTTATCGTTTTATCCGAAAAGTATACTATTCTCACCCAATCCTATAAAGTTATTCGGATTGCAGAAGAACTTCCACTGATTATGGACAGACCAGGAATTTGGTAAATACGTGGCATCATGAGCGATTTTTCTACACGAATCGTTGCTGCTGTATAGAAAATTTTAATTTTCGTTTTTTATTTTTTATTGAAAATTTTTTATTTTATTTATCATGAAGAGTTTAAAAAAATTAAATTTTAAAAATTTTAAAATTACTCTTTGCTGTACCTGGTCCATAACTGAAGCCAAAACTGGTTGATCAATCGCAATAATTTCATTTATTATGTTGTCTTTTAGTTGTTGCAGCCCTTGGGGTTTATTTGCGTATACACGATCTTTCAAATAGCCCCACAAAAATAAATCTGGTGGTGTTAAGTCGGGTGATCGTGATGGCCGGTTAACATTTCCAAATCGTGAAACGATACGATTACCAAAAACCGTTCTCAGTAATTTCGTTGATTTCCTTGCAGTATGGGACGTAGCTCCGTCTTGTTGAAACCACATTTCTTTAGTATTGTCAAGTTCAGGAAATAAAAAGTTTTCTAACATAGCCCTGTAACGCTCACTATTTACAGTCAATGCATTGTCATCTTCGTCTTGGAAGAAGTACGGGCCGTAGATTTTGTCTATTGATATGCCACTGTTGAATCACTCTTGGGTGTTCAGTGCCCCAGATTCTAAAATTTTGCTTATTAAAATAACAATTTAAATGAAAATGCGCTTCATCGGTCATTATAATTTTTTTCATAAAATCAGGATCATCCGTTAATATTTAGGTCAATTTTGCACAAAATCTTAAGCGGATTACATAATCTTGTGACAAAATTTCATGTACCATATGTATCTTGTAAGGAAACAGAAATACATTTTTTTCAATTCAGGGTTCTCATTTACGCCCTTCTGAACTCGTTGGATATTATCTTCGCTTCGTGCTTCTAGCGGTCCTCCACTCCGAGATAAGTTATAAGCAGATACCGATGACTGAAAACGAGCGACTAGATTGCGTTTAATTCCGCATTTAATTTGTTTTTTGCGATGGTTTTGTTTATTTATAAATGTATAAAATATTTTTCTGCCGTGCAAGTTTTTTATATCACGAGTATTGCTTTGGTATTACCAGCCTATAAAATCGTACTTTTTTGGGATACAATTTTGGGCCAACTTCACAAAGGTGGCCATAAGTCACTGAACATTGCATTTTCGACATAATTTTTTTATTTTCCATTTTTTCTCATTTTTTATTTTTTATTTTTCAGTATTAGAAACAACGTTTGGGAGATTCAGTAGCCATGTACATATACGATTGCGGAACGAGCAAAAATTGTTGAGTTTTATTTTGCTAGTCAAAATTCAATAATTCAAACCAAAAGAAAATTTCGAAATCGTTTTAACACCAGAAATGCACCACGCAATGTAGACGCTCGCCTTCAGTCATCTGTATCTGCTAGTGACTTATCTCGGAGTGGAAGACCACTTGAATAAATTTCTATTTTTAACACACGCGTCTATATCGTTTTTCGATTTTATCGAAATTGTCCAAGAAAAGCTAAAGCGTTATCAAATGTGGAGTAAGAATGAAGTTCTCTTTCCTTTTGAAATGGTTCCATTAACATGGAAATCTTAGAATTTTGCTGATTGCTTACAGAAACAGTAATTTTCGACATTGTCGACATATATTCTCTACATTGTTGACGGGTCATTCGGCACAACACTGATCCTTATACATTTAACAGGTAGATAAGAATTACATAATAATATTAAATAAAATTTGGTCCTATATATTTTCACAGAACAACGAGTAAGAAGCTGCATAGACGCTCTTATCCTAATACGTAAATATGTTTAATTTTAAATGAATCCGATGGTGGTAAATAGGTGGTCAAAACTAAAATATAAAATCTTGAGAAATATCCCGAGAAGGGAAAACCAAATAAAATTTATGAAGGTCCCTTTTTAATTAAACAATTGGGTAACCTAAAATACAAACTATACAAACCATTTAATTTGATTAAATTAATTATGTTAGTTTTTTTTGTTATCCCAAATTTCCAAATTCTCACCACAGTTATATAGAAAAGGTGACCTTATATGGCCTTAATTTTTGTCAATTTTGTTTTTCGCCCCGACAAAAACCAAAATCAATATAATTTCCTTATAAATCTCCCCATCACCATCAGATAAATATATTTTCGTATTATTATTTGCTAAGATATGTTTTGGAAAGTTAAAGTTTGCCTCCGATATCCATTCACCTTCTTATATATCGAATATATGTAGTTGTACATCACATTGTCACCACTTCGTATTGTTTGTGCGGTGGGTGAAAACGAGGACAATTTTTTTTTGTTAATGTTATTAGTAATTTGTTTACCTTAATTTTTCTTCTTCTGTGTGTTTAGGCTGCGTATTTTCAGAATATTTAGTGTACCTATAGTATGCACAGACGTTCTAATACACGGAGGGGCATTGTCCTTTTCTGTGTTCGGAATTAATTTTTATTTAATTTAACATCATTATAAAGGTTGTTCGTAGAAAGATACGCAGCCTCTTCCACGCCAGGTATAATAAAATTAAATATTTACTGGTAATCAAAGTGTCTAGTTAAAAGGCTGACAAAATTAATTGGGATGAAATTGAAAAATGTTGATGCAATATTATGTAAATTAATTATACAAAAAGATTCCACTTGATAAAATTAATAAATAACCTTTCGTTGTAACAAAAGAATTAATTAATTCATTTGATAATTATTCCCATATATATTTGTATAAAGATATCGACATATGCACAATAGATAACTAATCACTATTGAATATACAGAGATACACACTTCATATAGAGGAGCAACATAAAAAGCCAAACGTAACATAATAACAAGAAGTTTAAAAGTTCAAAATGGTATAATGAAGAGGAACTTAATTCATTACGATGTATTGTTTCGACGGAACAACAAAACAAAAAGCTACAGCAAAAAATGGTCTTAAATTAAACATTAAATTGTGCAATTAATGTTATCCACATGTTACGTATATTTTGTTTCAGCTAACTATTGGCCAATAGAAAATGAACCTCAACCAATTTTTTTATATTTTTTCAAAATAATTCTGTCATGTTTCGGTATTTTCTTACGGTTTTGTCTTGATATTGTTATTGTTTTCTACAACATCGCTTTCGTTGTTGTTGTTCATCTTTAATTCCTCGTATACTCGTATATTTAGTGATTAAAAATCATGTTTTGTCATCAAAGACAATATCTAGGAAATTACAATTATCTCAAAAGAAAATCTCAGATAATTTAATCTTAAAAGTTGTAACTAAAATTCATGCAAAAAAAAATTATTCAAAGTTGTCATGTTCTATTATAATATTTGGTTTCTCTCTCTGTCACTTCTGGTGGGGTGAATGGGAACTTTTCTGTTATTTTTGAAATTAATTGTGAATTTAGATGATATTTTTACCATTTTTTGTGTGTTATAATCTTAATGTGGGATTAAATTTTTATGTTTTACTGAAAATTTAAAATATTTGAAAACAATTAAATCTGTTTAAGGTTGTATTAAGCGGACACATTACACGGTCACTAATATTGTCATTATTTACTGAATCAATCAATGCTTCAGTTATGTTTATTTCTTTAGACGGTCAATAAATTTCATCAGTCATCATATCGGTATGTGGACGGACACGTATATGAAGTTATCCTAGCATTCTATCCAAGAAAATAATTTTTTTTTAATCAGGCAACACTAACATATCATTTCAGATTCCTGATTTTTTTTATCTCAGGATTGCCAGTGTCAGTTGTGTGCCACCATGTAACGTGTTTTTATGGGTGTCCTCAATTATCCGTTGCGTAATTACGTTGTTGTTGTGTAGTACGACAGGTTGTTTGCTGGTGGTTGCCATGAGTGCTGAAGGCGTCCCATTACACGTAGCTAGCTTGTTGTTCTTATATAGCTTTCGATCCTTAACTATACACGCGATGTCTCTTCCAAAGTCCTGTTCTTGGGTTAATTTTATGATTATTGTTTTTGCAACCTGAAGTTCATTCCCGGTCAGTCAGCCCTTGTTAACACCTTTTTGTTTGTGCGAGCTTGAGAGCTTGTTGAATAGCTCTGAGAATATGTGCGCTCCCTTTATCCTCGTCATCAACATTGCTCTTTCTTTCTTTCTCAAGCTACGCTTAAGTTTAATGGTAAATCTGGAGTAACTTTATCAGTATTCCATTGGGGTGGCATAGTTATCAGGAAGAGTAGTCCACATACCACCATAAGTTGTAATAGATGAGTTATCTGGGGTTTTATTGCGATTTCACATGATGTTTTGAAGCGGCTTGGGTCACCTTTGATCCAACATATAGTGTTATGGTTGAGTCTGACCAAGCATACGTATTGATATCTCCAAGTTTCATGGCATCCCGTTGTGTTTCATCAATTTGCCAATAATAAGGCCGCATTTTGTTCGAGGCGAAGAATAGATATATTTGTTTTGACTGGGGCAATTCGTGTTTTGGAGTTAGTAGTTGGGTTGTCATTTCACCACTATCATCCACTGCCCTACAATATACCACTTTAGTATACGCATACTCTGATGCATCGGAAACCCCATGCAGTTCCGTTTTGTATCTTGATGTCATGTTGACCCATCTCAGAATTTTTATGTATGATATTTCATTTAGCCCATCCTTGTATTTCTGCCATTTGGTGCTTATGTATTTTGATATATGTTCATCCCAGTTTTCCGTACATCCTCCATCATAATATTGGCCATGATGGTTATTGGTGATAACCAATCCTATATGGGGTTGAAGAATTTTGATGTCTCAGTATGGAGTGAGCGTATGGTGGGTTGGTTGGTAGTTATACCTGCAGTCCGGTTATATCGAATTCATTCAAATCTTCTGCTGGGTTGTATAGAATTCCCAATATTTTAATGCAATCATTTAGCTTTATTTGAATGTGTACTTTAGCTTATTGCTAGCGAGAAATATTCTGTAATATTTTGGGAGAGTTTGATGCCTATTCTCTTAAATGAAATCCACCATGAGCAGTGAGATTTTCTAGTCTTGTAGCGCCAGCAGAGCCTCCTCAATGTTGTCCGCTCCAGTGAGTAGGTCATCCACATATAAGTCTGTCATGATGATTTTCTCCGCTACAGTGACATATGATATAGGCATTATACCCTATACGCCTTAATGGGCTCTTGATCTTCTGTGTTAAGCCAATCTTGAAGAAATATTTTCTCAATTTCGGCTGTGATGACGTTCTTGTGATTTCACCATCGTACTAGTATGTCGGCTAAATCCTCTTGTACTTTGGGATCATTTATCATAATGTCGTTTAATGAGACTCCATTTGTTTTTGCTAATGCGTCAAACACTACTCGAAGCTTTTTTTGTTCATCTTCTAGGTTTTCTTGTGTTAACGCCATGTGGTTCAGATCGATGTATTCTTGCATGAATTCTTGATATAATTGATTGTATGCTATATGTGTCTTTTGTGAATCTTTTCTCGATTTGCAGAAATCTGGCTGATGCTCTTCTCTGGGATTCTCCAAGCTTGGCGTGGTTGTCTTTGAATTTTTACGGTATATATTCCATCAGCATGCCGGTTCAGTGTTGTTTGGAATGAGTTTTGTACTTTATGGTTTTCTTATTCCGTGCGGCTTCTTTCTTAAAGAAAGCTGTCAATCTCCACAAATAATTTCAGATGCACTTCCGATGCTGGAAATTAAGGCCGATCCGAACTCCGTGTTTTAGGCCATTGGTTCTCGATGGTTACGCTTAATAATTCTATTAGTTATTACCAATGGATAGTAACCTGCTCTGAGGATGAAGTAGTGTGGATCCGCTAAATTTATGTTATTAAGATGGGTCCATGCTCTAGTGTCAATATCATTTTCAGGTAGTTGTTGGGTCAGCTTATTGAATATTAAAGCGTCGACGTCTAAGCTAACGTAATAAAGCTTTATGTTGATTGTGTGTTTTCATATTCCTGACTCGTTTCCACCTATGCCTGAAATGTTGACATGTATTTTTTCATGATTTTCAGTATATTGGCAGCTTTCGATGATATTAGTGTGACCAGTGACTGGCTGCTTATCGTTATGACATGTATCCGCTTTAGTGGGGCCATTTGTTGTGGTGGTGTGTTTTTCACTTTGGTGATACCTATGGCATTGATTGAAATCTCATTTCTAGAAAGTTAAATAATTCCTTCGTTTGTGGAATTTCTCTTAGATTTTCTAACGTTGTTTCGTAAAGCCTAGTGAAGAATGAACACTAGTGTTTCGAAGGGAGAGTTCATTTCTAGCGAGTTAGTGTTGTGTAGCATTTCGGTTGCAATATCATGCAAGGATCGAATTGCACCCGCTGATGCTACGTGTATTGTTGGTAGATGCAACCAATGGTGTGAAGTAATTATTTGCAAGTAACATAGCTCTCGTATAGTTGTCACCAATTGTTAAGAGATGGCTTATTAACTTGGCCGCACCTTTTTGAAAATTTGACTTTAAATATGGCATCATTATTGTGTTGGATAGTTGGTTGTTGTTGTAGACGAGCTCTTTAAAAATATCCTTGAAAGACTTCCACCGCTCATACTCGCCTTTAAACGCTGGTAATTGTACTTTGGGTGTGTGCACCCTGACTTCTCGAGAAGGTTTCGTTGTTTCTTCATTCTGGTTTTGCTGCCATCGCATTATTGTTGAATCCACTCTATCCTTGAGAGTCTCATATAGTAGTGGTTTTAGAAGTAGGAAGCTGTTTGCTCTTCTTATTCCATTTCTACTAAGCGCTCTATGTGTAATGTACCAATTACCTATATTTTTTGGGATAATTGATTCATTTTTAGCTTTATGTATGCCATTGGACTGTTGTTGTTGCACAATGCATCTTCAATAGAGTCTATTTTTTGTGCATACCATTTTTTGTGTGTGCCATAATCCTTTGCTGGGATTGCCAAACTGTTCCCTGTAGTCCCTACTTGATGATGCTGTTGTTATTATTGATGGCTCATTATTTGACTACATTTTGATGCGATATTCGAATTGCTCCTGGTTGTCCATACTAAACAATGGTGATGGTGTTGGCGGTGTTGCATTGTTTAGGCGATAATGCATCTCAACAAGTAATTTGTCGTTTGTTTTGGCAACTGTTAATCTTGGTCTGTTTCTCTCCTCTTTTAAAATAGGGGGTCATCGTGATTATCTCGTCATCACTGAGAAGAAAATCGGAGTATAACTTTGTCAGCTCTTCTATCCTCCATTCGAGATAGGTCTTTCGACTATATCCGTTTTTGTTGTAATTTCTTGATTGAGCCATTATTTTTTCGCCATTCTCCTCTTGTTCCTTCAGCAACTTCTTCATTTCGATTTTGATGATCTTATGTGGCTCTCGAATTTTTCTCGTTGTTCACTTGCTGAGTTTTGTTGTCTTATTTGCTTGTTCGATTGCACCAACTACAGATTGGAATTGCTTTGTTTTTTATACAAGTTTATTTAATGAATTATGCTAGTTATGCTTACCACTGGTGGGGGCTTTGACCATTATTTCAAATAAACAACATTTTATAATTTTAATAACTAGCAAGTTAATTATAATGAGAAACAAACAGTTTTGCTTCTTAATTTGTTCTAACTTATTTTTATTGCCGAACCTGCATTATATACAAATTTATACAAGTGACAACAATCATAATTCGTGCAGCATGTGAAAAATAATAAAAACTATTGGCCAGTAATTGCATAGTATCTATCTACACTGATGCAGAAATTTTGTTTTCCCTATAATTGTTGTATTACGTACAGTTGTTGCGGACACAGTTCGTTGACCTGTTCAGCTAGTCCTAACACATTGATTTATTCAATTCCGTGTCTATGAGCAAACCAAAAATATATCCTCCATGGTATGACGGTTAGCTTATAAGTTACAAAAACAAAAGCACAAGTATAGAAAACCTCAAATTATATTCAAAGTGGCCCAATTCTGGTAATTCCCCAGTAATAAGGAAGTGTGGAAAGAATTTACATATAATTTCTATTTAAGGCCCTTTCCCAAACACCGACTTATTCAAACTTATTGACTTGTTTGACGCCATCTTGAGTAAGCTGGTCAAGTCGTCCCAAACGATTTTGCTGCCTTATTTTGACAGCAGCTATAGCAAACAACAAATGTTTTGGCAATTTGTTGTTAAATAATAAAATAAAAAAATTAAAATGTACAAAAAACACTTTATTTTAATGAATTATTTAATAAATAAAATTTTCAGGGCTTGACATATTGCTCCATGAAGCGGAGCTCTATATATGAACCAATATTGAATAGGGACCAAATGTTAATAAAAACGCACCTACGCGTCTCAGATCAAGCGTTTTAAAAATTAGTAGAACTTTATCCCTCGAAACATCACGGTTATGATTCCCAAATGGAGCTTGGCGTAACACTGTTTTGGTTAGCAGCAGGAACAAGCTACCGTGTGATTGGAGTATCATTCGATATTCCAAAATCCACTGTGTTTAATGCAGTTAGACATACACTGGACGTAATACTGAATTTCTAAATTTCATGGGCAAAATTATTATTTTGCCTAATGAAGATGAATTAGAGGGGATAGGCGTGAAGGTCGCTAATCGTGCAGAGTCCGACGTGTTCAGGAAGGCTGTGGGTGCTATCGATGGGACCTATGTTAAAATTACATGCCAAACCAATCGTTATGACGGATATTTAAATAGAAAGCTAGGCTATAACATTCAATTGCAAGGTTACATTTCTTGTAAATTAAATTCTGATTATTTTTTACAATTTGTTGAATTTTTTATGTTTACATGATCAGATAAGTTTTCTGCTTTCAAAATAAGTCACCTCGATAGCAGACTTATTTGAATAAGTTGGTATAAGCAAATAAGTTGGTGTTTGGGAACGGGCTTAAATAATTTTTTTATGGCTTACTAAGGTAAGAAGTTAGTAAAAATTCATTTGAAAACAAAAATTTTCGCTGCCCAAAAAACATTGGGTAAACTGCAATATTATCCTCCAGTATTTAATATAACAAGTTACTTCAATCTCGATATTTTATTCTACCTCAGAATTTGAATTTAAATTTTAAATATTAAAATATTAAAATCAAAATTAATAATTATGTAAAAAAAATATCAAATGCTAAGTTAACAGAACTTGATTGATTTATTACTCTATAGCAAAGTAAATGAGCTTATTGATCCTCGATAATAACTATAAAATTTCTACTTAACATAACACCGGCTAGCCTCTGATACATAACGACGTCCAGGCCGAGCCTCTGGATATTATATAAATTTGATACCACACTGACCCAAACCACCATAACTTTGTTCAGAAAATGCAAATCGGGTCAAAATTAAAACTATGACTGAAAATCTCAAGCCGTAAACGGAAATTGTTTAGGCAGTTGTGACCTATCCAGTCAATGTTATGTTAATTAGAATTTTTAATTTTGAATTTAATATTTAAAACTTGAAATAAATTTCCGAGCTAGAATAAAGTATCAAGATTGAACGAAATTGCTTGCCTATATGCTTTTATTTGATTTTCTGGGATGAAATTCTGAGCTAACTTCTCGCAGACTATTATTAGTGAAACTTCGCTGTTTAACATGTTCGTAACAGTTTCGTTTTATTTTGAAAGTTTGAGGTTTCTTACAAAAGCGTTGAATAAATTTAAACATAAAATCGAATTCATTGTACTAATTTAGTTATATATTTACATGCATTCCTGTCGTTAGATCAATTTACTCGTAATTTGAGATTTTGCTGTATTGCAACCGAAACTATAAAAACTTATACTTTTCGATTATTCACAAGAAAATCGAATTTATATTGGAAAAACTTTTGGAATTTTTTCCCGAAAACACTCCACACCCTCATCTTATTCTACCACATCCAGGGAAAACCAAAAATATTTACTTTTTTGCTTCTTAGATTTAGCTCTCTACAAGTTTTGAACATAGTAAAATAAAAACTTTAAGTTGGTATTAAAAATTTTTATAAATTTAATTTTTATTTTGGTTGGTTGGCTATCGAAAATTTCTAGTGGTCAAATAATTGTTCCAAAGAAAAAATTTATTTTATTTTATTTTTTTTTTAAACTAAAATGTGGTTTCATTTTCTTTCGTTCGTTCTGCAGAAATATTTATTTGTAATTATGTGCATCTTGGCCGAAAATAAAAAACTTTAAAATTTTCAAACCAAAGCTTTGTGATGTACAACAGTTAAAGTTTAAATTTATAAATTTAAATTGTAATTGAGATAAAACTAGTGCGGTCGTCTCAAAACTAGGATGTCATCTAGAAAGTTTATTTAAATAGTGATTATTGAACCGTTATACAATTTTATGTACTTACAGTAAACGATTGGTTCATGGTACGCCAATTATTACATCGACATCCATCTGCCCTATTCTGAATTTCCCTGGGCTAGGGAGTTGGGAAAATATTTTCAAAACATTTTTGACGGGGCTATATTTTACTGGCCTACTGATGTAATTCGTTTATTGAAAATACAATTAAACGATTTTAAATTACTTACTCTACCCGTCCCAAGAGAAAGCTAGAGTAAATTATACAATTTTTGAAGCGTTTTTGACGATATCGAATCGAGCTCTTATCATTTTGCAACAGTTGTCATTGTACTAATTAGTGCGCACAGGAGCTAGTTCATGAGCCGAGTAAACGCGTAAGTTTCGCCTAAAAGACGATAAAGGTACTCAAAGGTTAGTGAAATCATGTATAAGGACATAATCGAATGTTTAGCTGACCATATTTTCCTGCAACGCCGAAAAGCGAGAACAAATGTCTCAGGAAACGATTACAGACTACATCGTAGTATTAAGACGTATATCCAAACAACTAGTACGTATGTGAAGTTATCCCAGAATTCGATCACAGAAAATGAAAATATTTAATCAGGCAACACTAACATATCAATAACCACTTTGCTCTTGTGTGAAGTTAGCCCAGCCCAGAATGTTGATCAATTTTAATGAAAAACGAAAAATTATATAAAATCAGTGAAATTCCCAGTCCAGAGTTCATTTTCGGGAACTTGCCAATGAACGATTTTCTTCTAATTCAGCTCAAAATCAGCTACTAGTGTATACATTTCAAAATCATGTAGCCCTAATCCGAGACATTTTTAGTTTTGGCGAAATAATTTTAGATTTATAGAGTGGGACGAAAAATTATATAAAAATCAATGAAATTCCCAGCCCAGAGTTCATTTTCGGGAACTTGCCAATGAACGATTTTCTTCTAATTCAGCTCAAAATCAGCTACTAGTGTATACATTTCAAAATCATGTAGCCCTAATCCGAGACATTTTTAGTTTTGGCGAAATAATTTTAGATTTATAGAGTGGGACGAAAAATTATATAAAAATCAATGAAATTCCCAGCCCAGAGTTCATTTTCGGAAACTTGCCACGGATCGAACTTTTTTAGCATTGCTTGTAATTTTCCTTTACTATGTGCAGTTCAGAAGTTTACAGTTTTTTGGTACTTTAGTTTTTAACTTTTTTATTATATATAAACAAATCAAATTTAATAAATTTGATAATTTTTCGTTTTTTCATTAAAATTGATAAAAATTCTGGGCTGGGCTAACTTCACACAAGAGCAAATTCGTTATTGATATGTTAGTGTTGCCTGATTAAATATTTTTATTTTCTGTGATAGAATTCTGGGATAACTTCACATACGTACAAATAGTTCGTTTTCCAGCCGGAACTCAAAGTTCAATCAATTCAAAATTCGACCTTACAACAACGAATTACTATACGTCGAATACAACGAGCGATTTGTTGATTTAATACTATTGTTTGTGATCAGTGGAAACAAACCATCCTTCGTGCACTTTCGAGAAGTACGGGTATCGATTCTTATATGAAACTGGACAACCAAGTGGGTAAATATATAACATTCAATTTAGTAGGTGGATTAAATAAATAAATTTTCGTATGCCATGTTACATCATCTTATTGCATTTTGTCGGTCCCCTTTTAATATCGAAAATAAATTCCATAATTCTAATACATGGTCATAACCCCTTTTAATAAAATTAAAGATTTGATGAAAATGATGTTATTCGATAAAATCGGAGTCCTACGAGTATATAGGCAACATACATCCATTTCCCAGCTCAATATCTTCAATAAACATGAAAACTTAATAAATATAAGGAGAATGACAAGATTTAAACTCAAGAATTTTAAATACATAAAAGGGCGCAGTAAAGAGGAAATCGAAAATGTTCTGTTGTTTTCTTGGTAATCCGATTAGGCTGAAAATCAACATGATATTTTTTACTTTCTTATATCGACTTCTTAGGAATACAAAAAATGTCCATCCTTCGAATGAAATGAAGCCCCTATTTTCTGTATATACGAACAAGAAACAAATATCCCTACCCTGCAGAAGTATTGGGAATAATTTAATTACCAAAATCGCTAGTAGGAAAGCTTTACTGAGAATATGGGTGGATGGCTTCGCCGAGGTTTCGCTAGTATCGAGTCTGTTAATGGCTATCGTAAATTATTTACCTGGCTGGTGAAATGGACAATTAATGAAATTTATTAGTACAAAATAAATAAATAGGAAAATTTAAAATTTTAAACTAAACGCACTAAGTGGTATAATAAAATGCATATTGCACTCGCATATTAGCTCTAACGATGTGTGAACTATGGAAAATGGCAATTTTTCGAATATAACAGTAAAATTTTATTAATAATTGTAACAAAAAATTTTGTTTATTTGTAGATTTTACCATTTTAACATTAATATAAATCGTCTAAATGCATTTTATTTTTCCTATATAGCGACACAATTTACGATCCATTTAAAAGCCCAACTGCGTTATACATTATCGTTACAGACCAGAAAATTTAATAAATGTTACCACGAGATGTTACTGTACGTATACACTACGCGACTTACATAGAAATTAATTACTTTATTTGAAATAATTTTTTACACAAAAATGTTTTTAATTTAGTTGCGTGGAATATGATGGGCACGATATAAATATTCCCACTTTGTACATCACTAACAAGCGCTATACGAACACTTACAAGCTTTTGTGCTGAGGCATATTCTGAAAGCTATGAATGCTTAACGTGTCTTTTGACCTCGTCCCTTAGTCAAAGGTATAGATAACGTTCCAGTGGAATCGACACCCACCTTCAGGAAAGATCGATCCAGCTCTAGACGGTAGTTAGGCAGATTACCCGTCAGTTGTGCCTCGCACGTAGCTTTATATCGTGTGCAATGAGCGCGTTTATCAATGATATGTCGCAGTAATTTCAGTGTATTCGGTATCCAATATTGCTGCCTGGAGTAACGCTAGGAATAACGATGGTCCAGTGTGCCTGTAACGACAATGCATTTCTTCAATTATAAATGCAGTTGATGGCTAGTTCAGATAAAATATTGGGATGCCTTCTAGAACATGGGACGTCACATTTCTCTATTCTTCCGCCAACTTGAAAACTCCTGAATCATCAATAAAAGGACTATGCGATTTTAGGTTGCTCGTTCGTTTAATTGGCTTCAACAATTCGATGTTTTGACTGTCTCGCACGATTCTCCTCTGGTTAGATCTTAGATAAGCTATTATTCGCTGAATTTTATGGAAGGCTGAACATTTAGCAATTAAAGTTTCAGAAATATTATACTCAATTGTGGTGGTATGAAGCAACATTTCTGGACGGGCACTTAAATTTGAGTAATTCTTTTGTTGTTGGGGCCAGTATTCGTTGATTTATAGTAAGTATAGTAAGTGGCCCGTTTCACCGTAACGTGTTGAATTTGGTTTCTTGTGGGTTAATATCTCCCGAGGCGAGGTCTTCTGGATTTTAAGATGAAGGTACATGCTGCCAGTCCAGTAAAGTAATTACCTGAGAGGCTCGGTTTGCAACAGATGACGGCCAACATCGAGGATCTTCTGTGAGTTGAACTGGACTCCAATTGCAGAATCTATTCACAAGAAAATATTTCGTACCCTTGTATTCATTTCCCGTTTAACCAGATTAGTCGGTAAAACCTTTTATGGTGGCCATCGTGGTTTTGGCCGAAATAAGACGAGTGAAAGTTTCTCTTTTTCCTGTGGTTACTTTATAATAAATTACTGCAGCATAAGCAAGGATACTGGCGTCACAGAAACTATGTAATTCTACTGTTGAATATTTGTCTGTACAACCGTGGAATGGAAATGTCTTCTATGTTTTGGAGTGTTGTTCGAATGAGTTACCAGACATTCGCTTCTTTCTGCGGCAGTCGATCATCCCAATCTAAATTTAAAAACCAAAGTTATTGGATTAAAATCGTAATTTTGATATTTAGTGGAGAGGACCAATTTCAAACTCTTCGCTGCTTTATCCGTGATTGCCTCTTAAATTGACCTGATATAGTGTTGCCTGTCTTCGGGAGGAATGTCTTTCTAATACATCGGAAGAATTAGATACTAATTTTTTCAGATTAAAACCATATCTGGAAAAAATTGATCTTACAGTTTCTTTCAGGTTTTGTACCTCTGACACCGTATCTCCATCTGCAATAAGGTTATCTATGTATATATCTTCGGCAATTTGTTTGATCGCTCGTGTTGCTAGAAATATAGCTGAAGAAAGTCCATATATCGCAGTACACAATTTAAAATATTTGATAGGACATGAAGGTTTATCCCTCCATACAACTTTTTGGAATCGAGTGTCACTGTCGCGAATGCAAATTTGCCGATACATTTATTAAATGATACAGTGCCGACTGCACAGTAGAATCAACTGCTAGACAATCATTCAGCGACAACAATCATTCAACTTGCGTAATTTCTCGCTTGCATATGATCCAAGGAAACATTTCCGTTCAAGAAATTGGTTTATTGGTTTATTAATCCTCTGCTTTTTAAATGGTAATTGGACTTGTAACCGTCCGTTTGACTGTTGAACTGAATCGAACTGAACCGCCAGATGCAGACTCCGAGTTTCACACAAAAAGCACCTTTTCTTTTGTCAGTCCGGCTAAAACTGGTATTATGCAGAATATGATCCTGATGATGATCTCTGGTTTTTCCGTCTAGAACGATATTGAAAAATTGATCAAGAAAATCTAGCTCATTTGATTTGTAAAATTCTTAATCCGCTAATTGTAAAAGATGCCATTCATTTAAATGAAAATATTTAATGTCAATATTTAGAAGTTTTGTGATCTGCTTTAAAACATACGCCCTCAATGATATCATTGGACCTGAGAGTGGTTTAATGTTAAAGTTCACTCCCTTAGTGATGCCGGCTTCTACCTTTTTTGCACTCTGAACTGAAATTCGGCCGCTTGGTCTTGCTTGTCCCAGACGCTGAAGACACGATTCAGTGATGAAACTTACTTGAGAACCTGAATCTAAAAAAGTGATTGGCAGCGAATAGTATTTGTTGAAGAAATGCGGACGTCGGTTACGGCGGTTGGTAAAACGGCTTAGGTATCCTTTATGTCGCTATCAAATAATACGATCGCATGTGGTAATGTCACTATCAGGACGGGTGGACAAGTTATAGTTTGTTCATCATTATTTTTCGATGATTGAGTTTCAGTCAAATGTACGAGTGTGTGATTTTTTTTACTACACACATAAGATTGGCATTTTGACGAGCATCTAAATACTTGATGTTTATCACTCAAACAATAAAATAACACAATCTGTTACTCTTAACCAATCCTCTTAGCTTGTTTACGTCCATTCCGAATGCATTGATATATCACAAGACCATTCTTTTGACACACGGGGCATTTGTTGCCGTTTGCGTAGCAGTATTTCCTGATTGCTGGTGGCGTACTATTTGAGTTAGCACTGCACCGTTTGGTTGTTGGCCTTAAAGAATGTAAAGGATTACCCGACGCAATAAAATTATCAAAGAAATCCGTAACAATTGGATAATCATAATCAGCCGTCTCGTGAGTCCAACGTCCCTTGGAATATGTTGGTAAATATATAAAAAACCCAAGGATTTCTCTCTTTTTATTGCTATCTTTCCATTATCAAATGATAAAGACAACAACTGGTTTAGAACCGATTAGTTTTAACTGTGGACCAGCATTGGCGAGAAGAGCAGATTTTTTGACGATTTAGTAACGTCAAGTTTGAAATTATCAGCGCATAAACAGTAAAAGTAGTGGTCTCAGCCTCAAACATCCTACAGAAAAGTTCTTAACTCTCTATTGATCAAAGATAATAAGATCAAATAATGATATGATCAAAACAATGGTTTCTAAAACCTGTACCACCGTTTAATCGCGACCCATCAGTAAAGTAAGCTAGTGATTCAAAGGTTATTTCTGAAGTTCTGAGATATCTACAAATTTATAGACGGATACAGCATGGATAAAGAATTAGAGAAGTTTAATTAACTTCGGGTATTAATGAAGTTTACGTGTAAAGATTTTGCCGGTGCCCCATAACAGCACCACGACTACTGTTTAAACGATAAGCCGAATAATAACGTGAAATTATGCATGCGATTGAGTTAGGCAATTGTATCATTCATGATAACTTCCAACACCAGATGACGTGTAAGTTAACAATGGCGGCACAATCATCGGCATAACCCTGAACAATAATCCCGGTTATTTCACATAAAACAATTTACCACAGAAAACAAATTTAAATGGTTGGGTTGGGCTAGACAAAATTGTTACGTGAGACTCAATCTCTTTGAAATATTTAACCGTTTCGGGACTTTCTGGGCAATTGGTGTGCTCCTAAAATGTAAATAACACAAAAGCTCTCGTAAAATAAAATACCAAATCAATTTTTCATTTAATTGATTACAGAATCCTTGTACAAACAAAATTCCCAAATACAAAAAAATTCTCTTTCAATTGTAAATAATTTAACCAGAAATCCTAATTAATTTCTATTTATATTTGCACAGAATAAATAAATGTTTATGTTTTTTGTGTTTCAATTCAAAAACTAGAAAAATTTTGTTTCTATTTTAATGAAAGGGTGGGCCATCTTTTGGTTTGTTTTTAAATCATAGGCTATGGCAGCTCTTTAGTCTGATATTCCGCGTCACGAAACAATCATGTTCATGGTTGATTAGTGTTTTAAAATATTGAAAACTTATTTTCAAAGTCAGTGTTGTGTACCCGATAATATTGCGGCGGTAATAGTGTAGGACGGAAGCCATCGGCCTTATCTCAACGCCGACCGCAGCAACGGGCCATTAGTCATACCAGTCAGAGGAGAATGCTCCACAAATACCACGGATTATTCAGCTACAAGGTTCAGATGACTCAGCAGTTGAAAGTAAATGACGATCCGCATCGATATCAGTTCTCTGCGTGGGCCATAGACTAGCTTCATAATGACCTCGATTTTAGTCCAAAAATCATCGTTTTAGATGAAGCGCTTTCCCATCTGAAGTAATTAAAGAAGCCAATTCATCCACCACGAGTGACTGTTTGGTGTGAAGTTTGGAGTGGTGTCATAATTGGCCCATTTTTCTTCGAAACTGCTGGTACCATCAATAGCGGCCGTTATAGAGCCATGCTGACCAACTTTTTATGGCCTCAAATACAAACCGACCGACAATCGATCTCTTGGGAGCCAAATTTGCCAATTGAATAATCTGCCGTTTTAGAGATGTTAATTGGCCTGCGTGGAGCTGCGATTTGACGCCGTTTGATTTTTTTATCACAGTTATTCGCTAAATAGGCGCCGAAATCATCGAAAAGTTCTTAGAAATTGGACTCACAGGATGGCTTACAGTAAAGCCAGCAGATGGTACCACATGAACGAAATTGTTTTTCATTCTTAAATCAGAGACTCCAACCTACACAATATAAAAAAAGTTTCAACAAAATAAAGATGTATACTCGTTTTATTGCGTTTTTAAAAACAAAAATTTAAATGGCCCACCCTGTAAAATCAATCGATTATCAAAACATAAATATGTAATTCATTAATTTTTCTACATATTTTTGCACTCGAACGAATTTTAATTTACGGCAAAATAATTCGTGTTATTCCTGAAATATTTGGTAGTTCCTAAAATTTCGTTACATATGATTTAAATTGTGGTTACATCTAAATACGATACGCCTACCAAATTTATTTATTTATTTTAAAACTCTAATATTTTTAAATTTAGCTAATATGTATTTAATAGTGGGATAAAAATAAAATTTTACATTTGCGGGTATTTAATTTAACATTAAAGGTGTTTTATTATAATTTGTGCACAGATTTTAATTTTTTAGTTTTGGTTTTTGTCGAAAACCAAAATTAGAATTTTGTGGATTTTCACATAATTTATTTATTATTCATTTTAAATTTTATGTAATTACAAATAGAAAACAATTTATTAGATGATTACGGTTCATGCTGATACCTAATTAAAATATTAATATTAGTGAGAGTTAGCAGTTGGGCCAAATGGATATCGGGTGGTCTCCAATGGTACGACGCATAATGGGTAGATAACAATGTGGTGCATATATTTGGAAGTGGTGTACTCACACCGGCAAGAAATGGTATAACTTAGTTTTGATTGTAAAAATCTAGTACCTAGAATCTTACGGAAAACAAAAACAAAACCCAAAATTAATAAAATCTCTGTGGCAGAAAATATGGAAATGGCCTCGTTATGACGAATATGAGGTTCAGATTTTTTACCTTTTTAAAAGAAGTACAGACACATATTTAATGTTTTTAAACTTGAGGGGACTAGGTCATATCTATGAGGTAGAAAATTTATGGTCATAACTGACCACAGGCCATTACTTACTTTATTCACAAACAACAAACCTTCTTCAAAAATGACAAAGGCTTATGTGATTATGAAATAGTATATGGTATTGGTCGCTACTTCAATATATGGTCATGTAGATCCTGATATTCTTGATATTTTCTTTCCGCCTGACTTGTACAACACCTACATTGAGTTCTATATAGACTTCGACTTTGACACATATACTTGATCCACATGCTTGAATCTTCAAATTACCTTTTCAAGTCATTGCATATTTAGCCCGCACAGTGTGTAAGCGGTCCCAGGTTTCTGATCTAAGCTAATATAATTCATTCATAGATTTAACTTGTCTGTCCTGACCTTTAATTTACCTCCCGCAGACTGAGATCGTTCACTTGATCCGATAGTACTCGAAAAGTGTATATATGAGGAAGTAGTTTTTCTTCTTCGAGACCATTTCTCCCATATGGGAAAGTTAGTAATTATAGTAAATTCTTTTTTATGTTTTGCACGACTTCATTCAATTTTGTAAATACAATCACCTCATTCACCACATCAAACGGTACACGGTCAATAGCAGTCTGATGTTTGGCGAGGAATTGTTGCTTGTTCGATCCTGCCGAGCTTTTTCCCTTACTTCCTCCATTGCATTCCAGTCAATTGTGTATTCAATAGTAATTCATCCAGAAACTTGATTATATAATCGAAAAATACCAACTTGTTTTATATTTTTTTGCTGTACAGAGGTTACAGTTTTGCTTCAAAGCGACTTTTATTACATTTTGTTCAATAAGTAGGTGTTACTCGAATTGAGAGAGTTGCTTAAGCACGTTTGAAGTTCTTCCCGGGTCTAAGCTGTACCAGTTGCCAATTAGATGTTTCGCAAAGTTCAATAGGCAGGCAAACTGCGGCAACAATTTAGAAAGGACGTAGTGTTTTGAATCGGACAGCAGCAGGTATTGATTGCTTCCTCAAAAAATCCAATATCTGCAGCCCCATGTCTGCATGTCTTGCAGTGATTAGTATTCTTTTCTGAGCTTTTCAGACCAATTCTTTCATACATTTCAATATTATGTTTGTCGCTTCCCCCGGATTGCCAAAGCTCTTAATAGAACCACTCAAATTATTTCTACTTTAAATCTAGGTCGTTTGATATTTTCGTCTTCATTCACTAATTTCTCTTGAGCTTACGTCGTGTTGTCTCTAACCGTCTGTTTCGTGGCGTAGATTGTGGGTTTCGTGTGGTTTTACCAATGAAAGTGTAAAGTTTTCACGAAAACTTCGTTACAAACAAAAATGACAATTTACATTGTGAGAGATTCATGAAATGTTTGCAAATATTACAGCTTCAGATGTAATTAACAATTTAAGACGAATTTAACCCAAAATTTTATTAATTTTACTTGAAATCATTATTGAGCAAATGTAAGAAATTACTTCCTTTATAATCTGTTAAGAAACATTGAATCGAAATGATAATCGATACAAACAAGTTAGTTTCAGAAAATGTGGCAGCTCAGACGGATGATTACTCTCTCTCTCTCTCTCTCTCTCTCTCTCTCTCTCTCTTTGTAGCTATCATATTCTATGAAGCGATTTTGCTGCCTGCGTGCTGGTCCTCTGTTTAACTTGATCAATTGATATGGCCTCCCGTCACCAAATTTTACCTAAATTTTTCCAATCACTACCAAATTTTAATTGAAAGTGTCATCACCGGTGAATTGATTATAAGATTTCAGAATAAATAAATACAGAAAGTATTTGTTATTCGGGGGTCGAGATTTTTTCTAAGCGAGACCTTGAAATAGTTGTCATAGTGAAAACCATTTAGATATAGTTCATGCATCAGAAAGAGTAAGATTACAGGATGAGGTGGAAACTATAAACAATAGATAAGACAGCCCTAATCTACGTTAGGGATCCTTAACTCACACAACAGTAGCCTAGATGTTTGGGTTGCAGGTTGATCAAACCGACAACCCAGATCTTCCGCCTAATATTCTGAAATTTTCTAACAGATGAAAGATAAAAAACACAAAATTACCCATTATGCTTTTCAACAAAGACTACCTACCTTAAACTTCGGGTTTGAAGGGCCTTGATTGCGTGATAATCTGTACGGGTGCCTTCAAAATATTTTTGGATACTGTTTGCTTTATAGTAACCAACATGGATGCAACCTTTGAGAAAACCTATATGGTAGTTTACTGAAAAGAGGTTTCAATAAACTTAAAAACACTAAAGACCTAGGCTCCTAATTTGTACACCTTATCCTCCTGGGAACCGCAAATCGTACAAATTGAGAAAGGAAATGAATGGCCCCGAAATGAACCAACCTCAGTTACTTGTTTATATCGTTTCTAATTAAATCACTTCCCAAGTAACTTTAATGATGTGACTAGGGCTTGTTAGCCCCCAGTATCTTAATACAAAGTGATTCATTTGGATCTAGACGTCGGTTAACGGCTTCAAGCCAGATAAAGCAGTTGGATCAGACCGGATTGTACAAATAAAACCCCGGAAGAAATTCGAGTTAATTTTTTTCTGACTGGGAATTTTTTTTAAGCACTTGGATTTTTTAAAATGTCATTTCTAAGATTTCATTTGCAAAAGTAGTTGATTACTTGGCATTGGCCAAAGTTCTATTCTTTCAAACACAAATTTTATTAATAGTGTTCGAAATGGGTATCTAATTATAACTTGTGAGTGTTTAAACAGTTGAAGGTTTTTGATGCCTGAATAAAATTATGGCAGCATAGTAAACGGAGAACATTTGGAAAATGGCCTACACAACTGAAACAACCAAAAATTTTTCTTGAATTTCTTTCAAATTGAGTCAATAATTACAAATTTCTCGAAGAAGCGTCTTTAGGTTTTTGCAAGATGGATCTTTGAATTCCTTCAAATATTCGTGAGTGCATTCATTGAACGATCCGAATTATTGGGGTCTTGTGGGACTTTTGTGAGCTGTACTTTTGAAGTCAGTAAAATCCACGGATAATGGGAAAACATAATACGCGAACTTCATCAAAGTCAAATGTTTCGGGTTAAATGTTTTTCATTTCTCTCAACCTAAATGGCAATATATATTTGAATTTACTAACCAATGCCGTTGGTTCTACAATACTTGATGATATACTTGCTGATGCAAATTAGGTCAAGGATGAGCTAAGATATTAACAAGAAAAGAAACAATTTCTCATTTTTTCTAGCCAGTTCGTGCATTCTTAATCGAACACTTTCCTGAATAGCGGATTGGAAGAGTTGGACTACTTGAGTGGTCGCTTGGGTTTCTTCGTACATATTAAATCTGATGTGTACATCATTGGATGCCTTAAAAGATACAATTAGTGGTGAATGTCGTAGAATCATTCATCGTTAATTGTATATTTTAAGGCATTTAAGGATATACACAACAGATTTAAGATGTCCCTTTACGAAGAAATCCAAAGGATTTAAATCAGGTGCCCGAGGAGTCGATCTCCTCCCATCCGCTATTGAAGGACCCGCTCGTTCAAGAAAGCACGACCTTGCTAATACAAATTAAGTAAACTTCGAATAACGTTTGTTTTATTGTAAGGAAGTTAGAGGCCAATAGTTGGAATATTAAATAAAATTATTTTCAATTCTTTAGTTTCAAAATATTAGCATTGTCTCATTTTATTTTGATTTTTTGTGACATTTTGACTCCTGTTTTCGAAGGTACAGAGTCGAAATACATTTCTGGTAGCCCCACCACTGGAGCGGAAACGCCTATTATTTGCAAGTCAAAAAGTATCCCTCTCAAAAATTTAGTTGAGATATCAGAGTGTTTCGTTTAAAATGAAAGACAGATAAAATCTGTCCAGCCCCAGTGTTCCTCTACCCATGATTTTTGTGTAGAAAATGTCAACAGTTGGTGGATTATGTAGAAAATGTAGAAATAAAATTTAATTAATTTTGATATATTTCGAATAAAATAAAAATATTTTTGAAATTCAACTTTTTGTTTGGTTCATTAATTTGATTAAAGTTTGTTTTTGATTATAAAAACCTACAGCCCACCTGCCTTCAAATAACTGAAATTTAAGCATTTCTTGCACATACTTTATAAAACTTAGTAAAATATATCAACTTGTGGTTATAGATTATTTTTGCGGTTTAAACTGTCTTGAAATTACTGCATTTTCTTATTTTTCCAATCCTCCAATTGGTTTGGGTATAATATAAGTGCCACTTCCGTTAATTATTTACTTTTAACATGCCCGATGTACCTGATCCCGTGTGATACTTTCATAGCACTACCGTGTGTTAAACTCATTTAGTGTACTTACTACTAGTACTAGTAATTCTAATTTTTTTGAGCGTTTGTCCTTTGTATTTTCGGAATCCTTTAATTCATGTGAATAGCACCATGCTATAGTATACAATTTAAAACGTATTAAAGCTTTTGTCGTCTGACCCTTCTTGAATTGAAATTGTTTTGTTCTACAAATTCAATTTTCGTGACTCGGAGCAGTGCCTTAAAAAATTCACGCATCGCTCGGTAAATTAACGTGCACTGGTATTTTCGAAACTTCGACCCCAAGAGTTTAACACGATGCTGTATCATATCCTGAAACGTTATTTATTGTACCGGTGTTACACAGGCGTCGTTGTAATTCAATTCGCGAAATCAGTCGTCAAGGAACGGGTAAAATTTACAGCATCGTTATGAAATTTATTGCATCCAGTACTACTCTAATCGAATTAGTAATTTCTTGTGTTGCTCAGAATCGCGTTACATCCATAACGGACCAAAAAATGTGAGTTTATAATACGGTTTATGCCCTTCATTAAAAATCATAAAACTGAATGAGACGAGGCTAAATTCTTGTATGAAAAAATTCTCTGAAGCTGAAATATTCGCATTTATTAGAATTATGTGCCGATGAACTTCTACGACATTAAATGGCCCCTTCCTCCCCCCCCTTCCATCTTGAAATGGCTCCATTAACTAAGAAGTCATGGTATTCGGCTGAAAGCTTATAGGAACAGTAATTTGTGACCTTGCCGACAAATTGCTTTCATTCTCTATTGAAATTTTATCTGTTAATGCATCTTTGGAAACTGAGTGTCTGTTCACAGCTATTAAATAAGTTTTAGATCTGACTTTTACCTATTCAACTGATACGTTTAATGCAAACGATTCATTATCTTTAGTCGCCATTAACGATATTCATCACAAAGCTCAGATGATGGGGACACACAGATTTATTCCAATAAGAAGAAGAATTGTGTGATTTTTTTTTAGTTTTAATTCTAGACTGTCACTGTTTAAACTGTCATCTTAGTCGACTTTTTTAGTATGTCCTTTGGTTCTTATTTGAACTTGTTTGGATAGAAAGAAGAAAAGCTCAATAAAAAGCTTGGGGAAATATTTATTTACTTAATATCGAGTAGCCGCAACAAATAATTTTTAAAACTAACTATCGTCAATAAATTGTGAATGAAACGATTGATAAGTTAAATTCAGGTCGTTATAATCACTTTTGGCAATGATGCGACTTTAAATATGTAAGAAGGCGGGGCAGATAAAAATGAGAAAATGATGTTACATAACCTCATATGAATGCTTTCTGGCCATTCCAATTTAATTGGGCAAAAAGGCAAAAATTATTAAATTCGAATCGGGATCTCGCGACCATACCTGACTCTCAAATGCAAAATGTTTGATTTACACTGGAGCCGATATAGCAAAATTCCACTGGATGTAACAACATAAAATTGGTCAAATTAACCAACGTCCTATATATAAAATCATTTTAGAGATGGGTCCGATTTGTCTGCCTGTTTGCAATCGAAACCAGAAAATTATAATTGTTATCCATTTTCTGCCCTAAAACAATAATATTAAAATTGCATTCAAGTGTCACACGGCACAGTTTTCGATTTTGCTTTAATGAGAAGGAAAATTGTGTATGCTGTTCTTCATACGATTATTGTATGCCATTTCAAGATACTCGTACATACTATTACGAGCCAAGGATGTTCCATTTTGACTTTTAACAACAACCCAAAAATGTAATAATAATAATAATTATAAATTAATATTAAAACAATAGTAAGAATTCTAAAATAAGAATTTCGCTGCACAAAGTATTCCCTATTTTAACGTTTTGTGTACGAAAGATTGTCTGCGCAATAAGGAAAATAATAATAAGAATAATAAAAATCTTTGAACATCAACAACAAATTATACAAATAAAATTCAATAATTTTTTTAAATTTTTTTGTTAAATGAGAATTTAATAAGCATATAAGAAGAAAAGGTACTCGTACCGAAGAATAAGTCTTCTTTCGGGTTGTTTTTATGAATTTTATTTCCAAACTCTGTATCTACATATTCACATAAATGTTTTTTGGGTTATGTCAAGACCAATTTTGAAGAATATTATACACATATGGTATAGTAAAAGAATATTCGTAATTTTCCTTTATTTGAAGTAGCCATGTCAAGTGATAATCTGTTAAGGTTATAATGTTTTGAATACAGTTGCCTAAATATGGTATTTGTAAAAGATTATGTGTACCTATGATGTGTGTGTGTGTAGTCAATTCGATTTGAACAAATTGGAATTGAATAATAATATGTTCGGGCAAACATACACGCAAATATGTTCAGCACCCATTGTGATTTGAGATTAACTTTATCAGGCCCAGCACGTTTCATGCAGTCCCGATTTTAAGCGTAGGCGACGTGTACCTTGTAGTGCCCACTCTCTCAACTTGGTATTGAACGATGCAGCTAATAGTTGTATGCAGACTGTCGCATTCTTTGATTTAATTCAATGCATTTATAACTTTTTCTCAGCATCAACACACCGTTGGAGTGTATTATTAAAGCATATATGCGATATTACTGTAAAGCCGTTAAGTGCCATTCGTTGGGAAAGCAGGTTGGATGCCGTTCGGGCACTTCGATTTCAAATTAGTGGAGTTTATGATGCCCTACTTGAAATAGCTGATGACAACACTAACAACTCCACCACAAGTAACAAGTCGCGTAGAAGCTAAGGTAATATCCTGAAATATTTCAAACTTCAAATTTGTTTGCTCCTTGGTATTGTGGTATGACATTTTATTGCAAATTAACATTGTTAGCAAAATGCTGCAAAGCTGCATTTAGACTTGTCTCTGACTTTAGAGCATTATCATTCTGATGCAGCATTTGCAGAAATGATTGAGAAAGCTAAAAAATTAGCAATTGAACTTGACATTTTTGAAGGATTTTGTGAGGAAGAACCCGTACGCATTCGTGAAAAGAGTAGACAATTTTTATGCGAAGGTCGTGATGAACCGATAGTAGCACCAGAACTAAACTCCAGAGTATGTTTTTTTAATCGGATATTGGACATCGCAATACAAGCAACAAATGAAAGATTTACCCAATTATCGGAATATAGTGAGTTATTTAAAATCTCGGCAGTTAAGAGATTTACGGATGACGAATTATTGAAACATTATAAGGACTTGCAGCTAGCGCTTACATCCGATGGCCAATCAAACATCAATGGGGTCGAACTTTGGGATGAAATTAAAGCTATAGGAAGACGACTTGATACTTCGAAAAGCGATCCAAAAAGTGTGGTAAAATATAGTTACACGTCTAAATTTGTTGAAGTAGTCCTCAACCTGTCGATAGCATTTCGCATACCGCTAACGTTACCAGTCACAGTTGCTAGTGCTGAAAGAAGTTTTTCAAAGCTGAAAATAATAAAATCATATCTGAGATCGCAGATGTGTCAAGATCGTTTAGTTGATCTAGCAACGATAAAGCAACACTAGAACCGGGCCTGGTTTCATGTGCTTGTAATTTTGAGATAAAAGATCGTATCGAAAGTAGATCGAAAGGAATGGAATGTGTCAACAACATATTATCTCTACTTTATCAAATATGCTTCCGCATACGTCATCGAATTTATATTTATGACACCAATTACATAATTTTATAGTTCGCGAATTATATATTAGCACCTTGCGTAACATGCGCTCTCTATTTTATTCCTGTGGCTTAAGGCTGTATGGTACTGAGAAAAACAAATTTCTTGTTTAGTATCGATATTTAAATACCCCTAAATGTAAGTACTGGTATGTTTCTTTAATTAGTCGGAGTACCATAATTTCGTATAATTTGCTAACTAAACTTTACTTATATTGATAATATGTGTATAATTAATTAATAAATTTATTGTTTTTCATTATTGTTGATCTAAACCTTGCATATTATAATAAATTAATAACCACTTATCTTGGACACATTTTTTTATTTCGTAGTTTGCCATCTAGTGACAGTAAATTTTCCAAAAATATCGTCATTGCGGCTTAAAACAAATAATCTTCTCGTTTGACGTAATTTTTCCATAGATAAAAATCGAAGTTATTAATAATTTTAAACTAAATTTTACATTTCCTACGTCATTCTAAGACTAATCGTCATAATCATGTATTAATCTCTCGATTTTATGTTTCTTAACATCGTGATGCAAATTTTTTCGTTGTTTAAAGGGAAAACATTGAAAAAATTGATTTGTGCGTTTTGAAAAAAAACGATAAACTTTGAAACCTAACCATAGACAAACTAAATATTGTATTTCGATTATCTTGTATTAATCCTTCAATTATACATCTAAGTTCATGTTTAAGAAACAATTAGGACAATTGGTTATATTTTATGACCAAAAACTGATTTTTGCTTAGTCCTTATAAAGGGTGATTTTTTTGTGGTTAGGATTTTCATGCATTAGTATTTGACAGATCACGCGTGATTTCAGACAAGGTGTCAAAGAGAAAGATGCTCAGTATGCTTTGACATTTCATAATGAATAGACTTACTAACGAGCAACGCTTGCAAATAATTGAATTATATTACAAAAATCAGTGTTCGGTTCGAAAAGTGTTTCGCGATTTACGTCCGATTTATGGTCTACATAATCGACCAAGTGAGCAAACAATTAATGCGATTGTGACCAAGTTTCGCACTCAGTTTACTTTATTGGACATTAAACCAACCACACGAATGCGTACAGTGCGTACAGAAGAGAATATTGCGTCTGTTTCTGAGAGTGTTGCTGAAGACCGTGAAATGTCGATTCGTCGCCGTTCGCAGCAATTGGGTTTGTGTTATTCGACGACATGGAAGATTTTACGCAAAGATCTTGGTGTAAAACCGTATAAAATACAGCTCCTGCAAGAACTGAAGCCGAACGATCTGCCACAACGTCGAATTTTCAGTGAATGGGCCCTAGAAAAGTTGGCAGAAAATCCGCTTTTTTATCGACAAATTTTGTTCAGCGATGAGGCTCATTTCTGGTTGAATGGCTACGTAAATAAGCAAAATTGCCGCATTTGGAGTGAAGAGCAACCAGAAGCCGTTCAAGAACTGCCCATGCATCCCGAAAAATGCACTGTTTGGTGTGGTTTGTACGCTGGTGGAATCATTGGACCGTATTTTTTCAAAGATGCTGTTGGACGCAACGTTACGGTGAATGGCGATCGCTATCGTTCGATGCTAACAAACTTTTTGTTGCCAAAAATGGAAGAACTGAACTTAGTTGACATGTGGTTTCAACAAGATGGCGCTACATGCCACACAGCTCGCGATTCTATGGCCATTTTGAGGGAAAACTTCGGAGAACAATTCATCTCAAGAAATGGCCCGGTAAGTTGGGCACCAAGATCATGCGATTTGACGCCTTTAGACAATTTTTTGTGGGGCTACGTCAAGTCTAAAGTCTACAGAAATAAGCCAGCAACTATTCCAGTTTTGGAAGACAACATTTCCGAAGAAATTCGGGCTATTCCGGCCGAAATGCTCGAAAAAGTTGCCCAAAATTGGACTTTCCGAATGGACCACCTAAGACGCAGCCGCGGTCAACATTTAAATGAAATTATCTTCAAAAAGTAAATGTCATGGACCAATCTAACGTTTCAAATAAAGAACCGATGAGATTTTGCAAATTTTATGCGTTTTTTTTTAAAAAAAAGTTCTCAAGCTCTTAAAAAATCACCCGTTATAAATGAAAAAATTTGATGGAATTGTGCGGCATAAACTCACGTTTCCAATATGCAATGCCGACGGATTTCTGTTTATATTCGCGTGGAAAAATCATTTATTTTATTTATTTATTTGTTCATTTATTTTGTTCAAATATCACAATAAGAATTTTTGTTAACTTTAACCCACCCGAAATCTAACACAGCTCATTTTGAGCAATAATTGCTCATTCATAATGCGATATGCAGGTTGGAGTGAGCTGAACAATTTTAATAAAAATAAATATGTTTAAGAAAAATATGCTTTTGTAACACATGTACGGTAATGCCGGCTATACGGAAAGGTGGTATAAGCAACATGTGTTATTATGCCTCTCAATTTTGCTCAAATTCTTTGGAATAATATTCATGCTGCAGCCTTTTCATGTTATTTATGCCCATATTTGATAATTTGTTTACCTTATTGGTAAACAATGCGGCTCACATCCTCTGATGCTCTGGTTAACGGGATGTTAAGTTTCTGCAAAGCCTTTCATCTGTGGTATTTAATCTTAAGTCATCTACGGGATGTTTAATGTTATGCATCATTTAGTTTTTCTAATGAAAATTCTTTCATTGGCAATTACAATTTAGAATTTAAAATAATTTGAAAACAGAGAAAACCCGAAAAATATCAACCGTTTGACTTGAAAGTCAAAGGCAAAAATCACGAGTTATCTATGGCAAAGCGATGTAAAGTACACGGAAATACATACTTCTCGCCAAAAAAGTATCTCAAAATTCCAGTGTGAGTGTGAATTCCGACTAAAAACAAATAAAAAAATGGAAATAAGGTCTAGTTAATTTCTTATACTTTTTCGTACTAATTTAACAAACTTTACCGCATGCGAATAGAACACCTTTCGGTAGAAATTCTTGCATGACATTATGACATTAAACGGAAGTTGGGTGTTGATCAGAACATATTCACCCCGCGTAAATCAGTTCTATTGTTAACGATGAATACAATTGCAGGTGACATTCTTCCTAATATGGATGGGTTGCTGGCTCACTCAAATCTTGTTCCAATTGGTTTTATTTTTGAGTGTAAACTTTTAGTTCCTGTTGTAATTGTGAGCAAAATCTCAATAAGTTAATCACGGGTATCAACTCTGTGATTGGTTTGGTAACTGATCCTAAACTCATTTATAAATTATTTTCTGTTTCAGATTAGATTGCACTTACTTTTTAACATCTGATATTTTGATTTGTTATTTCCGCGTATATTTAGATGATTTTTTTTTGGTTTGGGAACCCGGTTATTAGGATATTTTTGACCAGTTTTTTTATTTTAATTTCGGACTACAATCTAAACACATCAAGAAGTTATGTATGTTGCTCTTGTTTAAGTTTAGTTACCAATTTGTTAAGCTCAAGATCTCTGAAAACTATGTAATCGCCACCACTAGTATTCCTCGTGCTGAAATATTGTTTTGATTTTGTATTTGTTCTGATAAAGCCATACGCGTGATTATACAATTTAAACAACTTTTGGAGATTAGCACATTATCCTTATTTAATTAATTTTTCCTTATTTAATTAGCACATTATTCTTAATTAATTTTTCTTTGGCAAGGCAATAATTATTTCGAATTAATTTGAGTAAAACTCAACTTTATATTTTTGATGCAGGTAGCTGAATGACAATACCGAATTTAAATTTTTTTACAATATCAACGGAACATTTAGGTCATCATATGTATGGTAATACTTCCGAGTCATTACGAACGTGAACTCCCTCGCTTAGATGGTGCTGGATGGGGAAGTTAGGGAAAATAAGGTTATAAGCAGTATATGATGAGATGACCCGTAGATGTGAATTAAATAACCTAACCAGTATATTATGACTGATGCCGTATACATATGATGAATATTAGTATCCTTTACCTCAACCACAACTAACCCAAATTAATAAACTAACAAAATCTAATCTAGAGTGTGAATATAATTGAAACTAACATTTTCATATATTTAAGTAGTTAGAAAATGACTTTGCTGCGGTTCGTCCTAGTCTTTTCTGTGACTAACATCTTTTCCTAATCAACCTTATCTGTTAAGGATGCAGGCAGGGCCTGGGCCCGCATGATGCTGAAAAATTATTCGCATTCAGATATAATTTGTTATTTGATTGTTAATATTTCAGGATTATGGTAACGTACCTGGGATCGCCGTTATGGCTGGCCTGTACGCCTCTATCATATCATATCATATCATATCATAACTCAACTTTATATTTTTGATGCGAACGATTTGAGAGCGCGCGTAAAAATCTGTTTATCATCTAATTCCTGGGAGATGCTATGATTACTGGTATCAAGAAACACACGATCTTTCTCTAGCCAAGCTTTCAATTGTAGAAAGTGGTTTCTAATAATAATAAATCGATATGGACTGACATGAATTACAGCTAACCGAACAAAATTGACGTATTACAATAGATGTTGATTACTGTCCAAACAAAAGGATTAATCGCCGGTTATAAATGGAATGCAATACGAACAAGAATGAAACAGAGTAGCTTCAGATCAAAAATTTGCTATTGCATGTTCAACTACCACTTTCTATCAAACATTAGCAATAATTTTGGGAAATTGAAGCAGCAAGATCAACCTATAGAAAGTGAAAGACCGGCAGCCGAAATTCCGTGGTGGTTGTGTAAAGGTTTCGCTCAAATAATATATGCCATTGTTAGGCTTATCCAAACCACTACCAATGATCATTCGATATTGTTACATGGTGATGACATAAACGGATCGAGACGGCATAAACGGATGCTTTGCACAACAAAATTACCCCACTGTAGAACATTGCCAAAAAATGTGTGATAACTATCCCAGTATATCATCCAAGTAAAATTTAAAAAAATCGACTATTCGACTGTCACGAAACATAGAAAATACTTAGGTAGTGCATGTAAAAATATACTCTAGCCTAAAACTTTTGATAATTTGATTACGTAGGTCAAACAATAAAAAAAGCAAATGTTATGATAAACAGTTAAATATATATTCCAATTTTGATTTAAAGGGTCTTTCAATAGGAATGCACGACATTTGTTAGTTTATAGCTGCCTGTTGTTCAAGCAACATCTGTCAAATTGGTTGTGAATTGTTCAGTAGTATATGGCAAATCAGTGTGGAAGGTTGCAGCCTTATTTTCAAAATCATTATTCCGTTTGAGAAACGTTTTGTGCATTACGATATTTTTATCCTCGCCAGATGGTGGCCAAATTCGAATCATCCGGTTCGACAATAGATCGATGATAAGCTATTTCTTGTGACATCTGATTTCAAAAGAACGGCGCGACGTGACACACAGCGCATATCATGATGAACATTCTGCACGGGCGATTTGAGGGCATGGTTATCTTGAGGGGTGGCGACGTGAACTGACTTCTTCCTTTGCGGCTGTCATAAATCGCAGGTCTAACGAACGCCATCCAGCAATTTGTGCTACCAAGCAAATCCACGGCGGACATTTAAATGGCATTTTTATATTCTATACTTAATGTCATAAAATATTATTTTAAATAAAAAAAGTTGAGTCAATATCTCACATACAACTTGTTTTATTTACATTTGAAAATCGAGCGTCCTTATTGAAAGACCCTTTACAAGTTTAGTAAAAGCTGTCATTCGACTGGTGGTTTTGTTAGTTTCTGATAATAATCTCATTAAGATTTGAATTTTGTGAGCCGCGCTATATAGGTTTGAGTAAGATAAATCATCAATTTCCATGGGAATCGACGGGACTTATTTTCGCAGATCTATAAATTGCCTAGACCCAATCGAAGTGACATTCGGCTAGCTTAAGTTAGCTATTCTGATAAAAAATGTTTGAGTAAGTAAGTAATTTTTATTTCCATTGTAATCGACGGGATTTCTTTTGGCAAATCTTTAATTGAGCGAGATCCAAATGGTAGTTATGTTGGCTAGCTCCGACAAAAATATTAACCAGAGTTGTCAAAAATTTCAGTGCCTTTCATTGGCCAAAGTTTTCAATATATTGCCTACGAGCACTCTTTACAATTTTAATGATTTCTCGTGAATGATGTTCATATTGGCATTTCAGATCTTATTTTATTGGCATATTTGCAACTTGAGATGATAGCTTTCTTCAATTTTCAAGTATTATAACTGAGCCAGGGTACTCGTTTGGATTTTTCATACTTCTTCTCGAGCGCTTCGCATAATGTGTTTCTTGTGTCGTCATCTTTTAATGTTTCGGTGTTTAAAGCAGGCAAGGTTAATTTGGAACTTTGCCAGTTGGTGGTCATTGTGAATGTCTGCATCTCTCATTGTCCTGACAACTTGTAATGATATTAGAAAATTTCTTGTTGATCGTTACGTGGCCTTTTTGGTTTCTTGTTCTGCCATTGAAAACCAGGTTTTCAGAAGTCGGTGAATCGTTTTCCATTATTATTAAGCACTGAGTTATTTCTTGGTTAATCGTTATGGTAGTATTATGTAGACATAATTTTTGTGTGACCTTGCTATTGTGAATTGTATAGACTTGATACTTCTGTTAGGCTTGATGTTCCCATTTCCGGTTCGTGTACGTGTATGATAGCCGACAGTCGAAATACGGTTTGTATGGTTTGTAGTTTTTTCTAATATTTTTTACTTTACTCATTTTTGATGGACAGGAGGTCAGAAATGTGTAAATTTTCATCACCGATCGTAATCATATGATGAAAAACCCCTTTTGTATCGTTCCGCTATCGAAATTCGAACCTGGTAACTCTCGATCCCAACGCTAAAGCTTTAACCATCGTGTCGTATACACGAACTTATCGTAATCATTACTTCGGTTATTACAAATTTGGTTGAGTGCTAGAGAACATCATAGAACAAAGTGAAAAATTGGATGAAACGAAACTTCCCCCTACTCCCTCTCCCGGCTTCCCTTCATAAATACTTAGCATTCCTGGTAACTTATGAAAAGTTACAATTATTAGACATAATAGAACTCGCGAAAGGTAAAAGCAGCCGCGATGCTATGTAAATTAAAAAATTAATTCCAAATTACAGCCACCGTTTAAAAAACAACTTAAACCCTTCGATCGATCGGCTACAAACAAAATAATAAATCCTATCATTATTTATTCATTTTTCAATTCAACGTACCTACTCGTACACCCGAATTTTCTTCTTTTTTAAGAAAAACATCTTTTGATTTTCCATTTTATGTTTAATTTCTTCCGGTTTTTATTTACTTTTTGATTATATTCTTGAGATAAATAAATATTTGATTTTTCAGGTTTTTCTTTTATTTATTTCAAAATATATTGTTATTGTTGTTATTGCTCAACTTACGTAAAGGGTGGACCATTCACGCATAACCGTTGTCTAGACAACGAACGGTCCGAGTTCGAGAAAATTTCCCAGCTAAAGTTAAAATAAAAGTGTAATGCACCATTTCACGTCGCACCATTGAAACGCCAGCCACCTTATGCAATTATATAATTTACGATTACCCTACTATTATACACTACCCAAGTATATATTTTGGTCCGCAGTGAAATTGGTGTAGACAAATAAAAATCTTGGGAGAGAAAATGTGTTACAAATTTTTTGTGTAAAGAAACAAATTTTTCGTTTTTTGATCGACTTTCTTTATATTACGA
This sequence comes from Nephrotoma guestfalica, assembly GCA_963691935.1. NCBI lineage: Eukaryota > Metazoa > Arthropoda > Insecta > Diptera > Tipulidae > Nephrotoma > Nephrotoma guestfalica. The sequence continues at coordinate 294,397,227 of OY829914.1, read as the reverse complement.
GATTCCCTTATTCTAAACACCGAATAGCAAAATTGAAAGAAAAATGTTTCCCGTTTGTTTTGTTTTTCCAATTTCGTTTATTTTCCTGTTGGAAAAATGCTGTGTGTTAACAAAAGATGCTGTGTACTCTATTTATCTTATACACAAAGTTTTTCTTTTTGTATATTTTACGTACCGAAGATTTTTTTCTTATTCTTTTGACATTTTTTTACGTTTTGGTAAAATACGAAAATTGATACAGATCGTTTCGTATATAGTAAAAGATGTAAAGACATTTTTTTTGTATGTTTGTTGATTATTATGATTTGATAATAGATGAAAAGAAAATAATTTATAATTTTTTATTTAATTTTATTTCTGTCTCTATGAAATATAAAAACGAAGGAAATTCGTTAATTGGATGATGTAGGTTTTATTGTTGACATTGCTTTAAAATATACGAACCTACGTATTCTAAATACATCATATGTGAAAAATATGTTATATACGATTTGGAATTTCTTTGAGATGTTGATTTGGAAAATATTTTATTTGGAAATTGAAAAATGACGGCTTCCGGAAATTTGAAATGACAACCGTAATTTTATTTTGTATGTAACTCCCAAAATCACTGGAAATTTTACGGTAGGTGCAATTGAATATTAATTTGACATGTGTCATTAACCTAGAGCTATTTACACGCATTTTGCCAAATTGCGGGTCAGAAAGTCAGGAATTTTAAAGTAAAATGTTATTTATTAATGTTATTTATTGAATCTGGAGCTTAAAATGGTAATACCAGGGTCTTCCAATAAGATTTTTTTTGTAAATTTGAAATTCAACATACCGTTTTAAAAAAATATATGTCAATCTTTATTAAAATTTACTGTAGACACTAGACCATTTATGTATGAAACACATTATCTGGCAAATGGCCACCACGAGCACCTTCACAGAAGCTGAACCTTTGGTCGAATTTTTTTAGCACATTTCTACATAATAGGGGCTCTATCTAGCTCCTTTTTGCAAAATTAATCGTCCGTCAAATTTCTTTTTCAATAAACCGATTGTTTAATTGGCTGTATGGCATTGACACCACAAGTCATTAATATTTATATTATCAAATATTGGCCATAAATTCGGTCGTTGTGGAAAGGTTTAATTGTTGAGAACGTTGTGAAAATATTAAACGTGAGTCCACCTGTTGCAACACTTTCTCTCATTGTAGCAATATTTTCGGTTGAATGACCCGAGCGAGCACGATTTGCTGTCAGTATGTTTGCTACTCAATGAGAGGACTCAAATTTTTGCACTAAATTATTAATAACGAGTTCAGATGGCCGATTTTGTCTACCAAAAATAACTCGAATTTAACGAAATGTTGTTTTTACAGATCTGTTTTTTTGCTACGATTTTGAAGCAAAATTGAATTTATTTTTCTAACAACCTTCTGGTGTTAATTTGAAAAAAAATATCTGAATAACGGAACTTTTAAATAGCTTTTAATACTCTATTTAAAAAAAATTCTTATTGGAAACCCCTTCAAATTTCTTCAAATTCCGAAACATGTATTAGGCTCTATATAAACCAAAGATAAGTTTTAGTAGGTTTTACAGTGGTTTACCGAAAAAGGCAACAGACGGGAATTTGTGAGCTTATGAACCAAAGTACAAAAGGTACATAAAGTCCAAACAGGTCGACTGTGTGGAGTGGTGCAAATTAAGAATTTTAGAATTTCGTTTGTTATATTGCGAATGTGAAACTGATAAGCACAAGTCAGTGGTATATACATTATCATTGAAGTGTATCAACAATTGTTAGCAAATAATAGCAAAAACTAAAAACATTTACAAGGCGCTCCATCTAATCTCATTTTAAAACATGTAATGTTGTAATGTAACATGTACTTTGACGATTAATTTTGGAACAGTAGATCGACGTCCATTTCGACGTTTAATTACTATGACGGTTTGTGAGGGATAGGAGGGTACAAAATAAATTGATCCGTAGAATTCTCACCTGTTACTCGAGTTTTTTCGGAGCGCTCGAATGGCAAAGACTAGTCGGAAAGTTCATGGAGTTTCCATATGATTGAACCATTTGGGATCGTGTGAGGGATAGAAAAAATATGCAGACAAAAAAAAACTTAATGGCTTATAATGAAACAAAATTCAGTAACAAAGTAAATATACCGTGCAAAAGGGCGAGCAAACGTCTTAAACACAATGAATTGTTAAAATGAGATGATATGGAGGAAACACAGTTAAATCAGTGCTTCATTTAATCTAAACTAGAAAGTCCTTAAATACTATGACATTAGTTGGAGAGATAATATTTAATTGATGTTTATTCATCGTTAATTCAAAACTACAAAATAAGTAACACAGTTAAATAAATTAATTATTCTAATATTATGACGCGGCCCAATAACAAGACACAGAGACTGCACTAAAAAGTAAACATAAAGAAGTTGTTTCTAAGGGCCTGACTTATCAAATGCAAATGGCGAGCGAATTTTTTCACAATGGACTTGCACAATATACGGATTTTTTTATTTTTAGTGAATCCTATTACTTCGTTCCAATGTGGATTTGCTCAGTTCGTTTTATTGAGCAAACTTATCATCGCCTTCTTCCCGTTTTTGATGTTTTTTGGTTTCATTTATTCTCATAATATCAAGACATTCTAGAGAATGCACTACAATGCCACCATAGCCATTTTATATAGACTTGTTCATTACGATTTTTTGAACAAAACTCTAAACGGCTCTCCACCCGATTTTGAGCAATCTCATTTAGGCCATTAACAAGACATCGCAGAGATTGCACCAAAATGCAATCATGCTCGGCACGATTTTTTTAGTAAAACTCTCATTGGGTCTTTTTTGTTTTCGTGAGAATCCCATTATGACTAATAAAACGACGTCACAGAGATTGCATCAAAATGCCACCATATATGGCTCACTTCTAATAGTTTGGACTTGTTCAGCCCGATTTTTTTTTATGTAAACATTCATCGGTTTCTTTATTTTGAACGGACTCTCATTATGGCCAATAATAAGACATCAACGGGATTGCACCAAAATGTCAACATATAGAAGTAACTCCTACGGGTTTAACCTTTTAAATGAAGCATGTTTCGTTCCAATGTGGAGTTAGTCAGGCCCCTTCTGTTTTTGGATTGAGTATAATTTATCATCACAATTGCAGGATATTACAGAGATTGCATACAATGCACGAAATAGGAATTACTCCTACGGGTTTGATCAATCAAACAGCATTGTACTGTTTCATTAATAACTTACTCAGTATGATTTTTTTAACAAAACAAAAATCTAATTATGTACAAGTAATTCCTTAGGGCCTGATCTATTAAACGTTGTGTGAACTATTTCAAAATGAACTTTTTTTAGTAAAACTCTCATTGGCTGTTTTTTATTTTGACAGGGATATGGCCAATAACAAGATGTCACAGTGATTGCACCAAAATGCCACCCTATAAGCTGTTATGGAAGTGGAGCAAATGTAATTTATAAATTAAATCAAATTCTAAATCGAGTTTTTCTAACATATTGCAATGAGTATGAATCCGACCGATTACCAATTTATTCTTTGTGTTTAATTTGAGAAACCCACAGAACTGCAGGAGAAATGTTTAAAGGATTAACACGAAATCTTTTTTCGACACAGCGATCCTTCAAAATGCAAAGAGCTTAGATGTTAAGCATAACTGTGAGCTATAAACACTAGCAGCTGAGGTTAAACTAAAAGTTCGTTAACCAAGAGCAACCAACGTTGGCAGATCCACAGGAACAATCCTATTCAAACTTAACCGTGCGAAATTTGAGTATATTTGGATTTAATCCAATTCTTTAGAAAATTATATTAAGCATCAAGGCCAAATTTGCAAAAGGCATTTGTAATGGTAACAGTTAATAACGATCAAATTGGTCAAAGTTTGATTCAAATTGGAAGGCAAAAATTGAAGTATGTCAAATTATCCTGAAAGGATGAAAATTCAGTTTCTCAGTGTGTTAGTTCGTGATTGTAGCTGGAAATCGAGTTTTTGTGCAAAAATTAAAATTTCAAAACGCAAGGCGTTGATTAGACCAGTAATATCCTTTGATTGTGGGTCATGGACACTCGCTCTATGAGCCATGCAGAAACTTGCTGTATTTGAGCGTAAAATAGTTCGTATGATGCTAAGTAGTAAAGTAGATATAATAGGATTCATAAAACCATCTAAACTAGGTAGAGCAATTTGTAGGAATACAAAACTGTAACACTAAGCAGGCCAACCATTTCCTTGCCGCAACTAAAGTTTAAGCACTTGAAAACCCAAAATGATATTTTCAGACGTTTCACATACGCCTCGGTTTATTCTTATTCCTTAATCTTGCTTACAATTCAACTTTAATCTATTGTATTATTAGCTTTACAAATTAAATAGAAAGCTTGTCACACAATCATACCATGCAAATTAAATTGAGTACTTATTGGCTTAATTTATAGTTAAAATAATTTTAGATGGTTGGGTGAGTGATCCTTCTTCTCTCGTCCATCCTCTTTTGAGAACCCTTAAAGATTTATATTTTTTATATAATTGTGTGACTCATCCGTTCAAATTATCGTCCGGCTTCTTGAAATAATTTTTCCGCCTTATCCTTTAACCTCCTTTTGTCTTGATTCAAGATTGCGATCTCATTGCTCCTTTTCCTGGTAGAATTTTTGAATATTTCTGTTTAATGGTCTGCTCAAGTAAAACACGGTCGCCCTAACTTTCTTTCTTTATAGGAATATCGTAAGCCCAATAACAAACTCTGTTCACTGTTGTCCTCCTCGCATCTACTAGGCGGTCGAGCCGATGAGAATTTCATCATTTCCGAAATAATCCTCCTTTCATAGCGTTTCAGTTTAATTCTGATTGATTTTGTAATCGCAAAGTTATAATTGATTCGAGATATATTTTTATGGTTGTATCCCCAAGAATTTCGTTCTTTCTAATCAAGGGAGAAAGGATTATACTTATTCCTGTTGTTTTCTTGCATCTCACTTTTACTGTTTCGTTTCTATTAAGTGTTGGCAGGTAGGATATGAAAGATTCTTTTTTTACGGGTATTTTATTCCCCCACAGATTAAGATTTGTGGTTGGGGTAGGTTGTTTAGCTCCTCTCTGCTTAACAATTCCGGTTTTTTTCCAAGAGCTACTGGCTCTTCACAATGATCGATATTTCTTTTCTTTCTGAATACAATATAATTATATCCTCAGCGTATGCCAATACTAAAGATAGTTTTAAGTCTTTATGTTGGTTTAGCTGAGTACATGGGCGAAGCTCAGTTAGGGTTTCTAAAATATTATCCAACACAAAATTAAATTTTGTAATAGTGGGCATCCTTGCTTCATACCAGTGCACTTCTCCATCAGTATAGTTTTTTGTTGATCATACTAGATGGTTGTTCTCGAGATCCGTCTAGATCCGTTTTTCAGGAATGCTGCTTGATATGAACCAGTAACCTCCATGTGTTCAGATGATCTGTTGAGAATAATTTTGCATAAATTACTCAACATTGACCGGACAAGTGGTGCAGTGGTAAAAGCTTCGACACTTGGACCGGGAGGTCCTGGGTTCGAATCCCACCAGAGGCTGGATGCAAAGCGAATTTTCGTCATCGATTACGATCGGTGATGTTAATAAACACAACTAAGACCTTCTGTTGGAGTGCAGAATTTAACGTCGACCCACCGTTCATGTCAATGTACAGGTTGACATGGAGCTTGTAATGCGCAGGTGGTATACTGTAATAGTGTGAATGGGTGGTTCGTGCGTGAATAAAAAGGGGGTATTAATTGACCTTAAAAGGACACTAAATCCACTGGACAATTAACTTTCATAAAAATAAAAAAGACAAAATAAAAAAAAACTCCTATCCAAATTGATTTGAATGTGTTTCTAAAAGTTTCCATCCCTCCTTAAGTAAACTTTACATAAGTTGTGCAGGTATTTGAACTAAACCAGTTGCTGTTCCTTTTCTAATTCCGTTAGCAATGCTTCTATACTGGGCGATTGCTCCATGGACCATTGATCTCTTTTGAATAGTAATGACACCAGTGTTCCTTGGGATTTAGCCAGCTCTTATTCCCAACGCAGCACTGGTATGTATGTTGACACTTTTTGAAAATTTTCCCGTTTTTACTGCTTAAGCAGTCAGTTGTCAGTCCTGAAAAAATGCGACCCCCCTTTGTTCGTTCTCGACTACACTGCTGATTGTATATTTGTTTTTTTTTCTAACACTGAGCCGATTCAAGATCAAAATTTCATTATTTAGTTGACATTTTAGATGTATTATCGTGCATGTTAGATAGTTGGTCCGTTTCTAGAATCAATCTGACTGACTGAGTTCGCTCATTTTGAATCCATGCTGAACACATAAATAGTTTGTGGTCTGATAATGCTGCTCATGTACCTCGTACCGTATTGATCTTGAGAGATAAATTTTCTTTTATCAGCAAATGGCCTAATGGCTCAATGTAACACAACCTTCTTCCCCCATGAAGTACTTCGAAATGTTGTGGTAAATATTACGTCCTATTAGTCTATAGTTTCCAACATTTTGTTTATTTTCTTTTTATTAGAATTCTATCCCAGGGGCATATGAATACGTGTTACTACAAATTTTATTTTATTTTTGTCACACACGGTTCAGTAACAAATTCGCTATGATAAGGCCACACCGTTTCTTTTCTTAACTGTTTCCCCTTAAATATCATTTATAATTTGTGGTTAGGTTTTCTGATAATGACGTATTCATTTCATATCGAAAACCATAATATCAATGTCGTTTATAAGAACAATCGATCCAAAACGTCTTGTTTCATAGGTGGAGAGCAGCCTTAACATTCATGCTGGCATTTGTTCCGGTTACACGTTTTAAGTTGTTTACAGGGCAAATAATTATTAATTACCCAATGTTACCTGAATTTAAATTCTATGGTTTATCCAACCATTTTCCGTCGCCTTGATTGATCAGGTATTCGTGTCGTTCTGCTTCTACGATTTTTTATAATCTATAAGATTTTCTGGAAGAGTTGAGACAATATTGATGTAGATATAGATATATTCGTCTTATAATTATTTCAAAGATGAGAGAAGAAAAATTACGGCCAAATTGCTGACTCATGAGCTGCAAGAGACAATCTTATTATTTTTGTCGCGATTCTCATTGGTCGTGGGTACTTATAACTTTGGTTTTCTATTACTTGGAGCGGGCATGTTCGAGTATGTGATGTGGCCCCTAAGAACTGGCTGTGGCTTATTATTTAATACGATTTTGAAATATATGAACTCACTTTATCTACCGCACTCATAACGCCAGAGCAACACACAAAATATATTTTATTGAAAAACTTTATCCACAAAATATTGGATAACAGGACCACAATTAATTTCAATTGACTAAACTTTTTCACAAAAAATAAAGTAATTTTCGTAGAAAACTAGACAGAACAAAATTGTAAGTGGAAGTTTGACAATTTTCAATTTTCCATAACATCATTAAACGGTATACATCTTGGATAACCAATAAGAAAACGAAAATAACTTTTCTGTTCATTACCCTCGAGTATAAATTCTCTTTCTGTTTCGATCCATAAAAAATAAATTCAAAGAATTTTTGTCCACTTCAAAAACTACTTTCAATGATGAATTTTATTTTATTTTGGGAAAATTATTTGTGATTGTTCACCATATTGGTTACAACACTATACGGTTAAAAAATTAATATTTTTTGCCTGCGTAATTTAAAAATATGCATATACTAGTAGCTGATAAGTACAAAACCAGACACTGCAACCGAATCACATAATTTTCCCATTCTCCTCGCCTCATACGATTATGCATGAATATGAATACAAAATCAATACATATTTTTACATGCATAAACATAAAAGTTCAAATAACTTTAAATATTATAAAACTAAATATATTCACTGAATCATGTTAAATTTAATTTAATTCAATAAAATGCAATATTTAAATAAATTATTAAAGATCATTGCATTCATTATCATTATATTGTAATGTAATGTATGCAGTTCGTACTATAATGTATGTTTGTGTATGTAAGTATGTAAAAAGGAAAAACCAAATGAAAAATTATATATGAAAATCCCACAGACGAAATGCTTGAAATATTTATCGTATACATTTACAAATTACAAATGGGTTTACGTTATGTACGTACATAGGAGCTTTTAACGGAAAATTGTGTATATTGTGTTAACTGATAGCTTACACTCGGAGATAGACAGACATGAGTTAATGGAAGAGAATTTTATTTTGATTTCCAGCTGCTAAATATCTATCCGTATTCTATTTTTATTTTTTGTTTTGGTACATTATATACTCCACTATATAGTGTTACAGTCGCTTTTCGTATCCTCGTCCCTCCCGTATATGTTCAATCAAGAGGTTTTGTACTTTGAAATCCCAATAGAAAATATTATTAATTAAATTAAATTCAATTATGTACATACAGCTCGACCAGAAACAATCCTTTTATGATATCCTGAATACTAAATGGTATATATCTGACCAAAGGTACCGTATTCGATATACCCAAGTACTACTACTATACGAGAATAATCTGGTAATTTCACATGAAAAATAACAAATAACTGTAATCATAATAATTTGATTGCATATTCCTTGTAAGTACAGCATAATTTTATTTTTTATTTCCCTGAAAATAAAAACAAAAGAATTGTTGAGAAAAACTCAGGGAAATAAAAATTCAATTTATCTTCGTTTTCTACGTTCGTATTTTGTTCATTTATCCCTTTGGGCGAGAATAAACATATCCTTGTTTTTCTATTGTTTTGTTTTTTAAGAAAAATTCAATATTTCTGTGTTTTTCATATGTGTTGTGTCGGCTGGGCTGGGTCGGAATAAGATATATAGGTAGAATAGAGATCTATCCAATATAAATGGTTGATAATACATATCTGATATGAGGAATATGAAGTCTGAGTAATAGGATATCTGAAAATAGGGAAAACAATTTTTTCGTTCCTTTTTTTATGGAATTAAAATACTTTGTATTCAATTGGCACTTTCATGCCAAGAAATTGAATTCCGATAACATCTCAAGGGGTGTCTAACTCCATGTCTATATATTCACACGTTTTTTTTGTGTTGTAAGGATGCCAGCCAAATTTTATGTAAGCATGTTTATATAAGACTGGAGGTAAAATCTTTGCGACAATTTTTTCGTAATCTGCTAGCTAGCACAAGATGGTATTCTTATTCTTTGAAAAACACCAATAATATTTTGATTTTGTTATATTCCAATTATTTCAGTCATCTTGATTTTACATTTACTGTATTTGTATTTCCAGTAGCCAGACATTATAATCAACGTACTCATTTATTATTTATAAATAAATATCCCATTCCCTCCCCTTTTACTTGGTGCGCAACTAAATTTTCGGTTTTTTTTCCAAAAATGGAAAATTTAAATAGAAATATAAAAAATGATTTATTCAAAGTATTGTCCTTTGCTATATACACATTTTTATCATCCCCTGGCAATACATGCATACCACGACGGTAAAACGACGCATCTATGGACCGAAACCATTCGTTCAACCAATTTTGCACTTCTTCAAAACTGTCCAAGTGTAGACCTGCCAAGTTCAGATTGATGAGTTGTTGTTGGTAGCGTTGCTCATTGACAGTCTCGCCCTGTTTCAGCACCTGATAGTACACGATGCTTCGCCAGGTGAAAGCCACGACCTTTTGCATTTGGGATTCTTGAAAAAGATCCACTTCTCATCTCTCGTAACAATTCGATTCAGGAAGCTGTTTCTTTTATGTCGTGAAAGCAAAATTTCGCCTGTGGCTCTTCTATTTTTCATCTGCCTGTCAGCCAACTCATGCGGCATCCATTTTCCCTAATTTGATTTCCATAGCCTGTAAACGTTTGGAAATACCTTGGTAAGTCGTGTTTAATGCCTTCGCAAGTTGATCTGGAGTTTGCGTATCATCTTCATCCAATAACGCTTGCAACTCGTTGTCTTCAAATATTTTTGATCTTGCGAAGCGCTTCTTGTCCTCAATGTCGAAATCGCCACTTGTGAAGTGTTTAAACCAATCCGCACAGGAAATGTTCGATGGTGCATGTTTGCTGTAGACCACCTCATGCAAATGACGTGCTTTAGTTGCATTTTTTTCAAGTTGAAGCAGAAAAGTAAAGCTTCCCGCAAATCCTGTTTGTTTGGCACAAAACTCAACATTTTCGTTCTTAGAAAAAATTTTTTTCGTTGCGATAAGTGCTGGTACTACAACTAGTTATCGTTAACAACTGAAACCCGGAAATTTAGTTGCACATAACTAAATGGGTATTCTAAACGCTTTCGGATATTGGTCTTACCACTTTCCCGATTCCCTCTCCAGATGACAGACTCTTAACATTTCCTATGTAAAAGTGTGCTTTTGTACATTACAGTGGTGGTCGACAATCGTTTACTCGTTTTGATAAGTTGCTCTTATCTATAGTTCATGTACAAATACAGGGTATCCCTTCCGTTTGGGAAGATTTACAATTTTTTATTTGCCCATTAAGGCGAATATTAATATTGACAGTTCATAGTTGATAGTTCTTGGCAGTAATGAAGTACATACGTGGCAAATTAATCGTGGACAAATATTCCATTGAACAACGCGTTTTATCAATTACATTATCATTAAGAGAATTACGTGAAAGTTTTGGAAGGAATGTGATGCCTTCTAAGCCTACAATTTACCGGATCATCAAGTAATTTGAAGAAAGAGGGACTGTGGCAAATAAGGCAAAGTACGTGCAACGACCTATAATCAGAACACTATAAAATATTGCTGCTGTACGTGAATGTGAACGAGATAATCCAACGACATTAATCAGACACCGTGCACAAGAAGTTGGACTTCGTAGATCAACACTAACCAATATTTTGCATACAGATTTGGATTTATTCCCAAATAAAAACGTTTAACACAAGAGCTGCTATCAAAAGATCATTTGCGGCCCGTACGTATGCAAATAAGATACTGTTGCTTGACAATGACAATCCGGTTTTTTTTTGTTGAAAAATTAGTTATAATTGACGAAGCTCATTTTTACTTAAATGGACATGTAAACAAACAAAACAGGCGATTCTGGGCAACAGAGAATCCACAAATAATTCATCAATCACCATTACATCCCTTGAAAGTGACGGTATGGTGTGCAATTTGAGCTGGCGGGGTTATTGAACCATGTTTTGACGAAAATCGAATGGTTCAACTGTTGCAGTCAGTGGAGAACATTATTAAGAACATCTTTTAGACCAAAATTGTATTTTGAACATTTGGTTGCAACAGGACTGTGCCACATGCCATACTGCTTGGGAAACCATGAAATTTTTACGAGAAATGTTTCCACAACAGCTAATTTCGAAATCTGGTGGAACTACATTGGATTGACTTCCACGGCCACCCGATTTATTATTATGGGGCTATCTTAAAAGTAAGGTTTATGCAAATAAACCAGATAATATTGAACAACTTAAAAAGAACATTAGAGAAGAAATTAAAATGATACAAGGTGAACTGTGTGTAAAAGTGATCAAAGGCTGCCATTTAGCAGAAATTGTTTTTCTTACATAATTCCAAATATTAAGTAAACCATCTGAAAATATTAAACCAATTTTGTTTTTATTAAAAAATAATATAGGCCAACAAGTAGTAAACCTTTCGAGTGAAAACCCTGTACAAACCTGTTACAAGTCCATGAATCATAAATGGATTTCACCTGGGAAGTTAGATTAACGTTGGTGCTTATAATCGAAGATTTTATTTTAGAATTTGGCGGTAGCCATGAATTAAAATTTACATACGGTGTAGATGATCTTTAAAATAGCCATGACCCGTAATAATTATGACTAAGATACGCCACTGATCCTTACCTAAAGATAAAGCTTGTTGATCTCGAAATTACGTTACCTCATAAACAGCTCTTGCGGCGTAACTAATCCAGTACAGCAAGTATAGTATAAGCACAGGGTAGAGCACGAATTTTGCTAACATACAAAATGACAATCGGTTCAAACATTAAATGCGTATTAAACATGCCATTTAAAGACATGGTTAAATATAAACTCGCCTTATCATCAACATGGAGTGCAGTTATATCAAGTACACAGCTGTCAAATAACATTGGTTTATTAAAGGAGCAAACACTTCCAACTGCACCAAATTATTATAACGAAGGTACTACTACCAGACTTAGATACGGGAAATTTTATTCGTTATGAAATTCTCCGATATCTTCACAACTAATCATCATTCGGAGGCTGTACAACAAATCAATTGAGAGCCTGCCATTTTCTCCCATTTCACGTTCCTTAATTAAAGTTTTCGTTTATGATAACAAATTTTCGCTTACCAAAACAAGCCGAAATAATGCTAGATCTGAAAATTCCCCAAAAAATACAACAGTTTTCTTTACAGATGCCGGGCTGCGGTAAATCAACATGGATTTTAAACTCAAACGTGATGATGAAGGATCTCATTTTCAGATGTACAACATATGTTATCAATGACATACAAACTAGAATTGCATCTTAATGTATCGATCAAGACATTGAAACCAACTACCAATTGGTACAATTTCATCATCGGCATAAAAAAATATGATACTGTACATATTGATGAGTACGTGACAGTCCATGCGGTATTGCTAAGTCTGGTGGCATTGTTTAGTGATTGCCGTAAAACTTTCATCTTAGATGATCAAAATCAAATTTCATTCATCGACCGCCTTAAATATCTCAACATGGTTGATTTTGGTGCCAATAAGTATACAACCAGCAGCATACGCCTCAACGGAGCTTATATATGTTCTGCAGATATGGTGCATGCGTTAAAATCAGTTTAATACTGCTAGCGTCAATAAAAGATGCGTCAGTTTTATAAAAGGTGTATCATCACTGATATTCCAATTATTTTGGAAACGTTATACTCTTTAATTTTACTAATTTAGATAATAAACAATTAACCACGACATCCAAACTGGCAGATTCCAAAAAATCTCGAGCGTTCATGAGGTTCAAGGAATAACGATCAAACGGGTTATTTGTGTGCGATTGAAGAACTGCATTAAATGCAAGTCAAGATAATTTCCGTGACATTACCACGATGCTTGGAGTCAGTGAAATAACTTAAGATGATCGGGAACATAACTTACAATATGGCAGGGCTAACAACACAGTAACGACCAAACAACGGAGAGTAATAGGGCAAATAAAATGTCTTCCGAAGCTGCTGTATTTCTTAGCTTCGTAATTGTTTAACAGTGCGATCTTAAGTTCTGAATTCTTTCCTAACCAACATGTGGTTTATAGATGTGATGGATCACTACATACAAGCAGTAAAAAAAATCTGGCGGTGCTGACACTTTCCTATCAAGCAAATTATTTGAAGTTACTGAAGTCATTCAATTGAACATGTCTGTGTACTTTGATTACAGGCGATTTGGGCGATTTTTTTTTCACAGGATGCATGACGCCGAAGTAGACGATCTTCTACTCGGTACTCGGGTACCGGGACACAAATCTGGCCTTAATATTTACAAACGAATCTGTCATATTTGAAGTTCAAGAATCACCGTTGCCATTCGAATTAATGACGTTCATCATAAATCCATTGGAATAATAAGGATATGATTATTAATTAAATTCAAAAAGGCAGATAAAAACATGTTAAATCAATACTTTGAGCAGATAAACTGGGTAAATGACTTAGTGTTAATATGGAGATTGTACCTGCGACACAGTGAAAGTTGTAACGGGCTCTTGAGACTCATGCTGGAAAGCATTTCGGGTCGCCACAGTGAAATGCCGCGACGTATCATATGAAAGATCTATTATAAAACTGTACAGCTCGAACTCAAAGAAGCAGTACCTCCATTATACATATATATCTGCGGTGATAGAAGCTCTATCGAGATAGCAACCACATAGACAGGCAAAACATGTAGGGAGAGCAAACTTAATTTAGGGTTGTTCTGGGTGATAACCAGATATTACATTTATCTACACATTTATCTACATAACCAGATACTACAAATGAGATGCGGCTACCTAGACGTTGGAAGTTTGGTTTCGAAGTGACCAAACTACAAAAATATGGAAAATACTTTTAACTTACATACAAAATACAATCACAATGCATTAGCGAATTATGATACTTCACTACACATTTGTTAACCCCTCGCAACCTTGAATTTCTATATGAAATTTTAGGTGTTGATCCTGGGTGATAGCTAGATATTATTTTTACATCGAATTTTTTAATTTAAAGAATTCAATGTTTCATTACTTCGGAACTAAACTTTCAACGCCTTGGTAAAATCACGTCGATGTTCGAACAAATTGGGTGTCATATTTTCTAGGTGCTGCATTTTGGGATTTGCACAAGCCACCATACCAATAAGTCCTTTAAACACTCCACCGGAATACACTTCGGGGAATTAGGCAAGATCGTAACGGCGACGAAATGAACATTAGTTGCTCTTTGCAACTTGACTTCCTACTGGGAGGAAATTGAGAACTATTATTGGAAAGCCGTAAGGATGGAACGAGATTTTGGAGACTCAGTAGGCCTTGTGTTAAAGAACATGTTTGGAGTACTCACCCAACGTGAGGCTGAAAATATGAGTGCCAGTTTCAGAAAATTAACAATGATGGGAATCATTTTTGGAACTAGCGTCAGGAAATACTACAATTACAAGAATATACAACGTACGAAGAAAAAGTACGACCAGCGTTACTAAGTAGTTTTTAAATGATTCTAGCACTAAAAAGGCTTCAGGAACGCAACGAGGCTTTCTGAACGTGCTATATCTTGTCCAAAAAGACATCCTACATCCATGCATATAGTCAGATCTTCAGTCAGATAGAAGAAGAGTTACAATTTATCGACAACATGTGCCTGTAACCATTATTCGACCTCAACACAATATTCACGACCTCAATCACGTGTATCAAAGCATGAATATACTCAGTCGAGAATCTCAGAAACGTGTAATAATTGAAATTATTTTACCGGAAAGCCATGGAAGCACTCAGCCACACATCAATAGTTTCACTGATTATCTAGCAATGGACAATCGGCGTGAACACTTTGCATTATTAACGACAAAAGATGTGAATCTTGATTGTGAAAGTCAAATATTTCAGAATGCACACATGCGATATATCACCAATTATCAACACTCGAATAAACCAAATGCAATCCAAGGTAGTAATCCTACAACGCAAGACCAAATACCGTATGCACTAGGTCAACAAAATCTAGTAATCATTCGATCTCTGGATCAAACTTCAAACAACCAAGCAACGAAAGTACAGACGAGGTCATTTGTGGTTCCAAGATCCAAATTTACACCATTTTAGGCAACGATATAGTGGAAATCGCAGCCGGCTGCATCCTCAGGGACTCTGATGTTTCTTGCTATAGGTGCCAATAACTAATGGGAATTTAGTGCGTTTGTCGAATAAAATGAAGGAAAATAATGAATTGAACTTACTAACTGCACCAGAAACAGATTGGATTAACAGTGTGTCTTTCTTGTTCTATCTAATTCATTATCTTCTTTCATCCGCGGAATACTCGGCTGTGACCGACTAGTATAAATCGGCCTCCACGAAACCGTGGCAAGCAAATGGATTAGTTTTATTCAAATTTGGATGTTTCAAAAATGCCAAGACTTGTTAAATTCACATTGTCTATTTTTATCAAATTTGGTTTTATTTTATTCGGTTGAGAAATAGGTTTGGTTCATTCAAATTAACCAATTCCTAGAATTACGCTCATAACTCACAGTTACATAACTCAGTTTCATTGTAAAAGTGAATTTTTTAAGGATCCACGATGAATATATCTGGGATTTTGACTTCCGAGATTATGATCTCCAGAATCTTGTGATCACGCAATTAATTTTATTTTGATAATCCGGGATTTGAAGCTCATCCCATTTACTTTAATTGTACGTAAAACGCAAATACGAGTACATCGCTCTTCTTACTAAGGTGAGTAAAAGGAAACACTGAGTTTTATGGTTCGCTTGTCAAAATGCAACACAACAACGATTTTTTTACCAACAATCCTTTTTATCATATTGCGTTTTCCTTCCCTACAGCTATGGCGAAATGGAACCAAGAGTCTTTTCCACTTAGTCGATATCCTATATAGGTTGTGTAATCAGCAATGTGGTTTGTAGAAACTTGGCTGAATAAAATGTTTCACATTTTCTTAAGTTCAATCTGGTGTTGCCGTCTTTCTCTAAAACCGTCACTTCCGCTTAAATTTTAGAAAGTGTGATGATGGAAATGATGTTGCGTGTTGATCAACTTTTCAAGAAGATGTCAGGTAAGTAAATCAATTTAAAATAAGTCTGCTTTTGGGAAAAACGAAAATAAAGCTACCTTAGGGTTACACAAACCCCATCAATACCATTTTAGATTCGAAATATCTTAGATTTTAGTTATCATGTTATTAAGAGCAATCGAATGCCTTCATATCCTATATATGAATTTTACACACTAATCAAATATTTAAATCAAAGTGTTTTATCGAGATCGTAGAAAGGCCTAAAGATAAAAACTAATAGTTTAACATAAATATCGATAGGCGAAATAAATAAGAAAGTTCAAATCATTTCTCTTATATACAACATTATGATTTAATTCGTGAGAAAATTATGTTTATTTCATTAATTCAAAATTGATAAAAATAAATTCAATTTTTTTTTGCTTTCCTATAATAATAATTCGCTAAATCATCATAAATAAGAAAATTGTATAAATAAGATTATACAGTGCCTACTCTCGCGAATCGCGGCATAGTCTTACTTATCGGGTATCCGTTACTTGAAACAATTTTTTTTGCTATTTTGCTATGCTTCGCGAAAATCGTGATTAATTTTGCATAATTCTTGTATTTTATTTTGGTTTTATTATTTTTGTTATTTAAAGTTCGTCTTATCTCTAGTGAACATAAATATAAAATACACTCCGCAGAGTCTAAAGAGAAGCAAATGCTAAAGTTTTAAATGGAATTTGGTTTTTTTTTTCTATGTATACAATTTATAATTGATTTCATATCCAGCTTTAAGTATTAATTTTGAAAGTTCAATCAACAACAACGAATTACTCACGATTACGATATTCAATTGAAAATGTAAGACAAAATCATAATTTAATCTTCTATGATTCGCGGCATATCAACTCACCGCACACCACACAACGAGACATGAAATTAGTCATATGATACAACATAAAATTTTCCCGTACGTATAACGCGCCCACTCTGGATCTCTTTTACGATACATTATTCATCTTAGTCCTAATATCAATTATCTTAACTCTACAATCATAGGTTTTTAATTCAATTGCAGAAAGTAGTTGCATCATTTGTATGCTTCGATAAAATTAACTTTGTTTTCAAATTCTTTCTTTATGTTCACGACAGTATAAATGTTTTTTCTATAATTCTTATAGTTTGAGATAACCACCGGCAGTATTTTTGTTGTTGCTGTAATGCGACATGAATTAATTACAATAAAATAAATGTTTCGTTGCCCTTAAAGGTATGGAATACGTAATAAATTGAAAAGTTTTATTATGCCAATCTTATTACGAATAATTGGCGGTTTGCTGTTAATGGTATTTAACCAGGTGTGCGTTGACTCTTGGAACACGGCCACCAACATAAAATATATGTTGTAAGACAACAGAAACAATTACATAAATTCTACGCGCCACATAAACCCTTTTCTAAATTTTATTCAAATTCAATTCACTAATTTACACTTGCAGTTAAAAGTCACGACAATTAAAATAATAATTCACTTTGATATTACAAAAAACGAGTATTTTTTAAGAGAATCAATGAATGTTTATTTCATTGTAAAGAGGAAGGTATGCCATTAACATTTGAAAACGATATCAACAAAATGGCCACCACGGCTACGCTTGCAGCACCATACCCTTTTCTTGAAATTTTCCATGACCGGCTCTCACATTTGCGACTGTATGTCTTCGATAACTTCACGAATTCCATCTTTAACATCTTGAATCGATTGTGGTGTGGAGCCTTGGCATAGACCTTATTTTTCACGTGGCCCCAAATAAAAAGTCTAAAGGTGTTAAATTACAAGATCTCGGTGGTCAATTGTGATCACCTCTGAAAACAAATCATTAATCATAGCTCAGTAGCTCAATCCATTCACCGTAACAGTTGCACCAGCCTCATTTTCGAATAAGTAAGGTCCAATCACACCGCCAGCCAAAAAACCGCACCAAACAGTGGCACGATGAGGATGGAGAGGCTTTTCAACAATCATTCTTGGATTTTCTAAGCCCCAAATGCGACAATTCTGCGCTCGAGCTGAAAATGGGCCTTGAAGGACTCAATCAGCAAAGATACGACGTTTATGGTGATCGACCGGCTTGAGTTTTTATGTATTAACTGAACTTTGAAAGCCTTAAGACCTAAGTCTTTATGCAAAATACGGTGTAATGTCGTTTGAGGAATGTCTAATTCCAAAGATCGACGAGGAATCGACAAACCTTGGTTTTCGTCAACACTACGGGCTACAGCAGCAATATTCTCAGTTGTTCTTGAGCGACGCACATGGTTTCGATTCTTCACATTACTAACTTGTTCCAACAGCTTAAATTTTTCCACCAGTTTCACTATTGTCGGCCGAGAAGGTGCTTCACGACGACTCAAAAGTGCTTTAGTTTTGCGAACTGTGACTGAAAAATTTTCACCATTTTTGTAGTGAATTTTAACAATTTCAATGCGTTGTTGAAGCGTTTATCGTACCATTTTTAACAATGGCTCTTATTGGAAAACCCTTTACGTTCATGAAATAATTAGTCAGAACAATTTAATGCCGATCTTGTTATTTTGAATCGAATTATGTTTGCGGTTGGTCAAAATAATTATTGTCTTATACCCAAACGCAACTCAAATTATACAACTGTGTGGCTATGTAGCTTTTAAGCTTTAAACAATTCCTACATCAACATGATTTACGAATGACACAAACAAAACCTAGATGCTCAATTTACTAGAGAAAAGTTTGTTCCATTAACTAACTTTGTTTATCATCCAATTCCTTTGGACAATTCTATAAAATATGTAAAATTTTCGGAAATATTCGGCGACTTAAAAATTAAATCCTTTGAAGTAGTTTTGAAAAAGTCGCAAACTTTAAAGCAGCACGACAAACATTTTAAGATAGCCGAAATGTTCAAAGGCACTACATAAGAATTGGCATCATATTTGTGAAAACAAATCAAAAGATGACAACCAGACTACATCAATGTTTGATATTAACGAAATTAACGATTGCGTGTTTCTTGATGAGAATATTTCCAATGGGTTGGGGGACCCGAAATCAATAAGAAGAAATCAATAAGAAAATAATTTACAACTACTCCAACTTCTAAAAACGAGATTATTGCTACTAATTTAGTGGGACGTAGCCGGTAGTCGGAAATTTTTAACGGACAAAATGATTCTCTAAAACAAATTGTTTAGAATGGCCTATATAATACCAATAAAAGCGGGAACACAAATTGTAAGACAAGCAACATTTTTTGTGATTACTTCCCAAATGAGGATTCAAGCACAAATGGGAAAGAAACTTGAGAAAGAAAAAACAAATAGGAAAAACTAAATCGCAAAATCGCTAGATTTGAAAAAATGAGAATGAAAAGGGAGGATAATCCTTTAAAACCTTTGATAAAGAAAAAACTTTTAGATGAAAACTCGAAGTCCAAATGGCAAGAACGGAAGTCGACCAACAAAACAACCTCATTTTATTTCGCTGCCTCTACGTCCCTACTGAGGTTACATAATTACTTTTTATATCCAGATTAATAATTGATTACTCCATTACCATTGGCGTTTCCGTTTTTAGTTCTTTAGCCTATTTTATATTTTTAGTTTCAGCTGGGTGTTAATGGCAATTAGAAGCAATCAGATTGCGAAGGCGTAATGTATTGTCATATTGTACCTATACGTTTTCAAAGCTACACGGATTGGAAGAAGCTGCAACTGTGCAACTGTTTTTATACGGCACGTGGGACATACAGCTGATGAGCTTTAAAGGAGCAAAAACCGTTACTAACAGTGATAATTTGGTCATTGCGTTGAATTGGTTACTGTCAATTATTTGTGACTATTCCACGGCACATGCAATATTGTTTTAGTGGTGCTGCAAACTTCTTTTATTTGGCTATTATACAGCAATTATCTTGGAGAATAATTATTAAAGGAAGGGAGTAGTACTAATTCTATGTTTATGTAATTCTATGTTTATTAGCTTTAATTCCATAAAATTACGATTTTTTTTAAATATTTCTAGTATATCTAGTCACAATTATGTACGTTGCAACCCGTTTCTGCTTTATTCAAACTAGTAAAGCGGCATCGAAAATAAATATTTTAACTCAATTCGGCTTCGGTATTGGAAAAATGACCACCCTTCTCCGACTCCCACTTGTTACCGATCCCACCTCCGACTTTGACTCCGATTCCGAATCCAATTCCGACTTCGACGCTGGCTTCAACTCCGACTCCGACTCTGATTCTAACACTGAGACTGACACTGACATTGACTTTGACTCTGACTATATTAGGACTCTGACTTTGATCCTGGCTCTGACTCTAAATCTGACTCCGAGTCTGACTTTGTTAAATCCCGTAAATTTTTTAAAATGTTGCCGGTGAATAGAAACAAATCTTAAGAACTTTTGATACATTTGAGAATTGTGCAGATTTCTTATAACAATGGTTTTATATACGAGTAAGTTGGCGATTTAAAATTATTTTGAAACTTAAAATGAACTAAAACCGAACCCACAGCTTACGAAATCATATACGAGTACAAGCATTTTGTGTTTATGAAGCAATGTGGATCTAAACTATCAGAACAATGGATTTGTCAATTCTCGTAGCCTTTGTAGATGTCGAGACTAATGCTAACTTCATCCGATAAAATTTGCCAATTGGAATTCTGTGCTAGCAAAAAGATCCTGCCAGAATAAAAGCCATAAAGTACCAGAATATTATTTTTAAATTGTTCACTGAAGGGACGAATCGCTAGACTGAAGAAAGTAGCAATTTGTCGTAAGCTAAAGACGATCGCTCACACCTGAGATGCTACCGTAAATTTTACCAAAGATAAACAATTTTAGGCAAACTGTCAAGAGATTTTCCATTTTTTTGGAAGTTGTTTGTTCTATTTTTACCATTTCTTCCAAAATGTTAGGCCAGCAATAATTTGTGACATTTTGTGTTCACTATGGGAAATGCTTTTAAACACAGAATCATTTGATTCCTCAACCCTTTTCCGGTAAAAATGCAAAAATATTTTAGGTTTCTTACCTTTTTCATTTTCATTCACGTACAAAAATTAAAATTAACGGCAAACAAAGTAAAACGTTGAAGTTGCAGGTATGACATTTCAGAAGAAAGATACCCCGCCGGAGATATAAGGAATACTTGGTCTGGGGTCTGCTTAATTCAAACCGTTTGAATTCGAAAATTAAGAAATTGAAAAGACAAATAAAAAGACGAATGAAAGCAACCGCATCGGGTAAGCAATAACACTTTCTCCTGATATTTAACATTCGAAAATGCCCTATTGGCTAGCAGTATTGAGCTTTCTATGCCCAGTCAAGGTTGTTGAGAATCAATCATCTTTGGCTGAAGTTTATACTGGCGCACAATCACTCGTTTAAGAAATCGTGTTAGGCAGTTTTTGAAATTGGGAGCTGCAGGTTAATTCAACAACGAATAATTCAACATGGTAAGTTAAAAAACAAACAAACTCTTGACTTGACCATTTTTGATCAATTTTGTTTTGCAGAAATTCAGAATCCAAAGGATGGTGTATGGCAATTGATTTACCTCGAGACGGGCAAAATTTCTTTCAAAAATTTCTATGTCGAGCCAGAAACCAATTAAATAAGAAATTTTCTTGGTTGATGTACCATTTATACGAATATTAAAATAAGACTCGTTTTTCTCCGGTTCCCAAAGATTTTATGATTAGGCCAGGCTCAGATAGAAAATAATTTTTGCCTAATTAACTTTTTTCTAATCGGCTAAATGAAGATTAGTATTATTATATCCAACATAAATTGCAAACTGATTAAAAAAATTTAACAGTGTAAGGAAGTTGTGATGTTTAGGAAATAAAGTTTGTAAATTGAAAAGCTGCTTTATTTGCAAAAATCTAGTGCGAGTCCGTGTCGAGCGCCCGAAAATCGTAATATTTGGTGTCAAAAATGGGATTTTCCAAATCGCTTAGTAGAGATCAACTTTTACAAGTCACAGAAATTAAGGGAAATGCTGAGAGTTGTGATCTTTCAGCCGAAAGAAATAGGAAAGAGCTGTTGTCGAGGCTGCAGAACGTTAGGTCCGAGAAGGAAGCTCGAGCATATAGAAATGCATTCTGACAGCTTTTGACGCTTGTTGAGTCATCAAAAGATCAACATTTTTATTTGAATTTTTGACTTATAGATGGCTAAGAATCACAACAATCAGTTTCGAACAAATGAGACTATTGATTTGAAAAAATCAGTCTTCTCATCAGGTCGCGACGACTGATGTTGTATTACTACATTGGAATATTGTCTATATATTGTCTATATATATAGAACATACCATGTGGTTGTACTACTAGCGAATTAGCGAATTAGCGTACAAAATTTGATTCTTTCACATTTCCATCTATATTTTATTTTAACAACTATCTAATCGCGATCCAGCGGTAAAGGAAAGAAAGTATGGGGTGGTTGGGAAGTTGATTGTGTATAAGTAAGTGTCGATTATCATATTCGTTTGTCACACAGATAGTGACGCTAAATGGAAGATTTGTGAATTTAATTCGAGAGTGCTGAAATATACCAATATACAGAACAATCACAATAACACCATTACAACATTTTTATCCTATCAAAAAGCAATAAAAAGTGAGATAATCGGATCGGTGCGTTAAACAAAATTAACAAATATTTTGCAATCGCTTACAGCCGAGCAACAAAAGCCAGCCAGAGGGCTGGAGACATGATGAATACGCTTCTGCTTCAGGTGGAGAACAATAAGAATAAACGATAAACTAGACAAGCTAGATTTCAAATTTGAGCAGGGAGTTTTTCAGTTTGCCGAGCTGATTAATAAGTCCACAGATTGCACTGAACGTTGTTGCCGAGAATTCG
Organism: Nephrotoma guestfalica; assembly: GCA_963691935.1. Lineage (NCBI taxonomy): Eukaryota > Metazoa > Arthropoda > Insecta > Diptera > Tipulidae > Nephrotoma > Nephrotoma guestfalica. The sequence continues at coordinate 294,373,935 of OY829914.1, read as the reverse complement.
AATGAAGTTTGAATCCTCAGACATTAGATAATGAAACCCAGCCCGAACATTTCAAGGTTCAAGATAGAGTACAGTACTTTTGTTCCGACACCTAAGTAAGATAGATGTTACGTTAGGCTCGCGGAGCGAAAACTTAATTCGGGTGGCGTTGCAGTGATCGAGGAACTGGGGCAACGAATAATGAGGAAATTGACATACAACATCCGAAGTTACGAATAATTTCTTCGATCAAGAAGTTGCTTCAGATGCAAAAGGGAAAGAGTATATGAGACTGGCAACCCCAGGGAGTTGAAGGATACATCAAGATACATTACGAGATTGGCAAGGTTGAATGAACAATTGTGCATGTTCATAGACTGAAGCGATGCGACATTGAATGTGTCTGTTCTGGGACGAACAGATTTAAGGTCTGAGTAGTGTTACGAATTCTACTCGAAAATAGTGTAATTTACAATGGTGTTAATCATCATAACAGAGGAATTGCTGACGTAGAATGTTCGCGAATACTACTAAAGGATGAGCCATTTATTGTTTGTTTTTAAAAATGATATAAAATTAGTATACATCTTTCTTTGGTGGACAATTTTTTTTATTGTGAAGGTTGGAGTCTCTGATTTTGACTGAAAACAATTTCGTATCTTGTGAGTCTAGTTTTAAGAACTCTTTCGATGATTTCCTATTTTGCGAATAACTGTCGCTGAAGTTTTTTCTGGATTATCCACATAATATCTATCCTTAAAGGAACCTCTTAGAATAAAGTCCAACGGCGTTAAATTGCAGCACCGCGCAGGCAGTTGACATTTATAAAAAGGCCGAATATTCGATTGTCAAATTTGGCGCACAACAAATCGATTGTCGGTCGGTTTGCATAGCCTGTGGCGCCATCTTGTTAAAACCGAAGGATATTCACATTCATAGCTTCGATTTGAGGGTGTTTGGCTGATCCAAACCCCAGATCCAGAAGTTCTACAGCTCCCGATATGGAGATGCGCTTCGCCTGAAAAGATGAATTTTCGACCAAAATCTATGTCATTGTGAAGCAGTCTATGTTCCACGCAGATAACTGATATCGCAGCGGATGGTCATTTGATTACAACTGCTGAGTCATCTGAACCTTGTAGGTGAATAATCCGAAGTCTTTGTGCAGTATTTTCCCCAGGTTGGTACGATTCATGGCCAGTTACAGCGATCGGTGTCGAGATGAGCTCGACGGATTCTGTCCTAGTCTTTGGACCACAACCGCTATATTCGTGTATTTTTTCTCACAAATTTTCACGACACTCTTTCACGATTCATATATCATTTAAAAATTCGCACGGTTTCGACTACACAACACCGACTTTGAAAATAAGTTTTCAATATCTCGAAACGCTCATCAAGTGGAAACTTGATTGTTTGATGACCCGGAATATCAGACTGACAAGCTGTCAAAAGTTCAAGCAAATCGTTCAAAAAACAGCCCACCCTGTATAAGCAAGTGATTTGCAATTACAATTTTCATAGATCACCAGATATACCATAAAAAGCATAATCTCGAACAGAGATAGACAAGTATATAGGTGGGAGCAATTTGGGACGCTGACAGTAGTAATTCAACTAGTGAACGAGTGATAAAGAGTGAAATAAGTGAATAGCTAAAGAAATTAAAGGTGTTGGGATAAAGTGTGTAACTCGAGACTCTGACTGTTTTATTTGCAAAGTTCCAGTAAGAATATTATTCATGTTTTTAGTTCATTTTGTATATCCCGATTATTTTTATACCACAATTGATGTTCGGATTTGTCAAATCAAGGTGACTGAAGTAACCGTAAAAACAACCACGAAACAGTCCGCGTGTTCATCTCCAAAGTCAGTAGAATTTTTTGAAATCCTAAATCAATCGATCATCATTTCTGGCATCACCGAGTTGTCGTGAACCAACCGTATTATTTAGAAACATATTGTTAAGGCGGCCATCTCTCTTAACGGAATGAAGTAAAAGTTTCCTCAGCTACCAAGGGGAAGTCTTCCCCCGAGTAGTAGTGAAATTATTGAGTTGAATTGAATTTCTTCTATAAAACTTGTCGTGTCAGGTTCTTAAAGAAAATCAAATATCGGAAAACAACAAATTATAGTGGTTAATGCATGCATTTTATTCAAATTTTACAATTAAGTACCTGGGAATTTTAAAATTTTAAAGGTCTAAGTCTTAAATAGGAGCTGAATTAAATCTGACGTTAAATGATGTCCTTATTTTGTAAACCAATTACGTTAATATTCTATAACTAAAACAGGGGAAAAGTCGAATTATGTGATGAATATGTGGTACGTAGTAGTAGGAGTAATTGACTGAATTCTAGTCATTATTAAAAACCACATGTTTTATTTAAAGTCATAAATTGATTTATATCTTGAGGGGTCGAACAAAATATCAAAACCACCATTAAAAATAATATTATTACATTTCATTTGAGATGAAATTTATATGAAGAAAACACACACCCACCGATTTTTCGACACCGAGCAACTTAAGATAAATTTCACATTACATAACCTATCGATCACACTTCCTTGTATGTAATTGAACTCCCCTTTCTAGATTTTTTATTATATTACCAACTCGGCCATATATACATTACACAGATACTTTGTAAACATATAATATAATAATTTTTCCTCTCAATAAAACTTTTTGGTCATCTATCAATCAGGCCTTATGTCAATATGTTCATAACTAAGTGGCGAATTGATATCCATTCGCCTCCCCCTTCTACACAAAATGGATTCACATTTCATATGTTAGATAAACGTACAAACATATTATTGCTCAAATGTGAAAATTCAATCGCATTTTTCTTTATTTTTTTTACAATTACTTATAGTTTCTGTGTCGTTTCTCTTTTCCAATTTTCTTTCGTGCGATACCTCCCCCCAAAATACTACAAGCATTGACCGAAATGTAATCATTTATAGACGACGAATCCAAAACTACGTCCGATTTTTTAGGTTTTAAACATTTTTTTTGTACGATAAGTGTGAGATGATGCGATTACATACCGTGCACAGTACATGAGAGTTTTGTCGATATCGTGTAATTACAATTTTCATTTTTTATTATCGCCAGCATAAAAACAAAATCGATTTTCTTCTCGGATTCTTGTGTGGCTCCAACTCCCGGTTCTACTGAACTCATTGTTTTATTGTGTGGAAATTTTTATTTAATTTGTTTCGGAGCGCAAATTTATTATTTTTCTGTTCGATCTGATTTTTCGTTGTTGGTCCTGCTGCTTTAAAGGCAAATACGGAAAATCTACGGGACGAATCTGAAATATAATAATGGAAAATTTGTCGTGAAATTTTTTTATTTTATTCTAATATTTGCGAAATAGGCTTCTGAACACAAAAAATATGAAAATATGTTCAACGGAGTGAAATTAATTTGAAAGAAAATTAAGAAAAACGCTGGGAAATTTTGTCGACATAACGATTTGGTATCTAGTCGCAATTATTTAAAATTTAAAACTATAAATTCCCCATAACCGCACATTACGAACTGCAAATAATTTATTGATTAATGTAATTGCATTATAAATAGAAAAAAAGCGCGCGCTATCATAAATTCTACTCTGATTCCCATTTTTATCTTGAACATTTTTCTTAAGCAGCAAATATTTTTTCTTTAAAACAAAAAAAAAATTTACGATAAAACCGATATATTGGATGTGGGTTGTTCGATAAATTTATTGTAATTTGAAACATAACTATGCAGCTACTGTGGTATATGTATGTAGGTCTGGAGATATATCCACATGTAAATATGAATATGTTACAATGTTAACATAAAACATATTATTATGTTTTGAGATTTGGTTAGCAAACCGCGGCGGTATAAATAACTCAGAGTTATGAAAGGTCATTTAATTAAATAAGAAGTGATTGTAAATTTTGCATAAAATTACGCTACATATCCACGGTAGTAGAGTAAGTACACAGTATCCAATGTCAAAACATACGTGTGGTGGACAATTTTAGATCGATAGTAATCATGAAATTCGAAGTCACGATTGTCTGATACAAAATATTTTTTTTTGTATTTACGAGAATATGTAATATGTGGAATTATATATCATGTACAACAGCAACATGAATACATATTTAGCGTTGTTTAGACATAACGATATATTTAATGTATATGAGATTATTAAAATGATTAATTTACATTTTAGGTTAGATAAAATAATTGAGTTTATCGTATATCTTTATATTAACAATGTCCGTTGATTGTTTGTGTACGCGGTGTACAAATTCTGGCGAGTTGGTGAATATTTTGAATCCAGTTTTTGCTTTTAGAACAACAAGTGGGGCTTAAGGCGAGAGACTTACGCACATTAATTTTATTCCATGTCTTATTAATTGGTAGAATGGTCCAAAAAATCACAAGATATAAACTAGCATCTACCATCATCAAGTCAGAAAAGCAGTCATTAACCGCTTCTATATTATATTGTCCGCCGCGTACATTCTAGATGATTATTTCAAAAAGTTCTTTATGGGCTTATTAAAAAAGTCATGCTGGCCGTGCAAAAATATACTTCTTGAGGTACAAGATTAGTTTCGACGATATTAACAGGCAAGACACTTCTTGGAGCAGTAAAAGATTGTGGGTGCAACTGACACTTTTTTCATGTCCATACCCAATGGTGCTCGAGCCCTGGTAGTTGATGAAATTGGTAAATTTTAATATTATTTTAATTCAGGAAATCAAGTAGGTGCCTAAATATCTCATCACGTTGACACGAGTGACCGTTTCCCCTATACTAGTGCTATGGTAGAAGGAGGATTGAATAAGGGATCTGGATCTCGTACGATTGTGGTAAATTTTGGGGGATTTTTCTCTAAACCGGCGTATTTTATATTATCCATCAATTCTTTTAGGATGGGTTCTAATATTGTAAGATCTTGTGTAGCAAGTATAATGTTTTCAGCAAGGGTAAGAATTAGTGGTATATGTATATTGTCTTTTTGCTCCATTTCTAGTTCAGGAAGCTATTAAACATCCTTGTTTGACTCCTTTGTTTTTTTTAATTCTTTATGTACATACGTTGAACTATTTAATTGATGTTTTCTCCCGAAAGCAAGTTGTTGCAGCCAAATTAATATTGCGTGCAGGTCTACTGTGTCGTAGGCTTTTGCTAGGTCTATGGAGAGGTCGTGAATTCGATTTACAGAACGTCACCGTTTTCGGTAGATCCATTGGCCAAAAATGCAGCTTGGAGTGAGTGAAGTAGAATAGGAAATTCGTCTAATCGATCGATTTATAATTTAGAGTAAATTTTATGTCATACATTACACAACGTTATTCTACGATAATCATTCACATCTTTTGGCATCATTTTTTGTATCTGAATATCAATCCATTCTGGAGGGAGTTCGTTATTGATCCAGATATTCTCAACCAAAGATTGGAAAGCGTCTTGTATATTATCACAAGCATATTATGTATACAATTCTATAGGAATTGGCTGCAGTTTCTGAACGTATCAATTTGACCATTAATCCGGCCATTCTCTCTCGGAGCTTCGTAATTCAAGGAGCCAGGAGGAAATGGGAATATATTGCCTGGTTTTTGAACGGATATCCGCTACTTAAGAAATGCAAATGTTTTGCGTACTCTGCTGGTTGGTTTATGTTTTTTTTATGTTGGAACTAAATTCCACTCGAGAAACTGATGGTTTGAATATGTTTTAGCCAAATATTATCTGGCGGGTTTTAAGTGTGGTATAGAATTTGGGTCTTATGGCTAGCATTTATGATAAGATCTGGCGCTCTTGCATTTGGTGTTAAAGGTGTGCTTTTGGTGAGAATAATTTACGAGGAGATTATAATAGAATCATTAATTGACTTACCGGAATTGATATCTCTATTCTCTTGAGTGACTTGCTTATGGATTGATGTTGCAATTGATTGATATTGGGCTTTTATTTTTTCATCTTGCAATAATTGTAAATTTAATAAATTATATTTTGTAAGTTATCGGTAATACAGATGTCTTAGTTATGCAAATACAGGCGAGCATTCGTTGGTTGGGGACTCCTCTTCGTTGGGTACAATCAATATATATTAATCAGTAATCACTTACTTCGGATTTAGATCGTATGATTTTTTTGACGAGTTATTGTATGATCTACGTCAACATATTTCATCCATAAGTCTAGATAGTTAGGTTCCTGCGGTAATCTTTGGTTTTGCCAATGAATAAACTGGTTGATTGGCTAAGAAACTCTTGCCCAATCAAAAAATTCAACATAAACTCCATAAAACACCCTAAGTAGTTTCCGTTTTCATTTGATCGCCTGTGGTGTAGGTTGGTTCCAAATTTTTTCCATTCAATGAGTCTTGAGGTCCGAGATGGACCTTGAAATTACCCCCTGGTAAACTGCAAGCAAAATGAATGCTGCCATCTTACTCTTCAAACCGATCATCACACAACGAATCTTGAACAAGCTCCATTAGTTGTAACTGAAGTTTGAAAATAACGTATACTTTGTTAACCTCAAGTTAAGTTTATAAATGGAGTATTTTGCCTTCCGGCAGATAGAGGAAGCAAGCCAATTATACGCTTAACCTTTTAATGAATGTAGTTCTTAATGGCTTTCTGACCAATATTGAAGGTCAAGAGTGGAGCCGTTTCAGGCCCAATGAATTCCAGAAATGCACCCTCATTGCTAAAACATCACCTATCACAATTCCCCTCAATATCACAATGAGCCAGAACCCACAGAACTTTTGATACTATTGCGGAAGCAGAGAAAATTAATAAAATGTTTACAGATCTTTACCAGTTTGGAAGTGGTCATAGGATTCCTTGCAGAATGGTGCACAGCTTTATTATCTGAAGCACCAATCATGTGAGTGCAGTTTTGGCCTAGAATCCCCGTATGATCGTGAATCATGTGAAGGATATAGTAGGTTTCAAAACCTGCAGATAACCAGCTTTATTGATGTCTTAAGACATACATCAGTCTCTCGATGGATAAACTACTGAGAAATAATTATCGAAGCAGAATTTGGGTAGCAATTTTTCGCTAACCGTATTGATTTCTGGTATAGATGAACTAAATAAATTGTAGATTTTTCTATGGCCTGCAACCAAACAAAGAGTGTTCCATGCACCAAAATCGAAAAGCAATGGATCGAGTCGTTTCTAGGATAAACGAAATGATGGAGTTTAATTTAACCACGGGCCACCAAACAACAAATACTTAAGAAAGCAAACAGAGGTTTGTAAACAAATATCAGCAAATTGAGAGTCAAGCCCAATGATTTCCTAAATGCCCTTCTACATTGCCAGCAAATGGCTGTGGCTTTTAGAAGTTTACTTTCAAGGCAACATATCTAGAAACAATCACCGATATTTCTCCGTTTAGTATAGATTAGTAACCGTTTAGTAAAGACTACAAGCCTTTTTAACCGTATTTATTGGAGATCGCGCTGCTTTAGGTGTTGACCCGCAACCAACACGAATAAGTCATCAACGTATCTCTGCGCAGTAAAGCCAGATTGGTCCAGTTTCACAAGTAATTCATCAGTAACCAATGGCTACAATAGAAATGACAGAATATCACCCTGGGGAAACTTTTGGTAACAGAAATAGAAACAGAATCCAGCTCGGTCACAGAAATACGTGACCTTAGCACGGATCCAACCATGTAACGATGGTCATTGCCAAAATTTGTGCAGGCCTCAGTGATGGTTGGAGATAGGTGAATTATCAAAGGCACCCTCAATATCTAGTAAAGTGCCGACATGAAACGGTTTTATACTAGGCAATCTTTCAATCCCAATAAACAAGTTTATGCAGAGCAGTTTCAAACGATTTTCAAACGCTGTAAGTAGGTTGAGTGCTGCTGAGTGAAATGATAGGTGGTCTCTTATACATCTGTCAACAATTCGTTCCAAGACTTTAAGAAAGTTGAAAAAAACTAATGCCTTGGAGTTGGTATAATCGACTTACCATCTCCAGGGTATAAATGAATTCCTTTTCCATTATATTTTAATAACTGTTTGTAGTGAAATAAGAAAGTTTACGATTAAAGTGAATAATTTATGTTTGTAAAGTTTGAACAGGTAAATTGTTAAATTGAGTTTTCTAACAATTCCTTTTATCATGTTTAAAATTTTTTTAAATTATTCTAAATTTTTAGTCACAATCTTTTAATAAATTTGGAAAATAAATTTTATGTTTAAAACTAAAATTTTGATAAAAGTGCGGTTTAAACCAAAGCTCCATCTTCTTGCCATGTATTATAATACCAACAAAAATAAATCAAATAGGATTATTTTAATATATTGGTTCCCCTAGTGCACTCGAGATGTCTCTCTAAACAATAATTTAAATTATTTTAGGAATAAATTCTAGTTAGAAGGTCCACTTGGAATTATTTATTAAATCCTATAAGAACTCGTAAAAATAAGTTTGGTTTATGTTGCAAAGGTGGCGGCTCTTTAAACAAATCACTATTTAAAAAATTTTTTATTTGAAGAATTATTGTTCGCTGTCTTTACATATTTAGTTTTTGGTGTTTTTACTACATCCTGCAAAATTTTATAGTTTATGTTGTAAAACTATACAACCAATTTTTTAAAAGTGTTGGAATATTGTAAAGCCGTGTACATTATTGCGTACAATATTATTAAAATTATTTTTGAGTTGGTTAAAAACGCCAATATTTTCGTCTGAAGGGCCAAACAAAGTGAAGAATTTCTCTAAGATTGGCAAACAGTTCGGATGTTGAGTAACTACAAATTTATTTATCGAGACGGATGGAAGTGGCTGTGAAACGATTGTCGTATTGAGTCGACTTATTTCAACCCAAACATATAAATTCAGAAAACGTTCATTGTGCCTTTTGTCAAACTAGCCAAATTTGTTATTAAAGTTCCAGTTCCGATGAAACTAGCGTGAAACGTGGGGCCAAAATCATCGTCAAAATCAAGAATTCGTGCGGAAAACTGCACACCATTCGGTAGACAACATTTAGAAACTCTTACGGAAATTGTGATGCTACATTAAGCGTTGGTTAGAAAGTACCATTTCATGCAGGATGTGCCATCTCTGCAGCAAGCATACATATAACTGAGAAGAGAGATAGATAAAAAGTGGTCGCTAATGATTCTCAATGATTTTAGTCAAAAATTTTAAAAATTTCGTTTGGGGCAAGCGTTTGATACAAAACAAGTTGACACCGTCTCTACGATCTTGAAATTAAAGCAAAGGTTTTGTAAGTTTGGAATAAAAACAGCAAACAGTCTATTGAAGCAAGCTGAATGCAGTCAACAACACCTTGCATGTTTTGTGTTTGCGTATAATTCACGTACCTAAAATAAATCAGAGTTAAAAATAATTAACAACCTTGTGGTTCTCACTCTGATTAATTAAGCTCCGCCAGTGTTATTTTATATATTTACATAATCAGTATTCAACAAAATGAGAGCAAAGGCTAAACGGTGCAAAGTATAACAAAGACCAGGAAGCCGCATGTGAAAGTATTTCCCAATTAAGTAAATCCAACGTTTCCATGACCGGTTTTGCTTTGTGTGATGGTGCATTATCATAAAGCAAAATCACTTTGTGTTGCCTTTTATCGATCGATTCAAATTGATGATTTGTTGTTGGGAGCGAAATGCTGAGGGGGAAATAGGGAAATACTGAATTCCGGTTTCACTAGGTTTTGGCAGCCTAAAATAAATCCCACTCTTCTGATCCCACGCCAAATACAGAGCGTTGCCTTCCGTCCGAAGCGATTTGGCCTCGCAGTCGATGTCGACGGTTGTCCTGGATCAACCCAATACATTTTGAGCTTTGGATTCTCAAAATAGATCCATTTTTCAATGCCAGCCACAATTCGATGGAGAAATGACTTTCTTTTGTATCTGGCGAGCAACATTTCGCAAGTGGTTTTTCTATTTTCCTGTTGCCTTTCATTCAATTTATAAGGAGCCCATTTTCCCAGCTTTTGGATCTTTCGCATGACTTTTAAACGTATGGGGACAGCTTCTCGTGACACATTCAATACGTCTGCGAGTTGGTTTTGTGTTTGAGCGTCATCCTCTTCCAACAATGCGTGCAATTCACTGTCTTCAAACTTTTTTGGTGGTCTTCCACGTTCTTCTTTTCTCACGTCAAAATCGCCACTTTTGAATTTATTAAATCACGCATGCTCCCCGTAAGCTTTGATAAGCATTCGATGTGATTCTGCAGTAGTTTTCTTCAAATCATAACAAAACCACCAATGATGCCGCAAATCGTAATATGTACGCACACAACTCGACATTTTTAACACGTAAAAAACATGCGTAATTGTATGAAGCTTGTATGGTTAAGAATTGGATGTTGTTGACAGATGACAAAGGAAAACAATGGCGCGGATGACGTTGTTTCTCGAAAGGTACATTGACAGGTAGCGCCATTTATTGGTAAAAGCCAGAAAATTGAAGTTTCTTAAATAAACGGAACTGCTGCTCTTCACAATATTCTTTGGCCATATTCGCATGAATAAAATTTGGCTTTCTCATGATCAATATTTTAGGAAATCACCAAAATCAAAATGTGGTGCATATGAAATAATTTTACTTGGACATCCATATAGGATCGCCATTTAGGATCGCCTATACAGTTTTAATTCCTATTGGTTCTGTACGTACAGTATTAACGCCAAAAGTTGAAATTAAAACTGAAAATATATCAATCAGGGAGCTAAGATTGCAGCGAATTATAGAATAAAAGCGATAAAAAAGTTTGTTGTATGATTCCAACTGAAATTTGTTACCAGAATGGAATCAAATCCGCAGTGTTTGCTTATATGTGAACACTCACTTTTATACACATACCCACTCGCGGTTTTGGGATGGTAGATAGTCTTTCCTAGATCTGCTATTGATAATAAGAAAATTTGGTAGTCGTGACTGAGCGTGCGGGTATCGGAAATCTGTTTTTGAGGTTCCTCGCTTACTCTGTCATATTAAATTGAAATCGTTTGATTTTATAGATTCGCAAAAATGACCGGCGCAGTGAACTACGCCAAACAACATGGTCAGTTTAATCGTACGTTTATATACGTAAATTATTTTTTCGGTAAGAAAGATCAAGTTTGTCAAAACCAACGTTAACAATTCAGCTTTTTGGATTGTTACATCTGTTGGGTGTATTCGATTGAGAGAAAAATCAACGATCGTCAAATTCGCACAATCTAATTTAAAAGTGCAATACAAATTTGATTAGAATGTCGCCGTGCATGAAAAAAAGACTATGTCAGCTAAATAGGCAATCAGTGGCAAGTTTCTTAGTTTTGTACGATTCCCTCCTATCTAAACTAATTCACACCCATAAACGTCAAATACGCAATTCCGTAAATTGCCACGTTAACAAATAAACTAACAAGGGTAGTGACAAGGCCGTCTTTGCAATATCAAGATAAAGATACAGATTTGGCGAATTTTCAGTTTCCCGGTATACATGATCAAAATGCAGCAAAATTTTTAATTTAAAATGAGGACGACGACATTATTTGAAACATATCGTAAATCATATTGATTGGGTCTGTTAGGGAATGTCAACCACCTAAATTCTTTTATGAGAGGACAGGGCAACCGACAACAGCAGATCAAATACGAGAAGAATTATTTGCAATATAATTAACATCAAATAATCCATAAGAAGAACAGGTAAGCATCAGGATCTCATCGAATAAATAAGAAAAATCAGCAAGTTTAGGAAAGTCTAGGTCAAAATCCAGAGCAAACCGGACATTGAGCAAGAGACAGCTGCGCAATTAACTTCCAAATCCCGATACTTCAGACGGTTATCCAATGATTATATCCCAGAAAATAAAAAAAATCTTTTATGAAGTAAGCCCATTCCGGAATTTTTTTTTAGAAATAATGCTAAATTCAAAAATAAATTCGTTCTTTTTAAGTTTTGCGAATTTTGGCCATGCGACCGTTATATTTAAAGAACTCGTATTTGAACTAAACTTACATTTAAATTTGGCACGTAAAGGTATAAATTTGTCGGATTAAGGCAATGTGGTTTTGAGATACCTTACTTTTAGGAAAAAAGGAAAAAATCGTTCCATGGCAACTTTGCGAAATTGGGCCAGATATATCCATAGAACTCGTATTTCAACTAATAATACATTTAAATTTGGTACGGTTAAAAGTAGAAATTTGGTGACCATCTCAAAACTACAAAGCCCTTGATCCGTCAAATGTGGATACTTTTTCCTCAATGGAGAACGGTTGGTTAATTTAAAAAAAAACGAATTCTATTTTTGTATTTAACTATATTTCTAATAAATTTCGGACTGGGCTAACTTCACACAAGAGCAAGTGGGTCTTTTAGTGATTAGTGTTGCCTGATAATTTTTTTTTCAAATTTTATGTAATATAATCGTGCGGGATATGTTCTTCAATAAATGATTTGCTCTTCATTAGAGCGTATTGCATACGAATAAAGACACTAAACACCCCTTCAATTAGTCACCAAAATCAAACCCTTCTAACTTTAATAACAGGTTGGCACAACACATACAAATTTATAAAATGTGAATAAAATCACACGGTACGTTTCCATTAAGATCTCCTAAAATAACGAGAACATATAGCCAAGTGAACCCCAAACCCCCAAAATGACGCATCGTGACAGGGAGTGCCGAATAAAAAAGGAAAGTTATCCACAAGTATAACAGGAGAGATGCAAGGCCAAATATTGCGGCAACTAGAGGTTGGTCAATTAGTTACCAGATTAAAAAAATAGCTACATTACATTGGCTATGCTAAGCTGCTTTATTTATAAACGGCGGAGCAACTCAATTTTCCGTGCTACTGTTTCAAGGTAAAACTCTTCAATTAAAGCCGCAAGCTAATTATTATTATCATTTGGGGGCGAGTAGCAGGGAGAGATAATGTGAAAAATCAACACTATTGACGTTGCTTCAGTTAGTACAATTTTGAGTGACCGTATGGGATCAACTTAAAAGAAAATTTATGGAAGGAAAAAACGAGATCATCTCTCCCGGGTATGCTGGTATGTCTCATTTAGCCGCAATGACCTCTTGATGTAGCTCTGGGATCTGGCTAGGAATCAATGAACTTATCAACCATTAATCTGAAAATTAATTTGAATATGTAATTGAGGCGGGCAAATCCCTACATGAGACGTAGCGCCAATGAAATAAATAATAAAATGAGTGATCTAAAGCTAATATAAACCGACCAAATGCACAGTGGTTAAAGTTTGGATCGGGAGGTATCGGGTTTGAATCCCGATAGGGGGCAGGATGCAAAAGGGAATTTTCATCAGAAGATTACGATCTGGGATGAAATGGAACACATCTATGACCCCATGTCGGAGTGCAGAACTCATGGGCCGACCCATCTTCCATTGCAGTATAGGCTGGCATGGATCTGTGCAATGTGCAGATGGTGACAAAATCGGACTTATATCCGTACGTCCACGATTTGGCAGACAACTGCGTAAGGTAAGGCACCGCTATTAAGTTTATTTCACCTGCCAATATGTGATTGCCAAAACGAATTGCATCAATCTATAAATGGCGGCACTGTGGTTTATATCAAAACATTATACGACCTATGATGCCGTACAAGGTTTCAGTTTGGTGGCGAAAAACACAGCAAATAGAAACTTGCTCAATACTAAATATAATTCGAAGATGATGGGAAAAGTGTGATTGAACCAATTGGTGGGCGAGATCTGCCTACAGCTGCTTTGTTATCGGTTGATGTATCCAATTCCAGAGATAACGATTCTGATAACGACGATGATGCAAATTATGAACCGCTTCAATACATTCATTTTCTGGAATTTATTCAGGATATGGAAAATATTGATGGTAGTGCTAGCGGCGGAGAAAAGTCAGAGCAACAGCAACAAGCCGCAATCGAGGCAAATCGACAAAACCATTTGGTGGCCGATGGATTCTGCTGCGGAGAGAGCGAGAACTGAAAAACTGAAAAGGAAGAGATTGAACTCCATTCCCTGTAGCCCTGAAACATTTACTGAAAAGCATGAAGCTTTCAAAAATATAGCGCAATATAACGCCCCAACTGCCAGTGTTGAATGCATTGTTTTGGAAACTAATAGAAAATCGAAGAGGACATATGCAGCGAATTAACGAACACAGAATTCTAAAAATGAGACTTTGGCAAGATAAGTCAAATATAGTGTTAGCTAAAGATTTATTCCACAAGTTTCATATGCAATTTTATAGAGGAGTGATGCCATTAGAGAGATTCAAGCAAATCAGTCGGTTTTTGCGGTTCGACTATTCAAGACTTTGTACTCTCTTCAAAATGAATTTAACTTTGAATTTCGTTCCATCCAAAGAGCTCACGATCGATGAGCTTTCGGTGACTTCCAGAAATAGGTGCAGCTTTCGTCAATTCATACCATCTAAACCAGGCATGTATGGATTTAAAATATTTTGGCTTGTAGATGCAAAAACATATTATCCTGTATCAACAGAAATTTATTTGGATGCCCAACCAAACAACAGAAGATCTACTGAAATTTCACAGCTTTAGTAAAGAGCTTTTTAACGCTAAAGATTTGTGGCCCGCAATACAACAATATAGTTGGTACAATTAGGACAAATAAACGCGAAATATTCTGACTGTCGGTCGAAGAAGCTAAGAAAATAGAACCGTTTGCTTCTATTTTCTGCTTCTCGGATAAGGTGTCGCTTGTGAGCTACATACCGATTCAAAAAAATGTGATTCTAATGTCGACTGTCAATGCAACCGAGGAGATAAATAAAAGAATAAAAAGCCAATTATCATCCATATGATTACAACTAACACAAAGGCGGCATCGACACATTCAACAAAATGGTGCTCGGCTAATGGTCATATTTTATAATACGCTTGACGTGGCTGGACTTGCAACTTACCGATTGTTCGAGCTATGTCATCCGGCTTGGAACAGTAACAAATTCGAGGAAAAAAAATTGTTCTTGATTGGCTACAAATTTAAATCGGCTCAGTCGGTTTCAATCAGAGACACGAAAAAAACTGCCGTTTTTGATTTATGTCTCAGGCCAACGTGCGCCATAGTATTCGGGGTTGCGACCCGTGTTTCATGCGAAAGTTTAAGGTGCCTGATTCCGACGAAGTAGTTTCTGATGAGGATGATGCTCAAACCAGACCAGGCCCAACCACACCACCCCCACCAATACTATGTTCATTCACGCCAAGTTCATCCCCATTTGGTCCACCATTGACTCAACGAGCCCGAACAACGCCAGGTTCGGTAGATAAGAGTACATGATTCTAAGGTTTAATAAATTATTCTTCAATTCAATAATTCTTGAGTGTCAAAACTACCACCTAAATGGATTTATTATGCAGAAACCCTAGTCGTAGTATAAATATTCTTCCGGCAATTGTTAATGAAAGATTACAAAATGCAGCTGAATTAGTTTGACATTTACGATGTACCAGACATTTTTTATCATTCACCGATACACGAAAAATTTAATTTTTGACATGTGTTCTCAATAATAATCGTTTCGTAATAGTTTTAAATTAAAATTGACTACTCACCATAAATACCGATGTACGAGTAAGTATATTCCTTATTATTACCCAGAAGAAATTAGAGAGTTTTGACCTAGAACACATACCCGTCGTCTTAAAATACGAAACAAATGTAAAAATCTCATATTTCATAAATGGGCGCATAGACAGAAATAGGATTTATAGTTAAGACATAACTATGTAGGAATGAATATGTTTTGTACATAAATTAAGTGTGTAAAATGTCTCATTTTCATCAACCGTAAAAGACCTCAATTAAAATATTATTGTTTTCCCATATTGTCGAGTGCACACACAAGAACTGTATAGAGAGAGACATAATCCCGAAATCGTTTATTTGTCGCATTGGCATATCCGTTTACATTATGCAGACTAATTGTGAGGGTAACTAACTGTTTTAAATTGGTCACTTGAATTTCTAGTATTTTGTAACTGTTTCGTACACCTTTACCTATTTTCGAAATATTGTTCTCCACCTTATTCCTGTCGGTATTTTTATCTTGGAAATTAAATTAAAATGTCATGTTCTCATACCACAACCAATTTTTTTAAATTTCGGATCATAAAGTTCAAACTAATTTTTGATTTTATAACTAAAATATTTTTGGAATTTGTAGTTTATCGGATCCATCGTGTAATCAAAACTATAAAATATAATTAATCATATTTTATTATACAATTCCTTATTATTTAAATATTTATTTATCTTATTTGTGAAAAAATAAAATTTATAACTCAAAAGGGGACGTTACTTGTTGTCTGCTAAGATGATTTGACACATTATACGGATATATTGCTTGTTATTGATTTGCATAAGTTCGTGTTGTTTGTTTTTTTGGAAAGTGAGTTTCACTTTTTCTCTGTGGTTGGTCTCATACTACGGCATTCTACAACCCATCCCCCCAAAAAAAACCAAAAATATTTGATTATGAGTCAGGTTGCGCCGCGCGATGAAATGAAATTTTTGTTGTCAATAAATACATCGCAGTTAGATTGCTCATAGAAATGTCATGTTTTGTATAGATCCACATGTATACAAACTCGTATATGTACATATCAAATCAAGTGAAATTGAAACTCAATTCGATCGAAATACTTTTACGAGAATGTGTATTATGTGTGCTCGCTTACGTTAAGGCCGGGGTGGTTTATATTTATTTATCTATGACTGATATGCATCAAATTTTTATTTGTTTATATCTACGGTATTTACGAGCCCCAGTATGGTTATGGCACGGTATTTGAAAAGGTATCTAGGGGATGTAGTTTTGTACCTTTGAAATAATATATTTAGAACGAGCGTAGTATAAATAAAATAGCATCATTAAAATTCAATCAATATTATCTTTCAAGTTACACTCAGTAATATAATTTTTAATGCCGTCTTTAAAAAAAACGTTGTTCTGTGTTTCTTCCGCTTTTTTTTATAGCATAGTAAGTTAACCATAAAAATAATGGATAATTTTCCAATATTTTTAATTTTATTATTGCGCGGCGAAAAGAAATTAAATTCTTCTAGTTTTATATCTTTGTGGTCGATATTTTACTTTCATGTAGACAAGCTCGTTTATATCCTAACTTCAACTCCTAACTCCTATATAATACAACCGTTTTTTTTGGTGCGATAAGTATTTTGTTACATTGCAAATTGGATGCTGGTTGGCAGTAAAAAAAATATTTTATGGCAAATGTGTTATGTATCTGGTCAAATTTATTGCACATTTGTAATAAACTTTTTGTGCTTCTCTGGTTTTAACGTTCCCATCATTATTATAACATGTGATGTTTAGGATCTGGATTTTTATGGCCATGTCCATTTATACTATACAGCTCTGTGAAATTAATAAGCGGCTATTTTAGTATCGGGTTTAAAATCGTATTATTATTAAAAAAATTTAATAGGATGAATTTTTTATAAAAAAGGATGTTTGCTATATTGTATGTCTATAGCTGTCCTACTTTGTAGATCGAAGGTACAACGTAAGCAACAAGTTAGTGCTTTAAACCTGCACTGACCAAATTAGCTCTCCTCAATGAATTAGCTCCCGAATTTATTACAGTTACCGTTATAAGGAAACGAGTGGTCTGTTTAGCTTGTAATTTAGCCAGCACCGCCAAAATTGTAACTTTTGATGTTGCTATGATATCGAAATGGTTTTTGGACCAGAATTTATTGCAAATGCATTACATTACGATAGTTCAAGACCACTCGTTTAACTTAGCTAAGGGTAAATTTCACTTCCACTTTCACACAGTTTTATTATTATCAGACCGCCATCAAATTTTGGGCCAATAAGATTGATCTAGAAGGCTTGCAGTGTAATAAGTTATGTTTGTGTCAGATTAGACGAAATTGGCACCAGATCGTTGCAGGCTTCAAATTATAATATAAGGGTCGGTTTTACCACTTTTAATAATTTATTACACAAGATCGCCATCAGATATTGGGTCAAAAGTTACTCCGTGAGCTTTGCGCAGGTTAAATCTACCGTACTCTGGTAGACAATAAATTATTTTTGTGTTACGTTAGACTATATTGGCTTCAGATGGTGTAAGTTTCAAATATGCCATCAACTATTGAGCAAAATGTTACATCATGGGGCTTGTGGAGGGCAAATTAACCTTAAAATGATCTGTGTATTACAAGTCAAACGCTTCAACTTTACCGTCTGAAGCCTATTCATTTTAACCTGAATCAAAAATGATTTATTACCCACCTTGATCAGGTTGATTTGCCCTGCACAAGGCCCTTGGAGTAAAATTTGATGAAATATCTGGTGGTAAAATCGACCTTTAACTTACATATTTGAAACTTTCGCCTTCTGTAGCCAATTCAGTCTAACTTAACACAAAACTAATTTATTATATAACATATACATCTGGCAAGGTTGATTTTCTCTTGAAAAGACGCACGGAGTAACTTTTAACCTAATATCTGGCGGTGGTCTGGTGTAATAAATTATTAAAAGTGGACATTTAAATTACATATTTGAAGCCTGTACCGTCTGCAGAAAATTTCGTCCAACCTGACATAAAAATAGTTTGTTCCACACCTGGATATGGTTGACCTGTCCTCCACAAGGTTCATGTAGTAACATTTGACCCAATATCTGGCGGTCTGGTGTAAGAAATTTTTAAAGATGCTAAAACCGACCTGTTTATTACAATTTGACGCGTACATCGTCTGGTGCCAATTCCGTTTAATCTGACACAACAATTATTTACTACTCACCTGGATAAGATTAACCTACCACCTACAAGACTTCTACAGCATTCTTTGGTCCAAAATCTGCTGGCTATCTGTTGTAATAAATTATTATAGTTGGTTAAATTGACGATTTTGAAATAAATAATCGTTTTTGGGAGAAATTTACTTTTAGGCAGGTTTAAGGAGTGGCCTTGCACTAACCACTTCGTAATAAATTCTGTAATTCTTGACGATGCAGGTTTAATTATAATTATAACGGACCACTTGCTCCTCGAAAACGGTAACTGTAATAAAATCGGGACTTAGCATATGTTGATTTGAGGTGGACTAATTTGGTTGGTGCACGTTCAAAGCACTCAAACGTTTCATCTTCTATTATATTATTGTCTTTAATCCAATTTAGAATCTGTAATTGTGTAAAATTTGACTTTACAATTCTTTTCTCGAAGAAGTATTCAAATGAACTTTTGAGTTCTGGCTGGTTTAGAATCTAAGCTTTCAACCACTGAAAACGCGATCAATAGAAAATCCGTCATAACATATACAGGGTGATTTTTTAAGCTGAAACTTTCAACTATCTCGGAAAATAACCACTGTACGAAAACATGTCCATTATCAAAATTTAATCATACCGGAGGGACATATATTAGTGTTAAAATTAGTACTCCTCCTCCCCTTCTTGTAAGTGGGGCGGGGGGTAACTTTGAAATTAAAATGGGAACCCCTATGTTTATTGCAGATTCAGGTTAAAGTACGGCTTTAAGTACGTAGGATTTCTTTGAAACGTTTTGATTGTTTTTGTAGTTTGTTTTAAAAATATCTGAAAAACTGGAAAATTGTTACCTGTAGAAATATAATTGGCTGGTGAATAAACTACTTTCAGCGTAACGCAGGAACAACGACGTGGACGTAGTAGTTTTATATTCCCTTCGGGGTGCTTGAATAACGTGAGTCCCCTCGCCTTTCACGTACCATGGTGCTTGATTTACATGGGTCCCTTCGTTACATGGTTACCCGATTTTGGAAATCAACGCCATGTAGATCTTGGTGCAATACTGATGATACTTATGACGTTTTAAAATTTTCCAAATACTGGTTTGGGACAATCCGGAATCGGTAGCTATTTTTCGTGTACTAATATAAGGATTATGAGTTACTGCATCCGTCAGTGACTATCAGTGACTGTCATCAGTAGTAAATTGTTTAACAGTCCGGTAAAATGATCCACGTAACCATCCTATCCGGAAGACACGAAGAGTAGAGAACGACAACATTACCAAGACTACGGCCAGGTTCTCCATAAACCAGGACCATTTCAATTTTTTATTGTACGGTTAAATACTCCATTTTGTATTGCTGAATGGTATGCATATGCGAAAGTAAGAGAAATCGAAAAAAATTTAATATAAATTTAATTTAACAGCGCTATCTATCATGAATCGAAAATTTGATAATGGACATTTTTTCGTAGAGTGGTTATTTTCCGAGATATTTGAAAGTTTCAGCTTAAAAAAATCACCCGGTATAATAAAGCTTTATACTCAATCTAGGAGGTCCGGCTATTAAAATTCCAATTTCGGCTCGCATTTTCGACGCCTTTTCGGCCGACACTGTAGTGATTTCTTCTGAAACTTTACATTGTGGACAACGCATCGCAATTACTTTTTTTGCCTAATCTGACTGATAAAACAGTGATTTTGGCTAGCTTTTTTGGCTAGTTCTAGCTGAAAGCTTTCATTTTCATTTAGGTTATTTTATGGTTCCGGCTGGTATTGTAGGGATTACGGTTAATTCAGAATCTCATTCCATATTTTGAATTGAACTTGTAACGAGTTACATTTTCAAGCTGCCGTCTTATCAACCTTACTCTGTTAAGTAATAACTGTTGATGAATTATACCAGCATCATTATTGTCGAATCTATATTTCTACTGCAAAGTAATGTAAAGATTCTTGAAACATGGTCTTCATAATAGGCTGTATGATCCTTTATGCAAGTATTATACCTTGGCTCGCCAAATTTTAATTATTTTAAAATACAAATATTATTGCACAAATTTCTTTGCTTCATTATCATTAAAGAATTGAATTAATCAACAACCGTTAACGTCAGAAAAAACATTGTAACCATGACCCGATCGTAGAGATGGGCATTTAAAGTTTTTTATAATTAGAGAACGCCCGATTGGCGTGAGGAAAAAATAAAACATAAAAACCCGTTGATAAGCTCTGAATGGACTATACTAAACGATTGCAACATCTATCGTGCTTAAACAGTCAAAAGTCGAAATAAGCCCATGCAGTATGCAATTACAATAAACTTATTGTAGAAAGTATTGTAGTATTACGTTTGATGTTTCACCGTTCCCGAGAAATAAAGATCCACTGCGAATTTAGTGAATCCAGACATACCGATCTACTTGACGAACTAGGCCAGATGACCGACATAACTGTTCGAAACATGAAATGGAAATTAAAATTCAACATAAATGACAAATTCGAAACTTAGCACCGATACGTATAAGGCGGTGTGCTTGAGGCGGATGTTGTGATATTAAGGTACAGGGTCTCGATGTAGCACAAACACGTGACAATTTTTTATGGATACGATTATCGGTAATTTTGTCGTTTGATAATATAAATATTATTTAACGTGTCTGCAGACATGTCTCATTAGACATGGAGTTCAAGCGATAAAGATCCCTGAAATGGCAACCAACAATTTGGCCAGTTACATATATAAACGAGGACGCCTCGTTGCATTTTTTCATTGGTCTTCGTTTTTGCAATGTCTCGATCACTCGACTTTGAATCTCCATCTACGGCCTAAAATATAATATAATAAGCGATTTAATATCGTATTTTTATCGCGCTAGTAAACAATCTCAGAAAGATAATCGTTGATCTCAGGATAATCGCAAGAATGAGGGCAACTAATGTTTCGCTGCTGGAATACTTTAGACAACGGTGTTCGAGCGATTCACGTGTCTCGAATTTCTTCCAGCACTTTACAAATTAAAATGTAAATTTAGACGCTTCTTGTACAAATCTTGTGTGATTTTTCTGCGGCCCCCAAGGACTATTAAATGGTTTTGAATAATTTTTCCAGTCACATTTATAAATATTGCCCGTCTCGTATCTTTTAATTAATCATCAATACTTTGATCAATTGGCTCTATTCTCTCATCTACAGCCTAAAATATATACATACATAATTTGTAATTTAAACATTTATTAACGGGCCACGAAGGGTATGGAAGCCCTTCGCAGAAAGGAAATAAGACATACGCAATCATAATTACTTTCTCGAATAAGCATTTCAACCAGTGACTGCGTTTGAAATCAAATTTTGTTGACCTCTTATTCTATTATTTTATTTCAAAACCAACAAGCTCAATAACAATATAACTTAAAAGGTTGTGAAGATATTAAATATCAAATGCCGGGAGTGGGTATTCAAAAATTGTCCATAAGATGGAGCAATAATGGATCCGAGTTTACATTTAGTTTAATCTTTTCTAATAGCACAGATAAATCTATAGCGCCTATTTGTAATTGTCAAATGAAAGCCGCGTCTACAAAAACTCAGCGCTTACTGAGTGGTAGTTCAATTTATTTGAGACAATCTAGGTATGGAGGCAGGTTGAATATGTCCACCCACGGTGAACCTAGTGATATGGTAATCATACGTCTCTGTAACATAAGAATCATCGAGTTTTTTTGACCAGCACTTGACGAAGCCGAGCGCAGAGTTTGGTTGATTGTGTTTATTCTGTGCACATTTTCGAGAGTAAGTGATTGATTGCCATTTGCTCACATATATGGATCAACAAAATTGGACCCAAATGATTGCCTTGGAGGCTGGTAGCATATAATATATATGATCCTTTAAATAAGAGCCAACTCAACCAAGATTTTGGGGGGGAAGCCAAGAGCATTAAGTTTAAGCCAAATAAATCTATAAGAAATCAACGGTTTACAAAAATTGTACAGTGAATCATACACGATAATTTCGCATAGCTTAGGAATACAAAACAATTTCACAATTGGCCTGTGATTACAAATATCCGATTTAAAGCCTTTCTTGTATAGCGGAATTAAAAAGGAATTTAGTAAAGAACCAATTGCGGTTTCTGTCGAAATGGCCTAGTTCAAAACCATTAAGTTAAAGAAGTTTAAAAAAAAATTAAAACTACATCTGGCCCTGCCGATGATGATACTTTCCGAAAAGCCAATTTCACTTGGAATTTTTCCATCCATTTGGATTATGTGCTATTTTCGATTATATTTACATGAGCGAGCTTGTGGCCCGATGAGTTCTGCATAGCTTTAAAAAAGTTGTCAGAACCCATATCAAAAAATGTTTTAAAAACAATTGGAAATCAAAAGGCTAATTTTAGGCACTCAAATCGAAAAACGGACCAATACTGAACTTAAAACGCAAAGCAATTTCTATATTAGCATACACATAATTTTCGGCTCATTATGGCTTAATGAAATGCTCCATTATTTTGGGCTCCACTCATCGTTGCCCAAGATTTAGGTCATTTAATTTAAGGCTATCACTACACAAATCGAAAATCGAACCAAATCCGAAATTAGAACGCAAAACAAGATCTATCGGCACATAAATAACTTTAGGTTCGTTATGGCATTATCAAATGCCTCCTTACAAATTTTTGGGATCCACTTGTTATTGTTCAAGCTTTGGGTCATTTGATTTAAAGCTGGCAGAACCCAAAATTGGTCCAAATCAGAAAGTAGAACGCAAAACAAGGTAAATTGACATCAAATTGAAGCAATGGCCCTATTGCGACCGAAGTTCCCTGGACGCATTACTTTAAATATGGTCAAACACCTGTTGCTTGAACACACTGGACTTATTTCTATGGAACTATGTGAGGAGCAAGATATATGTCCAGAAGCCTTGTGATTGCAAAACTGAAGAACGGAATCAATTGCGTTTGAACGGTAGTCGGGCCGAACTAGGCCAAAACGTCCTGTGTTATCAGTTGAGTCTTGCTATGTATTTCACAGATTATGTATTTATATCCACCTGCAGTCTTATTAGATCTTCCTGTGAATTATTCAGGTTATAGAATTGTTCTGATGATTTAAAAACAATTAATAGACATTTATGATTTAATGAACTTGAACCGCTCCAAGATCTTAATCACACTAAGGAAGCGTGATTAAGGTAGAATTATAAGGGTACTTACCAGACACTGCCTCTTCCGAGATCGTGCGAGAAGGCTGGGTCTAGATGCAAATGACTTCTGCAGAAGCTGCAAGGTTGAGGAAGAGAGGAAGAAGAAGAAGGAGGAGGAGGAGGAGGAGGAGAAGGAAGAGGAGGCTCTTGTTCTCCTCCTATGCTTATGCCCTGCGCTAGCTGGCAGAATTCATGATCACTTGGGCAAATACACTATGGACGGCCTCTCTGATTTCGAAAGCTGTAATGTGTGAGATCTTGTACGCTATATTAATAGTACTAAATGGGTTTAAATAGAGTTTAATGATGTCGGATCCTGTTGTATCAAAATGGGCTATAATTGGGCTAAGTGTGCGATAGCAACCACTAAAACGTAACCTAACCTAACCCATGATTTAATAATTTTTGCATTTTCTCTCATGAATTCATGAATTATCATATTTGATTTCTGACATTTTTGGCACGTTTTATTTGATCGCAAAACTTAAAATATGCCGAAACTTCATGATCGGAACTGACTTACTTACTAAACTTACTTTATTACTTGATATAAGATAACACGAGCATTTTTATTAACAAAACTAATAAAAATCGCGTAGCTTTGATTCTAAAGCAGAAAACGGTTATGAACTGATTTTATGATTTTGGTAACTTTACATGAAATACTGCTCTATTTATACAACCCTAAGCAATAATATTTGCTTATAATCCAAGAAATTGGTTTAGTACAGTATGAATCAATTGACTAGTCAAAGTGTTTATGTCTTTATAAGCTACAGTCCCCCTACCCAACCGTAATGAAACCGCAATAAAATCATCAGCCTTAAGTTGAGTGTAAATAACCCAGAGTAGCAACCACAAAGTAACAACAGGCGTTTCACAAGACTGGCGGCCCTGGAACCAGAACTCTTTCGGATCGCTAAAGTTAGATTTCCCGGCTAGGGCTACAAACTCTGCGACTCTGCTCCTATTCCAAGAACTCGATGTAAAACCGAATATCTGTTGCAAGGTTGCTACAAATGGAACAAATTATCCTTTAATAAAGGATAAGCGTTTTGAAGCAAAGCAGGAAAAATCCTAACCGGACCTTCTGACCTATGGAGTGCAAAAAGAAGCAAACTCAGCGACAAAAGATTGAGCGGTTGCGGCAGAATCAAAATCAATGATGATGCAATCAGGAAAATGAACGGAGGGAAAAAGCTTTCAATGTCCTTTGATGAAGAACTAACCACTCGGTTGCCGAAGGGAACCAAGTCGGTAGTTGTCACCATTAGTCAAGATTTTATCGACAGATTGTCAATTTCATCACAAAATTTTCCCCAAGAAGAACTTTGAATATATTTAAAGGAGGCATGTGCTAAAGCAGTTGAGGTTGCTTCGTCGAAAGTAAAAACGTGAGACAGTCAATTTTATCATCCATCGATCTAATATTAGTACGAGTAAGTGTGTAAAGTAGTACAGTAGTGAGATAGAAAAAATTCTACTGATGTTACTTTCACAGAATTTGTAATTAATATAAAACTGTACTAGAATTATAAACTTGTATTCCCTAAATACTCTGAAGCCGACCATTTACACTGGACTGATGATCCGTCCAACTGCCATTATATCAAGAAAATCAATATAAAAAATGAGAAATAAAAGTTTCCAAAATCTATATCGCCCAAGATGAAACCTTTACCAAACATAGAAAAAAAGCTAATCTGCATGTTAATAACACATCCGTAACATATACGAGTACAACCATCCCTCGAAACAGGAAATGGTATCAAATATATTCCGAAAATAAATGAGATTTTAAGTAATTTCATGCCACAAAAAATATTCAAATTTTTTTTCCGATAAGGTTGTATATAGTATATGTATCGACTATTAGTCAATCGACATGCCATGAAGATTAATGATTGTGTATTTCATAGACAATTTAACCGAACAGCCAACAAACATCATGATAAATTAATCTACCAGATTTTTTGTGTGTAAGGAAATCAGTTTTCGTTTGCCTTTCCGTTGATACATTGCCAATATATGATCTACGAATACAATTTTCATTCCGCGGACAATTTAACTTATTCACGCAGAACACTGTAATTTTGCATGTTATATTTGGATGAACTAAATTCCCAGTCACAAGATACTTAATTATCCTTAAAAAAAATTCTTTTCAAAAATCTAAATTTTTTGCCAAGAAATTTTTGTATGTTGCAGATTGACTCCGCTGTTCATAATTCATAAGTCATTGCTGAAATTATATTTCTCGTTTGGGTTATTGTGTTGAATTTTTTTTGTATATTTTTAATCTTCAACAAGGCAACAACAAAAGCATTATAAAAAGAAACAATAAAATATCTTATTTGACCGACTTAATGTTATGTATATTGGGGAAGAGATGCGAAAGACAGACATACCAAAAAAATTATTGAGCGGAAAATTTCACACACGATTGATAAGCACCGGCGCCAGAGGTTTGTATATTTTTTTTTAATAAACTCACTATTTTTAATTTTGTAAGGATAACATCCTTTTCGTATCTCTTTTTCCGTTTTATGGGTATACATAGCGCGTACAGTGTTGGTATTTGAGATAAACTAAAAATTGTTTGTTGTTTTTTCAAGTACCGTGAAGATCCTTTTACGCTTTGCTTGATACTGCAAATACATAAAATATTGCTTTAGTTTATGACTTAATTAATGTTTTCGATTTTAACTTTTCCTTTCAAAAATATAAATTAATATTGTGAATACTTATGGTCAAAACAAATACCAAAATTCTGACCAAACTAGAAATACCACAAAAGAATAAGATTTTCATTATTGTTTGTTGTTGGGGAAATAAATAAGACACATTTAGTGGTTTTACCAATTTCATTTTTGTGTACCAAACCAACATAAAATAGTAAAATTTTATAGGATTAGGAAAATTACGGTTTTCCCTCAGATACGTAATATTGAAGTGGCCAAAGCTTATAATGAATGATTATGGTGTTATCGCACGACTTGAGACGCATATTTTTAAACATTAAAGAATTATTTAATGAAAATATCTCTGGTTGGTATAATTCCAAATTTCCAACCCATTTCAATCAAGACCGTGGTATACATTGTCTCTGTCAAAATACAGCAGCAGTATGAAAAAATCAGGCCAGCCAAAACATAAAAAATAAATATTAATAATATATATTATAAAATAAATGTGTATGTACATATATTCGTACAATCCAAGTTTAATATTATCAAAGCATTCAAAAGGGACACGATACACATACAATGACACAGTGTAACCCAAAAAATAAAACGAATTTCGGACAAATAACAACAAAACGACGACGACGACGACGTCGACGACCAACAAAATTAAAAAACATAAAATATACAAAATATAAAAAATATAATAATAAGGATACACAAACCCAAGCACCAACAGCCAACAAATAACCAA
Source organism: Nephrotoma guestfalica (assembly GCA_963691935.1). Lineage (NCBI taxonomy): Eukaryota > Metazoa > Arthropoda > Insecta > Diptera > Tipulidae > Nephrotoma > Nephrotoma guestfalica. The sequence goes on along the minus strand of OY829914.1, from coordinate 294,346,490 downwards.
ATCCAGTAAACCATAAAAAAATGTTAAAGCAACAACAAATTTTTGTGTGAATTTTTTATTTAGATTTAACCGAAATTTAAATATAAAAAAAAATAAAAAAAAATTTGTGAGTTTCCTCCTAGTTGAATTTTTATTGCTGCTGTTTTTCATATTTTTCATGCCCGCGCCCGTTTGAAGTTGTTTTTGTATAAATCCACGGATTTTATGACAGGATGTTAAAAGATTTTTTTTTTATTTTACGTTATTATTTAACAGGAAATTTCATTTTTTGGCCGAAAACAAAAACCGTACGGAATTTTTTTCTATATGCGATTTGTATATATATGGAGAGATATCCGTAATTTAAAGATCGCGATAGTTTTATGATGGCGCTTCATTTCGTTTGTTTATTTGTGATAAAAGTTAATGTAGTTTTTAGTAATCGAAAAATACTATCTAGGCGCCTTATCGCGTTTTATACCACAAGATTCTGTTTCCCTACACGCACACGACATGTACAGATACACCTGTAGTATTCTGATAAAACAAAACTAGAAAATCACATGTAATTGTGATTTTCTTTGTTCCTGTAGTAGATTTTCTGGCAGATGCACATTGACATTTCATTTTGTGATTTATGACTGTTGGTTTTACTACATAGGTAAGCTGCTGCAATGTGATGTTCATATAGTCAATATTTTTCACAAATTTGGTCTGCAATGGTGGAATAACAAAAACCGGAACTTGAACATTGCATGTATAACGAAAGCATTCAAATTCTCATTGGCGGCATTCAAATTGGTTACGAAGGAAATATTTAGTTGCATGTCAGAATGTTTCTTGTAGATTTTAGCATTTAGTTCATTTAGGAAGAATAAATCCAAATTTCGCCCACTTTTGTTTGCATCTGAGTATTGCATCAATGAATTAACTTTAAGTTAACTTGTGTCAATAATTAATCTGTGATATTGTGAAGTAAATAATAGTGTCAATCCCGTTTTAATTATAAAAAAGGATACAAATTAAAATGAAAATAAAATTTTGATTATTGTGTTGTGCATTTTGGCAGGAAGCTGCTGTTCTGACTGAACCGTTATTCTTCAATAACGCAATTTAATTCGTTCGTAATTGTACTAATTTAAGCATTACTAACTGTAAAGTGTGATAATTTTACGCAGTTTGTGGTAATTCAAACAATCTGTGTCAAACTGTGATTTTTTGCTGACATTCAATTACAAAATTTTTCAGCTACTTTTACAGACATCGTTTCATGTAGTCCCTGCGATTGCCAATTTTGTTACGATTGTAGTGGTCTTGACCGTGCCGCGATAAACTCAATTAAAAAGTACACCAGCATTTGATTTTTTGGCAACTGCTGAATATCATTGATCACAAACAATAATATGTCCAAGATTTTGAGGAAAATTGACGCGATAGTAGACAAAGCCGCTGACAATTTGGACTTAAGGAAAATTGAAACGGAGGTGGCTGAAAACCGTAAATTAATCAACGCATTGTCTAACAAACTCGCTGATGATAATTCTAATCCTACAACATCTGCAAAAAGTATCAAGCCTAGCTCCAATATCCATGATGTATCGACGTCGCCGCAAGCTATTGTAGGATCGGGGCCTCCCATCAACTCTATTAAAACTGTCTCAGTGCCTGTCAAAAAATATTTATGTATCAGTCGTATCGATCCATCTGTCTCAACCGATCAGATCGTTAGCTATGAGGTAAATTGTAGGCTATTATTACCCAAAGACCGCGTTTTCGACCCCGGACAGCTCACTAACGATCGTCTCATTTAAAATTGGTTTGAAGGAGGCTGATTTTAACCTACTTAACAATTCTGACGTTTGGCCTGCTTGTGCTTTAATCCGCTCATTTACAAATTATCCACGCAAATCAAAGAACCGGACCGTGGCCACATTTCAACAGCCGAAGTACCTACTGCGTTAACCAGCCAGTTTAATTTATCAACGACCGTCGCTCCATTCAATACCACCAACGCCTTCACTTCTATCTACTATCACAATGCATCCAGTATCCGCGGTAAAACCAGGGATTACCGCTTAGGCATACTTGACAATGATTTCGATGTTATAATAATCTGCGAGACCCTGGCATACGATCAATATGTTATCCGAAGAGTACTTTCCATCAGACTATGTCGTTCACATAAAGGACAGATACAATTTTGACACCAGTTGTAGAGGCGGTGGTGTTTTAATTGCTGTAAAGAATTCAGTCTCCAATGAAGTGATCGCCTGCCATACCTGCCTTGATGTCATCGCAGTTCGCATCAGACTAGCTTACAATACCTCGATTGCCGCCGTCGCCATTTATATTCCGTACGGATCCGACCGGGATGTCTACAACACGTTTATCAATTACATCGACTCATCCGTTATTCCCTCAGTTCGCCCTTGTGATCAAATTATCATCGTGGGTGACTTTAACTTACCCGGTATATCTTGGAACGATGTCGACGGTGTGTTTTCTTCATCCTCAACCGACGAAAAGGCATTGACTATCATCGATTACTTCGCTTCCATATCCACAACGCAGCTTCCGCTTCAGCAACAGTCGAGGGAAATTCCTGGACCTGCTATTTGCCAACGACGTCTTGCATGCCGATGTTGCTCTGCGCTTCGGTTTCACTGGACGCGAGAGCATTTATCACACACCAAATACGATAAATATTTTTTATACTAAATGTACAACTACTTATTTTTCTAACGATTTTCACTTTAATTTTAGAATGGCCGACTACGCATCCTTGAATGAATTTCTCAGCACTGCCGATTGGGATTTTTTGCAGTGCGGTGCGGAGTTTAATGACGCGATGCACAAATTCAACGAGCTTCTCGTTATAAATAATAAATCCGGCTTTCGGGAGCCATGGTATAATACCGAGTTGATGCTGCTCGAGAAACGACGCAACAAGTTGCATTCCCTTTACAGGCTTTATGGCGAAGAATACTATCCCGATTTCGTTAATGCCCGCAATGAGATCCGTAATTGGTTTCTTTTCAATAATTACAAGGTGCAAATCAAGCAAGTTTTGACATCCAATCCCAAAACCTTTTAGAACTTCATTAACAGCAAGAAAGGGGTATCCTGTTTTCCGTCGAAAATGTCTTACCAGCCCTTCACCGCTAGTCAGCCATCCGATATTTGCAATTTGTTTGCCAAATTCTTTGCATCGATTTACAAGCCGCACTTCGGTCAACAGACACCGGTTCTCCTACTACTTCCACCTCCATTGTACTCGATCATTTCAAACTTAGCGAACAAGAGGTTCTGGATCAACTACTCCTTCTCGATGTTAGCAAGGGAGCGGGTTATGACGGTCTTCGACCGATCCAATTCAAACGTTGTGCCGTAAGTCTAGCCCCTGCAGTTACCTCCTTGTTTAACGAAAGCCTTCGTCGTGGCATTTTTTCAGATCCCTGGAAAATATCATGCGTTCATCCAATTTTTAAGGCTGGTAATAGAATTGAGGTAAGTAATTATCGTGGGATCGCCATTCTCTCTGTCTTACCCAAACTGTTTGAGTCCATGGTTCACAGAGTATTGAACTTCCATACCAAGATACTATTTCTCCTTTTCAGCATGGATTTTATCCCGACAGGTCTACCGTGTCTAACTTGTCCTCATTTTGTGGTCATCTATTTGACAGACTAAACTCCAAGCAGCAGTTTGACGTTGTCTACACAGACTTCGCAAATGCTTTCGATGTGATTGATCACTCCATTCTTATTAGCAAGTTGGAGAGTCTCGACTGTGATTTCAGTCCCATCGACTGGTTGCGTTCATATCTCTCAGATCGTTGGCAATCTGTTAGGATTCTGGATTCTTTCTCCCCATTATTTCGGGCGCCATCCAGCGTGCCTCATTATTTATTAACGACGTTGTAAAATGTTTTAAGCTTGCCAACTGCCTCCTCTTCGCAGACGACATAAAGATTTTCGCCCGGGTCTCTAGCATGTTAGACTGCGAAATGTTACAAGACGACTTAAATCGCTTTTGCAGCTTCTCAATTAACAACTTACTGGCTTTAAACGTGCGTAAATGCAAAACTATTTCTATCTTCTGTATCCGCTCGCCAGTTCTTTTATCAATATCAGCTGTACAACGAAACCATTGATTAGGTCGAGTTCATTTCGGATCTTGGTGTGATCTTTGAATCTGTTGCTACATTTACCAGACATGTTAATGGCATTATTTCAAAGTCGTACATTATGCTTGGCTTCATTAAACGAAATTGCAAGGACTTTCATGACCCGTTAACTTTGACATCATTATACGTATGCTTTGTTCTTTCCATTTTGGAGTATGCATCTCCTGTTTGGTCACCCTCCTGCCACTGTTATTTTGTTCGTGCTACGACGTTTACCATCCAGTCGTGTTGTGGACTACGTTCTTCTGCCTTATCAGAATCGATGCAATCTTTTGAAACTGCAACGTCTAGACAATCGCCGAGACGTAGCTTCTGCGCTGTAGCACGCATCAACTTGTACGCTCCCGAACGTCAAATGCGTCAACGCGATGGAGCTTTATTCATAAATCGTGCGGTAACGAACTACGGTCTTTTTGATCCAATTCCGAGGGTATCGCGGATGTTCAACATGATCTACGGAGCTTTCTATTATCACTTGTCGAGAAATTCATTCAAGAGAGCTTTATATAATTTTTTGTACTCAAGCCCATAATTTTTTTGTTTTTTGTTTACCAATTGTTTTGTTGTGCCGATTGTAGTCACTGTAGACACCATTTATAAATAAATAATAATTCGGCAATTTGGCAAATGAATATTGTTTGTAATCAACCTCAAATCAAGTTTCAAAACGTGTCGCGACGATGTTCTGGAGATGTCTAATAGAGTAACATATCCACGAGTACACTCATGTGGATCGTCGTTGTAGGTTTCGCAAGCCTCGACAGTTGTTCATTAAACATGTCGATTATAATTTGCCCGTGGCTCATCAAATACTGCACTCTACTCTTCAGTATAGGTAATTTCTTATCCTGTTTGCACTGGGGAAATTTGCACTACTAAAATACTGGCGGAATTTTTTTTGGTTGTCACTATTTACAATCTGCAAACAATGTCCACCCTCTTTATACTACACAGTCGCCTGAGAGAAACTCATAAATTCCTGAGATAACCGTTTATTTGCATGTATAAGACAAATTATTAAATGTATTTTGTTTGCGTTTTGGAAGTATTTGAGCATCATTTGAATTTGAAAATGTTGAATTATGTTTGGTAAAGTTTAAACCTGTAAAATTCACTGGAAATTGTTAAACATAGCAAATTTTCACTAAGTAAATTCGTAGCTAAATGAATCAGGAAAACATGCTCTTAATGTACGATCATCATTGATTTTGAAAATTAGGCCAGTTCTGAATTGCTTACAATTTCATAAGCAATGTATATGAAGCTTGCCTTAAAATATAATTACCATTGCACCAACCCGGATAATTCAAATATAAAGAAAATTGAAAATTCCAATTAAAAAATTTTTCACTTCAAAAATTCTTCGTATATTGTAGTAACTATTATAATATATTCTATACCAAAGGATTAATTTGTCACCAGTGATAAGGCGGTGAATTTGTGAACTAAAGTGCTGGTAATAAAATGGTTGGTTCTCCACGATCTTTCAACCATGAATGATGTTACATGATTTTTTTGGATTGGGCTAAATGCAACTGCTTCCAGTGCCCCAACGGTAGGTTTGAGTACTAAAGTGCTTTATTTTTTATGACATTCTTCAAAAGCTTTTCAATAATACGAGACACGCATATATTTTATACTAAAGGAATAACTTGTCGTGCGCGAATTCGCTTAATTTATGAAATAAATTGCTGAAAAAATTTTATTTCGTCCAAAATCTTCCTTAAATACGAATTGCCATAAGATCATGTCTGAATGAGAAAAAATGTATATGTAATCAGAGGTACAATGGTAATTTGGGGTACTAATATGCTCCAGATAAATTTCTTTAAGACATTTTCATTGATATTTCACCCTTATATTTTCTATAACAAATCAATAATGCTACACCAGCGAAAAAACCGCCAATAGCGGCGGTTAGGCTAGCGGCATTAGGCGCCAATAACGAAATTGTTCAAGACATTTCAAATGAACTGTATCACTGTATCTGAATAACTGCTTCCTGCGCTACAACGATAGTTTTGAGTACTTGGTACTTCAGATAAATTTGCGGCATTGTTTAACACCTTTTCAATAATGATATCCGACGCGTACATGATAATTGAATAATTAGCTCCCAGCGCTGAAACGGTGGATTTGTGAACTAAAGCGCTGAATACACATAAGTTCGTTTTTCTAAGAGATTTGAAATAATATGCCACATGTTTATATGGCAATAATAAAAATTGTAACTGTTTGTAGCCGCCACAAAGGTAGTTTCGAGTACTAAGATGTTCAGAAAAATTTACGGTATTCTTCAAGACCGTTTCAACGATATGCGACAAGTATTTATCCTATAATCAACGAAAAATTGGCTACCAGCGCCAAACAGTTGTGTTTAGGAACTAAAGTTGTATTGAAATTTTTGTCTGATCCAAGACGGCTCAAACGATATACTACCCGAGAATATGGGAACATGTAATGCAAACGTGTTATTGGGTGGTATTTCGGTTGATTTCCTAGAGATCCCAAAAGCTGTACAATTTTCTGAATAAAAATAAAAGAAGATTTGCGAAAAAAATTCGAATCGCATTATTCGTTCTAGAGATGTCATCCATCGAGACGTTCATCCATCCATAGACATCCAGATGAATGTACAAACATTTATTTTGCAGTCGTGGGATCGAAAACATCAAGAAAAGCCCAGTTTTATTTTTCAAAATTTTTATCAGGATTTCAGCAACTTGTTGTTACAGACCGAAGTTAACAAAGCAATTTTATTTTGCTATATATTTGTGCCGGTAAATACTCCCCATCGTTTGAAGTGACGCTTTAATTTGTTGCTGACGTGGTTAACAGAATTTGAACGCCGAGCATTTACATTTTGATTTCTTCGACCATATAATGACTACTCTTCCAAGTTCCCAGTTGAACTTTAATGACCTTATCTAGATGCTAGCAACCAGTCGGAATTTTGTCGTCTATTACTAGTAAGACATCGTTGTTGCACAGATGTTGATTAGTTGTTGCACAGTTACCACCATGTAAATCTCGAAATAGGAATATCTATTATTGTTGGATTATAGGAATAGCTATTATAATTATTGTAGAGTGTTAGCGTATTTACTCCCGTGTTAAAAAATGTGTGGGAGTGAGCGAAGTTCTATTTTGGTTGGATCTTCGTTGCTTGTACGACACAGCGGTTGAGGATTATAGTACTCGCAAGTAAGATGTGTGTTGCGTTGGGACTGCATGCTCCCAAATTCCTCGATCGTCTAATGCTGGTATTCATCGATCTAGAGCAGACACAAAATATCAGATAACACGTGATTTCGTGGAGCTAAAGTTAGATCGGTTAAAATTTCATTGGAGATACGTTTTCTTGATGTAAATATCCGTAGGGCTTCAATTAAAGTTGTTGTCGTCATATTACCGGCTTCTTCGATATAAATAGCCTTGTGCATAGGCCTACAAAAAGGCGATGTATGCTCTTAGCAATTTGGAGCTTCCTCACTCTTTGGCGTGACAAGTTATCCCTTAATTGCGTGGACGTGTGGCTTGAATTTCGAAAACAAATGATATAATTTCGACGGTTTGGCATACTCACAATATCTAGTATTTCGTACGCGATACGCCTGTTGGCCTTTTACTTGTTTTCATCGGATTCAAACTACATATCGGATTCAAATAGTTTTGGCCGTAGTTTTTCAGGTATATACTGCCATTTGGGTCCCTTCCACAATAAATCGTTTGATAGTAATTTAGTTGATTTAACACCTCGGGTCGCTAAATCGGAACAATTACCTCCATTGTTTAGAAGTTTCCATATAACGCTCGATATTTATGTATTTCGGTAGTGTGGGTACATATATCTTCCATTTCTTTGGCGGACTCACTAATTGCCGAGATAAAACCACGGTTGAGTCAGTTTCGAATATTTCATAAATTTTACTTTTCAAGTCTCATCAAAAAATGTTTGGTTGCACTAGGCTCTACTGCTAGAGTAGAGCAGAATCGCGGAATATGGATCGTTCAATTTTTTCGAAGTCCGCTTTTACTTCTCTCCATCGATTTTTCCATTCATTTGTAACTATCTCCTAACAAGACACCTTAGATAGCCATAAGTGTAGTATAAATTGGTGAAACCACATATGATGAACGGCTTGACGTTGAAATGTTGTTTTATTAATTTACAGATCGCTGTACTTCCTGAATTATGTAACCGTTAAAAGAGATGCACTTCCTGCGTTGAACGAGATGCCATTATGTAATAAGAAATTTAACGTACAGTAGTCGATGTTAGCATTTGTTAACTCGGTGAGATGTTGAAACGGTTGAAACAAATATTAATTTTGAGTACTTCGTCTTATTTGTCGTTTGATGAAGATCAAATGATCACACTCTACCAATCCGTGAGCTCGGTGACATAGTGGACATGGTTATTTGTTCGATTTGAATTACCGATCAGTTGAAACCATGTCATGCGATCTAACCGATGATTGCTTACTTTATGGTGGCTCCATGAACGCATTGATTTTCAATAAAATTAAGGAATTCTTGGAAGGACGGATAATCCTTACCGACGATAAAAAGGCCAAGCCAAAGCATGTTCTGTTTCGGGATCGGTGTTTATTAGCAAATAACTCAAACAGTTTAATCAGCTCTGTTGTGCAATTTCTTTGCAGATTTAAAATTACTTGAGACACCTTCTTTAATAATGCAATTTTTCAGCGTCCAACAAATATGTTTTGTTACTTACTGAGGCAGTTAATACATCTTTGAAGCTTTAGAATTTCTTATAACCAGCAGCAAATGTAGGCATGTCAAACGGTAACCATGTAAAAAGTGGCTCTACCGCCGATTGGTTTAACCAACCCTGATTAAGTAATGGCGATAATGGCCTACCTAATTTTGATAAAACCTCGTGCTGTTTTTCGGGCAAGCACATCGTAATTTGATTAAATTATTCAACCATAGTAGCGCTCGTGTTGGTTCAACGATTCTGAGATGAACATTCCAATTGGTCAGTTCTGACCAATTATGGTATCTGCCTCCTTAAATTCTTCTCGAATATTACTTCATTAGATTTTGTTTCTTCATTCATGCTTTCATCGAAAGACGCAAAACGGGTTATGGTGATACCTTTGGCTTGACCACTTTTTGTCATGCATTCTTTAATCCTTCCGGACATTTTATGTTTGTTAGAAAATATTGTTAGGAAACACAATTTTTTCACTTATAAATAAAGCTTAGCATATAGTAAATGCTTCGATTAGCACTTAACAAGTTTTGTAACAGTTTTGTGAATAAAAAACCTGGCATTATTTGTTACCGAATCCGCTTGGAAAACTGTTCGTCGATGAAAATGGAAGCAACTACCGCAACTACCTATGCGCATGTATTTTGATTTTTGATGTCTTTGATATTTCAAAGCGAATGGGAATGTGGCCAATCTGATTTCCATCGATATTTATTAATGTGCTTTCGTGAGAATTACGTGCTGTTGAAAACAACATCCGGTTTGTGCATCCAATTGCTGTTCTCAAAATATTGTGTGTCTCCTTCAGAATGCAATCGCGATTCCTCGAATATAATTTTATGCTGCTGCTTTACTGGCTCAGTTGATTACAAGATGTTAACCTATAGTTAACTACAACATCTCACAATGTTATTGTTGTTTATTGTATTCGAAATGCACTGTAAAGCTCAACCGCTTAGCAATCCAGATTCCCAAATAATTAGTTAGATTTATACATACACTCATTGTACACTTGAACACCATACGTTCGAAAAGCAAAATTGTAACATTTGCCCGAGTCTACATGAGGATTCAATTCAGTCAGACATCCTGATACCTGATCTATCGTTCTATCAGAACAGAGTCATCTGCAAACTGCAGAAATTGCCGCTCTCTCCAATCTATACTTTCTACCAAACAACACTAATTTTCTTTCATTCATAAACACGTATACACTAATTTACAATGTTTCTAAGGAAACATTTAATCTATAAGGATCTGAAAAGATTTCCTGGAACCACGTAATCATATGTCCTTTCAATATTCAAGTTCCGCCATTTCTGCACATCCATTTATTTGCAAAGGGTTATAACGAAGCACAAAGATAGTTTCTGATAACAAAAGACCGCCATTCAACAATTTATTCGTTCGTCTTTTCATCATACCATTCACGATTTTAACAAAAACGTTCCACATAGACATTTCCCTGTAATATGTTGCCAGATTTATATCCCTATCCCTTTTTGGAATAGGTGGCACTCTTGTTTCCTTCCATTTTTCCGGTTTTGGGATACTCATCTTTACTTGAGCCAGAATTCGAAGCAAGGTCACCTTCAAGCTCGTTGTCAATCTATAAACTGACATGGTTGATGGATCGGCACTGGTACTCGAGTCCAGTATGTCCCGGTCCAAGTGCCAAAGCATTAACCATGGCACTACCTGGCCAGTAAACAAACATTTATTCTAAGAATCCATACCACTTGTTAAAAATTCAATCAATAATTTTGACTGGGCGTTAAACTATGGCTATATTAAAATATTATTACAATTTGAGATGGATATAGGGTTCCTCTTTTTTTATAATCAAAGATTAAAGTTTTGGTAAATGATCCGGCTTAAAATAGTAGTACAAGTATACATTACATGAAAATACTTTAAGCAGAATAAGGGAGGGTTTGAAACCCTTCGATGTATCGTTTGTTAATTTCGTCAAATTCAATTTTACCAAACACGAAATGCACATGACGTAAAATGTGATTACAATAAATACCAAATCACACGTAAATTGAATGATCCATAAAAATGTCTTAAATTCTGTACACGTTTCTTTAATCACAATTAAAAATCACTGTGCAAATCTGTATATGTCAATATACACAGGCAAATGTATTATTCTCGAATCAATAAAAAGTATACGGTACCATCTGGATTATTTACTAGTAAAAAGCTTAAATGACTTTTTTTTTTAAATAAAAAGCACAAATGGAAAATTTAATTTTAATTTATTTTTTTTTGTTGCTCTCCCCGATCCGAGATCTAATTACTCGTTTCATTTTCTTATATTCTTTTGACTGACATACTCTCAAGAGGCATTGATATATATTTTCCATCTTGTGTTTGCCACTATACAGTCTAGGTATATAGGTATACAGTAGCAAATTTCCAATATATAATCCAATGATGTTGACGATGATGATGAGTAAGGGAAAAAATTAAATTTTCTCGAATTATATAATTTTCATTGACGATTGATTTTTCCAATATATTTTTTTTACGAAATAGAAAAAGTTTGATAAATGTAAAAAACAAAAATTATAAGTAGAAAATTTTTGATTACAGAATTTGTGTTTAATTGAAAAAAGTTCAATGGAAAATTTTAAAATTTGTTTTTTTTTGTGTAAATGTTTTCCGTATGTAGAAAATTGAAAATTTTGTTAACCCAGTTCCGATAAACGAACTTTTTTTTTGTCCAGCATGCCATATGAATGATGGACCGTTAAATCTGTTAATTATTAACGACACAATTAAACATGCAAATGATTGGATCTATTGGTTAAAAACCAAGCAGGGTGTGGAAAATAAGACAAAACATCCGAGTTTTATGTACCATCATCTCCTATAGCGGCGCACGTATATCAAATTTCAAAAGGGTTAAAAACTAAATAAACAACAAATACTTAAAATTTATATAACAAGATGTTGATTTCATAAAACACTTGAAAATTATTTTTCATTTGTAGAAGATAACGTCGCTTTCGTTTTAATTCCGACAACATGTTCAACGTACTCTTACATGTTATAGAGAAGATGAAAGTGGATGTTACAATTCTGATTACAAATATTTTTTGTGTGTTTTGTTTAATTGTAGGAAGTAAATCTTGAATTACGTTTGGATTTTATTGTATTTTAACGAGTTTCGGATATATTCTTATATTTGATTTACATTCGTATGGAATCGGTGTAATTATTTTGTTGTTTTACGTTAATGATGTTTTCGAGAGTTATCCGGTACAATTGAATTACATATCTACATAATATGGATTGTATGTGTTTGGAAAATTGAAGTGAGGTGATATTTTCGGAAGAATTTTTTTGTGGTTGTGGCATACCAATCGTATCTGACTTATGGTAATACAACAATGATCTTTACCGCGTTTCATTTCACTTATATAGGTACACTAACTACCCACCTGCTGCAACCAAAAGCTCATTAGCCGATGTTGATTTTGAATAAAACACAAATTGTTTAGGAAATTATTGTCAATTCTTTTTATTATGATAATATGGTATGGTTCAATTATGCATGGAACAAAATATCATTTTGGAAAAAAAACGGCCCGATGATGCCGCCAGCCCATAAACCGCACCAAACAGTCACTCTTTGTGGGTGCATTGGTTTTTCGACAATCACTCTTGGATTATGATTCGCCCAAATGCGGCAATTCTGCTTATTGACGAATCCACTGAGGTGAAATTGTGCCTCATCACTGAAGATGATTTTGTTCGAAAATTGATCATCCACTGTTGCCATTTTTTGCCACCATTCTGACCATTGACGACGTTTGGAATTCAAATTGAAGTAGTCTGAAATTGAAAAATGTCAAATTAAATGCACAAAAAAACTTGACGTTTAGGTGTGGTTCACATTCAGCGTCGGCCCTTAAAATTTAAGCACCCTTTATATACATATATATTATATACATATATATATATATATATATATATATATATATATAATTATAATATCATAATATGCTGAACACACAACTTTAAGCCACGCGCATTCCAATTTACGTTTATGTAGAATTCTGCTGAACACATAATTCTACCGGACACAATATACCACGCGCATCGATCACGCGCGATCCACATATGTAGAATAAGCAATATAATTATTATAAATAGAAGTACTTTAATGTAATTAAGTCAGTTTTAGGTGATGTATCAAGAAATACATAATAATTATAAATTAAAAAGTTGTAAAAGTTGTGAATAAATATTTTTTTTTATAATTAAACGACGCCTTAACTTATAATTATATATATATATATATATATATATATATATATATATATATATATATATATATATATATATATATATATATATATATATATATATATATATATATATATATATATATATATATATATATGGATATATATATATATATATATATATATCCATATATATATATATATATATATATATATATATATATATATATATATATATATATATATATATATATATATATATATATATATATATATATATATATATATATATATATATATATCGGGTTCCAATCCCGATAGGGGCAGGATGCAAATGGGATTTTTATCATCAGATTACGATCTGTTATGAAAATAACCACTACTATGACCCCTTGTCAGTGGAGCTATGCAATGTATGCAGATAGTTACGAAATCGGACCTATAGTCGTACGTCTTCAAATTGGCTGGGAAACGGCGATAGAGTAGGACAGAAAAAGCGAACCGCGGAAGAGTTGGGAGTGCCTAGACCCCAACAGATTAAAAATCAAAAAATAACTCATCGAAGAATTTTGAAATGTCGACATTTTCTAGTGATTATAATAAAATGAAACAGAAATGGATCGATCACTAAATTTCAAAAAAGGGTCGAAATTTAAATCTGGTATAAATTACAGGGTTTATATGTTTAATGTTTTTGTAAAAATTGTAAATGCTATAATGAAGATATTGGAAGATACTTTTATGTCGATGAAGATTGCTGGATCGAGGGAGAGTTGAGATCGATTCATCTCGTGTCTTGTGATCTATGGTCGCGTTTCAAAATCTGATAACTATGATAAATACTTTTAAATTTTTATTAGTGAATTTCGTAAAAACAGATATTTTTAGAGTGAGGCTGAGAATGACTATACTCTCATAGCACTTTAACTTTAGTACCTTAGCCTTTTATGGGTGGGGTTATTCTCTAATGGTAACCTTCACACATGCAGATTGAAAATATTGAAATAGTCGAAGTGCTTGCAAAACGGAATTTTATGAATAAGTATGTAATTGAAAATGCATTCGTGTTGCCAAAAGTTGTACTGAACTACAATTCCCTTATTAGCTATATCGAAAGAATGAAACAGCATCGACAGGAGAAAATGAGCCAGATTGCAAACCAATTTCTACCTCGTGTCAATTGCTATTAATAAGAAATTGAAAAATACCTTGTAAAATCTAATTTCAGTTACGCATAACAATATCATTGGATGTTTCTAGTGGGCTAAAATTTATATCTCGCATACATTATTAGTAGGTGACTTTATTAATAATAAAGTGTGATAAAGACCTAAAAAATGGAAATTTCCTCGACCAAGATTGTAGAGTCCTGTACCACCCATTTGTATAACATTATTTACTACTATAAATACGAAAAATGTTTTTTATCTGAATAAGGATTTATCTAACAAGTATAAAATTAATTTTCTGGCAATCACAGTACCAGAAAAGCCACAAATTTAGAATCGCGAAAATATGAGGACCTGCATCGAAAACATTAGCTTCCAAGCGGTAAACGGAAACTCAAGAGATTGTTTTGTCAACGCCAGAAAGGTAAACCTACTTTCTAAATGTGCTAAATCGGACGGGCCCCTTATCCGAGCCATTGCTTCACCAGGCGATGAAGTATTGATCTCATACCCTATAGTAGAGGAAGTAGATGCAGCTATTAAGTTAAAAAATAGCAAAGATCCCGGTTCTTCAGAATCCTTGCCGAACTATAAAAACTCGAAGGAGCCACTCTTGCATCTACTTTTTATAACCTCGTCGTGATGATCTGGGATCAAGAGGGTAAAGATGAGTTGCCTTCGAAACACATACTCATTTGTTCGCATAAGAAAGGTGACCACTCCAATTGTGAAAATTTACGTGGTGTAACTCTGTTAAACATCGCCTAAAAAGTGCTTACTAATGTTATGCTCGCCTTAATCACTTCTCTCGTTGAAATATTTTCGGTAACTATCAATGTGGTACTCGCCCCAACCGATCAACCATACTGATGAATGTTTCACGCTACGTTAAAGAGATGCACTCGCGCCAGTTCTGTTTAATTTAGTGCTCGAGTACGTGACAAGGAAAGATAGTGAAAACCCAAGAACTGCGTAAAACCGCTTGTTGATGTTGGAAAATCAACATCAACAAAATTCAATGTCTTTCAACACCAAGCAGCATCCATACTGTAAATTTCGGAACATGTTCGACCATAACTTTGACAACGCGAAAGACTACAAATATCTCGGGTCAGTTGTAACATCAATAAATGATATCCAGGCAGATATTGAATTCCGCATAGCAGCCGAACATTGAGTCTTCTATGCACAGTTAAGGTTCTTGCGACCAGAGTATTTTTGGCAGTCGTATTAACTCTCAATTTAAATATAAATCACTTTTAAGGCATGTGCTATCTTTCGCAAATGAGACTTGGGCCTTGAGCACCAGCAACTGTAGATTACTATCTACATTTGAGAGAATGGGTCAACGAATATCCGAATCGAGTGACTCAGGAGATTAAGCGCTTCCTTGGAGACTGCGAGATTTTCGGTTAAAGTTCCCCAATGGGTAGATTGTAGAGCTTATTTTTCACAATTTATATTCTCGTTATTGATGTGGAGGAATAATATTTATTTCTTCTACTCTTGGTTTGAGTCTCTTGAGGAGTAGTTTCTCGAATATTTTTGAAATTGTTGGAAGTAAGGAAATCAGTCTATACTAATTTTCGTCATTTAGTGGTTTGTTTGGTTAGGGTATCATGATTTCTTCAGCGACTTTTCAATGGTTTGAAACGTGTTTAAGCCTAATTACTGCGTTAATTATTTATAAAAGGTTTACCTAGCTCTTTATAGGAAGGGCTTTTATTATTTTCTGTCCTGTAATTAAATCATGTCCCGGAGATTTCTTGGCATTTATGTTAAGATATATTGTAGTTATTCACTGGATTTACTGGTGGTATATTTTCATCTACTGTTGATGTCTAGGTTGAGGCTGGAACGTGTTCTCGAAGTGGGTTGCAAACAAGGAAGCATTTTGATTTGTACTTTTAACCCATGTTACATTCCCCCACTGAGGGCATTTTATATTCCCCCCCAGTAAAGCCACTTAGGTATTTATTAATGAATTTGCACTTGATTTTTTTAATTAGCAACTTTAGTTTATTGGACAAACAATTTAGAGTTTGAGTTTGTTTTGGTGTTATGCTTCTTTGTAAGGCCTTTTCATTTTGCTGCAACTAGTTCACTAACTTCCGTAGGATAAATAACATTTCGGTGCATTCCCTTCGATCTTGAGAGAGTACTACTCCACTCCGCATCTTGTATGAGCATCGCTGTTGTTGAGTTGTACTAGTTCTTCTTCTAGCTGTATCATATTTTTTAATTGACTCCTGAAAATTAATATTATCATCAACCAGTATCTCAAATTTCTCCCTGCAGGTTTTGTTATTAGTTAGCCAAGGTAGATTAATTTTCTTAACAATCGTTGAACTTATTGTCATAATAACAGGTATGCTTCGACATAATTCCCTCGTTGCATTCTATGTACATGTAGTTTTCGCCTATACTTTTGGTGATAAAGAATTCTATGAGATCAAGTATTTGGTTTGCAACTGCATAGTTGTCCTGCTGCAAACAGCGCCCTTCCTATTTTCGAACTTACTCTTGATCCCAGTAGGTATTTTTGAATAAAAAGCACTTCCGATTATGAAACTTGATCCAAGTGCTTTAAATAATGTGCAACAGTCTTCCTTAATTTGATTTTATCGATTTTATTGTTAGTTGTATATGCTTTAAGGTGACTACTTAAATTTTTCCAATTTTCCAATTTTCATCAATCAAAATTGTTTAACGTTTTCTGTTATAACCTTTTATATAAAAACAATTTTCTGTGGTGCATTGTGGTGTTTTTCCAATTGTATAGCTTTGATGGTCGCCCATGTACCGTGCAATTTATCTGTAGATTGGGGTCTAGTTCGGTCTGACAAATCGCATCTTTAAGATCAATAGAACATATATAATTCGAGTTTGGTCTAACCCACCCAAAAATTTATCAATAAGAGGCAGTGGATACGCATACTTGATGGTTATTTTAGTCACTTCGCTGGCATTATCTAATTTATTAGTGATACACATAAAATCGCTGTTTGATATTTTTAACCAAACTATTTTCGATAGTGTGCCATATTAAATTAGTATTTCCGAGCCCAAACTGAGTAAATGACGGAATAATTGTGTTTTTTTTTAAATAATTTATTCGTAATTAGAAGAATCATTACGGTGATTGGGAACAGGCGTAGTGCGAAGCGTTGTATTGAGTAATCTAGTAAACAATACAAAAATGTATTCCCAAACAAAGCGACTGCTCCAATGAAGACGCAATATATAATTCATTTTCTGGGTTTCATTATTAAACATAACCCGAGTATTTACACCTAAAAAAATCCGATTACCATACCCACTTTCTGTATAATGTAACTAGGAAAGTTGAGAAATTCTCTGAAGGCTTTACTAAAACGGTAATCGTCTCACGCGGGCAATTGAAGAATCACTATTAATTACAGAGGGAAGAACGCCAGACTTTTGATTGCGGTTTAATCTGCGGTACCTTCAGTAACGGGTGAATAAACACTATGGCAACATTGCAGCGATTTCCGCCAATGTTTTAAGAGGGCGAACTGCAAAGGACTCCAATTTGTGGTGTAGCTCAGATATGTCGAGTTCAACCCACTCACCAATGCCTTGGTCCAAGGAACCGCTACCAAATTAATGTACACCTTCTCCAAATTATTATTAAAAAAAAAGAAAGTTACATTCTGTGTTGTACTCGTCTTAATCAAGCTTGTCATGCATTGAACTATGCGATCGAACCTGTTTAATACTTGACTAGATAGGGGTACATAATGATTGATGCATAGGACACAAAATTAAGAAACACTATCAACCTGATTTGTATGGATAATCGTTGATTTTTGATTGTGTGGCTTATAAAAATCAAAGTTGGATGAAAATGCGACATCAAAGTTGTTTTATAAATAAATTAATAAAATTTAATAACAAGTGCAGTCTGATAAAGTACAACATAAATAAAAACCACGAAAAAGTCCTTCCTAGATTGATTTATCCTAATTATAAGCAATTCATCTATCTTGAATAAGTTGCTAATTGCAGTTAACCTTGATGTTTCATTGAATCCTCGCTATTCCATCTTTAAGTGCCTATGAAGTTTTTTGTGCCTAATATACTATGGAGCATTCACAGTCTGACGAGGCACTTTATTTTTGAAGCATGGTATCATTTATATATAATGCACAACTATATAGTGCACAACTCCAAAGTTGGATATGGTAGGTTCATACTGGTTTTAACCTTTTCCGATACCGAAGTACTTTGTTCTGTATTGTTCTATTCTTTCCATATTAGCTAGGGATTTACCATAAGCTATTTAGCTGTATTTGTATGTGAATTTTATTTGGTTAACTAAGCTAATTTCAAAGACATGTTATGTCTTTCAAGTCAACTAGGCGACTAAAAACAGTTTTATCACAAGCTTGCTTTTCAATTATGAATCTTGAAAAGCTGCAACTTTTGTAGTTTATTATTTTTTGTTAAAAAAATTAAATGATTAAAATCAAGTTTACACTGTCCTAATTTATTTCATTGATAGAAGCTTGCATTTAGAATTTCAACTTGTTGCTGAACGATACTGATGCGGTATATAAAAGGTATAGGCGCTTACCGCACCCGAAAATATTGTAATATTTACTTTGGAGTTGTAATTAGTTTAAATTTGCTGAGATTGTGATTAGTGAGAAGGTTTAAAAAGCAGGAAGTATCGGAGCTTTCAACCAGAACAAAGAAAACTCATGTCTGGTTACTCTTCGTCAACTGAGAATACCGAGACAGAAAAACTATTAGGTAAACTTTAAATTCGTTTTAAAATTAAATAAAAAAATTTAAAAAAAAAACACTAGTCACTGACTTGCATGTTGCTGTACTTTACCACACCGCACCTATTAAGTAACCTATAAGTTATAATTTGCATTTAATAATTTTATGTCGGTTTTGTTCGTATATCGAAATTGCACGGCTTATATAATGAACTCTTTCATTATTGCAGTTAGTCCCAACTTTTCATACACCAAACCAAACAATTCCAGGTCTCAGGCGATTCAGTTTTTCCCATAAATGTGGCTGCATTTCACCAAAAACGCGCCGTATTTTCTCTTTAAATGTTCAACTGTTTCAGGCTTATTCGCATACACCTTTTCTTTAGCCCCAAAGAAAAAAGTTCATCGGTGTTAGATCGCACGATCTTGGCCAATGTTGATCGCCAAATCGAGAAATGACACGGCCTTGAAACTTAGTCTGTAGTATCACCATTGTTTCACGTGCTGTGTGGCAGGTCGTACCGTCTTGTTGGAAAAACATGTCCTCCACATCAATTACATCCAGTTCGGCCACAAAAATTAGGTTAAAATTTCGCGATACCGCACTCACATGTTCCTGGATTCCCTTACTGTGGCTATATTTTCTAGACAAGGACGACGACGAACAATGATTTTCTCATCCATCAGCGTAAATTTGGTCTCATATTTTGTAATTAAACGCCTCACTGTCGATTCATTTGGCGCACCGAAAACTTGACGTAATTGGCGAACTGTTTTCGCAAAACTTTCACCATTTTTGTAATGTGTTTTTACAATAATTAAACGTTGTTGGTTTGAATACTTCTCCATATTCTTAAATCGCGTGGTCTGTACGTGACAACTGTAAAAAAAATCACCATACAACTCGTATTAACAAAATGGCGGCAAATTTAAATCCGGCGCTCTTGTTGAGACACCCTATACAAAACGAGTCAAAATAAAACGAGTGCAACACAGAATATGAGTTTATTTGTCTTCTTCCACTAATATTTGGTTTACATAGATCTATCACTTAATAATATCTTGAACCAAAGCATCAAACGACAAATCAAACTCAGCTTATCCGAGTTACACCATACAAAACAATAGGCATATATGCACCATATTTCAACAGATATGCGAACCATCTGCCCAGGTACTCCAAATGGCATTTTCCTTCAACAAAAACTACTGCTTCCTGCGCCTCCTCCCATGCTAATGCAAGGGAGGTTTCAACATTGAAGAATATTTTTGTTTCAATATATGACACTTCAGCAGCGCTAACCGATATAATCTTGTATATTGAGTTGAATTTAAAACAGCGCACAACCAAGAGCGCCCACACCAGCTTGTTAAAAGTAAAAACTGAATTGGAATGGCATTGAAAACTTATGCTATCTTTGATCTGTTGGTGTCACTAATAGTATGGCAAAACTCTCACTACATCAAAAATCTAAAATAAATATCACTTTATTATTGGAATTTAAAGAGAATTCAACTTCCTTATACTATGTCTGTAAATATTTCACTTCTTTCTTTGAATCTAGTGCTGAAAATGACATCATCTATTTAATATCGGGGTGAAGTTTTTGATAATATAACAAAATATACACTGAGTCCTCCCATTAGTGCTTAACATCAAAAATCACTCAAAATTTGAAACACACATGCTCGGAAATCTCTGACATGTTTATTATTCTATAGAGGATCGCACCGAGGTAATCGAAGTAGTTCTGACATCAAATACAAATTGATGTCAGAAACTAATCTGACGAATGTTCAAAAATTGCTGAGATTTTTGTTATTCGGGAGAGAAAGTCATTGAGTGTAAACAAATATTCTAAAACATTTGAAATTTTTTAACTTCGCCCCTACGGATCGCACAGAGATGATTAAAGTGACTTTGAATTACTATTTGATGTAGAAAAAACTAATCTTATTTAGAGATTTTTTTTTATTAGAGATAATCTCCCTCTTTCCTCTCTAGTGGAATGCAAAAATTCTTAAACATTTGATATTTTTAACTCGGCTCCTACGGAACGCGCGGCGGTGATCAAAGTGGTTCTGCATTTGTAATAAAAAAATCGAGTAAAAATCGAAGTACTACATCAAGTACTAATTCAGAACAATTTTGATCAACTCTGCGCGTTCTGCCGGGGCCAAAAAAATTGTGCAGAAATAATTGTGTTTATTAGTTTTCAAATACTTATGGGCCGCAGTGTATATTTTGTTATTTTGACAGAAACTTTACTCCGATCCATTTAATACCTTTCGAGAATATGGGATTGTACTTTCTACGTAAAAAATGTATCATAAAAAATATTTGATTATTTCTAAAAGCTTGTGTTATTTATTTATGGGCTTTTTAGACGGCTTTCTCTTAAATATTTAAAATCGATAGTCTTGCGGTGGTGCGATATAAATTATTCGAGTAAAAATTGAAAAACATCCTTTCCGTATTGTATAATACCTCGATATGTCTATGTACTAGATAACAACATACCCATTAAATAAACGAACATAACAACCAATATGGGCTCATAAAATTTTATGACAATAAAATCATAAATTACAATTTGATACATAAATATGTCGTTTGCTCGAGTATATGTATTTGTATATTTTATATAGAATATATAGATCAATACATATATACTATATAGTTAGTTAGACAGACTTTACAATGTACATCTTCTATATAATCTTCAAAAAAAAAAGAATTTTATAAAGCATATTATGACAAAATAGTAAAAATATGAAGACATAAACATTATACAGTATTTTATCAGAATTTATAGATTTGCTTTAAAATGTACCAATTTATATGAAGCTGCGACCATATCGAGAACACAGATCATAAATTATCTCATTTTCCATGCATTTCGGTCGTAAAGAAGAATGGTTATAACAGTGCGACAACCGACAACACACATTAAAATACATAAGAAATAAATTGACCATTTCTTAATTTATATCACTTATATAAATTTTATTATTTCGATTCGATTACATTGTACATACACGTATGTATATGATGGTGCAAAGCATAAACAATTTCATGAATAGGTAACTAATTGAGAATTAATGATATAAAAATTGCGGAAATGTATTCGATTTACAGTGTACGTAGGTGTGACCTGTTCTAAATATTAAGGCACGATCTAAACGTATACGAGTATCGAGACAAACGACCAACAAATAATATTAAGCTCAAAGCCATCAAAATAAGCCACTTAGGTCGTCACAACTTTAAACCAATTACGTTTAGTAAATATTTTCAACAAGTCGTCGGTGTTTTAATATTACGTGTACGAGAAGAAAACTTTTTGATTACTTCTTTTGTTGTGAGCACAAAAAAACATCAAAAGTGAAATGAAAACGTGGAGCTTTTATATCGTGAGTCAAAACTTTTATCTTATACAATTTGTCAAAATGACAACTATGGTTCTTTGTTACAGTAATAATTTACTTTCTATCTTTAAATAATTGTATTTAACTTTTTTTTTGTACAGCACACAAAGCGCAAATAAAACAAAAGTTCTAAAAGTTAATATTCTTAATATGAGAGACAAAATGTTGTAGATATATAATTTTTCTGTCCAAAATTCAATTGGCAAAAAAGCTTTTATTATACACGACAAATTTTAATGTAATTGACACATTTGGGTATTTTCCAACAAAACTCTTTTACAAATAAAAAATATGTCAGGTGATAAATATTGCAGAGTCGGTATACTGGGTGTACAGTGCTTTATTGAAACTTAATGGCTATATTACATTAGAGCACTTGAGTCTCTAATTGAAAAACATAAGAATCGTCGAGTTTTGTTATATTTTGTGTGGTGATACAGCAAAATGTAGTCGAAAGCTTGAAACATTTAATATCATAACCACTGTGGTGCTTTAAAATTATATATGAAATGTAAAAGCTCTTCGGTTATTTCTATACTCGTATATAAGGACAGTAATATTCTATAGCAACAAAAACAAATCTATTTATTTTCTAAACACAAACCAAATTTAAATTTATTTTAATACGAAATAGACATAAGTAATTTAAATAAGAAGTAAGAGAAGTAAGAAGAAACCCATAATCTTATATATATTTACGTATTATAATAAATTTAAGCTTTCTTGTATCTTTTTATTTTGATTTGCTTAAAAGATTATGGTGATTATAATTATTTTAGCTATTAAGATAAGATAATAATAGTAATAATTATGTTAGATTATGTTCTAACAAAAGGAATTAGTAAATATTTTCTAATGAACGTAAAATTGATATTACTTCCTTTCGCTATATGTACGAGAAAGATTTATTATGGTACTCGAAGTTGAAGAAAAATTTAAATGGGTTTTATGTGTACGTACTGCTAATTAAAGATTATGGTAAAATAAATATTATTTACTTGAGAAATATGGGAATCAGTGTTGCCAGCATTATTTTTTTGAAGGATATAAGGAAATTATTTTAAGGAAATTCACAAAGTGGCGTACATAACATGCTGTATAAGATAGCGGAAATTTGACAGCGGAAACTATGAGATTACACTACTCGCCGCAAGTGGCGGCACTTTTTTTCCACTAAATAAAACATTCCAGCGGAATAAAGTATAAAAAGTGATCCTTAAAATGACAAATTGATGGATCTCCGAAGTAAAGGAACTCGGTAAATGATGTCTTGAAATTTAACAATATACCTGTGGTCCCGCCATTTCTTAAAGAATGGCGATAAAATTTGGATAGTATTATTGATCAGGGATTTTAAAACAATTTTTGAACAAAATTCTAGGATCTGTTCATGCTGGACTAAACTTGGCCATTTCATAACCAATTCTTTTGAAAACTTAAAAAATTTGATTTATTTATTTTGAGTTTTAGGCCAATACATTGGGTTTTCCAATAGGAATGATATGATTTTTAAGTGACGTTTCGGCCATTTGTAATATGTCATGATCTGCCGTTTTTTGTTTCATTGCATTCAGAAATGTTAACAATTTCATCATGGTGAGATATACGCAAGAACTAGGTTTACAAATTATTCAGTTTTATTATCAAAATAATCGTTCTCCAATTCGAACTTTTCTTGCGCTTTTGCCATTTTATAGTCGTAATAATCGTCCAAGTGTGCTCGCTATTCGTCGAATTGTTGAAAATTTTGTGCGTACATTTTCTTTACATAATGTTGAAGTGCCAATAAGACAAAGATTCGCTCGAAGTAATGCAAATATTGCTGCCGTTCAGGCAAGTGTTGCTGAAGACCGCAATTTCTCGATTCCAAGACGTTCTCAAGAATTGGGACTGTCTCAAACCACAACCTGGCGGATTTTGAGAAAGGATTCGGGTTTGCATCCGTATAAAATTGTTCTCACTCAAGAACTGAAGCCATTGGACCACCGTAAACGTCGTGAATTTGCTGATTTTGCCTTGGAATAACTTGAAAACGATAACAATTTTTTTAAGAAAATCATCTTCTCCGATGAGGCTCACTTTCATCTGAGTGGCGCGGTAAATAAACAAAATTGTCGATTCTGTTGCGAAGAAAATCTACAAATTATTCATGAAAAACCATTACTTTCACCTAAATTGACAGTTTGGTGTGGTTTTTGGTCTGGTGGAATCATCGGTCCGTATTTTTTTCGAAATGAAGCTGGTAACACCGTTACTGTCAATGGAGATCGGTATAGATCGATGATAACCAACTTTTTATTGGCGAAATTGGAAGAAGTTGATTTTGTCAACATTTGGTTTCACAAGACGGTGCTACGTGCCGCACAGCAAGTGCAACAATTGAATTATTGCGCGAAAAGTTTGAAGATTCGATTATTTCAAGAAATTGTGATATTGAATGGCCTCCAAGAAGTTGTGATTTAACACCATTAGACTATTTCTTGTGGAGTTATTTGAAGTCGTTGGTCGTTAGCAATAAACCAAACTCTCTTCAAGTTTTACAAGTCAATATTGAACGTGCTATTCATGACATACGACTTGATTTAGTGGAAAATGTGCTCGAAAATTGGGTTCAACGAATTCGTTCCTGCTGAAGAAGTCGTGGAGGCCATTTGAATGACGGTTTATTCAGAACTTAATTGTATCGATTGTACTTCACATTAAATAAAAAACATTTCAATTTCCTTAACAATTAGTGTGTTTTTTTTAAGAAATCATATCACTCTTATTGGAGAACCATAATTAGAAACTTTCACTAGTAACCTCTACTTACGGTTATTTTTCTAATAGCTTGGATCAAACTGAGAATACAAGCTATATAAGATGTTTTCAGTTTTTGGCCAATATCTCTATGGCCACAGAAAATCAATAAATTATAGTGAAAATTCTAATCTAAATAAAGTTTCCCCATATTTTTCTTGTAGTCTCAGTATGACCTAGGCTATTAGAAAAACAACCGAAGTAGTGGTTACTAGTGGAAATTTTTGATGTATTGGCCAGAAACTGAAAATAAATAAATAAAAAAATTTTAATTTTCAAAAGGATTGGTCATGAAATGGCCAAGTTTAGTCCAGCATGAACAGATCCTAGAAGTTTGTCCTAAACTTACCTTAAAATCCCTGATCAATACTACTATCCAAATTTCATCGCCATTCTTTAAGCAATGGCGGAAAGACGGAATATTGTTAAACTTCGAGATTTCATTTACCAGGTTTCTTTACTTTGGAGATCAATCAATTTGTCATTTTAAGGATCTCTTTAATATTTTATTCCGTTGGGATGTTTTATTTAGAGAAAAATGATATACAAAATGAAAAAAAATGTCCGCTAGTAATTATATAACAATCGAAGTCCTCTTTTGTGATAGTGCTGCCACTTGCGGCGAGTAGCGTTTATCTATCTTATACAGGATATATATAACTATACAAAATTTGTTCGGTTGTTGGTTTGTATGATCTTAGCCTGTTCTCTCGCTTTATAAGCCATATTTTTATTTATTAATTTCATTATCTTAATAGATGATCTGCCCCCCCCCCCCCGCGATTACCTCCCCAGCCATTATCTTTCCGTAAATTTCCCGATCATTAACCCCTACCATTACCCCGGTCCTTTACCCCTGCCATTATCCACCGATTCTTTATTCCCCAGTCTTTGCCTCCTGGTCATTATTCACCAAATATACTTATAAATTACCTGCTATTTCTCATCAACAAATTTTTCCGATTACTAGAATTGTTAGATAAAATTAGATTTTTTTAATCTTTCTGAATTATTTCAATATTGCTTGGAAAACCCGAAAGTTGTGAGCAGCATAATTTAACACAATCGTGTGATTGTATACAGGAACATTTGTACATTGAACAATTCATGGAAAAATCATATATTCAAAGAATATTTGGGCTGTTTCCTGTACTTTAGGCCAGAATAATATTGAAAATAATTGCTCAGCATGGTATAGAGAATACTCATGTCCATTTTGATCACAATTACTTTTGAAAATGGTCATTTGTATGGGGAACTACATTGTTCGAGAGTATTTTGGAGCATCACATTACAAGACAAATCATATCTTAGCTCCCAGTTAAGATATTATCAAACAGCTTACTTTAATTTATAGAAATTTAACAAACCTGTGTTAAATTTCTATAAATTCAAATTATATTTCACACGTCGGTTCGGTCGCACATTTTTTAAAATTCAGTGCAATGTTTTTCAAACATAAAGTGTGTTACAGTTTAACAATTACATTTTTAAGCTGAATTTGAATCCGTCTAAAGAAACAGTGGTATCAGATGATCTCTCCTTTAATCATCTAACTTCCAAATTACAATATTCCTGTTTTCATATATTTCGGTAGTTCCCGGAATATTCGAATTATATACGAATACCGTCGAATATTACTCCAAGGTACTTGAATTTGTCTATTCGCTCAATGGTGCAATTTGCTACTTGAAGTGGTGGTAAATCAATGTCTGCAACACGTTGGGAGTGAAAAATTATGTATTTCGTTTTGTTAAAATTTGCTGATATTTTGTTTAAATTAAGAAAATTTAAAAGTAAGATAATATCATCCCTCATATATGACATTGCTATCTGACAATCTCTGGATTAATAGAAGAGGGCCGTATCGTCAGCAAACATTCTAATATAACCCGTGAGCGGGTTACACTATTTAAAGTCACAAACTGCATTCTATTACTAAACTAACTTACTAAAACTCTATATGATAGCCCACACAAGCCATACATTTGTAGTTTCTGGAGAAGTAAACTGTGATCTGTACAATCAAAAGCTTAACAAAGATCAAGAAATAAGCTAGATATGTCTATTAGAGCCAAATTTCTGCCAGAACCTTGTCGAAATCCATACTGACGAGTAGCAATAATTTTTAGCAATAATTTTTTTTTAATTTTGTCAAATACCGACAAAACCGAAATTGAACGATAATTACTAACTAGTTTGGAATTTCCAGACTTGATTGTCGTCTCTTTAGCAATTCACCGCTTTCCAAAACCATATTACCAGAAAAAGATCAGCTAATAATTGTGAAAAAATGGCGAATAATTCTTCAGAACCACGTTACGAACGTTACCATAACCACCACTCTTTGTATTACTGAGAGTTGAAATTAAATTCGATATTTCGCTGCAGGCAGTGGGTGAACAGAAACACGAATTAATGCTAGGTGCTATAGTATGATATTTATTTAAATCATCTGAGCCTGGGCTAGAAGAACATGCTGATACAGAATAATGAACAAAGTTAACAGAACTGTGATAAAATATATTAACAATAGCAATAAGATCCTGGTACTAAACATCATTGCAAATAACGGAGTGGATCATATTATTAGAGTTGTTTTCCATGAAATGATTTAACCATCTCCAGATTTCTTTTTGGCTCAAATTATTAAATAAATTCTCAAAATAATGCTTCTTTGCAAAATATTTTCTGTTGTTGATCTTCTTATTTATAGCAAATCTAACTTATATTTTAGTTTTAAATTGTACTGTTACTTTTAAAACGCTTCAATGTGCGGTTTTTAAGTTTAATCATATCGCAGAGATCAAGGTTCTACCAGCGGCAAACACTTGAATTTTTAATTTTTACATTTACTTTCTTCAATACGGAAAACTGTAGAACAAGTTTATTACAGATATTAGAATTCTGTTGTAATGTAGATTCAGGATTTCTGAAGTCAAACACGTCAAGCACCGTCGAATCTTGTATCATCCAACAGCATAGCGCAACATTCCGCGTGTAACAAAATGCAACATCATGCTACATATGAAAAATCACGCAACATGGTACAATATGTAACATCATGGAAATTGTCCGAAGGACTTCAAAACTAATTTTCCACAAATCAGAAGTCCTTGTAGTTGTTTCCTTCTAATCAAAAATTCTTTCTTGCCTAATTTTATCTAAATCGTCCAAGTCAATTAAATTATTTAAAAAAGGTTGCAAGCCCCACCA
Source organism: Nephrotoma guestfalica (assembly GCA_963691935.1). NCBI lineage: Eukaryota > Metazoa > Arthropoda > Insecta > Diptera > Tipulidae > Nephrotoma > Nephrotoma guestfalica. The sequence goes on along the minus strand of OY829914.1, from coordinate 294,317,970 downwards.
AGAACCTCCATGA